>CM067558.1:2067500-3267500 GCA_034509755.1 Anisodus tanguticus
CACAAGGAAGGAGCTAGAGCTGCAAATGTCGATGGCATGGCTTGACTCGAGAAACTGGTGGTGGACGTGATTGGATAAAGATCTCCTCTACTATTACATCTCATGAGAGGTATTCCCGTTTTGAAATCTTTCACAGAAAACCCAAATGGATCAAAATTAACAGAAACTCAATTATCAGTGGTGAATTTATGGACATACACCAATTTTTTAATTAAGTTAGGGGCATGAAAGGTATTTTTCAAGACAGGAGGTGGATGGGAGGGAGACAAAGTTGTATGACCAGAACCACGAATTGGAATTGAGTTGCCATTACCAACAATAATGCCACAATTTTTGCTCAAATTGAAATAAGATGAGAGAGTACCTTGGTCGGACGTCATGTGAGAAGTGGCGCCGGTGTACTTGTACCAATTTGCGTCAGGAGGATTTAATCCAAGTGTATGCATGGCGGCCTCATTATCGGTGGGTGTCGGGATCAGAGTCGGGCCTGCAGTAGTGAAGGACTACGGAGGCCGAGGCCCAAGCAGACCGCCCTACTGACCTGACCCATATCGTTGTTGGGTGACAATTGAAGGTCCAGAAAATTTAGGCATGTGACTGGGCTGGATCGGGGCCCAACTGCATGGGAAATAACTGGGCGGGTAGTAGGTTGGAGTGGGCCACTAACTGCTGGTCCAGGCCCACTGCCAAGGGGCCCAGGGCTGAGACCAGACAGATGGGGCCCAGTACCCCGAGGCCCAATGCCGGTGTTGCTACTGTTCCATCCGTCGCCATTGTGGACGCCGCGATTTTTGCCATTATTTTTACGGTTTTGACCCTTTTTGCCGCCACTGTTGTTACGGTTTTGGCCCAAATTATCAATAAAATCATGTGAGTTATCGGATGAAGTCATCATCGCCACGGAACTTGCATCGGTAACCGCCTTTTTTGCCAAGTCGACTTCTTCTAACGTGAGTATCGAACTGGCTTGATAAAAAGGGGTAAGCGGATTACTTTGTCGGAGTAGAGTCCAAATACCATTATAGGACTCAAATAGGCCTGAAACCATTTGGAGAACAAGAAAATTATTGGTAACAGGCACTTCAACGTTACGGAGTTGGTCTGCCAATTCCTTGAGCCGTTTAAAATAAGTTGAAATATTCGGGAAATCTTCCATGCTAACTTGTGAAAATTCTTGCTGAAGAGTGACCACTCGGGAATGTTGGTTATCCTGGAATATATCACGCAATCTATTCTAAGTATCCATAACCGTAGTGTTCGGTTCAATTATCTTCTGTAAAAGGTCGGTAGAAATAGTGGAGTAAATCCACTGAAGGATGGTAGCATCAAGAGTGATTCATAGCTGAGGATCCTCTGCGGGTGTGGGAACATCGGGAGGAATTATGTGATGGAGTACTTGATGTGAGATGACGTGAATCTCGAACAATTTCGCCCACATCGCATATTGGACGTTTTCCATCTCAAGAACAATAGGGATGTGGTTCTTGATGTTGGAAACAGTAAGGGCAGAATGAAACATGTTCTTTGACGTAGACATAATGAAATAATAATAGGTGAATGAGAGATTTGGAAGAAAATTTGGGAAGAGAGGGGGAAGAAATCGGCTTGAAAACCGAGGAAGGGTCTCGGAATTTGAGGAAGCCGAGAGTAGCGGAAGCTTTTGAGAGAGGAGGTATGTGAGACCTAGACTTTTGATACCATGAAATAAATAATCCCTTGATTATTTTTATTAATGAATGAGTATATATACAATTTACAATTCCATACTATGGAAAATCCTATTTCTATTCTACTCCCAAAACCCTATTCTATTTGTACAAGAATTCTACAATTATGGTAAGTGTAGAATGCTAATTAAATACAACAATATACTACTTAAATTACCGTGATATACATGGTCTCCTTATTTCCTTATATGGCTCGTGTTTCCGTGATATACACGGTATACACATGGCAGTGTATATACCGTGTATATCACGGGTATATTTATCACACCCCCACAGTCATAGCGGGCGGTCTTCGTATGCTAAGACTGTCCCTAAAATTATCATGGGCAAACACTGATTTTAAAACAAAGTAATTTTTTTTCAAAAAATGAATAATTTTCATGGCCAAATGGGTCCTAAGTGATGCAAGACAAGCTCCATCAAGAACTTGCACAAAGCCGAGCTAGGAGTTCATGGACTTTTCATCAAGTTATTACTTTGGATGCTTGGAGGGTGTATGGAATCACAATTCACATAACATTATCATAAAGATGGAGTCTTTGAAGATCATGGGAGGTCAACATAGGACGACCTTCATGATATTAGAGATAGCTTGGATGGAAGGCTTCAAGACCATAACATTCAAGATATAGAAGATAGCTTGGGAGATTATTTGTGCAAATTGGTTATTTATGCCAAAAGGGTGTTATTCCATAAATGTAAGCCTTTCATCCCTTGAGATAAGGCTACTCTTCATTAAGGATATTATTGTAATAGCTATAGTAGTCTTCCTATTCTAGTTAGTATAAATACTACGTTGGTTTATTTCATTAATTGCTTTTGAAGAATTACGAATATTGGTGTTGTCTCTAGAGAGAGAAACTTATGAGAGGCCCATGGAATGCTCTTGTTGAATCTTATTTTGTTGAGAGGATTGGTTGCTTGAGGTACAGTTTCTTTGAGGTTATCCTAAGAGAATAAGTGCTTGGTTGAACACTAATTTGGAGGTTTTAGCTAATATAGAGCTGTAATTGTCAAATTGTGTCTTCCTTTGTGTCATTCTATCTATCCTTTACTTTTCTTGTTGATTTCTTGTTTTCCATATCCTTTGTTGCATCACTAAGTTTCATCAACATCTCCATAAGTTTGCAGGCAAGAACAATGTCAACTTGCAATTTAAATTTTTTATTGATATTTAACTTTTATTCTTATGTGTAAGAATGTATTAATCTCCCTTGAAGAGTCTTTCTCATAATACAAATATATATAGTGTTTAATGTGGAACCCTAATACAATAAGGATTATATATCTACCATAATTGTACATCACTAAATATTACACAATATATGAAATATATTCTAATTATGGTAATGAGTATATACACGTTAATACACCCCCTCAGTCGGAGCGGGGGGAGGCCGGACGCTAAGACTGAATCTGAAGTCGAGGAAGAGCTATCTAGGAAGGCCTTTCGTGAATATATCTGCATATTGATATAAAGAAGACATATGTAACACCTTAACATGACCAAGAGCAACCTTCTCACGAACAAAGTGTATATCTATCTCAATGTGCTTGGTTCGCTGATGTTGAACTAAGTTATGAGATAAATATATGGCGAATATGTTATCACAGTAAATCAAATACACCTTACGCAAGGGACATTGTAGCTCCAAAAGAAGGTTTCAAAGCCAACAGATCTCAGCAACAACATTAGCAACGCCTCTGTACTCTGCTTCTGCACTTGAATGGGATAGGGTGACCGGCCTCTTGGCAGACCAAGAAATGAGATTATCCTCTAAGAACACACAGTAGCCGAAATTGGAGTGTGGTGTGTCCGGACAACCTGCTCAATCAACATCCGTATATGATAACAACTTGGTCGGTGCTGAGGGGTATAGGTGCAATCCATAATCAAGTATGCTCTTACCATATCTAATAGCATGCTTAAGGGCAGTAAAATTAGGCTCCCTGGGGCATGCATAAATAAGTATACCTGCTGAACAACATAAGCAATATCAGGCCTGGTGAAAATGAGATAATGTAGTGCACCTGCAAAATTCCGGTAAAGTGTGGGATCGGACACAAGATTACCATTAACAACACTAAGCTTTGATTTAGAGTCAACTATAATGGACATTATCTTGCAGTTTGCCATTTTAGCCCTGTATACTATCTCCTATGCATACTTGCGTTGACACAAAAATATAGAATCTGCAGATCTAGTCAATGATATCCCCAAAAAATAACTCAACTTCCCTAAGTCAGTCATGTAAAATTCGGGTTTGAGCAATGTAATAATCTCATTTTTCAATAAATCAGATGAGGCAGTAAGCACAATGTCATCCACATATAACAACAAGTAAGCGGTGCTATTACCTCGATGAAAAATAAAGAGATAATTATCACACTTGCTACATACAAACCCAATCCACATAATGTACTGTGCAAAATGATCATCGGCTTGTTTCAAATCATAAAGCGGCTTACGGAGACGGCATACATACTAAGGGACTGCTGGATGGACAAAGCCAGACGGCTGGTGCATGTAAACAGTTTCTTTGAAACCTCTATGTAGAAATGCATTCTTCACATCAAGCTAATGAATTGACCAATGCTTATCCATAGCAATACTCAGAATTGTGCGAATGGTAGCCGGTTTAAAAACCAGACTGAACGTCTTACCATAATTAATACCCTCCCGCTGATTAGTGCATTTAACCATAAGTCTTTCTGTATATCTCTCTAGATCGTCATCGTCTCTGTATTTGTGGCAAAAAAGCCACATGCATCGGATCACATTCATCCCCTCTAGTCTAGGAACCAAATCTCAAGTATGTTGTTTCGTTAAAACATTAAATTCCTCACACATGGCCGCATTCCAATTTGGGTCTAGTTTGACTAATTTTGGGTTTTTAGAAATTAAGAAAATAGATTGTGTGGATAAGTTAAATTGGACATTAGGATTGAAAATCCCTTGTTGGGCACGAGTTACCATTGGGTGTTTGGTTGGCTATTTTGGGTCACTGGCTGCTGGGATGGTGTCGGGTCGGTGATAAGTTTGGTCTACTGGATAGGGCATCGGGGTTGGTGTCAGGTTGTTTTGGAGGCGACGATAAGTTTGGGGGCGACGATGGGTCGGGTAGGGGTGACGATCTAGGAAGATTGATATGGTGCGGGGTAGGCGATGTCGGATATGGTATCGGTGGTGGGTTGGTGCTGGAGTGACAGTGTGGTGGTATGGTTATGTAGGTCTAGGTGGTGGTACTTTTGTGGTGCAGGGTGCCAGGAAGTGGTGGGTTTGCTGGGTTGGTTTGGGAGTTTGGATTTACTGCGGTGGGGGATAGTGACATAGTGGTCGCCGGTGGGTGTTCTAGATACTGACCGATTGTGAAAGAGACGATAACTGAAATACAGAACCGGGGACTGTAGTGGGGGTGTTCTGGGGGACATCCAACCAATTGCCGGTGATGGCAGTGGCAATCGACGGTGGTGGAGGGTGGCCGGAAATAGTGTTGGTGGTGGCAGTAGTGTTTTGCAGTGACGGGGATGCAGGGATGGTGGTGGCTGTCCGATAAAGTTCGGTGAGTATGGCGGGTGAGGTATCAGACTCATCTAGAAAGGTATAGTCCGTGTTTCAAAACTTTTGGATGTTTGCAAAAGGAAAGATTGCTTCATTGAAGATGACATGACGAAACACAATAATTTTGCGGGAAGACACGTCATAGCACAGATAACCCCTATGATTAGGCGAGAAACCCAAGAACACACAAGAGTGGTGCGGGGTGCAAGTTTATGCGGGGCCGTGGAAGCAAGATTTGGGTAGCATCGACAGCCGAAAATTTATAGGTGCTCATAAGTTGGGATCCTATGGAATAGAATTTTGGTAGGTGTTCTATTGTGAAGGGTTTGAGTGGGCAAAACATTTAGAATATATTCGGCCATTTTAATAGCATAGACCCAAAAAGAGGGGGGGATAAAGGAATGAAACAGGGTCGTACGAACCATGTTATTGATAGTGCGAATGATTCGTTCGGCCTTACCATTTTGTGAGGAGGTATAGAGACATGAGAACTGGAAAACCATGCCACTAGTAGAGGAAAATTGTGAAACGCGGAATTATTGAACTCACGACCGTTATCACATTGAAGCGATTTTATGTCTTTGTCAATTATGTTTTGACATAGACATAGAATGCAAGAAACTTGGCAAACACTTCAGACTTGAATTTAAGCGGATAAACCTAGACAAAGTGAGAAAAGTTATCTAATAAGACGAGATAAAATTTATGACCCAGTGAGCTAGTAATAGGAGATGTCCATGAATCCGCATGAACAATGTCAAAGGGAGAATATATAACACTCGAAAAAGACTGAAACAGAAGGTGAACATGTTTGACTAAAGGACAAGAAAGACATTGTTGGGCAAATTTTCCATTATGACAACAAATTAAATTATAGTTTCTAAAAAAATTAAAAATAGGGGCTCCTGGGAGTCCAATCTATTGTGTCAGATTGACGGAGAAATTGTTGCTAAAGCGGTGGGAGAAGTGACATGGGCAGTGAGAAATGTGGGCGGGTTGATACTAGCAGCGGACGTGGATAGAAAAGAATAGAGATCACCCTCACTATTGCACCTCGTAAGGAGTTTCCCGGTATGGAGGTCCGTTACGGAAAATTCAAACGGGTCAAAGTTAATTGATACAGAATTATCAGTGGCAAATATATATAGTGTACAATGTGGAACACTAATACAATAAGGATCCTATATCTACCATAATTATACATCACTAAATATTACACAATATATGAAATATATTATAATTATGGTAATGGGCATGTACACGTTAATATTATGTGTTGTCTAAGATTAAGGAGCTATTAGCACATGTGCATATTACCTATGAAAATGCACATGGAAAATATATATAGTGTACAATGTGGAACACTAATACAATAAGGATCCTATATCTACCATAATTATACATCACTAAATATTACACAATATATGAAATATATTCTAATTATGGTAGTGGGCATGTACACGTTAATATTATGCGTTGTCTAAGATTAAGGAGCTATTAGCACATGTGCATATTACCTAGGAAAATGCACATGGAAAATATATATAGTGTACAATGTGGAACACTAATACAATAAGGATCATATATCTACCATAATTGTACATCACTAAATATTACACAATATATGAAATATATTCTAATTATGATAATGGGCATGTACACGTTAATATTATGTGTTGTCTAAGATTAAGGAGCTATTAGCACATGAGGCCCAAGCAGGCCAGCCTGTTGCCAGGGCCCAACCGACTGCTTGGGCTGGTACTGCTGGAACTGGGAATTGGGCCTCTAGCTGGCCCGATTCGCTGGACCGCCTGGGCAACTAGGAAAGGCCATGTTGGGCCACTGGCCCAGCAACCCCACGACCATTGTGCAGTGGCCCAAGGCTGCAGCCCAGCTGGCCCACTACCGCCACGGCAGCCACTGCTCCGACCACCGCCACTGCCACTACTGCGACCGCCGCCGCGGTTCTTGCCACTATTTTTTCAATTTTGACCCTTTTTGCCGCCACCATTATTACAGTTTAGGTTATAGTTGGCCGAGAATGAGTAAGGGTCATCGGACGTAGCCATCATCATGACGAAATTAGCTCCGATAATCGCCTTTTTAGGCAAGTCAACCTCTTCTAATGTGAGCATGGAACAGGCCTGGTAGAATGGTGGAAGAGGATTACTTTGACGAAGAAGCATCACAATGCCATTATAAGCCTCAGATAGACCTACAATCATCTGAAGAACGAAACGATCATTAGTAATGGGCGCACCAACATTCTTGAGTTGATCTGCCAATTCCTTTAGCCTTTTAAAATAGGCTGAGACATTCGGAAAATCCTCCATATTGACATGGGAAAATTCCTGCTCAAGAGTGACGACACGAGAATTTTTGTTATCTTGGAATATATCACGCACCCGATTTCAAGTTTCCATCGTCGTGGCGTTGGGTTCAATAATCGTCTGCAACAGGTCCATAGAGATAGTGGAATAAATCCACTGCAGTACTGTAGCATCAAGAGTCGTCCATAACATAGGGTCATCATCGGCGGTAGGCACCTTCTCCTTACCTGCTTCCGCGGGGATGATGTGATGAAGGACTTGATGCGAGCGTGCGTTAACTTTAAATAATTCCGTCCACGTCGCATATTGGATGTTTTCCATCTCAAGAACGATAGGGACATGGTTCTTGATGTTGGAGACTGTAAGGGCAGGATGAAACATGTTCTTTGAGAAAGACATGAGGAAAAAACAAGAGGAGAATTAAGAATTTTTGGAAAAAAAAAATAAACCACACGTTAAAGGGAGAGGTTGGCCGACGGCCAATGGTAAATAGGGCAGCAGAAGGAGGAATTTTGGAGTGAAAAATTTGACATAGACTGTTGATACCATGAAAGAAATAATCACTTGATTATTTTCATTAATGAAGAGGTATATATATAAATATACAATATTTAAATATGAAAAATAAATCTACCTTTTTCTAATACAAGACTAATACCTTTTCCTACTATAATACTAATACCATAATTACACTCGTACAAGAATTCTACAACTATGGTAATTTATGATACACAATCGGACTAAATAATATACACGGTTTGACTGTGTATACCGCCCCTGTTCACTTCAGCATGTAAGGAACACCTTCGGGAAGAATCAAAGTTTTTCTCCTCTGCAAAGCTATCAATGCTTTATTCAAGATCTTTAGCAGTCGATCGTTCATTCTTATACACTGTCTTTCAAATTTAACAACCACCTATTTTTCTAAAGAGTTTAGCTCCATGCTCTAAACAACATGCATACTTGAATCTTGTTGCTTGTAAAATACCGATACATGAAAATCCATCTTCAAAATAACACATTATTGTACAAATCAATCTGAGTTGGATAATTCGTCACTCTTTTGATGCTTTCAATCTCAAGTTCTTTCTCCTTCGTCCAAAAATGATTTATGGTACTCAATGCACCAAAGTTCTAAGGTTTCACTGGGAGACAAACAAATAAATCTCAACTTGCCTTCATACGAAATCAGTTTTTTGTATTTATAATCTTTGTTTCGGATCACTTGTTCTAGAAGTTCAAATCTTGGATACGCTTCTTTCCTATCGTAGTTTAGGACTAATACTTAGATTATCAGTTGTGAGAAGATAAGTAAACCACTTGCATTAATAGGTGGAAAATTAACTACAAATGACACATTTTCAGGGAGTGAGATTATATTTGTTTGCCTCCATGCATTAATCTCAGAGTCGAAGATTTCACAAAGATAATTGTAGGTCCCAAGTACCTATATATAATCAAAAATTCAAATGAAGGAATCTATTATAATAACTATAAATAATGAATGGAAGAAATCAGACTATGAAAAGAAAAGAATTTAAAGATGTATTTTATCATAAGTTCTCTAGATCTATGTGCATTTGTTGACACATAATCCAAAAATATATATTATAAAAATAAGAAAATTGAAGTGTAAATAATTTTACATACGTAGAACGAGGTGGCTCATCTTTTGACAAACGAATAATTTTGAAACGTAAAGGATTTGATTTAAGTACCACTAGAGCAACTTTTTCAGTCTTATACCACATTTTTGGATTAGGCAGCGCTTTCCATTCTCGAGTACTAGGTTTGCAAATGTAGTACATATTAATATCGTTAATTGTTTTCGTGCAACACAAAATCCCGTGATTTGAAGATGCCTCAATTTTCATGCTGAAAAATCTATCCCTAGTTTTCAAGGCTTCAACTGGTAGATACGATAATGGATTTTTTTCCGAACATCTGTTTATTGAAATAAACTCTGAAATGTACCTGCAATTTTTTATATCTTAAACGAAATAACCTTACGTAGGCAGTTATAATTACATTCTAAGTTCAGTCGCATGAATTGAAAAATAAAAGAGATTACTTAATATATTGTTGGTTCTACGATAATAACTTTGCATAAAGCTTGATTCATATGTCACCCCTTTTCATGTTTTGCTTACTACTTTGCATGCATCTAGTATTTCTAAGGATGTTCGAGTTAATATCTCGAAAGCTACATTAGGTGGAAGCTCTGAAGAAGCCATTAATGACAGAGCGGATCTGATTTGAAGTTTATTATATGTACTTATGGGGTATATTTCTAAATAAAGGAGCTTTTATATAGAAAGAAAAAGAGTTTCTGGCTAATGTAAGAAAATATAAAGTGAATGAATTTTGAATTCTCTATGTTATAGTTTGAAAGATAAGAAAGCATACAACTCTATTTATAATAGAAGTACCTTGAACATAAACCTAAGCTATTAAATTCATGTCATAAAAAATCATGCATATATAGATTTGGTTACTAAACTTTCAGCAAACTTTCCTTTTTCGGTTATACTTATAAGGCAATTACCATAGTATTTAACTTCTAATTTTCTGTGGAATCAATAGTTTTACCTAATTAGTATTGAAGATAGAAATAGAAAATATAATAAATACATGTCCCTAAATCTAATTCAAGATCAAATTTTCTCAGAATGATATTTGGTTTACATATTAATTTCTCATAATATAACTGTTTTATAAGAGAAAAATATATCGCTTTGAACGATTAAATAAGTCAAAAATTTCATGCACGTAAGAATCATTTTTATTAAAAGTAATTACGTACATATTATTTGTATATCATCTTATATTATACGTTTAACTACTCAAATAATTTTTTATTAAAAGTTCTTATTTACGCTTTAATTATAAAACTACAACTTATAATACTTTTTATAAAATTTTAAATACGTCAATTTTATTTTTAAAATTTTAAAAAGCTGGTACATATAAAACTTGTCAACTGCGCCAAACTAAGATCCAATAGATAAATTTAGTTTCCTTCGAGAACCTACTTGTCATGCTAACTTAACTTAAATTTTAGAAATACTTACCGCAGTCGATGTTTGGTGCAAAATGTATTACATTTATTGTAAGTTTAGACCTAGGTGCAAACGTTGAGTGCAAAAAATGATCATATGAACCTTTATTATAATAATTTCATATTACCATTCCAAGATATTCTAGGAAGAGGTCTCGTGACATTATGCTTGTGGTCATTAGAGATAACGAGGTGGGGTGACGATGAAGCTTTGCCTGGAAAATGTTTTAATCCTATATGCCCCATTTTTATTAGCATGTAACTCTATTGATAACTGTTAGTTATACCCGTGATATATATGGATTTGTATACCATGTATATCACGGTTTCACAAGGCAAATTACCATATGTGAAACCGTGGTATACACGGTATACAAATCCGTGTATATCACGGTTTTTGGAAGGTTTAGTTTGTGTAATTATTGTATTAAATTAGTATTGTACACTTATTATAATTATAGGATTCTTGTACAACTAGAATAGAGTTTTGAGAGTAGAATATGAATAGATTTTTCGAATTATATCTTATATTTTCTCTACCATTCTCCTTTAATTGAGTTTCTTCTATTACCTTTTGTAGGTCTCCTTTTTGTTCCTTTTCTCAAGCTCTGCTCCTCAAATCCAATTTTTTTTTGGTTATATACACAACCAAAGTTGCGATGAGATAGTAAATATTTCTCTATTGTTGACCAAAGATTTTGCGTATGACTCAAATTACTTGAATTCTGTAAATAAAGTCATCTTTAGTAGGAACGTGAGAGCGCTTTACCTTCTAAAATGGATTTCCCAATGCGAATCCAAATTAGTAGCACCCAAAAAGGGTATCAAACACCAAGTGAAAATTTACTTGCTAGATTCATTGGCAGTACTTACCTTAAAAGCATCATAAAATTCATTTTTGAGATTGTGCAGGAAAGTGTGAACGAACCAAAATCAAATCATTCCATCTATAGAGACGATATACGTGTTGATGGGACCGTGGGAGTTAATAGGTATTTGATGAATTAATCGATTTTCATATTGGCACAAATTTGACAGAAGTTCTTATTAAAATTGAAGCTCTAACTATTGAACAAGTAAAATATGAAAACAACACAATCTTACAAAGAAACATAAAAGGGAAAGACAAATTTAGAATGAATAACATCCTATTTTTCTAAAGAGTTTAGCTCCATGCTCTAACGATATGATTTCGTCACATCATCAGATTAAAATGACTTATATTTTTCAAGAAATTTACTGCTTCGGTTTTCCTCCTTTGCCTTCGAACAACCAATTAATTGGCTCTAAATCCGAACGGAATGGAAATATTTCAGTAGGATAGCCGACCTTGTCCAATTTAACTCTATGAAGACTTGTATCTTGTTGGTTGTAAAACATCGATACATCAAAATCCAACATGAAAATAATTTCACTGCTATAGAAATCAATTGGACTTGAGTAATTCGTCACCCTCTTGATGCTTTCAATTTCAACTTCTTTCTCCTTTGTCCAAAAATGATTTATGGTACTCTTAATGCACCAAAGTTCTAAGGTTTCACTTGGAGACAAACAAAGAAGTCCCAACTTGCCTTCATATGAAATCAATTTCCTGTATTTATAATTTTCGTTTTGGGTTACTTGTTCCGGAAGTTCAAATCATGGATACGCTTCTTCCCCATTGTAGTTTAGGACTAATACTTGATTATTAGTTGTGAGAAGATAAAGTAAACCACTTGCATTAACAGGTAGACAATTAACTACAAATGACACATTTTCATAGAGTGAGATTATATTTGCTTGTCTCCATGCATTAGTCTCGGAGTTGAAGATTTCACAAAGATAATTGCCAGGTCCCAAGTACCTATATATAAACAAAGATTCAAATGAAGGAATATGTTATAATAGTTACAAATATGTATATGTGTATTAGGAAATTTGAATATAAGAAAATTAAAGTGTAAATAATTTACATACCTAGAATGAGGCGGGTCACCTTTTGACAGACGAATAATCTTGAAACGTAAAGGATTTGATTTAAGTACCACTAGAGCAACTTTGACAGTCTTATAACTCGTATTTGGATTAGGCAACAGTTTCCATTCTTGTGTACTAGGTTTGCAAATGTAGTACATATGATTATCGTTACTTGTACAACACAAAATTCCTTGCTTTGAAGATGCCTCAATTTTCATGTTGCAATTATAATAGTTGAAAAATCTATTTTTAATTTTCAAGCCTTCAACTGGTAGATTTGACAATAGAGTTTTTCCCGAACATCCGTCCATTGAAACAAACTCTGAAAAGTATTTGTTATTTTTTATACCTTGAACGAAGTAACCTGAAATATCGTAGTACATAGGCAGTTCAAAGTTATATTCTAAGTTAAACCACATGAATTAATGAAAAATATTCAAAAAATACAAAAATAACCTGAAATATTGTTGGTTTTACGACAATAACTTTGCATAAAGTTTGATTCGTATGTCATCCCATTCCATATTTTGCTTACTACTTTGCATGCATCTAGTGTTTCTAAGGATGTTCGAGTTAATATCTCGAAAGCTACATTAGATGGAAGCTCTGTAGAAGCCATTAATGACAGAGCGGATCTAATTTAAAGTTTATTATATGTACTTACGGTAGATTTCTAAACAAAGGAGCTTTTATAAAGAAAGAAAAAAAGCTTCTCACTAATGTAAGAAAATATAAAGTGAATGAATTTTGAATTCTCTATGTTATAGTTTGAAAGGGAAGAAAGCATACAACTCTATTTATAATAGAAGAAGTAGCTTGAACATAAACCAAGTCATTAAATTTATCATGCATATATGGATTTGGTTACTAAAATTTCAGCAAATTTTGCTTTTTTTGTTATACTTACTAAAGGTCTCTACTTACTATAAGGCAATTACCATAGTATTTTACCTTCTAATTTGCTGTGGAATCAATAGAAAAATAATAAATATTTGTCCCTAAATGTAGTTCAAGATCAGATTTTCTCAGAATGATATTTGGTTTACATATTAATTTTCTCTTAATTAATATTTTTTTATAAGAGCAAAATATAGTCGCTTTGAACGATTAAAAAGTCAAAATTTTCATGCATGAATATGAGTCGTGTATCTTATGTTGCTATTACTATTCTAGGAGTCACATGATCTTTTATTCTAAATTCTTATTTACTTTAAGTGCTATAAATATAAAATTGCGATTTATGATACTCTTTATATAATTTAAATACGTTAATTTCATTTTTAAAATTTAAGAAAATTGGTATAGATAAAACTTGTCAACGACGCCAAACTAAGATCCAATAGATAAATTTAGTTTCCTTTAAGCTCCTACATGTCATGCTAGTTTAAAGTCTATGTCATCTCTTGTATGAGCTCGTTCAAAGGAAAATATCACACAAATACTTACCGAACGATATGTTTGATGCAAAAACGTATTACAGTTATTGGTTTGAACCTTTATTATAATAAGTTTAGACCTAGGTGCAAACTGTTAAATATACATAATATACACACAATATACATGTGTATATTATGTATATTAATGGTCTCGGTTCTCGGTATTATTACTGTCCACCCGGGCAGTCTCCTTTCTCCTTTCCATGTACAATTATGTAATATAGTGTTGTAGTATAATTAATATTGTACATTTACCATAATTGTATAGTTAGTTTCTAAATAGACCTAGGTTCAAACGTTGAGTGCAAAAAGTGATCATGAACCAGGAAGAGGCCATTCCAAAGATATTCTAGGAAGAGGCATGGTGACATTACGCTTGTGGTGATTAGGGAACGGGATAGGGTGACGATGAAACTTTGCCCCGAAAAGTTTTCAAATGACACTATTTTTGTTATTTATAATCACCCCATTTTCGTTAGCATATAACTTTATTTATAATGGGTCATTTTCACTTTTGTCCCTATTTTGTGTTGCTCTTTAATTTTTGGTCCTCAAATAGAACTTATGCCTATTGGGCCATAAGTTATTTAAGGAATATGACATAACTTGAGCTAGATTTTTTAAGAAATTTATGCCTCAATAGGCATAAATTTCATTTGAGGGGAAAAAAAATATTAAAGAGCAAACCGTGCAATTAAATAATTTAGAATCACCCTAACCCGCATAGACTGATCACCACTTCGTTTTGCTTTTGATTTTTTAAAAACCCGGATAGATAAAAAGCAAAGATATATTGCACTCCACACCACCTGCTCATTGCCATCTCTCATGGTGATTCTTTTTTCAACAAAAATGGAAAAATGGGAAGGAGATTATAAAGTGGGAATCAAACTCTCGACAAGTTGAAAGTTCAAGTAGTCAATCAATTGCACTACTAAAATTTCTTTTTGAATGAACTAGAATACTTTAATTTCCTATAGTAATATTAACATATAATATACATTCTCCTTTTGAGCAAAAAATAACTGAAGAAGAAAGCTTTACTTTCCAAAGCTTCAATCCCTACTTGTCTTGCATGGGCTTTAGAAGTCCCATATCATCTCTGTTACAAACCAATTTTCTTATCCTTGTTCTCCCGACCAAAGCAAACATTTAACTTTCATATCACCCAGTATTAGGGATGGTAACGGATCGGATCTGGACCGGATCCTACTAGATCCAGATCCTAATCCATTTTTCATACCTGAATTCAGATCCGGATCCAGATCCATTGGGTCCATAAAAATCATATTCAAATCCGGATTCATCGGATCCGCCGGGTCCACGGATCGGATCTGGATCCACATGTAAAAATTTTTGCCTTGCTAAGATTTTTTTTTGAACTGACAAACGATTTTTACTTAGCTAACAGTTTACTGTGTTTCAATTTTGAAATGTTCATATGAGATATTTTGTTCGTTGTCTCGTTTTGATTGTGAGCTATTAATTGAAAATGTTGGACAATGACAATAGTTGTGGAAAATGCTGACTAGTATTTTCACAATACAGAACTTGCATGTGCTTGGAATCTTCAGAAATGAAGTGAATATAATTTTAACTACTTGTCTATGGAGATGTTAGTCATTCACTAATATAACATTGATTTTATTATCGAAGTTACCTCTTTATTTTTTGGTTTTTGAGTTAACGCGGGGATAAATTAAACTTGTTTTGAGAATTAAACTTGCAAGGATGTGCTTAGCAATTTTAAGAAAATACTTATAAAATTACATTCTAGGTTATGAATATATTTAATAAAAAATGAATTCACGGGTCGGATCTGAACCGAATACGGATCTCAAATACAAAATTCAAATCCAGATCCAGATTCGATCCGTCATAAACGGATCTGGGTCCGATCCGGATCCGTCGGGTCCAAATTTTGAAGATCCATATCCTATAAAACGGATTTGGATCCACCGGGTCTAGGATCCACCGCCATCTCTACCCAGTATATTAGTGTGTATAATGTAAAATATGTAATCATATTTAGTGTTGTATAATTATGGTAAATATAGGATCTTTATTGTATTATGATTCCACATTGTATACAATATATATATTTGTGTTAATGAGAAAGGCTCCCCAAGGAAGATTAATATAATCTTACATGGTCTGATACCAAACCCGTCGTCACACCTAGTCCTGACACCCCTCAGATTTCGTCGACCAACACTCAGAACCAGACACTGCCACCAAATACCACAAATGCCCTGCCCCAACCCACCGTATGGAAATCCGTGCCCAACACAGTACTTTCAAACCCAAAGTCCACTTTAATTTGTTCGCCCAAAACGTGTCACCAATTCCCAAAAACCCAAACTTAGCCAAACTAGACCTTAATTGGAATGCGGCCATGTGTGAGGAGCTTAATGCTTTAACGAAACAGCACACTTGGGATTTGGTTCCTAGATCGGAGGGGGTGATTGTGATCCGATGCATGTGGCTCTTTCGTCACAAATATAGAAATAGTGGTGATCTAGAGAGGTACAAGGCACGACTTGTGGCTAATGGAACTAATCAGCAAGAGGGTATAGATTGTGGTGAGACATTCAATCCGGTTGTTAAACTGGCCACCATTCGCACAGTTCTAAGTATTGTTATGGGTAAGCACTGGCCTATTCATCAGTTTGATGTGAAAAATGCGTTTCTCCATGGTTATCTGAAAGAAACGGTTTATATGCATCAACCGCCTGGTTTTTTCCATACAGCCGCCCCTCAGTATGTTTGTCGTCTCCGTAAGTTTGTCGTCTCCGTAAGTCACTTTATGGTTTGAAACAAGCCCCTAGAGCGTGGTATGATCGCTTTGCACAGTATATCATGCAGATTGGGTTTGTATGCAGCAAGTGTGATAATTCTCTATTTATTTTTCACAGAGGTAGTAGCATTGCGTATTTATTATTGTATGTTGATGATATTGTGACTGCCTCATCTGAGTTGTTGGAAAATGAGATTATTGAAAAAACGTCAGTCTACATTATCTCGCTTTAGTGCAGAGGCCGAGTATCGAGGAGTAGCCAATGTGATCTCTGAATTCTATTGGTTACGTAATCTTCTTTAGAGCTTCAGTGTCCTATTCAGAAAGCTACATTGGTTTATTGTGATAATATTAGTGTCATCTACCTTTATGGTAATCCGGTTCAACAACAACGCACTAAACACATCGAGATGGATATTCACTTTGTTCGCGAAAAGATAGCTCGTGAACGAGTACGCGTCTGCCATGTCCCTTCTAGGTATCAAATTGCAGACATCTTTACCAAAGGTCTTCCGTCAGTACTCTTTGAAGATTTTAGAGACAATCTCAGCGTATGAAGATCACCCGCTATGACTGCGGGGGTGTATTAGTTAAACCCGTGATATACATGGGTTTGTATACCATGTATATCACGATTTCACAAGGCAAATTACCATATGTGAAACCGTGGTATACACGGTATACAAACCCGTGTATATCACGGTTTTTGAAAGGTTTAGTTAGTGTAAATATTGTATTAAATTAGTATTGTACATTTACCATAATTATAGGATTCTTGTACAACTAGAATAAGATTTTGGGAGTATAATAGAAATAGAATTTTTCTATTATGGAAAATTATAAATTGTATATATACTTTCATTAATGAAAATAATCAAGGAATTATTTCTTTCAATAACCACCCCAACCCGCATAGACTCACCAATTTAAGTTTTCTTTTAGTTCTTTTCTTCTACCTCGTTTTGCTTTTGATTTTCGAAAAAAATGTTTTACCCGGCCTGATGTGGCATAAAAAGCTCTCCTAAACCACCTTGTTTATGAGTTCCCCACTCCACACTACCTGCCCGTTGCCATCTCTAATGGTGGTTTTTCTTTTTACCAAAAAAAGGGAAATAGAGAGGAGATTACAAGGTACGAAAACGAAATCAAACTCTCATCAAGGTTGAAGTTCAAGTAGTCAATCAAGGTTGAAGTTCAAGTAGTCAACCAACTGCATGATTAAAATTCCTCTCTAAATGAATGAACTAGAATTCTTTAATTTCCTATACTGATACTAATATATTTCCTTTTGAGCAAAAAAAAAGAGTTGAAGAAGAAAGCTTTACTTTCCAAAGCTTCAATCCCTACTTGTCTTGCATGGGCTTAGAAGTCCTATCTCCTTGTACTTTCTCTTCAGACAAAAGCAAACATTTAACTTTTATATCACCATAGCAGCTCAAAGCTTTCTTACTATTGAGATTCTGGTTTTAGTTGCAAGTAAATAGAAAAATAGCAGTATATCAACATCACATTCTACGTGCATATTTCCCAATCTGTCAACGAGGCTAAACTCTTATACTGTCAACAAGAACATTATGCTACAGTCTAATTTCTCACTGCTTGTGCTGATTGAGCTGTTGCTATCATTTGAGCCATGATGCTAGCATACTGTACAGCTGTGTGCTGTGAAGTATATTGATCAGAGAGGCCAAACTCTGAAAAATTTGGCTCAATGTGCACAAAATGACCTGGTAATGATCTTTTCCCAAGAGCTTCCTGCCATATGTCAAAGAATTCACCCATAATCTGGTGTGATTTCTCCCATGAGGAAATCGGAAGATACTCCATCTACAAAAGAAACAAACATCTTGTTAGGCAAGCATGCTCATAACAGAAACTGCTTAAAATTTGTGGAGTACCGTTGAATGCAACGAACAAGGTGGAGAACAGCACTGGAAAGTTAAGAACACCAAATTAACAATACATACTGATAAGATAATCATTGTCTCCATCAGCATTTCGAGAACCTTAATACATCAGAAAAACAAGATAGTACCCACACAGCGTCACATACCTAAAGCACGTTTCTCCCAGAGACACCACCAGCTATTGACTTGATTCTATCTATTCCATTGTACTTTAATTTTTTTTCCATCTCTTCTTTTAGCATTATGAAAAGGACACAAGAAGTAAATACTTTTCGATAAAGCGCAATAAATGAATTCCTCTCCATGTAGAATAACAAGCATAATAGATCACGGAAATCCTATATAGCTATGTTCCATAAAAGGCTTACCACATAACAAGCATTCAACTGAGAATAAATATTAAAGTTATTTCATACCTCCATAACTATTCCCCTCAAGCTCTCAGAGTGGATTGGAACAACTTTGCCCACTCGCAGCTGGAAGTCACCAAGTTGATATTGAAATCCCTATAAAAGTCAAAAATTCAATGAGTATTATGAAGTAGTGCTAAGTAAGTCCTTTTTTAGAATTCTGAAGTATAAACCAGAGCAAGGCAAACAGTGGCAAGTATGGAAAATATCTTCTAAGAATCACCAAAGAGAACAGACAACTTCATCAACAACATATATTGCTTTTGGTATTGCAAGAACAAGCTTGGCCAGTTCAAATGAATGAGTCCTGCTTGAAAAACTATATTTGGCCAATGGCCACCCAACTCAAATGAATGACTCGTGCTTGAAAAAGTATATTTGGTCAATAGCCACCCAACTGGATGATACAATTCTACAAGAATTGAAACTTTAGTTTATGACTCATTTATGATTAGAGGAACGAAGTAATCATCTTGAAGTTCTTCACTTCATTTTATAAGGTAAATAATAATATTAAAGTGGGGAAGTTCTTCAATCTTCACAAAGCATTGAAGCGCATACCCAGAGTAATCCCACAAAGTGGGGGATAATATCATTCAAAGACACTTAAAATTTACAAAGCCAAGACTGTTGGTGCTAGATAAGTTAATCATCCTCCTGTAGTAAGAACAAATTGCAGATCTCAGTAATACAAACCTCAAAATTAAGTGCAACCCTCGTTTTGTAAGACTGCAACTTCTCCATTATCGTCTGAATTGATGACTCAGCTTCCAAGATCATCCGTTGTCCTCTAATTACAAAGTAATACTTGTTGGGCTGTTCTTGAAGCGAAATCCCCAAAAAATCTCGAGGAAACTCCAATGCATTTGCTTGTTCTACTAAGAGTAAAAAAGAAAACCACTCCGCCACAATCAAATCTCCTATAAAGGTGAAAAAGCACTCACAAAAATGACATGCAAGGTTTCCGTCAGGGCGGGCATACTGGTAAGAGGGCAACGCGTGATGTATTAATTAGACGTATGTCACGGGCTCAAGGCCTGTCACAAACAAAAGCCAAGCATTTAAGTGTAAAAGTAGAGGGGTGGACCCATTATACATCGAGTTTCGAACCGCGCATCACTGCCCTCAGGAGTTTTCTTGATCATAAAAGAAATGATATGTGAGGTTGAAGCAGGTACACATGTGCACAACATATGAACTATCAAGCCTAACTAGCTCGTAAATACAACAACAACAACAACCCAATGAAATCCCACAAAGTGGGGGTCTGAGGAGGGTAGAGTGTACGCAGACCTCACCCCTACCTTGAGAGATAGGGAGGTTGTTTCCGATAGACCCTCGGCATAAGGATAAACAATTCAAAGCAGTATAAAAAGGAGATAACGAAAGCGAATAAGCCATGATAAAACAGTCTGAAAAGAATGAGCAGTAACTACCACAAATAAATAAGATAATCGAAGTACAAGAAACAACAAATAGTATCATAAACCAAAGAATAGCTTAAACTTATTACTAACATATATGTCATCCGTTATATATAGCCTAGAAGAATCAGAGTTTTTCTCCCAAAGGACAAAAGATACCATTTTCAGCCTCACTAGAGGCTGCTCAATGGGAGCCCTAACTTATCTTTCTAAATTTTTTATCTTCCCATCCTTGCCCTAACTACAACAACATACCCAGTGTAATCTCATAAGTGGGGTCTAGGGAGGGTAGAATGTACGCAGACCTTACCCCTACCTTGAGACTAGTTGGGAGGTAGAGAGGCTGTTTCAGATAAACCCTCGGCTCAAAGAGAACATATCAAAGCAGGTCAGAAAAGAAACATCCTTGCCCCAACTCTTCATTTTTAACTTTTTACCCTGTAAATGTTCAAATCTCCCAAACACCCCCACCCCACCCCAACCCCAATTTCCTCATAAATGTGAGTTTACCACTCTTCCGAAAGGCTGCCTTACAAACTCAGACCAATCAATCAATTAACTACAGAAAGTTGGGGTCGGCTATATGAATCCTCCACAACCATTTTTCTCTATTCTTGACTCAAACCATTCAAACTTATAAATGATTTACCTTACAGAAGAGAAAACCTTCCCAAAAATCCAATCTTTTTAATGAATCCAAATAAAAAAAGATCACCCCTTTATAGTAGATCACATGTATAAACAAAAAATGCAAAAATCCAATCTTTTTAATTAATCCAAATTTTAAAAATAAAATCACCCCTTTATACTAAATCACATGTATAAAAAATGCAAAGAAACTACTATGGTTTATTAAGTAGTAATTGGAATACCTCTAAGCATGGGTTTATAAAAGCTAAGAGTAGCTTTCCACCTTCCTTGTTTAAGACCATTAATACTCTCAACACATTGTGATACTTCTGTCACTATTTGACTGTTCACTGTTGTCCCTGCATTTGGTTGCCAGTGCAAAACCCTACCCACATACAAAGTATAACAAATAAATATATACATATACACCAAAATATATAATTAATGTCACGTTTTTAGTGAAATTGAAAAATGGTTACCATTTGATTGGCATATTCTTGATTGCAAATACAGTTCCCTGTTTCCTCTCGCCGGAAAATTGCACTCTAAAATCCCTTCAGTTCTTTGGCTCTTCTCGGAGAAAAGAAAAAAAGAGAATCTTGAAAGTACATAGCATTATTACTCCATACTTACTAAAATAGGAATTTACTAATAGTGTAATTCTTTTACATAAATAAAATATGTGATACAGTCAAATCATTTGTCAGAAAATTTTATAGTTATTATGGTGAGGTGCTATTAATGTGTATGTAATGGCATTTAATATTTAGATCTCATATAGTAATTGTTATAAAAATTGTGTAAATAATTATTTTTATATATTTTTTATCTTATAAACGAAAATGATATGCTTGTTAATTTTAAAACTTCAATTGATTTCATATCTCATTAATTTAAAATTAAAAGACTAATAAATCTATAACTAGTTGTATCATACTGATAAAGAATTAAAATACAAGGAACATATGCATTTAAAATTAATTGAGAATTTAAATATTTCAAGTTTGAAGTAAGAGTTCTACAATTATAGGTTATTTCGTAAATTTCAGTCTCTTAGTGATAACATAACGCTTGAATTGACGAACAATTTTGTCCAAACTTTCATCAAAAGCTTAACATAAATATTTTAATATTTTATTTTTAAACATAATATATTTTTTATAAAATATTATTACATAATATTTGAGTATGACTGTTATAGTTAGATAATTTTATAAAGAGTGTACCGCTACATAATGAATATAATTGTTGTTATAGGTAGAATGTTATTACAGAGAAGTAAAATATAATAAGAAAAACCAATTTCAAAGAAAATCGGACAGTTATAGTGAACTGCTGGATAGATACATTTGGCAGCTGATATGTTATAACGAATGACAATTATAGAGATGTTTATTTGTATCAGCTTAAGTACCATATATATCTAATTAATAATTAAGGTTCATTAAGAAATTTTTGTGTATTTATCCAAAGTGACTTGATAGTGTAAAAAATTTATACAATTAATGTATAGAAATTAAAATCAAATAAATAAATACGCATCACATTTTCCTCAACCAGGCTTGTGCAGAATAACAAAGCAAGAATTAGTAGCATAACAAAAAAGTTATCCTCATCATTAGTATATTTGCTCGCGGTAATTGTAACCTTTCGAGAGAATCATGACTCTGAAACTTCTTAATTAGCTGGTTATAATTGGCTCAAGGACTATGGAACAAAGGATTACATTGTGAAAATCTTCCAGTAATTTTAATTTCATTTAAGCAAAAGAGGGAGGTGAATTAAAGTACACCAAACTATTACAATTTCTTTTTAGATTATTAGCGCAGACAGGTTATTTTCTATCACATCGTTTATTGTCACGTACGGGAAAGAACAAAACATAAGAGATAGTACCCAATACCAAATGTTTACAATTGGGGATATTTTTCTATTTCGTTATAGTAATGAATGGACAAATATCGTTGAATCATATGATAGAAGTTGCATATAAAAGAAGAAAAAAGCAAAAGGAAAGAAATAAAACAACTAGAGGTTGTAGATGAAACTCTAATATTGAAGGGTCATTTCTTAATGTAATAAGAAAATACAATACATGATTTATCTCAAAGGTGAATTAATATGTGAATTGTAATAATATCTAAACAGAGAAGAAAGTCACTACATTTGCATTTATCTTGTGTTTGATTTGTAGGACATGTAAATAGATTGGAGTATAATTTATTTCTTCTCTCGATAATATTGTGAAGATACAATCAAACCTTTCAGACCCTTTCTTTCTCGTTATAGCTATTGATTGTTACACACTCTATGATAACATTTGATTTTTGATTTTATTTGACTGTTATAAGTAATATTTTCAACTTCTTTATGTGTGAAAAAAATGACAAAATACAAAAAGGCCCTAATTTCATCTTTAATTTATACTATTCCAAGTTTAATAGCTTTTAGACCTTTCAGGTTCCTCGTTGAAACTTACGTAATGATGAATGTTGTTGATGTAGGCAAAAGGCAAAAACTTATTGTAAAGCGGTAAATCTATCTATATAAAACTGGTCATAAACATAGTGACGTGTCATCTCTCAATGATCAGCAATTGCATTTTTCTCTATTTTCTTTCCTCATATGATCATTCACTAAGCTTCTTAGAAATCCCAAACATCACTATTAAATAAAAGTTGAACTGTCCATTTGAACTCATAAAGATACTAAATTGAGCAGTGGTGGAGCCAAGATTTTTGTTGACGAACAAGTGTCATTTAATACATCTCGAACAAGGGAGGGTAGCTCTCCCCGAAGCCATCTATTAGCTATATATCCCTAAAATTAAACTGAATAGACTTTTCTTTGAGGTAAAAAGAAAAAGAAAGTGAAAAAAAGAGTAAGACTCTGTCACTAGAGCAAGAAAGAATGCTCATTGCTGAGCCAGTGAGCCTCAATGCCTATTTATCCACAATCAGATGAAATATCATCATCATCAATGCAATTAGAACAGTTGCATCATAGAGAAAGGGGGGAAAACATGAAGGTGAATCTAAAAACATGTTTGTTTTGAAGAACATATGTAGTATTTCTACCAGAGGGCACGTTGATAATCCATTCTATGTCATCACAGTTCTCGATGTCGCAAGTCAAGCCTGTTAAATAAGAAGATAATTTATACTCAAAGTAATTGTTAGAAGTAATCATCAACCTAATATCCAAGACAATGGATAACCAATTTAGAATGTTTAAATAGTGAGTTCAAAGAAGAACTTTAGGATGAAAGTTCTACGGTGGAGTCTAGAAAGAATAACTTTAAAAATAAATAGAAGAGTGACTCTAGAAAAAGGTAGTGAGGAATATTCTAGAATAGAGTAGTAATTAAGTATTCTAACTAAATTTTTTCATCACCACCTATAAATAGAGGTGGTCTATTTGAGTTGTATTTAAGTGAGTAAGAAGTTCACAAGAAGTGAGAGCAAGTAAGATGTACTCAAGTCCCAAGTGTGCATCCAAAAAGTGTTCAAGTGAGTCTAAAGTGTGTGTAAATACTTAAGTAAGCTTAAGTGTGAGTGTCAAGTGTTGGTAAAATAAATGAGTAAGAACTTGGTGTATATTGTGATTAAATTATAGTGTTCAAGTCTTGGTGTAATTACTTTTACAATAATAAAGTAATTACGTTTTTCACATGTTGTGCTGTCTAACAGTAATCAGTTAGAGTTAAAAAAAAATGGAGTCGAGGAGAGTGACAAAGACTCTGGAAGATCAATGGATGGTGGAGTGGCAAGTCCAGGAGATATACGATTATTTCTATAGCATTCCTCCCAACTCCCAGTCTGTCATGTTAGCTCTCAACCGTTTTCAATTTCTTGGGTTTTTTCTTGACGATCAAGTCAATTTGTTCATTTACGAGCTTGAAATTCCTTTATCGGTCGACTTATTTTGTGTTGATTTATTGTTTTTTATGATAAAGCTTAGAGCTTCAACGTGACAAGCACTTCGATTATCTTACTCGAGGTCTCCGAAAACTCGGTCCGTCGTTCTCCGTCTTGGATTCCAAATAAGCAAGATAAACAAAGCAAATGAAGTAAGCAAATATTTGTTATTATGAGTTTGATGTGCTTTAAAAGGAAAAATATTCAGTATTGGAATGGAATGGACGTGAATGAAGTAGTAGTTCAGTTAATATAGTTGATCTCAACTAATTTGGGATCTAGGTTAGTTGATTGATTGAATTGCTTTTTAGGAAGAATGTCTTAGCGAGAGAGTTGAGAGTGAGCTTTCACTAGTAGAAGAATTTATAGTAAAGGGAAGAAAGAGATAAACAAGCTAACGTGGATGAATACGTGACCTTTAAATA
This sequence comes from Anisodus tanguticus, assembly GCA_034509755.1. Taxonomy (NCBI): domain Eukaryota; kingdom Viridiplantae; phylum Streptophyta; class Magnoliopsida; order Solanales; family Solanaceae; genus Anisodus; species Anisodus tanguticus. The sequence continues at coordinate 2,093,080 of CM067558.1, forward strand.
AAGCTCTCACCAAGCATTGGTGGATAGAATTAACCGGTACATGCGTTGGTGAGAGGTAGCAGGTAGCATGTGAATTGGTCAAGGTGCACGCAAGCTGATCATAGTTGGTCCAGACACCACGATTATAAAAAAATAAAATAAAAATTAAAGCTCTCACCAATGTTTAGTTACATACAACCTAGTTGGATTGTTTATAAGTTCATATTGACTAGTCTTGTTAGTGTAGGACACAATAAGGTTTTGTGCTTTTTCATTTTCTTATGGGGGATCGCAGTGGTGTCGGACCAACTTGAGAGATTATCATCCTGTAACCACATCCAAATCACTTCTAAATTTTGTTTTGATGTTTCCTCATGAACTTGTGGTGGCAGCATTAGACACTCCTCGCTCTCATACATATCATGCATGGGCATTCACTGATACTTTTGAACATCTTTACTCCAAAATCTACTACCTTCTCAATAAAAGTGTCCATGATCTTCCGAAAAGCATTGCAATAAATCATAAGCATGTAATTCAGTATCACCATGTACTTTACTAAAAAAAGTTACATCCTCCATAACACTCTTCCATTTTGAGATATAATCAAAACATTTGTCAACATTCCACTTCTATACTGTTTACGGTAAGATGATATTAATCTCCCTTGGGGAGTCTTTCATTAATATCAATGTATATATAGAGTACAATATTCATCCCTTATACAATAGGAATCCTAAGCCTATACAAAAGAGGAATCCTAGTCTTACCATAATTATATTTACACAATATATGGAAATATTCTAATTATGGGTAGGGAATATATTGTTTCCTATATTTACACGTTTACACACCCCTCAGTCGGAGCGGGAGGAGGCCGGACGGCGAGACCGGATCTCGAAGTCAAGAAATAACTGTCGGGAAGTCCTTTGGTAAATATGTCTGCATACTGATAGGATGATGGAACATGTAACACTCTGGCATGGCCTAACGCAACTTTCTCACGAACGAAGTAGGATCAGAGACTGGAGCACCAGCCATAGCACTGAGCTTAGATTTGGAATCAACTGGAGTAGGCACCTCTTTGCAGTTTGCCATCTTAGCCCTGTACACAATCTCTTCTCGCATACTTACGCCGACACAAGAACATATGATTGGCGGACACGGTCACCGATATCCCAAAAAGTAACTCAGCTTCCCCAAATCAGTCATTGCAAATTCGGACTTGAGCAAGACAATAATCTCATTTTTCAATCCGTCGGAGGAGGCAGTAAGAACAATATCATCCACGTAAAGTAATAAGTAAGCAGTGCTACTACCTCGATGAAAAATGAAAAGTGATGTATCACTCTTGTTGCATACAAACCCAATATGCAAGATATACCTGGCAAAGCGATCATACCACGCACGGGTGGCCTGCTTCAGGCCATATAGTGACTTACGGAGACGACACACATAGTGAGGAACTGCTGGATGGGTGAACCCTGGTGGCTGATGCATGTAGACTGTCTCTCTCGGATCCCCATGTAAGAATGCATTCTTCACATCAAGGCGATGGATCGGCCGGTGTTTGCCCATGGCAATGCTCAAAAGCGTGCGGATGGTAGCCGGTTTGACAACCGGGTGAAGGTCTCACCACAATCAATGCCCTCCGCCGATTTGTGCCATTAGCCACAAGACGGGCCTTATACCTCTCAAGATCCCCATTGTCTCCGAACTTGTGACGAAATAGCCACATACAACGAATGACATTCACCCCCCTCAGGTCTAGGTACTAGATCCCACGTGTGCTGTTTAGTTAAAGCATTGAATTCCTTATACATAGCCGTATTCCAATTAGGGTCTTGTTTGGCTAATTTTGGGTTCTTTGGAAGTGGAGAGATGGTTTGGGCAGACAAGTTGAAATGGACTTTGGGTTTGAAGATTCCATGCTTTGAACGAGTTTCCATTGGATGGATAGGGACAGTGGGTGGCGGAGTGGTGTCTGAGACGAGGGGTAAAGTCGGATAAGGAGAAGGTGGGGGCGAAGCCTTCGGAGGCGTCGCGGCTCCTGGATCGAGAGTCACGGCGCTAGAAGGTTGACAGGCTTCTCTGAAGTTTGGGCGCCGCGGCGCCTCAGCACAGGGCCGCGGCGCTGTCGACGGTGTTTCAAAAGATTGCTCTCTGGAAATCAGGCGTCGCGGCGCCTCCCCTCGAGGCCGCGGCTCTGACGACGGAACAGAGGATGTGAGTTGTTCGATTATGAGGGGAGAGATGACAGACTCGTCAAGAAATGAGTAGTCCTGTTTTTGGAATTTTGAAAGATTCGAAAACGGGAATGTGATCTCATCGAATGTGACGTGACGAGATATGTGGATCTGACGAGTCGACAAGTCATAGCATAGATAGCCCCTATGGTTCGGCGGAAATCCTAGAAAGACACATGGAGTGGACCTAGGAGCGAGCTTGTGAGGGGCGGTGGAGCTAAGGTTGGGATATCAAAGACAACCAAAAATCTGTAGATGATCATAAGAGGGGATTTTATGGTAGAGGATTTCGGTAGGGGTCATATTGTGAAGAGTGCTAGTACGGAGAATATTTAGAGTGTATTCTGACATTTTAGCAGCATAGACCCAGAAGGGTGGAGGGAGGGAGGCATGAATCAATAGGCTGCTAATCATATTGTTAATGGTGCGGATGATTCTTTCAACTTTACCGTTTTGTGGTGAGGTGTAAGGGCAGGAGAAGCGAAAGACCATGCCATTATTGGTACAAAAGCGGTGAAACATAGAGTTATTGAATTCACGACCATTATCGCACTGAAATGATTTTATGCCTTTTCCAAATTGTGTTTGAATGAACTTACGAAACTCAAGAAATTTGACAAACACTTCCGATTTAAATTTAAGAGGGTATAACCAAACGTAGTGTGAAAAATCATCAAGCAACATAAGATAGTATTTATGACCGAGAGAACTAGAGATAGGAGATGTCCATAAATCGGCATGTATGATATCAAAAGGAGCAAATGTAACACTAGTAGATGATTTAAACGGAAGACGAATATGTTTGCCTAAAGAGCAAGAAACACAATTTTGGGCAAGTTTCCCATTACAAGTAATGAAATTGTTGCCTCTAAGAAAATTAAAAACTAGGACTTCTGGATGACCAAGCCTATTATGTCAAGTTGAAGAAGAAACAGCCGCTAGAGTGACGGGAGAGCAAGATCTGGCAGCGGAGGTGGAAGTTAATGGATAGAGATCCCCCGTGCTATTGCATCTCGTAAGAGGTGTCCCCGTATGAAGATCCTTCACAGTAAAACCAAAAGGGTCAAAATCCACAGAGACAGAATTATTATGAGTAAATTGGTGGACAGATATGAGGTTCTTAATCATGTGTGGGGCATATAGGGTGTTTTTTAGGGAGAAGGGTGGATGAGGAGGTTGTGTGTATGAGGTACCATAACCCTTAACTGGAATGTGTTGTCCACTACCAACCGTAACATATTGAGGATGCTTTAAACTAAACGGTTTAGGAATAGTACCGTAGCGGGTGACGTGAGATGTGGCGCCTGAGTCCATGTACCAAGTATTGTCAGACTGTTGCATAGAGAGGATGCTGAACGCCTGACCCAACTCAGTGGGTGTCATGCCGGAGGAGGGCTGCGGAACCTGACCTTGCATGAAGTAGGCCTGCTGTAGGGCTGGAGCGGGGCCTAACAAACCGGGGTAAGAATACGGATTGTATGGCTGCTGGTACTGGAATGGACTTGGCGCCGCAGCTCTGAACTGGGGCGAAGCGACTCTGTACTGGGGCGCCGCGGCGCTGTAGACGAACTGCTGAGGAGCCGCGGCCCAGTTATTCTGCGATCTCTATTGCTGTTGTTGCTGTTGGTTCTGTTGACCGCGACCCTTGCCACGATCACGGCCTCCTCTACCGCCGCGGCCTTTTCCACCCTTGCCGCCGCGGCCTTGCCGCTGTTGGGAGTTGTCTGGTGGCGTCTGATCTTGGGGTTGCGTGTTGATAGCTAACACCTGCTGGGCGTGCTCATCCTGCTTAGCACGGCGGGTTTCTTCGAGCAACAATTGTAAGCGAGCTTTGTTAAAACTCGGTAGCGGATCTGCCTGTTGAATTATGGTGGCCAAAGTATCATATTCGCCCTTAGTAAGGCCAGAAATCATTTGTAGCACCATTTTATCGTCAGTGACAGGCGTGCCGATGTTGGAGAGTTGATCCGCTAGAAGTTTAAGCTGCTTGCAGTACTCAGAGACATTGGAGAAGTTTTCAAGACGTGTTTTGTTGAACTGTTCTTCCAAATACACGGCACGAGTGTGCTTGTTGTCCCTGAAAAATTTCCTCCAAACGATTCCACAAGTCAAGGGTTGTGGAGTCAGATTTCATGATAGTAAGGAGAAAATCCTGAGAGATACTACCATATATCCATTGTTTGACGCCGGCGTCGAGACGATGCCGAGATAGAATCATCAACCTCCGTAGGCGCGGAATAGTGTCATCAATATGGTCAAGCACGTTATAGAGACATGATGATTGCGAAAAAGTTCAACCCGGGGAGAATATCTGGTTGTTTTCTTGATCAAGAATAATGGGAATATGGTTCTTGATGTTTGAAACAGTAAGGGCGGGATGAAACGGGGGTGATGACTTTGTGGTGGGATTTGTGGAGGTAGAGGCGTCAGAAAGTGTGGAAGAATCAGGGATAGCCATTTAGAGAAGAGAAGAAAGTAAGAACAAAACCCGAAAAATAAGAAGAAAATTCGGGAGGGTCGCGGCGTAGGAGAGGCAGCCGGCGGCTGTGGAAGAGAAAGGTTTTTAGGGTTTTGTTTATTTGGCTCTTGATACCATGTAAGATGATATTAATCTCCATTGGGGAGTCTTTCATTAATATCAAGGTATATATAGAGTACAATATTCATCCCTTATACAATAGGAATCCGAAGCCTATACAAAAGAGGAATCCTAGTCTTACCATAATTATATTTACACAATATATGGAAATATTCTAATTATGGGTAGGGAATATATTGTTTCCTATATTTACACGTTTACATTTACAACTTTGAAGAATTCAAATTTTATACGTAGTTTTTATAGATAGAATCACACACAAAATTCCTTCTCAAAAAAAAAAAGAAGAAGAATCATACATGAAGTTAACTACTCTTGTCCATTTTGGTCGTATGATCAATGAACTTGATCATCTTAAAGAGATTTTTCTTTTTTTCAAAAATAAAATAAAGAAACATCATTTGAATGACATCAAGAAGCCCATGACTTCACGTATTTTGCTTATAATTCAATGTGATATTTTCTCAATAAAACTAACTTTTAAATCATATTACTTTAACTTTTGATTCAAACTACTATAATATATATGTCAAATTCAACACCTTAAACATCATGTCCAGTAAAATACCTCATATAATATGGAACAAAGGAAGCAATATCGGACTAGCTAGCCATTACTAAGGCAACAATAACACAAATTACATTAATCCAAAATTCTATTTTGTAACTTTTTGAACCCGTTTAGCAGTATTCTCTGAAGGTGCATTATTTCAGTTACTAAGAAACTATTTTTTCACAACTTTTTCGATCTAAAAGAATTGATAGAATCTAAAGTACGAGATTTAACATAATCTTTCTATAACCATTTAATATTCGGAATTTATTGGCTCGACTAATCTGTATTCGCACTGCGGGACATGTAGAAGTTGAAATGCTCCTAACCAGGAGTTTTTTTATTCCCACAACTCGAACCTGTAACCTTTGATTAACGATAAAGGGATCTCATCCCACAACACCTCTTTGCGCAAAGGCAGAGCTAGAATTTTGAGTATATGAGTTCTGATTTCTAGACAACGTAGCTTAATGTGTTTTTGAAAATATACCATAATATACACGGTATACTATCTTGTGTTTACCGTGTATATCACGGAAACCCAAGACACTTGGAAGACCGTGATATACACGGTATACACACCGTGTATATTATGGTTTTGGTAATATATTACTTGTAATTAATTAGCATTGTACACTTACCATACTTGTAGAATTCTTGTACAAATAGAATAGGGTTTTGGGAGTAGAATAGGAATAGAATTTTTCATATTATGGAAATTGTAAATTGTATATATACTCATTCATTAATGAAAATAATCAAGGGATTATTTCTTTCATGGTATCAGAAGTCTAGGTCACATTGTTCTCTCCCAAACTCATCTTTTACTGCCTCGGTGTACGAGAACATCTTCTCGGTTTCCGTGCCCTCTGTTTCCTTCTCCCTTCCCAAATTTTCTTCCAAATCCCTATGTCACGTCTTGCCTTGCTATTATGGCTAAGAACATGTTTCACCCTGCCCTAATGTTTCTAACATCAAGAACCACATCCATATCGTTCTTGAAATAGAAAAAACGTTCAATACGCGACGTGGGCCAAACTGTTCAAAGTTCACGAACGCTCGCATCAAGTCCTCCATCAAATAATTCCCCTGGCTCCTGGAGATGAGGGGGTGCCTACCCCCGAGGATGATCCTAAAGTATGGACGACCCTAAAGTATGGACGACCATTGATGCTACCATTCTTCAGTGGATTTACTCCACTATCTCTACAGACCTTTTGCAGACGATTATTGAACCAGACGCTACGGCGATGGATACTTGGAATAGAGTACGTGATATATTCCAAGATAATCAGAATTCTCGTGTTGTTACCCTTGAGTAGGAATTCTCCCACGTCCACATGGAAGACTTTCCTAACTTTTCAACTTACTGCAAAAGGTTGAAAGAACTGGCGGACCAACTCTGCAATGTTGGTGTGCCTGTTACCAATAATCGTCTTGTCCTTCAGATGGTTGCAGGCCTATCTGAGGCCTATAGTGGCATGGGTACACTTCTTCGTCATAGCAATCCTCTTCCGCAGTTCTATCAGGCTCGTTCTATGCTCACGCTCGAAGAAATTGGCTTGGCTAAGAAGGCGGCCACTGGGGCTCCTTCTGTCAAAATGATGACCTAGTCTGACTATCTCCCTCCTTCTCCGACAATTCTGGCCAAAACCGCAACAACGGTGGCAGTAAGAAGGGTCAGAATCGCAAAAATAATGGTAAAAACCGTAGTGAAAATCGATGTGGCAATAACGGTGGTGGCAACCAGACCTGTGGCAATGGGCCTCATGGAAATGGGCCACAAGCCTACTAGCCACAGCCCTGAGGTCCATGGCTGTGCAACTGGGCCAGTGTCCTTGGGCCCAACAACCCTTACTACCAACCCACTGCCTACCCGGGGAATTAGGCCCAGTTTCCCAACACCAATAGCCCAGTTTTTCGGTCCAGCAGGGGTAGCCGAGATACAGTTCTGGGTTGGGGCAGCAAGCGGGTGTGCTTGGGCCTCGGCCTACACAGGCCCACCATGATGTGGGCCCCACTCCTACCGACATTGAAGCTGCAATGCACACACTTGAATTGAATCCCCCAGACATCAATTGGTACATGGACACCAGCGCCACTACTCATATGACATCCGACCCAGGTACTCTCTCGTCTTATATCAATTTGAGAAAAAATCGTGGTATTATTGTTGGTAATGGTCAGTCAAATCCAATTCGTTGTTATGGTCATACCAATCTATCTTCCTCACATCCACATCTTGCCTTGAAAAATGTCCTTCATGTTCCATACTTAATTAAAAATTTAGTGTCAGTCCGCAAATTTACCATCGATAATGGGGTGTCTGTTAATTTTGATCCTTTTGGATTTTCTGTGAAAGATTTCCAGACTGGGATACCTCTAATGAGATGCAATAGTATGGGGGCGCTTTATCCAATTCGAATGGAAATTAAAAACATTCAATGTGATAATGACAAAGAATACGATAATGGGTTGTTTCGGGAATTTTGTGATACTAATGGCATAATTTTTTGTTTCTCTTGTCCTCATACATCCTTCCAAAATGGAAAAGCCGAACGAAAAAATCGTACCATTAATAATATTGTCCGTACTTTATTAGCCCGTGCTTCTGTACCCCTTCCTTTTGGCATCATGCTCTGCAAATGGATACTTACCTCCTTAACATACTTCCTACCAAAGGGTTGACATATGCATCTCCACTTACAATTCTCTATAATAAGACTCATTCGTATTCACATCTTAGGATCTTTGGGTGTTTATGTTATCCACTATTTTCATCAACTACAATTCACAAACTTCAAGCCCGTTCTACCCCGTGTGTGTTTTTGGGTTATCCATCTAATCATCGTGGTTACAAGTATTTTGATTTATCATCCAATAAAATCATAATTAATTGCCATATTCTGTTTGATGAAACCCAATTTCCATTAGCTAAAGTGAGTAGTCCCGAGCCTAGTTCGTATACTTTTTTAGATGACGAGGTCTCTCCATATATTATCCGCCATTTATCGAACTTGTCCCGCACCCAAAATCCGCCAGCAGGCCCACTGCCTGCTAGCCCTAGTGTTCCGTCGCACCTGCCTAGTGGGCCAGACACACAACCCAGTATCGATCTCTGTACTGTTCCAGTGGTCCAGCCCACTGCCCCGAGTTCCGTTCCAACCCATGTTTCCGTCATTTGGCCAGCAAGCCCACTGCCTGCTGGCCGGTCCGTCACCAGCCTACCCACTGCCCAAAATCCACTCGTTTCCTCCTCTAGTCAAGGGCTAGTTACTCGTAGTCAAAGGGGTATTTTAAAACCAAAACGACATTTTAACCTCAATTTTAATGTCTCTATGACCCGAATTGCAAATTGGCTATGACTGACGAATATAATACTCTTATTGAAAATAAGACGTGGGAGTTAGTGCCCCGTCCATCTGGTGTTAATATTATTCTGTCTACGTAGATTTTTACTCATAAAGAAATTCCTGACGGTTCTTTGAGTGGCATAAGGCTCGTCTTGTAGGTGATGGAAAAACTCAGCAGGTTTGAGTGGATTGTGGTGAGACGTTCAGTCCGGTGGTCAAACCGGTCACCATTCACACTGTTCTTAGTTTGACTCTCTCCAAAGCATTGCCTATTCATCAGTTGGATGTAAATAATGCTTTCTTACACGGTGATATTAATGAGACAGTATATATGCATCAACCCTTGGGTTTTCGAGATCCCAATTATTCTCATCATGTCTGTTTACTGAAAAGGTCCTTGTATGAGCTTAAGCACACCCCGCGTGCCTGGTATAAGAGGTTTGCAGATTATGTATCTTCTATTGGGTTTTCTCATAGCCAGTCTGATCATTCTATATTTATATATCGTTGTGGTACTTCTCTGGCATACATTTTATTGTATGTAGATGATATTATATTGACTGTTTCATCTGATATTCTTGCGCAAGTCTATCATGTCACTTCTCAATTCTGAGTTTGCAATGAAAGACTTGGGTCCCTTGAGTTATTTCTTGGGCATTGCTGTCACACGTCATTCAGGTGGTCTATTATTATCTCAACGGAAGTATGCTGCCGAGATTATTGAGCGAGCTGGTATGTCCTCTTGTAAGTCTACTTCTACTCCGGTTGATACCAAATAGAAGCTGGGTGCTACAGTTGGCTTACCTTACGAGGATCCCACCCATTATCGCAGTCTTGTAGGGACTCTTCAGTATCTTACTTTCACGAGACCTGACATTACTTATGTCGTTCAGCAGGTGTGTTTTTTATGCATGATCCATGGATTGAGCACATAAATGCGCTCAAACGCATTATACGCTATATCCAGGGAACACTTGACTATGGCTTGCATATATATTCATCGTCAATCTCCACACTTGTCTCGTATACAGATGCTGATTGGGGTGATTGTTCGAATACCAGACGCTCCACGTCTGGTTACTGTATGTTTCTTGGTGATAACTTGGTCTCCTGGTCTACAAAACGACAGTCTATATTATCACGCTATAGTGCAGAGGCCGAGTATCGAGGGGTAGCCAATGTGGTATCTAAATCATGTTGGTTACGTAATCTTCTCTTAGAATTTCATTGTCTCATTCAGAAAGCTACCTTGGTATATTGTGACTATATTAGTGCAGTTTATCTTTCTGGTAATCTGATTCAATAGCAGCGCACTAAACACATCGAGATGGATATCCACTTTCTTCGCGAAAAGGTAACTCGTGGACAAGTCGCGTCCTACATGTCCCTTCTAGGTACCAAATTGCAGACATATTTACTAAGGGTCTTCCCTCACTTCTATTTGAAGATTTTAGGGACAGTCTCAGCGTACGACGACCGCCCACTATGACTGCGGGGGTGTGAAAATATATCATAATATACACGGTATACACACCGTGTATATTATGGTTTTGGTAATATATTACTTGTAATTAATTAGCATTGTACACTTACCATACTTGTAGAATTCTTGTACAAATAGAATAGGGTTTTGGGAGTAAAATAGGAATAGAATTTTCTATATTATGAAAATTGTAAATTGTATATATACTCATTCATTAATGAATTGAATAAATTATTTTTCATTTTTTAACATATACTTGGTCCGGGTCAAAGCTACTGGATTTTGTCGAATCAGTGAGCATAAACTATAGTTCCAACCCTACCTTGGTGGTAGAATTAACACAACTAAGCAGTCAGATCTGGTGTCAAATTAAATACAGTGAAAAAGAAGAACAATTAATACTGCATTGAAGTTTATATTTGAAGAAGTTGACAAAAAAATATTTCTACAAATGAAGTTAAAAAAATGAACTTTTCAGTCAGTCTGTTATCAAATACAATAAAAAAAAAAAAGAATGAAATTTAGTATTAAGTATTAACCTTTGATATTCAAGTTGAAGTAGAAGGCAATGCCTCTACACAAGATTTTATTGTGGTATAAGAAATCAAAGGCAGGAGAGAAGCAGTGTACTTTATACTAAATGGGGAATGAACTACAATGTATAGTCACCTAAGTACTGATTGGTTTTGGTCAAAGTATTTGGAGGTCATATCTGGTATTGTAAAATCATCGTTAATGAAAAATGACATGAATGAGTCAATTTTGTAACGGCGATGACATAATATGTTGTTGGTGAAATTAATGAAAAATGACATGAATGAGTCAAATGCATTGGAGTTTCCCCGAGATTATTTGGGGATTTCTCTTCAAGAACAGCCCAACAAGTATTACTTTGTAATTAGAGGGCAACGGCTGATTTTAGAAGCAGAGTCATCAATTCAGACAATAATGGAGAAGTTGCAGTCTTACAAAACGAGGGTTGCACTTAATTTTGAGGTTTCTATTACTGAGGTCTGCAAATTATTGTTCATACTGCAGGAGGATGGTTAAATTATCTAGCAGCATCCACAGTCTTGGCTTTGTAAATTTAAATGTCTATGAATGATATTATCCGCATTTATTGTGCTTCAATGCTTTGTGAGGATTGAAGAGCTTCCCCATTTTAATAGGAGTAATTGTAAACCTTATGAAAAAAGTGAAGATTGAAGAACTTCAAGATGATTACTGTTCACCGGACTACATGTTAGTTCCTCTCATTATAAATCAGTCATAAAATAAAGTTTTAGTTTTATAGAATTGTGTCATCCAGTTGGGTGCAATTAGCCAACTATACTTTTTCAAACAGGACTCATTCATTTGAACTGGGAAGCTTGTTCCTTGCAATTCCAAAAGCATCGTGTGTTGTTGGTGAAGTTGTCTGTGAGATATTTTCCTTGCAATTCCAAGATGCGGGAAGCGAAGCTGAGATGATTCGGGCATGTGAAGAGGAGAGGCGCGGATGTCCAGTACGGAGGTGTGAGAGGTTGGCTATGGATGGCTTCAGGAGAAGTAGAGGTAGGCCAAAGAAGTATTGGAGAGAGGTGATTAGACAGGACATGACGCATTTGCAGCTCACCAAGGACATGACCTTAGATAGGAGGCTGTAAAGAACTAGGATTAGGGTAGTCGGCTAGTAGATAGTAGAACGTTGCCAAGCTTATACTTCCATACTTATTGTCGTAGTAATTCTTTTGTAGTTTTGTCACATTCCAATCTTGGGGGGTGGCCGGCATCCGAAGGGCCGAGCGAACCGACTATAGTACCTAAGAGCTTTAACATACAACTGGGGCCCACAGGATCTCCAAATCATCATAACAGGATAAAAAGATACCACTTGCAACTAGAAAAAACCCAACGACAGTATATATATACATAACCAAGGCCGACGAGGCCATATCAAAATTATAGACAACTGACAAGAAGGCCGACAAGGCCAGACAGGACGAATACGTATTGACACTAGTCTGCATGCCTTTACGAGTACTATAATACAACAGTTGGTCGGGACAGGACCCTGCCGTACCCAAAATACCAAAACATATGTACATATATACCTAGAAACTCCAGACAACAACTTCGGAGAAGTGGAGTGCAAATATCAATAGCTGAAAATTGGCACCCTACGGAGGAGGTACGTCCGTCGGTCATGAACACAACGCCCCAGAAATGGGAACGTCAGTATGAAAGAATGTACTGAATATGTAGGGCATAATCAAAGTAAATAAAGCATCAATAAGGGAAAGAACAAAAGAGATACCACCTGAAACTCATAATGTCACAATGCATCAAACTGTATAGATGTGTAAAATAATCGCGTATATAACGTCGTAGGCCTCTATGGTAATATCATCAATATCATGTATGTATAAGTTGTGTATATAACATCATAGGCCTCTGAGGGCAATATCATCAATGTTATGTGTATAAGTTGCGTATATAACGTCATAGGCCTATGAGGGCAATATAAATGCATAATATATATATATATGTGTGTGTGTGTGTGTGTGACGATCAACTGAAGGACATATCATGCTTACCAACCCCAGCCGGATTGACGTAAGGTCATTACACCTCCGATCAACATTATGAGACTAACATCCTTATCATTACATGACTCTATAAAACTCATAAATCATGAATAAACTTCCAGAAAGCAATATTGTCTGATCATGAATCAACATGAAGACTTCTAGTTACTAAGAGTGGAATCGTTATGGAGTAGCGTTGCATTTATGCCTCGTTTATATAGATCATGCCAAAAGAAGAAAGAAAGCTCTACGGACCTTATTGTCGAGGATATGCAAGTCCCGCGAGTCCTCGCGCGTTCTACGGACGATTATCTATATCACATGAAGGTTGGGTATCAATAACAAATTCATATCTTACAGGGAAGTTCACTTAGACATTTTATCGAACAACTTATGTGCATTACTTCATAAGGTCGTTTCTAGGTCAAATTCGATATGTCGCGGCCTAACAACCTTCATACTTACTCCTACTCCTTCCTACCATGATATTCATACTTTTACAACTCCATTTAATAGCTTAAATCATGTGAAAACAGCCCATACAACATAGCTTAACCTCAAACTTCATAGTTGCTAAGTTCGTCAAGAATTCTCCATGAAATTCAAATTAGTACTTGTATCAATTTAAGATTTGGCTAGGGAAGATGGAACTTACCTCAAGCACTCCAAGGAACCTCTGGTTCTTAGTTTACTTCAACGCTAAGTCGTCTCTCAAGTCGTCGCAACAAAGACAAAGGAAGCTAACGTAAGCCACGGGATTTTTTACGATGATTATACGTGGTTTAGCCTTGGATTTTGGTGATGGTCCCAAGTTGGTAGAGCCTTTGGAAGGGTTTCTAGGATGATTTAGGGTCTGGGTATGAAGGAAATGAAGACCCCAAGTTGTGGTCTTCTTTTAAAATACAAGAAAAGAAATTGCACTGCCCTATTATACTGTCCGTACTTGAAATCGTATATTTTTGTACGCACCGTACATGGCACCGTACTTCTCGGATGTGTGATCTGTCTGTTGCATTGGAAAGAAAACTCTCTAAACTTGAATTTAGATAGGTTATGCACTCCATAATTCGTTATATACTAGGGGATATACCCTAGGAAAGTTGGGTCAAAATTAGGTCTGGAAATTCAGCCTGTCTTTCTCCTAGTTTTGACGATTCTTTGATCCGTTTAACCCCAAAATTTTATGGAACATACATAACACTTGTTTAAAATTGTTTTCATCCAAAAATGGTATGTTAGCCTCACCGGGCTTTACATTACTTTGCTTACAACGCATACGGGTGCAAAAATACGGGGTGTAACAAGTTTCGTGTCCTTCGATTTCTATTAGTATCTATTGTCTCTCATTCTTCGTGTAGCATACTATTTTATCGTAGTTACTGTTCTTTTGCTTATTTGACCTGCTCTGTTATTGATTTATTTCTTTATTGTTAGCCGGGGAACTATTGAAAACAACCTCTCTACCTTTCAAGGCAAAGGTAAGGTCTGCGTACAACCTACCCTCCTCAGATCCCACTTGTAGGATTACACTGGATATGTTGTTGTTGCTTTCTGTAAATTGTCTTTTATACTCTTTATGTTCAGAAACAGATTGGGAAATATGCACGTAGAACGTGCTATCGATATATAATTGTTTTCCTAGTTACGTGCAAACAAAAACCAGAAACTCAATGTAAGCAAGCTTAGAGCAGCTATGGTTTCAGATCAGTGTAACTTCTTTTCCTTTTACTATGTAAGATTGTATTAATCTCCCTTGGGGAGCCTTTCTCATTAAACTAAATATATATAGTGTATACAATGTGGAATCCTAACACAATAGGATTCTATATTTACCATAATTATACAACATTAAATATGGTTAAATATTTTACATTATACACTCTAATACATCCCCTCAGTCGGAGCGGAAGGAGGCCGGATGCTAAGAATGGATCTGAAGTCGAGAAAGAGCTGTCTGGGAAGGCCTTTCGTGAATATGTCTGCATACTGATACGAGGAAGGCACATGCAACACCTTAACATGACCTATAACAACCTTCTCACGAACAAAGTGTATATCCATCTCAATGTACTTGGTTCGCTGATGTTGAACCGGATTATGAGATAAATATATGGCGGATATGTTATCACAGTAAACTAAAGACGCTTTACGCAAGGGACACTGAAGCTCCAAAAGAAGGTTTTAAAGCCAACAAATCTCAGCAACAACATTTGCAACACCTCTATACTCTGCTTCTGCACTCAAACGGGATAAGGTGGCTTGCCTCTTGACAGACCAGGAAATGAGGTTTTCCCCTAAGAATACACAATAGCCGGAGGTGGAACGTCGCGTGTCCGGATAGCTTGCCCAATCAACATCCGTATATGGTAACAATCTAGTATGTGCTGAGTGGTATATATGCAATTCATAATCAAGTGTGCCATTAACATATTGAATGATACGTTTAAGAGCAGTAAAATGAGGCTCCCTAGGGCATTTATAAATAAGAACACCTCCTGAACAACATAAGCAATATCAGGCGTGGTGAAAGTAAGATATTGTAGGGCACCTGCAAGATTTCTGTAAAGGGTGGGATCGGTCACTGGGTTACCATCAACAACACTAAGCTTTGATTTAGAGTCAACCGGAGTAGACATTATCTTGCAGTTTGCCATTTTATCCATGTATATTATCTCTTCTGCATACTTGCGCAGACATAAAAATATAGATTCTGCAGATCTAGTCACTGATATCTACAAGAAATAACTCAACTTCTCCAAGTCAGTCATAGCAAATTCGGTTTTAAGAAATGCAATAATCTCATTTTTCAACAACTCGGATGAGGCAGTAAGTACAATATCATCAACATACAATAATAAATACGCAATGCTACTACCTCTGTGAAAAATAAATAGAGAATTATCACACTTGCTGCATACAAACCCAATCTGCATGATATACTGTGCAAAGAGATCATACCACGCTCTAGGGGCTTGTTTCAAACCATAAAGTGACTTACGGATACGACAAACATACTGAGGGGCGGCTAGATGGAAAAAACAAGGCGGTTGATGCATATAAACCGTTTCTTTCAGATCCCCATGGAGAAACGCATTTTCACATCAAGCTGATGAATAGGTCAGTGCTTACCCATAGCAATACTTAGAACTGTGCGAATGGTGGCCGGTTTAACAACCAGACTGAATGTCTCACCACAATCTATACCCTCTTGCTGATTAGTTCCATTAGCCACAAGTCGTGCCTTATCCCTCTCTAGATCACCACTATTTCTATATTTGTGACGAAAGAGCCATATGCATCGGATCACAATCACCCCCTCCGATCTATGAACCAAATCCAAAGTGTGCTGTTTCGTTAAAGCATTAAGCTCCTCACACATGGCCGCATTCCAATTGGGGTGTAGTTTGGCTAGTTTTGGATTTTTGGGAATTGGTGACACGGTTTGGGTGGACAAATTGAAGTGGACTTTAGGTTTGAAAATACCGTATTGGGCACGGATTTCCATACGGTGGGTTGGGGTAGGGGCATTTGTGGTATTTGGTGGCAGTGTCTGGTTCTGGGTGTTAGTCGACGAAATATGAGGGGTGTCGGGACTGGGTGTGACGACGGTTTTGGTATCAGACCATGTAAGATTATATTAATTTTCCTTCGGAAGCCTTTCTCATTAACACAAATATATATAGTGTATACAATGTGGAATCCTAATACAATAAGGATCCTATATTTACCATAATTATACAACACTAAATATTTTACATTATACACGCTAATATACTGGGTGATATGAAAGTTAAATGTTTGCTTTGGTCTGAAGAACAAGGATAAGAAAATTGGTTTGTAACAGAGATGATATGGGACTTCTAAAGCCCATGCAAGACAAGTAGGGATTGAGGCTTTGGAAAGTAAAGCTTTCTTCTTCAGTTATTTTTTGCTCAAAAGGAGAATGTATATTATATGTTAATATTACTATAGGAAATTAAAGTATTCTAGTTCGTTCATTTAGAGAGAAATTTTAGTATGGCAATTGATTGACTACTTGAACTTTCAACTTGTCAAGAGTTTGATTCCCACTTTATAATCTCCTCCCTATTTTTTCATTTTTGTTGAAAAAAGAATCACCATGAGAGATGGCAATGAGCAGGTGGTATGGAGTGGGGAACTCATAAACATGGTGGTGTAGGAGAGCTTTTTATACGGGATAAAACAACATTTTAAAAAATCAAAAGCAAAACGAAGTAGTGATCAGTCTATGCGGGTTAGGGTTATTCTAAATTATTTAATTTCACGGTTTGCACTTCAAATGGGCTGGTCTTTAAAAAAAAATTCCCCTCAAATGGAATTTATGCCTATTGAGGCATAAATTTCTTTAAAATCCAGCACAAGTTATGTCATATTCCTTAATATAACTTATGCCCCATAGGCATAAGTTCTATTTGAGGACCAAAAATTAAAGAGCAACACAAAATAGAGACAAAAGTGAAAATGACCCATTATAAATAAAGTTATATGCTAACGAAAATGGGGTGAATATAAATAACAAAAATAGTGTCATTTGAAAACTTTTCGAGGCAAAGCTTCATCGTCACCCTATCCCTTTCCCTAATCACCACAAGCGTAATGTCACAAGGCCTCTTCCTAGAATATTTTTGGAATGACCTCTTCCTGTTTCATGATCACTTTTTGCACTCAACGTTTGCACCTAGATCTATTTAGAGACTAACTATACAATTATGGTAAATATACAATATTAGTTATACTACAATACTATATTACATAATTGTACATGAAAAGGAGAAAGGAGACTGTCCGGGTGGACAGTAATAATACCGAGAACCGAGACCATCAATATACATAATATACACATGTACATTGTGTGTATATTTAACAGTTTGCACCTAGGTCTAAACTTATTATAATAAAGGTTCAAACCAATAACTGTAATACGTTTTTGCATCAAACATATCGTGCGGTAAGTATTTATGTGTGATATTTTCCTTTGAACGAGCATATACAAGAGATGACATAGACTTTAAACTAGCATGACATGTAGGAGCTTAAAGCAAACTAAATTTATCTATTGGATCTTAGTTTGGCGTCGTTGACAAGTTTTATCTATACCAATTTTCTTAAATTTTAAAAATGAAATTAACGCATTTAAATTATATAAAAAGTATCATAAATCGCAATTTTATATTTAAAGCACTTAAAGTAAATAAGAATTTAGAATAAAAGATCATGTGACTCCTAGAATAGTAATCACAACATAAGATACACGACTCATATTCATGCATGAAAATTTTGACTTTTTAATCGTTCAAAGCGACTATATTTTGCTCTTATAAAAAATTATATTAATTAAGAGAAAATTAATATGTAAACCAAATACCATTCTGAGAAAATCTGATCTTGAACTACATTTAGGGACAAATATTTATTATTTTTCTATTGATTCCACAGCAAATTAGAAGGTAAAATACTATGGTAATTGCCTTATAGTAAGTAGAGACCTTTAGTAAGTATAACAAAAAAAGCAAAATTTGCTGAAATTTTAGTAACCAAATCCATATATGCATGATAAATTTAATGACTTGGTTTATGTTCAAGCTACTTCTTCTATTATAAATAGAGTTGTATGCTTTCTTCCCTTTCAAACTATAACATAGAGAATTCAAAATTCATTCACTTTATATTTTCTTACATTAGTGAGAAGCTTTTTTTCTTTCTTTATAAAAGCTCCTTTGTTTAGAAATCTACCGTAAGTACATATAATAAACTTTAAATTAGATCCGCTCTGTCATTAATGGCTTCTTCAGAGCTTCCATCTAATGTAGCTTTCGAGATATTAACTCGAACATCCTTAGAAACACTAGATGCATGCAAAGTAGTAAGCAAAATATGGAATGGGATGACATACGAATCAAACTTTATGCAAAGTTATTGTCGTAAAACCAACAATATTTCAGGTTATTTTTGTATTTTATGAATATTTTCATTAATTCATGTGGTTTAACTTAGAATATAACTTTGAACTGCCTATGTACTACGATATTTCAGGTTACTTCGTTCAAGGTATAAAAAATAACAAATACTTTTCAGAGTTTGTTTCAATGGACGGATGTTCGGGAAAAACTCTATTGTCAAATCTACCAGTTGAAGGCTTGAAAATTAAAAACAGATTTTTCAACTATTATAATTGCAACATGAAAATTGAGGCATCTTCAAAGCAAGGAATTTTGTGTTGTACAAGTAACGATAATCATATGTACTACATTTGCAAACCTAGCACACAAGAATGGAAACTGTTGCCTAATCCAAATACGAGTTATAAGACTGTCAAAGTTGCTCTAGTGGTACTTAAATCAAATCCTTTACGTTTCAAGATTATTCGTCTGTCAAAAGGTGACCCGCCTCATTCTAGGTATGTAAATTATTTACACTTTAATTTTCTTATATTCAAATTTCCTAATACACATATACATATTTGTAACTATTATAACATATTCCTTCATTTGAATCTTTGTTTATATATAGGTACTTGGGACCTGGCAATTATCTTTGTGAAATCTTCTACTCCGAGACTAATGCATGGAGACAAGCAAATATAATCTCACTCTATGAAAATGTGTCATTTGTAGTTAATTGTCTACCTGTTAATGCAAGTGGTTTACTTTATCTTCTCACAACTAATAATCAAGTATTAGTCCTAAACTATAATGGGGAAGAATCGTATCCAAGATTTGAACTTCCGGAACAAGTAACCCAAAACGAAAATTATAAATACAGGAAATTGATTTCATATGAAGGCAAGTTGGGACTTCTTTGTTTGTCTCCAAGTGAAACCTTAGAACTTTGGTGCATTAAGAGTACCATAAATTATTTTTGGACAAAGGAGAAAGAAGTTGAAATTGAAAGCATCAAGAGGGTGACGAATTACTCAAGTCCAATTGATTTCTATAGCAGTGAAATTATTTTCATGTTGGATTTTGATGTATCGATGTTTTACAACCAACAAGATACAAGTCTTCATAGAGTTAAATTGGACAAGGTCGGCTATCCTACTGAAATATTTCCATTCCGTTCGGATTTAGAGCCAATTAATTGGTTGTTCGAAGGCAAAGGAGGAAAACCGAAGCAGTAAATTGCTTGAAAAATATAGTTCATTTTAACCTGATGATGTGACGAAATCATATTGTTAGAGCATGGAGCTAAACTCTTTAGAAAAATAGGTTGTTGTTATTCATTCTAAATTTGTCTTTCCCTTTTATGTTTCTTTGTAAGATTGTGTTGTTTTCATATTTTACTTGTTCAATAGTTAGAGCTTCAATTTTAATAAGAACTTCTGTCAAATTTGTGCCAATATGAAAATCGACTAATTCACCAAATACCTATTAACTCCCACGGTCCCACCAACACGTATATTGTCTCTATAGATGGAATGATTTGTTTTTGGTTCGTTCACACTTTCCTGCACAATCTCAAAAATGAATTTTATGATGCTTTTAAGGTAAGTACTGCCAATGAATCTAGCAAGTAAATTTTCACTTGGTGTTTGATACCCTTTTTGGGTGCTACTAATTTGGATTCTCATTGGGAAATCCATTTTAGAAGGTAAAGCGCTCTCGCGTCGCTACTAAAGATGACTTTATTTCCAGAACTCAAGTAATTTGAGTCAAAAGTAAGATCTTTGGTCAACAATAGAGAAATATTTACCATCTCATAGCAACTTTGGTTGTGTATATAACAAAATAAAATTGGATTTGAGGAGCAGAGCTTGAGAAAAGGAACAAAAAGGAGACCTACAAAAGGTAATAGAAGAAACTCTATTAAAGGAGAATGATAGAGAAAATATAAGATATCATTCTGAAAATCTATTCCTATTCTACTCTCAAAACCCTATTCTAGTTGTACAAGAATTCTATAATTATGGTAAGTATACAATACTAAGTTAATATAATATTTACACTAACTAAACCTTCCAAAAACCGTGATATACATGGGTTTGTATACCGTGTATACCGCGTTGGAGTTTGATTAATTCAGATTCGTGTTATGTAAGATTCATTTAAGAGAAAAGTGCGTACTAACAGAATTATTTCATATATCTTTTATATACTCATAATTCGAACCTCAAATATTTGATTATGAGTGAAGTAGTCACATTCAACCCATCATAATTCTTATTGGTTTCTATTTGCTTTTCATTTGTTTTCCCTTTCCTTTTGATCTCATAAATGCATTGCATGTTGAGGGAGCTAGAAACATAAGAGGCTCATTCGAAACTTTATAGTTGAAAAATTATAATATATATAAAATTAAAACTATTTTTTATATATATATAATAGATGTTAAGTCTATTTAATTATCTCATATATTTTTTTTATATTTTAAATCTACTGAGTGAAAATTCTCACTTTGCCACTATCCGCGGAATATGGTTCCATTTAATTCGCCACTGATAATAAGTAGCTCTTAATTGAAGCAGTTCACGGAATTCAACTACTCTTTGTAAATTTGACCATACAACAAAAGACAACACTAAACATGCTATAAAAGTAAAACAGTACTCCCTCCGACCATTTTTACTTATCCTTTGGTAAAAAAAAAAAAAGTAATTGCTGCACTTCCAATTAGTAGTTGTTTAATCCACTTCTCAAAATCTACTTTTTTGCTACTAATTAAAAATACATTTTTCCCATTAAAAATTTGGCCAAACACCAAACCTTCCTAAAATAAGCATTCAAAAAAGTAATTTTGACTTTCTAAAAGTTTGGCCAAATAAATTATTATTAATAAGTCGTTTGACTAAGGTTTCAAAAATTATTTATTTTGCAAATTATTTTTTGTTAGAAATTCTAATTGTAAAAGTACTTTTGATGGGCAACAATGTTTATTTGACTTTTATTAATATTAATAAAATAATAATTTGAGCTCGACGAAGATTCCAAAACTGCTTTTAGGTGATAATTATTTTTTTCAACAAGAATAACAACATACCCAATGTAATCTCACAAAATCTTACCCCTACCTAAACTATTTTCAAAAGACTCTCGACTCGAACAACATATATAAAAATAGTTTGAAAAAGAGCATACAAAAATAAAGAGGACACAACAAATAATAACGAAAGCATTACATAGCATTCAGAAAAAAATAATAATTATAACAATCAAATAATGGCATAATCGAAGCACAAAAAACAACAGGCAGTAAGTTAGTAACAGAAATTAAAAGAATCAAATTACTTTTTTCAACTTCTGAAAAATAAACTTCGACTATTATGCAACTTATTTTCTTCTAAAACTTTAACCAAACATCTCAATTTTCTAAATATAAATATTTTTGGTTTCTCAAAAGATTTACCAAACATGCTATGAAGACCAAGAGATCAGAATTTAAATATCCATCAAGATCAAAGTCCGATTATCAGTCAAACTTAACAATATTAACAATATCCACCAATAGAACACTTAATAAATACAATTGTCTTGACCCACTTGGCACCTGTCGTGTTTCTCACACGCTCTCCCATCCCATCGTGAAAATATTTTCCAAAAAAAAAAGGTGGAACTCCGATCCCAGGAGCCCCACACCCCGGTCCGATAGGTCTGTGAAGGAGGTAAATCATGGTGACTCAATTGATTTCAAAGGTTAGAGCACCATCGCCGCGCACAAGGGGCCTCCTTTATTTCAAGAAGTAACCCTAACACTGCCGCTGACGGGATTCGATCCTTGGCCATTTTCCAAACCCATCGTGGAAATATGATAGGTGCCATGTGGGTCGAGAAGGTTGTATTTATTACACTTCTTAAAAATTCAAAGGGTCATAATACCCCCTTGAAGTTTAAGTGTTCAGTTGAAAAAATACGAGACACGTCCAGGAGGAAAATACGTATTATTCCTAGAAAACCATCAAAAGTTGTCTGTCTTTTTTTAAAAAAGATACATCTTTTTTTTTTCCTTCCCTCATTATTGTTTGTTCTATTTTTTTGGTCTCTTTTTAGGATCTAAATTTGCTGGCTTGTCTTGAATTGAAAGAGGAGAAAATGGAGGGGGATACACAAATAGATGGAAAAATTGTGCAGACATTTCATAAGAACTTTGGTCAGGTACAGAATATATTGGATCAAAATAGGCTATTAATCAATGAGATTAATCAGAATCATGAGTCCAAAATTCCTAATAATTTGAACAGAAATGTTGGTTTAATTAGAGAGCTTAACAATAATATCAGAAGGGTAGTTGATCTCTATGCAGATCTTTCAACTTCTTTCACTAAATCTGCTGATGCTTCATCTGAAGGAGATTCAAGTGGATACAAGAGGAGTAGGCCTATTTATATTGGCCCTCGAAGATTTTTCAATTATTGAAAAAGTGAATCTTTTTCAGTGTACTCTTTTAGTACCTTAACATTTTATTCAAGAATCTCCCACAAAAATAATGACCCCCCCCCCCCCCCCCTTGAAGCAAGAATGTATGCATCTTCTGATCTTTCTGGTAAATTCTTGTTTTTGCACTAACATCTAGGTCTCAATTTCAAGCAAGTTAAAGTTGATATACGCAAATGGCTTTTTTAAGTCGTCACTTAGATTTTGTCTCTATTTTACAACTTGTGTAAATATAACTTTGAGAAATTATCCTTTCAGAAAATGTTAAACTCGGATCTAATGTTTGTTCATATAGTACTCAAACTTATAAATAAAATATTAGACTTCGGCTAAAGTTTGCAGTAACTTACAATATTTTAGATGGTGATTTAATGTTTTTCTTAAAATTTTCAGTTCATTAAAAAAGGTCTATAGTTAATTCTCTAAAAGGTCAATAAATTGCAAGTAAAATAAAAAGAGAATCATTACTAAACACTATTAAAGAAAGGACAGCTGACGAAAATTTGTGGCAAGTTAGGATCGGCTAACATCATAAATTGATTAGTTTTACGGTGATTGTTAATTTACCACGTCCCTCCTCCTTTGTCCAGACTCAAATTATTATTTCTGGCTATAGTTAAGATCAATTATCTGATGCTGTTCCCTTTTTCAAGGTTTGATTGTTGACTTTATTATTCTTGTCTGTGAATGCCCACAGTTATATACTTATATTGATTCTTGTTAAAGGGATGCTGCAAAAAAAGTTTAACTTTTTCAGCTTGTCAAGAGCCTAATGATATCTTAGATTTTCTCTATCATTCTCCTTTAGTTGAGTTTCTTCTATTACCTTTTATAGATCTCCTTTTTGTTCCTTTTCTCAAGCTCAGCCCCTCAAAGCCAATTTTTTGGTTATATACACAACCAAAGTTGTGATGGAATTGTAAACATCTCTCTATTCTTGACACTGATCTTGTGTTTGGTTCAAACCGCTTGAGTTATTGAAATGAAGTCATCTTTAGTAGAGACTAGGAAGCGCTTTATCTTCTAAAGTGAACTTTTCAATGCAAATCCAAATTAGTAGAACTCCAAAGCGGGTATGAGACGCTAGGCGTGAAAACCAGAAAAAAAATTATATATATTGACATTATAATTTTTTTACAATAGCAATGAATTTTATCATATAATAGCAAACTAATTAACATTTCTTTCATGTTATCTATTAATTCTTATCATAGGGATTTACCAGCACTTACTTTAAAAGTGATTTTTATTGTATGAAATTTGAATTATTTTTGAGAAAATTACTATTGGAAATTTATTCAATGCTTTAGAACATTAGGGGGAGAAAGCAGCTTTGGATAAATCTTTTTAGTTGCCAATCATACAGCACCACAAATTCAGAATGATGAATCTTTCGACTCAAAACATTAGTTAAAAGAACTCCCCATTTCTTTATGATATCTTGTTTGTCCCATCCCTTTAATAATCTCTTGGATGACTTTGATAGGGAAATAAATAAGTAAACAATTCAGATGATGGCATATATGAAACAAAAACAAAAAAGTATATAAGAAAAACAACTATAAGTTAGTTCAAACAAAGTATACAGAGACAGCCAATATAAACAACATGACAAAGGGCCCCAAATGGAATTGAACTTCTATATGCTTATCCCCTTCCTACTTATGTTTCTTTCTCTTTGCTTTTCATGTGTTTCCCTTCTCCTTTTGGGGTGTGTTTGGTATGAAAGGAAAATGGTTTTCACGACCATTATCGCACTGAAATGATTTTATGCCTTTTCCAAATTGTGTTTGAATGAACTTGCGAAACTCAATAAATTTGACAAACACTTCCGATTTAAATTTAAGAGGGTATAACCAAACGTAGTGTGAAAAATCATCAAGCAACACAAGATAGTATTTATGACCGAGAGAACTAGTGATAGGAGATGTCCATAAATCGGCATGTATAATATCAAAAGGAGCAAATGTAACACTAGTAGATGATTTGAACGGAAGACGAATATGTTTGCCTAAAGAGCAAGAAACACAATTTTGGGCAAGTTTCCCATTACAAGCAATGAAATTGTTGCCTCTAAGAAAATTAAAAAGCGGGACTCTGGATGACCAAGCCTATTATGCCAGGTTGAAGAAGAAACGGCCGCTAGAGTGACGGGAGAGCAAGATCGGCGGCGGAGGTGGAAGTGAATGGATAGAGATCCCCCGTGCTATTGCATCTCGTAAGAGGTGTCCCCGTATGAAGATCTTTTACGGTAAAACCAAAAGGGTCAAAATCCACAGAGATTTAATTATTACGAGTAAATTGGCGGACAGATATGAGGTTCTTAATCATGTGTGGGGCATATAGGGTGTTTTTGAGGGAGAAGGGTGGATGAGGAGGTTGTGTGTATGAGGTACCATAACCCTTAACCGGAATGCATTGTCCACTACCAACCGTAACATATTGAGGATGCTTTACATGAAACAGTTTAGGAATAGTACCGCAGACCGGGTGACATGAGATGTGGCGCCGAGTCCATGTACCAAGTATTGTCGTGTTGCATAGAGAGGTGTTGAACGCCCGACCCAACTCGGTGGGTGTCATGCGGAGGAGGGCTGCGGGACCCGACCTTGCATGAAGTGGGCTGTTGTGGGCCGGAGCGGGGCCTAGCAAACCGGGGTAAGAATACGGATTGTATGGCTGTTGGTCTTTGGAATGGACTTGGCGTCGCGGCTCGAATCGGGGCGACGCGCGGCGTAGACGAAGCTGGCCGAGGAGCCGCAACCCGGTTGTTCGCGATCTCTGTTCTTTTGCCGCTGTTGGTTACGTTGACCGCGACCCTTGCCACGACCACGGCCTCCTCTACCGCCGCGGCCTTTTCCACCCTTACCGCCGCGCCCCGCCGCTGTTGGGAGTTGTCGGTCCGTGGCGTCGATCTTGAGGTTGCGTGTCGACGCTAACACCGATGGGCGTGCTCATCCCGCTTAGCACGACGGGTTTCTTCGAGCAACAATTGTGAGCGAGCTTTGTTAAAACTCGGTAGCGGATCTCTGCTGTTGAATAATGGTGGCCAAAGTATCATATTCGCCCTTAGTAAGGCCGAAATCATTTGTAGCACCATTTTATCGTCGTGATGGCGTGCCGATGTTGGAGAGTTGATCCGCTAGAAGTTTAAGCTGCTGGAAGTACTCAGAGACATTGGAGAAGTTTTCAAGGCGTGTTTTGTTGAACTGTTGTTCCAAATACACGGCACGAGTGTGCTTGTTGTCCTGAAAAATTTCCTCCAAACGATTCCACAAGTCAAGGGCTGTGGAGTCAGATTTCATGATAGTAAGGAGCAAATCCTGAGAGATACTACCATATATCCATTGTTTGACGTCGGCGTCGAGACGGTGCCAGATAGAATCATCAACCTCCGTAGGGCGCGGAATAGTGTCATCAATATGGTCAAGCACGTTATAGAGACATGCATGATTGCGAAAAAGTTCAACCCAGGGAGAATACTGGTTGTTTTCTTGATCAAGAATAATGGGAATATGGTTCTTGATGTTGGAAATAGTAAGGGCGGGATGAAACGGGGGTGATGACTTTGTGGTGGGATTTGTGGAGGTAGAGGCGTTAGAAAGTGTGGAAGAATCAGGGATAGCCATTTAGAGAAGAGAAGAAAGGAAGAACAAAACCCGAAAAACAAGAAGAAAATCCGGGAGGGCCGCGGCGTAGGAGAGAGGCGCCGACTACTGTGGAAGAGAAAGGTTTTTAGGGTTTTGTTTATTTGGCTCTTGATACCATGTAAGATGATATTAATCTCCCTTGAGGAGTCTTTCATTAATATCAAGGTATATATAGAGTACAATATTCATCCCTTATACAATAGGAATCCTAAGCCTATACAAAAGAGGAATCCTAAGCCTATACAAAAGAGGAATCCTAAGTCTATACAAAAGAGGAATCCTAGTCTTACCATAATTATATTTACACAATATATGAAAATATTCTAATTATGGGTAGGGAATATATTTACACGTTTACAATGAAAATAACTTTCTAAATTTTTTGAGAAATATATAATTTTTAGTAAGTAAGAAAAATATTATTATATCAAGAATATTTATATGTAATCTAGCAAAATTTATGGGAGTGGGATGGGGTGGGTAGTGAGGGTTCGGGGGTGACGGGGATGGTAAAGGGGTTACGGGTTGGAGCCATTGGGTGGGTGTGAAGGAGACAATGAACTTGAATGTTACTTATGGAACTTGTTTTCCCTTTTTTCATTGGAGAAGTCATTTTTCTAATTTTTATGAAACTTGTTTTTCTAGAGAATATATTTTTAACTGACCTACATTAGATTATATTATATAAAGTTAAAAATTATTTTTTATGTGTATACAGTAGATGTTAAGTTTTTTCGGACTTCTTTGTGTGTTCACTTTATATTTGAATTTCCTTAATGAAAATTCTCCATTTAATTCTCTACAAATAATAAATACTTAATTGAAGCAATTCACAAAATTCAACTACTTCTCCTAAATTTGATCATACAAAAACAAAAAAGGAAAAATTACATATGAAGTGGAAATCTACTTTTTCTTCTCAACATTTACAACTCTATTAATGGATTCGTATCAAGTAGACTTCATTAAACAAAGAAAAGGTATTGAGTTTTTTTTCATTCACAAGATTTGACTCTACGTCATTGATTCCACTATTATTAGTGAAGAATAATGGAACAATTTCTTTATATTTATAGAGATAGGGAACATAATTTATATGGATATAGTAAGTCTTACTTGGGCTGCTTTGGTAGTCTTATTTTTTCCTTTCACTCGTAGTGTGGGGAAGAAGTTGACTCTAGGGGTCCTACTAATTGAGTTAATTAAGCAAATTGTATCAATATTAATTGAAAATGGAATCAGTTTTACTGTTCTTCTTGGTGGAATAAAATTTTAGTCGCATTCGATGTTTTTGATGCTTATATTAAATTAATAAATTAGTGACAATCTAAAAGGTAAGTTACGAATTTTCTTGAATCTAATAACTTTTGCTCTTATCATGTATATATATTTAAAAATTAATAATTTTTTATTGTGAATCCATGTATTGTTGTAGTATTAATTTAGTGACTTTCTAAGAATTCATAACCTTCCAATCATGAAATAAAACCATGAATTCAATTATTTTGCCTCTCTTTGCTTCTGAGGCAGTTTCAAGTTTAAGCCGATCCTCGAGGTCCAGTAAAAGGTCACTCCTCATCCCGATCACGCACCATCCGCTTTGATTCGTTGAGAGTCGACCGACGGCCCCGCTCAACCGATTAAACCCTATCTGCGCCCACTCTGAGGAAATGGTTCACGTACGGTATGATTCACGGAACGGACAAGGTATATGTCTTTCTAATAAGTGATAAGTATGAATTCTTATTTTAATTTTTTATTGCTAAAATTGTATAGCACCGAACACGGATGAATATTTACACGTATCACGTCACCATTCACTTAGTTGGATACAGTTGCATTTGTCTCGTTGTTAACCTACTCACCTACTGTCACACTAGTGCATGCACATGCTTAATTAGCGACTATATATGATCTAATTAAACTAATCTCCATGGCACGATGTTAAATATCGATAATATACCACAAACACTTCAATATATATATATATATCATCTAAAAGTTTAAACGGTTAAAAAAACACACTTTTATATTTAATTATATTTTCAAATATATATATATATTTATGAAAATAAGTGATTTTATCATATTTTCCGATGTTATATAAGTATATAGAGTAATTTTTAGAAAAGAAATTTCTTGCATACCAAACACATCCACAGTGTTAAAATATATGTTTTGGATTAATATATGTCCTTTCATTTTACTAAACCAATACTAGACATTTTTCATGAGTACTATCTTATTAGTACACTAGATACAAAACCCTGTAATGTTAAAATTAGTGATTAAT
The DNA here is from genome assembly GCA_034509755.1 of Anisodus tanguticus. Lineage (NCBI taxonomy): Eukaryota > Viridiplantae > Streptophyta > Magnoliopsida > Solanales > Solanaceae > Anisodus > Anisodus tanguticus. The sequence continues at coordinate 2,122,188 of CM067558.1, forward strand.
TTTTTTATGAATTTTAGATTGATAATATAAGATAATCGTTGAATACTTATTTTAAAATTTTCTTAGAATGTGATTTTCTTAAGGTTTGATCTATTCCACACATTTAATTAAGAATAAGAACAAAAGATTTTAAATTTGAAAAGAAAAATCAAGCCATCCACCTAAATACTTTTTTGATTATTCAATTTAAAAAAGAAAGACATATTTTTATACATAGTACTCTATTTAAATATTAAACTTCTTATTTTACCCTTAACGATTTTTTTTAAAATTTTAAATTTTGTGCCTAATCAAATATCATCACATAAATTAGATTGGATCAAATAATATTTAAAATTAAATAATAATAGCTGATAAATTTTACTAATATTGATAAAAAATATTATTAAGAGCAACAACAATATTTATTATTTTATTATCCATCCAAATATATGAAGTGAATATATACAAATCCGTGTAAGCTGATTACCCTCTAAGAAAACTAGATGGCCATGCACGAGCCTATGGCCGTCACAATTTTGTGTTATTTGCACCTCACAAGATTAATAGAAAAACTAAAAATCACTGAAAAAGGAATCACCTGTCAAGTTGATTCAATATTTACAACATATTAACACTTCATAAAGTTCTCTTACATTGAGGAACAAATTTCTAAAATATGTTGAAACTATTGCGAGTATAATCCAGTACTCCACAAAGGGACAAGCTTGATCAAGCTTCTACTTGTTGGACTGTAGAGTCTCCTGTGTATATTCTCAATAGAGCCATCTGATTTAATGTCTCCCCCAGTGATGAAGGCCTCAATATTGAGGAACCTATATAAGAGAGCTTCATTAGCAAATGAGTATGAGAGGTGAATCAAGAGTCGGAGTCGGTGGATTTATGATGATTGTGATCATATCTATGTTCACATAGTTCGAGTTGAAAACAATGAATACAGTTGAATCCATATAGCCTGTCCTAGATCAGCCTCTGAGCATGAGTATTAGCTCAAACACAAGAAAGAAATAGTATAGAGGTTTTATCTGTAGCGGAGCCAAGAATTTGGTGAAGGGTGTGTACATTTTCTTCGCGCGCTTGTGTTAAGAATGTGCAAAATTAAATATATACTTATAATAACTAACCTTTAACATTTAACATCTGTCATCTCCATATTCTTTCATAACATCGTCCATATCTTCAAATTCATCATCTTCAGCAGCCTCACCAGTAAACCATGATACTACATGAGAATTATCTTGTTCCAAGTTGTTCAGCTATAAAAGCAAAAAATATAACATCAGATTACTCTTCTAATCCAAATAACAAATAATGACGCATAAAACAAAAATTGAATTTCCTCGGACAAAGAGGAAAGTAGAAGTTAATTAATACTGAAGTACCTATCCCAACAACGAAGAAATCAGAGCAACAGAGCCAATATAAGAAGTGATCCCATTTTTTTCATCGGTAATGTGTTTTTCCAACGAAGGCTATTGTTGGCACCCCTATGAAAATCTCCAACTGTAAGCATGTAGCCTAATTAGGGTGAAACACTAAGATTAATTAATCCATAATTAATCAATCACACACATAATTAATTTCGTAATTCCAATTCACTTAAATCTTAATAACTTATAAAATCTTCATATACTCAATGTCATAATTTTGTGATATGACACTAGTCCATAACCTCTTTGGGGATATACAACTTTTATTATTAATCTCCGTCGTCACACTTCTTATGTCCAAAATTATTTCGGGGTTTAATCCATTTATATACTAATCTCTTTATTAGCATACATAAATATAACATAAATTCCCCGAGGCTCGAGTCTACTTACACACGCCTAGCAATTTTACATACGCCTAGCGATTCAAATCGTAACCCGAAAGTACGAGATGTTACAATAACACAGGTCCGAAGCATAGATTGTTTGCCGATAATAAAGCAGATGTGAGATAGGAACTTCATTGCTTATAACCATGATAGCCAAACTTCTTATTTCTTTTGGGAAGTTTCAGGCTTCTCGCTTCCGATGTACCCTAGCTCAATCATAAGCTCCTTCTTGTCCCAGTTCTTCTTTCTCCTTCCAGATTTGGGAAGGTTCAACATCCATATAAGCTGAATGTCCTTGAGGGTCATATCTCTATTCAGCTTTTCATCGCAGCATAATTTTATAAAAGATTCAGTGGCAAAGCAGTAATTTGAATTTTTTTTCAACATATCTTCGTGTAGTATAAAACAAGAATCTGTTTCACTGTTCTATACATGTTTATTTCGTCTTTTTAATTCGAGATCATTCAACTGTTTTGCTCCCCCTCTCATTCATAGGTTCCTTAATCTATGTTAAGTAAACATTAGCATATAATCCAAATAGAGGGGAAAAGTTTAAAATTTCCTAGTTCTTGATGTAACAATGGTAGTTAATAAATGATTTTAAGGAAATGCAAAATTTTGACAATACATTAAGGCATAAATATTTGTCGTTAGTTTTCTAGTAACTGAGAAAACCGAGGAGACAGTCTGGTTGGAGTGTATGCTCAGATGTCTGGTACTCAGATCTTAATTTATTTGAACTGACTCAATTGTTTCCCAACCACAGAAAGGCTGACTCTTTTCTGTATTTTCTGTAAACTAAGAATGAAGAGGAAAAGTCCCCAAGGGCACAGGCGAGTTGGTAAGTGGCAAGGTGATTGGGGTATAACCACTCCGACGTCGCGGGTTCGAATCCGTGTGGTGACAGTTTTTGCTGAAATATTGCAAGGGCTGTTGCTGGATTTGTGTCCCATTGGTCCTCTCCCTTGCAGGCCTGCCACTCGCGCATATTTCTCGATTTACATCCCACCTGGCCAAGAGGCCTCTGGTACAGGTGGGGGGTTTTGCCTTCGGGACTTTCCCCTTCACAAAGAATGAAGAGGAAAAAAATCATTTGATGGATAGAGACGCTTGAAAAGAACAATGTTACCATTATAACAAAAAATACTCTTGAAAAGAAGGCTAAGGTCACAAGTTCTTGAGTAATTATGCGGGACAGAGGCAGAAGTCTCTGGCTAAATATGTAGTTTACGAGTTGTTTTGCTTGTGTACTTTTATAGTGAATTAAACGATTTCCCTTTTGAGCCGATGATCTATCAGAAACAACCTCTCTATCCCACATATGTAGGGGTAAGGTCTGCGTACAGCCGTACATCCTACCCTCCCCAAACTCCACTTATGGAATTTACTGGGTATATTGTTGTTGAATGATTCCCCTTTAATACTTTCAAAAAGGTTTCCACTTCTTTTTATAAGTTCTCGCTAACCTTGTGGTTGTCTTCTACATGAATAAAGGCAGTACTTTCTTAATTAAACAAAAAAAGGCAATACTTTGAGAATAGCTTAGCACAAGGTATATATAATCATTACCTCGGTATGATCATTCATCTTTAGCTTCTGTGCGATGTACTTCTGGATTGCAGATACAGGGATCCTACTGTCGCTGCAAATGATGCAAAATCAGTCATTTCATTTTACATGGTGATGAAAATGAGATTTAAAAATATAGGAAACTTTAAGTGGTCTTTGCTGAGAGCGATGTAGCTGGTATGGTACTTACATATCTCCCTTCAGTGGTACAAAAGTAAACCAGAAAGAGGAAACTTCATTTGGTTTTTCATCTAAAACTTGCTTTTCAGGTGTTGAAGACTCTATTTTTGGCATCTTCGTCCTTGTGAATGTCATCTGGCCCAATATCTGGCCTTTTCTCCTCAGTCTTACTAGTTTCACCTGGTGTAAGCTGGGGTGATCTTCTGTTCTTGCTCCTCTTTTTGGGGTGATCTTCTGTTCTTGCTCCTCTTTTTCTTCTTGTGCTCTTTGATCTTGTCCTCTGTCGTGGTCTTACCTATTCCAGAATCTGTTTTTGATACGCTGCAAGCAACCTGAGGCATCTTCAAAGAAACAAACTTTTATACTGAGGTTATGAGAAATATATCTACCTTAACTGTCCGAACTTAAAGCCAAATTCATTTTAGAAACATGTATGCCAAATACAGTGAACTTCTGACTGGAGAAAAAGGAAAAGGGCTGATAACTACCTTAATTGCAGATGCAGTTGTAGGGAAAGCTGAGCTTTCCTGTGAGGTATTAATCAACTACTTAAAAAATCCTTCCACGTGCAAGGACCTTAAGGTTAACAGGGGGGCCTTGAAGTATGCACTCATTGATAGTGATCTTTACAAAAGGAGTGTAAATGGGGTGCTACTCAAGTGCATTGATAAAGCAGAGGCCTTAAGAGTCATGGGAGAGATTCATGAAGGAATCTGTGGATCACACAGAGCCGGGCCAACGATGAAGTGGTTGATTTATTGCCACGGCTATTATTGGCCTACCATCACGGCCGATTGCTTTCAATACGCAAAAAGTTGTGAAGAGTGTCAGAGACATGGACCAATCCAACGGGTACCAGCCGAGGTATTGCACCCGATCGTGAAGCCCTGGCCTTTCAAAGGATGGGTTAAAGACCTCATCGGCAAGATTCACCCACAATCGGCTAAAGGACACAATTTTATTATTGTGGCTACCGATTATTTCACTAAATGGGTAGAGGCACAGCCGATGAAGAGGGTTCATCAGACAGATGTCGTTCAGTTTATCCAACACCAGATCATATATAGATATGGTATTCCTGAGATGATTACAATCAATCAAGGGACGGTGTTCACCGGTTCTAAGGTGGCGGTCTTTGCTGAGAAGTTTGGGATCAAGATGATCACATCTTCGTCTTATTATGCACAGGCGAATGGACAAGCCGAGGCAGCTAACAAGCTTATTGTGGACATAATTAGTAAGAATGTGGAGGATAGACCGACAGTATGGCATCTCACTTTGGATGAAGCTATTTGGGCAATCAGAAACTCTAAGTATACCGCTACGAGGACAATATCTTATCGACTAACCTATGGCCAAGATGCAGTGTTACCCTTGGAAATTAATGTTTAAGTCATTACGGATGGCTAAACAGAATTCTTTAAGCTTGGAAGAATATCAGCAGGCCATGCTAATGGAGTTAGATCAGCTAGACGAAGATCGACTGATGGCCCTAGAAAAAATCGAAGCCGGTAAACGGAAAATGGCTAAAGCATACAACAAACATGTTAAGCCCAAGAGATTCGCCGAAGGAGACTTGGTTTGGAAAATCGTATTGCCGCTCGGAATGAAATATCATAAATTCGGCAAATGGTTGCCAAATTGGGAAGGACCCTTCGTAGTAAGCCAACGGATTGCTGGCAATGCGTATCGACTAATAGACATGCATGAGAAGGAGCTTGACAGAAATGTAAACGGCAAGTACTTAAAAAAGTATTACCTTTCGATTTGGGGTATGCATGAGTAAGAAACAGTGACAGACCGACTGCCTAGCCATACAAAAGAAACTAATTCCCTTCGATTTGGGGAATACGTGAATGTGTGATAGCCACAGGCCGGCGGCTTGGTAACAGTCACATAAAAATGTGAAAAAACACTTCCCTTCGATTTGGGGAATGCAAGAGTAAACGACAGCCACAGACCTGCTGCCTAGTCATAAAAACAGACCCTTTGATTTGGGGTCAATAAAATTAGGAAGCCGAGTTGGTTGGCATTTCACTAGCCTGGGGTTGCGCTACATTATCAGGATTAGCCGAAACCACAGTTTCTTGATCACGAAAAACAGACCCTTCGATTTGGGGTCAATAAAAATTTAAGGCAAAAGTGATTGAAATGACACCTACGGCTGCCACACGAAACGACAGCCATTTTGGAATACATCAACTCGACAGCCGCACTCAAGTTAATATAGGGGGGAAATTGTTAACACTCAAAAGTGTTTAGCCGAATCAAGTGACAGTCGAAGGCGGAAAAGGATTCTAAGTCTGTAACTGAGCGGAATCATAGCCGAATCCGTTAGTCCTTACCCTCGGCTAGAAAAGCATCATCGGCTATTACAGTAGTCTGGCCGAGTCATAATTCCGAGGAGCGGATGAGACCCACAGATACTTGGACGCCTCGAAGACCAAGTCAAAGGACCTTCTAGAAAAGGTAGCAATCAACAACAGCCAGAAGGGAGTGTCGTCGATCGTGCTAGAGGTCTAGGTGAAAAAATCGGCACCACCTCCTCATAGTTGGCTAGTGGATTTAGTGGGTAGTTCGGTAGCTAACATAGGGGGTCACGTTTATTTTTCTTGTACTATAAATATAGGAATCATTTGTACAGAAAAGAGAACACAACACAATCAATAAAAAATTTGATTTTTACATATCTTCATTCTATCTTTATCGCCTTTATTGCACTCTAGCTGTATTTATGTTTCTTACCACTTAGTTTACTCAATTACCATCCTAACGCTTTCTGGAGTAGTTGGGGAACCCATTGCTGGAAGTTAGAGTTCCTCTTCCGGCCCAAATCGCTTAGTTAAGGAATCAATTTGTCATCTGATTTCGTCCGTCGATAAAACAGCAAAACATTTCGGAGGGAACAGGTCCTTTAGGTTTCTTGGAAAGTCAGATTGAATGAGCTTCTTCAGGATTTGCATCTCAGTTTGACCTATGACTAGGTAGTTTCTTGAAGTTAAATGTTTCTTATTCTAGAGCTTAACTAATTTGGCTTTCATCTATTACGATCACATGCATCACTGTGTTGCTTATGCCTTTCCTTTCATGCATGTTCAGTTAGTTAATATTTCAGTTTATGATTCATTATGATTGGTTTGCCAATTAAGATTTTGAACAACCATAGCAGGCGTTCAATGTTTAATTTTGATAAACAGACCTTTCAAACTGAATCTTCGTTCCAAGGCTTATACATCTAGAATCTATCTTGAGGAACTTAATGAAACCAAGGTGATATGATTGTCTAAAAGTATGCTTTGATTTGCAATATTCCTCATTCGACACATAATCAGGTATTTATGATTTTGCGTGATGAAAAGCAATGATAATCTATTTCTCAAGTTTCTAAAGTGACAACAGAAAAGTTGGAGGACCTTTTAGAAGCAGTGATGAGATGTCTGAGTTTACTTACCGTATAGCTCTTGGTTTTTTAGTGATTGTCTTTTGCCCTGATTTATGTAGTGAGTATCACTTCTTTATATTCACGGTTCTCTTGTCCCATATGTGCACAGATTAATGTGGTTTCTTCAGATAAAGGATATCTGCACATTGTTCAGAAGTACCATTTCCCTTGATCAGACTCAAATGTAAATCAAACATGACAAACAAGAGTCCCCACTACTTTCTCTTATTAGTGCAGTAATGCATCACCAGTTAGTGATGGTTTTGTTAGACCTTCTATGAAGCAAAGTGGAAGGGTTATTGTACCATTATTGCATCGTGCTCAAAGCAAGAGTAACCGTAAGTAAAGGATAAACAATAGAATATGAAGTTCCGAAGAGTGGAGTGATCTTCTACATCCATCAGATTCAATTGTTTTGACATGCCAAAACTTATGCCAGGCTCCTTCGTGTTATGAATTGTCTTGACTTGCTAAAAACAAGGGAAAGGTATCAGCCTTGCGCCCTTAGTAAAAGTCATAGACATAAATCTCCTTAGTGTTTCCAAAGCACAATATGTGATACTAGTTGACTAAAACAAATAGGAGTAGCAAAATCCCACTCCTGAGGTGACCTATTGGTTTCCTTATTTGCATGTTATTTTTCTCCGTTCTCCTCGCAAATGTCATTTTCTCCTTTGAACATCCCATTGTTGTCGCTTTCGGCCTTCCTTATAACTTTATTTTGCTTGACAAGGTCTAGTAATCACTATCTTTGTTTCTATTTATGTTATCCTAACATGTCTTTACCTGTATAGAATTCTGATGTAATAGTGCCAGCAAGCTCTTTCTAGTTCCCGGCAATGTGCATCCAGAATATTAGACAGTGAAACTCATTAACACATGCCATGATACATGAAAATTAATAGATTGTTCTCTTTTGTTAATATTGTTTGGATCTGGTTAAAAAATTGAGCATCTTTTGGCTATATTATGGAGGGAAAGAAATAGTAGGATTTACGAAGGAGTAGTGAATCCAATCCAATGAGTGAAATGAATTCATGCATCTGTTACCTTTCTCAACAAAACAAAAAAATCGCGCATCTGTTTATATTGCCATTCTCTTTTCTTTTGCTTGTATTGATTTTGGTGTAAAGAGGAAATTCATGTCATAATTGAACTTCTCCAGGGTTGGGAGGTTGGGGGGCTAATGCATGTTTGAAACAAAACTCTTTTGTATTTTTCAAACCATCTATATTGAAAATTATGTTGATTAGCCCTACTTTTTGGGATATGTTCATTCCTTCAAACTTCTGATTTTCGTGATGAAGTTTAAACCTCTACCTTTCTTGTAACTTTGCCTTGACCATGAGATGCTGGTGTCGTGATCGAATGATTTATGTTTCACATATTAGATGTAAGGCTACAAAAAATGGTGTAAATAGCAGGAAGGTAAACAAGGTGAGAACAGTACACCATCGACACGCTGCAAAGAGGAGAAAGGGAAAAAGATATCATGCATTTACATTGTAACTCTTTGAAGTTTGATTCTATGTGTGTGAAAAACATGTTAACTATGAAAGAAATTTCCATATGCATCATCTCAGTCATCATGCTTTAGTATTTAAAGTCTCTCTCTTTTCCATTTTTATAAATCGAAAGCTTGAACCATATAGACACGAGTATGTTATTTTGATGCAACTTACAAGTTCAGCAGATATGTCTATTACTAGTTACTAGGATAGAGTGAACTTCGTCAGTCCTATGTGGCCTGTAAAGAAAGTAAATCTAAACTTGAAAATCTTCATTAGCAAATCTAAGAAATCTCACTATGAGGCATTTCTCCTCAACTAGTTAGGTACGCTATGTGAATCATCTATATCTATTACGCTTTATTCGATTCTATTTCACATGCTAAATTAGTCTTATATTTACTTACTAGATGCGTTGGCGATATTTACTGCCAGAACATCCAAAGTTCAGTTTAGAGTCAATCAGGCTCGACGATCGGGAGAAGCAAAACGAAATCCGGATTTGACCGAAAAAGAAGCAAGGCTATGGAAAAGAAATTAACGTTATCACATCTATACGCGAAGAGTATGACGTATGAGTTGAGAGTAGAATACATTGGATGAAATGTGAATCCAAAAGGTAGAGTAGGAATTGCATCTTATTTCATGCAATAAATTACCAAATTTTGATTCTTCTTATTAGTTTACTTCCTTTGTGCTCCTCCAAAAATATGACAACGCTTATCTGATGGTCTTCTTTGTTACTTTTACGGAAATTCTTTTGTTTTGAAATTTAAAATTCTACAGGCCAGAATGTTTATCGCGATCTCCTGGCGTTTGCCAGAATATTTTAGTCCGATGAGCTATTGACTGTTGGAGATTTGATGCTGATACTTTGATGATTTAAGTTCCCTGTATTGTGGGTTCAATTGTTTCTCACATGAAGTTTTGCACCAAGCACAAGTCTTGTTCTCCTTCAATATTTTTTTCTTCTTCATAAAAGCAGGCATTTTCATAGTGAACCGGGCTGCCCTTATAACAGCAAGCATTTGAAGAGGAGCCTTGGAGTAACTGGTAAAGTTGTTGTCATGTGACCACGAGCTCATGGGTTCAAGCCGTGGAAACAACCTCTTGCAGAAATACAAGGTAAGGCTGCGTACAATAGACCCTTGTAGTCTGGCCCTTCCCCAGACCCCGCGCATAGCGGGAGCTTAATGCACCGGGCTGCCCTAACAGTAGCCATCTGTAAATTAAATTTTATTTTAAAACGAATTGAATGGTCGAAGAAAAGATATGTATAGGAATTTGTATAAAACACTTGTACGAAGGTGCATCCCAAAAGGTTTGGAACTCTCTTCTTATTTGAATCTTAAGAACAAGACTACCCTATTCTCGAATTCTCTGTAGTTTCTTTTTGTATATTATATGAATGATACAATCCGCAAGAACCATCTTTTTGAATTGTTTGATCATCTTTTTTCTGAGGAAGAGTCGATATAGAATCAACTCGAACTCAGAATCGCTATTGATTTCAAACACTGAATAATATAATTTGTTTCTTCTTTTCTAACACATTTGATTTGAGCATCTGATTATTGAAATAGAAAGGAAAAATATGTACTTGCTGACTCAGATGCAATTTGCAAGCCACAGTCATAATTATTTTCCATATTAGCACGGATTTGACATTGTATTGATATAAGTTTACGCGATTGGTTTTCCCCTCTGTATAAAACCATCTAAAACACTTGTGGTTATCAAGTAGATCTTCATTTATATGAACTAACATAATCCTGGTCGTAGAGTCAATCTTTGTATATCAATGAAAGTTGAGATTAAGTCGGCGTTTGGCCATAAAAACTAAAAAAATATTCACCTTTTTTAAAAAATTTTGAAATTGGAGTTATGTTTGGTCATAGTTTTTCAAATAATTTTTAGTTATTTTTCCTAGAAAATCTGAAATATGATTTATACCCCAAATTTCTAAAAACTAGTAAAATCACCCAACTTAATTAATTTGTATTATAATTGTTACAAAGCAAGATAGAGACAGACAACAAATAGAAATCAAATGTGAATATCAAGGGATCAGGTTATATTCTTAAATCTCAAACAAAACTTTCCTACCAAAGTAACTGCCCATATGATAATTTATTTTGGTGTTGTAGCAGTTATTTTAAAGAAAAAAAACACATCATGGTTGCAAAAGTAATAAATACATTTCAGAATAGTTTATTTGTTAGCATTTTCCACCAAAGATGTTTACTTTTGCATCTGATTTCTCAAACTCAAGGTTCACAAGAATATTAAGGTGTCATGACGAGGAGAAAAAAATATCTTAATTGTTAAACCATAATAATGTCATTGCATTGGTCGTATTATAGAAACAAATAATAAATATTAGTCCAATGCCATTATAACTATCTCTATCATATATTTATATGATCAAAACTTACGATATAAAAGACCTGAATAGTGTAAGTATAAGGCACCAACAAGAAATAAATTGGGAAATATTCAATTCAGTGGAATATTCAAGAAATTCGTATTTACCCTGGTTGTTTGTTGATATTAATAGGGTCAAATCTATAACAATAAAAAATTTAGGGTAAAATTCGAAAAGGAAAAAAACAAAAGCAAGGGTCAAAACCTGAAAGTGAAAATAGTGAAAACAAGGTTTCGGGTGTTTTCTAAATTTCAAATTATATTTGAAATTTTCATGGCCAAACGCTAATTTTTTTAAAAAAAAGTGCAAAAAAAATCTGAAAAAAATGAAAACATTTCACGGTCAAACGGGTCCTAAGTCTTCTGAATCTGTTGAAGGTATCAAGATTCTGGTGATAGATGATGAAGTCACTTGTCTTTCCAACGTTGGTATGATACTCATGAAATGTAACTACGAAGGTACTTGTATCAAATCATTGGCGATGTCGTCGTCTTCTCCTTCTTTATTCATCCCCTAAGCTAGTGTTTTTTATCCTAATTTGAAATATCCAAGAGTTGAAGTGGTAAGCTTTAGATCTTCAAGTAACATGATATATGAATTTGAATTACCTATCAAATGTATCAAAATTGTTCGTTAGGAACAAGAAATGAAACAATTAATTTAAGGTACCACTTTACTTTATTAGATCTTCTTTGGATCCGATGTGTGTATTACTTGTTGTTTTTTAACATTGCTACTTTAAGTCTTCTTTATTGTTAGTCAAAGACGTAGAGGAGTGTTCTCAGTATATTGGTTGAAATGTTTTCAGATCATAAACATAGGCCTTGCCACCCTTCTCAAACTCCCCCACCTAACTAATTTCTATTTGACTTCTGATGTTGTGAGAATTATCAAGTCAGAATTTTTTTTCTTTTCGGGTTTGTAGTCAGACAGTTCTTACTAGATTCATGAGAAATAAAAAAGAAATTTAATGAGTTTGATAACGAATATTAAGTAAATTCATATTTATGAGATTATTTTTACTATAACCACAATAATAGATCTAACATTATCATATGTATGAAAAAAGTAGTTCTCTTGATTTTGCTATTAATCCCGATATCAGGGCTTATAAGCAACTTAGCTTAGAATATTGGTATTCGTATTTAAAAATGTTTCTAGATGGAGTAGGTGTCATTTCCCCTTCATAATACATCTAATAAATAAACTATTATGATTTTACTTAAGTTGTGACTGTCATGCATCCAATGGATGTTTCGTCTACACTTTGGATCAAAGGCGACTCTTATGATATCGTTCTCACCTCTGTGAATGTGCTTGATATGAATGGCCTTGAACTTCAACAAGTGATAAACCAAGAATTTGCGCTACTTGTTGAAAGGTTTATGATTTAAGCTTATGTACTAAATGTCAGTTGATGACAAAGATGGTACAATCAAATATCCAATGGATGATTCGCCTACACTTTGGATCAAAGGCGGTTCTTTTGATCTCGTTCTCACTTATGTGAACATTTCTGATATGAAAGGACTTGAACTTCAACAAGTGATAAATCAAGAATTTGCGCTACTTGTTGTATGTGAGTTTGGTTAATTTTTCAATTTCTTTTCATCATAAAATGTTCAGTATTCTATTAATAGATCATTAAAAGAAATGCATATGATTTAAGCTTATGTACTAAATGTTAGTTGATGACAAAGATGGTACAATTTTGAAAGGACTAAAGGGTGGGGCTGCAGTTTTCATTGCTAAGCTCATATCAGATGATCTAAGAGATTTATGGTTGTATGCAACATTGCAGGATAAGAAAGGTAAAAGAGTTGTTGTTTTCATCCACAATGTGTTCAATACTAGGCTCGAGTCTTATGTTGTGGATGAAAACGATAGCTCTTTTACCTTTCTTATCCTGCAATGTTGCATACAACCATAGATCTCTTAGATCATCTGATACGGGCTTAGCAATGAAAATTGCAGCCCCACCCTTTAGTCCTTTCAAGATTGTACCATCTTTGTCATCAGATGACATTTAGTACATAAGCTTAAATCATATGCATTTCTTTTAATGATCTATTAATAGAATACTGAACATTTTATGATGAAAAGAAATTGAAAAATTAACCAAACTCATATACAACAAGTAGCGCAAATTCTTGATTTATCACTTGTTGAAGTTCAAGGTCATTCATATGAGACACGTTCACATAAGTGAGAACGAGATCAAAATAACCGCCTTGATCCAAAGTGCAGGCGAAGCATCCATTGGATATTTGATTGTACCATCTTTGTCATCATCTGACATTTAGTACATAAGCTTAAATCATAAACCTTTCAACAGATAGCGCAAATACTTGATTTATCACTTGTTGAAGTTCAAGGCCATTCATATCAGGCACGTTCACATAGGTGAGAATGAAATCAAAAAGGCCGCCTTTGATCCAAAGTGTAGGTGAGGCATCCACTGGATGTTTGACAGTCACAACTGGAGTAAAATCATAATAGTTTATTGATTAGATGTATTATGAAGGGGAAATGACACCTACTCCATATAGAAACAATTTTAAATCCGAATACCAATATTCTAAGCTAAGTTGCTTATAAGCTCTGACACCAGAATTTATAGCAAAATTAAGGGAAGTACTTTTTTCATATATATGATGATGTTAGATCTATTATTGTGGTTATAGTAAAAATAATCTCATAAATACTAATTTGCTTCATGTTCGTTATCAGATTCATTAAATTCCTTTTTTGTTTCTCGTGAATCTAGTAAAAAATATCTGATCACAAACCCGAAAAGAAAAAAGAAATTATGACTTGGACAATTCTCACAACATCATGAGTCAAATATAAATTAATTAGGTGAGGAGTCTGAAAAGGGTGGGAAAGGCCTATGTTTATGATCTGGAAACATTTCAACCAATCTATTGAGAACACTCCTCTACGTCTTTGACTAACAATAAAAAAAAACTAAAGTAGCTAAATTAAAAAACAAGTCATACACGCATAAGATACAAAGAAGATCTAATAAAGTAAAGTGACACCTCAAATTAATTGTTCCATTTCTTGTTCCTAAATAGGAAATACAAACAATTTCGGTACATTTGATTAGGAATTCAAATTCATAAATCATGTTACTTGAAGATCTAAAACTTACCACTTCAACTCTAGGATATATCAGATTAGGATATAAAAAAAAACACCCAAATTTGGGATGAATAAAGAAAGAGAAGACGACGACATCGCCAAAGATTTGATACAAGTACCTTCGTAGTTACATTATGAGTATCATACCAACGTTGGAAAGACTAATGACTTCATCATCCATCACCAGAATCCTGATACTTTCAACAGAAGATTTGTTTATAGGAATCTCAACTTTCATTGATATGCAAAGTTGACTCTGTGGCAAGGGTTTTATTAGTTTATGTAAAAGTAGATCTACTTGGTCAAACACAAGTGTTTTAGATGGTTTTATACAGAGTGAAAAGGGTGTATATATATAGATGTTCACCTTGGGACTAAAAAGGAGAATCATTAAAGTTCTGGTATGTTACTAGATTTTCTTTCCATATTAGAATAGATGGCTTATTACATTAGCATTTTAAGATTTTCTTTAGTAATTTTGTTACCATAGTTTTCAGCATCCACTACTCTATTACCTATTGTAATTGATACCCAAGCATCTTCTTTCTCTTTCAGTTTTAGTTTTTATTAAATTGCTCTCCTTAACAGGCTTGTAAAAGCTATAACATCACTATGAATTACTTGCCTAGGTAGGTATCCAATTTATACATACTTTTTGGTAATGCTTTAAATTAATAGTTGGCTAGTTGATTATGGTTTCTAGTTATACTTGCTTCATAAGGCTTTAATTTGGTTGTTGGTTAAGTTGATAATGATTTTAACCGAAGTAAAATGTCCTAAAAGTATAGTATGTGACCTTACCTAAATTTCATTGGTGCAACTTTCCTTTTCACATTATATTTCTATAATACAAATGAAAATGATTAAGTAATTAAAAATGTGATTGGAGGTCTCTAGTATGTCCTTAATGTTGAGGAATACAATATTACTAATTATAACAAAATTAAGCTTTAAGATAAGAATGATTACACTCTTAAACATGATCTCAAAATATGTGAAGGTCTCGAATTCAAATCTTACTATCATTCATTATCAAAAAGAATTTTCATATGTATACCAACAAATAGAGGTAAGCTTCATGTAAGTAAATGATTGTAGACTAAAGTCAAAGATGTCCATGACGGTAGACTAAGGTCCCATGACATATGCCATTTGGTGTCGATATTATGTTACTTGATGAAACCAACAAAGATGTCAACAAAAACTTAAATTATGAAAACACACTTTAGAGAATACAAGGTTTATAATAAGTTGAAGTAAAGATTGAATACATGCATGGCAGGTTTAATCAACATAATAATATGTACATCATGAAAAAATTCTATTAGTTATAACATAAATGCTTACTTATCTCGTTAGAATAGTTTTTACAAAGTGTAGTTATAAATATGTTACAATGTGATATATTACTAATATTGGAGGGTCATTCGCAAGAATGCCCTATTTTGGGGTGGTGTTCCCCTCACTATGTGGTCTTTAATATTTGTCCTTCGACATTTGAAGTAACAAAAAAGAGGTTGAAAATAATGCTGACATTGGAAAAAAATCGGCCGACATAAGTTTATATTTTTGTATCATAAACACAAGTTATGTCGCTTAATTCCTAGAGAACTTATACCGATAGAGGCATAAATTCAGTTTAGAACCCACAAGTTATGCCTTCTTATATAACTTATGCGGGACAAGGCAAAAATTATGTAAACTTATAACGAGCGAATTAGATACTACACAACTTATGCCGAACCAGAAAGAAGTTTTTAAAACTTATGTCTTGAGAAATTAGGTCATAGATAAGGATACTTTGGCCCTAATTTTTTATTAAATAAGAAGCATGGAAAAAAATTAAAGACCATCATATTTGAGGGGGGGAAATTAAAAACCACCTCGAAATAGGGGGGGGGGGGTCATTTGCACGATCTGTTTAATGTTTTCCCCTAAATTATGATCTTTGATTTTTTTTTCCCTTCGGCACTTTAAGTAATAAAAAAGTGGCTAAAAATACCCTTGACATCGGAAAAATAAAATAAAATTCGGCCGGCATAAATTTATATTTCGTATCATAATATAACATGTAAGGCATAACAAGTTATGCCGCTTAATTCCTACAGAACTTATGCCGATAGAGGCATAAGTTCAGTTCAAAACTCACAACATATTTAGTTCATACAGAACTTATATCGGAGAAGACAAAAGTTCTATAAACGTATGCCGAACGAATTAAATACTACACAACTTATGTCGGATAACTTCATTCTTACAGAATTTATGCCAAATAAGGCAAAAGTTCTCTAAATTTATGCTTTGTGAAATTAGGTCATGGATAAAGGTACTTTGGCTCACAGATTTTCATTAAATGAAAAATAGAGATAAAAATCAAAGACCATCATTTTTTAGGGAAAAATTTAAAGACCACCCCGAAATAAGAACAATCCGTGCAAAAACTATATAGAGATTTTTACGTTTAAGAGCAAAAGTTACAAGTTGCTAACACAAATGACATAACTTTTGCTTCTTAATAAATAACAAATTTCATATTATTTTTAACATATATATATAAATCTGTACGTTTATTAATCAAATAAATTATTAATAAGAGGTCCCACAAAATTAAGGATTCACATTTATACCTTCTTCATCTAATCAAAGCGCTCTCTCTCTCTCTCTTGTAATAAATATGATTCCTTAATTCTCGCTTAATTAAGGAATTAGTAACCATCTCCATTAATTAAGACATTTATTTCCATCATTACACTTGCATTTGTTTTTTTCTCTCTTATTTTCTCACATAATATCTATTATGAAAAAGAAGAATTATCTCAAAGAGTCTCCTCTCTTTAAAAAAAAAATAAGTCTCCCTGTTTAATCGGGTTGCCATTGAGGGAATTCTAATTTTTTTCTTCAAATTTTAGTTTATGCTGATAGCTTTTAAAAATATAAAATACCATTAATATATTTATAATATATTATATTATGACCATTTTATATAGTGTAGATATTTCAAAAATATGTTATATATACTATTTATATATTTACTGTACCAAATATACGAATTGTATATATACAATATAATACATGTAACTAAGCACAATAATAATAACGTATCCAGTGTAATCCCACACGGTGGGGTCTGGGGAGCGTAAAATGTACGCAAATCTTACCTCTACCTTTGAGGAGGCAGAGAGGATGTTTCCAAGAGACTCTCGGCTCAAAGAAAGAAGAAAAAAAGGCAGTAGCAACAAACAAAATAATAGTAAGATAATAAGGTAACCGAGGCTAAGGAAACAAAAGATAATAGTAGCAAGATAATAAGATAACCGAGGCTAAAGAAATAACAAATAATAATAGAAATCTAAGAATAAAATAATACAAGAGCAGTGTTAAAACTCAGGGAAAGGAAAAGAAATGCGCCCGATTACCCACTACCCTTCAATCCTAATTCTCGACCTCCACACCCTCCTATCAAGGGTAATGTCCTCAGTGAGCTGAAGTTGAGCCATGTCCTGCCTAATCACCTCCCCATAATACTTCTTTGGCCTACCTATACCCCTCCTCAATCCCACAACGGCCAACCTCTCACACTTTCTTACAGGGGCATCGACACCTCTCCTCCTCACATGTTCAAACCACCTCAGCCTCGCTTCCCGAATCTTATCCTCCACGGGAGCCACCTCTATCTTGTCCCTGACATCTATATTTCTAATCTCATCTCTCTTGGTGTGCCCACACATCCATCATAGCATCCTCATCTCTGCTACTCTCATCTTCTGAACATGGAAATTCTTGATTGGTCAGCACTCCGCTCCATATAGCATAGTCGGTCTAACCACCACGTTGTAGAACTTACCTTGAAGTCTTGGAGGCATATTCTTATCACACAGAACACCGAACGTGAGCCTCCATTTCATCCACGTCGCCCAATACGATGTGTGATATCCTCGTCAATCTCTCCATTACCTTGGATTACTAACCCTAGGCACTTGAAACTACCTCTCTTGGGGATGACCTATGAGTCAAGTCTCACATCCACGTTCGCTTCAAGAGTCATGTCACTGAACTTACACTCCAAGTATTCAATTTTAGTTCGGCTTAACTTGAAATCTTTTGACTTCAGGGTTTGTCTTCAGACCTCCAGCCTCACATTAACCCCACCTCATGTGGTGTTGATCAATACTATGTCATCCGCAAATAATATGCACCAAGGCACCTCCCCTTGAATGTGATGTGTCAATACGTCCATCGCAAAGCAAATAAAAACGGACTCAGAGCGGATCCCTGATACAGCTCTATCACTATTGGAAAGTGTTTCAAGTCTCCTCACATAACCCTGACCATGGTCTTAGCACCATCATACATGCCTTAATCACCTTAATATAGGCTACAGGGACACCTCTATCCTACAAGTATCTCCATAGAACCTCCATTGGGACTTTATCGTATGCTTTTTCTAGGTCTGTGAACACCATATGCAAGTCCCTCTTCTTCTCCATGTACTGCTCCACCAACCTCCTTACAAGGTGAATGGCCTCCATAGTCGATCGCTCTGACATGAATCCGAATTTGTTCTTGAAAATAGACACACCTCCTCACTCGTGCTTCCACCACTCTCTATATTGAACATATAATGCTAATATATGATTAAAAATAATATATATTACATGAATATATAGCACTAATATATGATTAAAAATAATATATACTCTTACTTATATATTATGTATCTCGGTTATATTTTATGTATATAATAGTTATATACAAGTACTATACTATTTATGTATATTATTAATATGCTATATAATAGTAATACAGCCTTCCCCGGATCCCGCACATAGCTAGAACTTAGTGCACCGGATTGCCCTTTTTATTTATTCAGTAAGTATACAACAAATGAATTATAAAATTTAATATAATTACCTTTATTATTGAATTCATCTTCTTGTATGTTGACATTAAAAATATTTATATCAGAAATATACCATAATTATGCAAAGCTTAAAAATAATATTTGCATATGTATGGTGTATTTGTGAATATTTATGGTATAAAGCTAATGACAATATATATATATATATATGAAAACATATTGAAATGATGGTCCTAATTTATGTGATGTTATTTGACTGGGGACAAAAATTATGAAAACATATTGAAATTTGTGGTCTAAAACAATAGATATTTATGTGAATAAATTATTTCATTAGGTGTAAAGATGAAAAGTTTAAAGTTTATTCATCTCTAGATATAGGAATGTGTTGTTCGTTTTGGATTTAGGATATATATTGTGACCAGGAGGTTACCGGTTCGAGCCATGAAAACAGTCTTTTGCGGAAATGCAGGGTAAAGCTGCGTATAATAGACTCTTGATGTCCGGCCCTTTTCCAAATCCCGCGCATAGCAAGAGCTTAGTGCACTGGACAATCCTTCTTCTTTTTTTGTGGGTAATTTTCTCTCTGTCATCCACAAATTTTCTAGTGCCAAATTTGTGTTGGATGATGACTAGTGACAAATTTCTAGTGCCAAATTTGTGTTGGATGATGACTAGAGCATCTGTATCCCTTATGCCAGAATCCTTGTGAAATATTCTTTATGTAGTTACCCCAGAGAGGCACATTGGTAAATAATATGAGTTGTTTCTATTGTGATTAAACTTGAAAAACTAGAGTATATGTTTTCGAAAATGGAATTTTGAGTAAAAAGGGCAGCTTGGTGCACAAAGCATCATGCGTTAGCACGGTTCGGGAAGGCCTCACGGGTGTGATTTAGACAGGCTACCCTAATACAAACATTAATAGCTTCTTCATGGCTCGAATCCGTAACCTATAGGTCACACGGAGACAACTTTACCATTGCTCCAAGAAGAGTTGATGGCTGTTGGTCACGACTACTATCAAAAAGCTCCTATGAAGATGAATATTTCACATGGAGGAGTGTGCATCTTTATATTGGGTGTGTTGGATATTTTGCTCTATGGTACTTTATAAAGCAGTACGAGAAGTATATAACTATTACAAGTATTCGAAAGGATAAACAAAGATTCAATAATTCAACTAGTAATCTGAAAATTACAATAAAACCACAAAACTGAAATTACAATTTTGTTGAAGACGGAAAAATGGAAAGCTGTTTTTCTTTGAGTCGAGTGTGGCACTCTGTCCTTAAGACAATATTGCCCCGTATGTATCCTTTATACGTCCTGGACAATTTGTCTCCCAAGATAAAACAGCAATGGAACACTTGAGCAAAGGAAACTCAAATGCTACCGTGAAGAATATTGAGTAACGAAATGATGCTTGGAAGTTGTAGGAAGAAAACTGTTTTGGTTGTGTAATTTCGTGCACTATTCTTAGTGTTATTCTTAGTGCTCAACAATGGTGTAAGGGGGTGTTTATATAGGTGAGGGAGGGGCTGAAAACTGCCTCCATAATAGCCAAATAATGGCCATTATGGAGGTAGTAAAGTCACCAACATAAATGGAGAAAGACCAACGGATTTTTGACTGTACAAATTCTGACGTTCTGGAAACTTCAAGGACCAAACTGTACATCTTGAAACTTCAGGGACCAAACTGTACATCTGAAAGAATTTTGGTCCGTCCAAAAAGATAATATCAGAAGGCCCACAGCCCACTGCCCGTGACCCGAGAACCCGAGAACCTGAGAACCCGAGAACTCGGAACCCGGAACTCGGAACCGGACGGGACGGGCGGGCGGCGCGCGTGTGGTCTTTCCTTGAACCGAAGCACATCTAGGTCCTCCCTCCTTTAAACACATAGGATACCCCTTGGGGTCCCAAACCCCAAACCAATTTCGAGTCTTAAATACACAACAATTCTTTCTTCCTCTACCGATGAGGGAGAATTGAACACAATACCACACTTTCCATGCTTCAAACACCTTACTTCGTGGACCAATATCTCTTTCATTTCTCAATGAAATTTGACGATTTTTGGCCCTACGGTTATCTACATACTTAGTAGATCATGCATGTGTGAAGAACCGGATTCTCCAATATACGTAACACTAGTGTTTAAGCCGTTAAAGTTAGTCGGTCGCAACTCCCGCCAAAGGCAAATTTCCAACAATTCCCTCTTGAAAGAGATTTTGGCGCACTCACATGGTGTCTTTTCATTTCCAGCAATATCTCAGCGGACCGATGTTGCATAAGGAGAGGTAGCTTCAGCGTTGAACCTTCCATAGTTAAATACCATCGGACTTACTTACTGCGCGGTGAACGTGATGTCTTGAACCGTCAGTGTTTAGTGTAAGCCAAGTCAATGGTACCAACACAACAAATTCCCTTACTCTCTTCTTCGTAATGTTTTGTCCGTTTTGGCCATGGACAACGTCTTGGATTCTTAAGTGCGTTCATTTGAGGCGGCATGTCCTCGCACTTAAATAGGTGGTCTCCTACAAGGTATCCTGCTATACCCCACTTCACAAGTGTTAGAAACCATTAAAAGTTTCCCAAAGACCTAACCTCAACTGTTGAGAATCATTACAGGTTTTGAAAACTTAACCTTTACCCACACTGCAGATAGCACTTAACGTCTATCGCGGGAACGGCTTTGGATTTGGTGTTTCTTTTCGAAATCACTATCCGAAGTGCTCATGCTTCCACCGAAGCGATCAAGCGAACCTTTACAACTTAGTTTTCCCATTGAACCAAATTACCGGGATCTCCGGTTCGTAAGGTTGGGTTTCCACTGTATTGGTCCGTATATTTTATGTTTTAAGCCCATTCCCCTAGACAGGCAGAACACTTGATCTCCGGGTAGTCCCTTAGTTAGTAAATAAAGAAGTGACACCCGTGATGATCACCAGCCATACGGTCTTATGTCTCCGACAGATCCTGACAGATATGTCCAGACGCCATCATCCGTGTCCTTCCTAAAGCCGACCGGCTAGCCACGATATATAACCGCTCGAAGACACAGGTTTCTCCCAATAAGGGACGTCCTCTAATGAGTCGTGAAGTTACTCAACTTCTTTCATGCTTTGTATAAAGCGATAAACTCCGATACCATCATGAATCGGTCGATGCAAGTTTGCTTAGAGGATTTTCCAAGACCCACCATACACATTTACTTGTGGCTTTGGTGTTCTCCAGATCTGATGTCTGTTTGCATCACCGTGTTCTCCCGAACATTTGGACATCCGAATACTATAATCCCTAGATAAGCGAATAATTCAGATATCGTCATATCCGACTTAACGCCTTCTATTGATCATGTCTTAAGATCATCAGTGAACCTTAGTTCAACTGATCTGTTTGTAGGACGATACCAGGTCGGTTGTAGTGTGTATAATACTTTGAACTACACATAACCTGTGCATATTGCTCCTTGTCTATGGGTGCACCATGATTCCAATCAGTTCTATGATTCATATCCATTGGTAGCTTCAACGAGACTGTCAACTATCGACCAGTCCGTTAGATGTCTTGGAAATCCAATTCCTAAGATGTCATCTGTGATACCCATATCTTTCATATCGAGACTTTGTTTCAATACGACTTTTACTTTCAGACTGTTGATTCTCCAAATGTTGGCTTTCTAACTTCAGAGTCAATGTTTCTGTGGTCAGATTCATTGTTCCTGTTTTATCTGAAACTTTCAGGACCAAAATGTAAACATTTCAGGGACCAAAATGAAAGTTCAGGAAGAAGCCCAACAGTTCAGCAAATCAACTCTGATTCTCTTCTTCCAACTCTCCGATTGGGAAGGTTGTTTCAACATCCATGCCACGCAAGACTGCAGTGGCCCATGATGTTAAGCTACTCACAGGGGAGCATATGTACAAGTAGCCGAGGCTTTGAACTCGTTAATAGATCCATCTACTTTGTACTCACTTTTGAGTATCCTTTTTTCACAACCCAAAGGTTCTTTTTCCGGAGGAAGATCAACCATTACACAAGTATGGTTCTATATGATGGAATATATTTCTCTCTTTAGCTTCTTTCCAAAGCAGCGCTTTTGGAGATGACAATTATTTGTTAATTGTCCATGGTTCATTTTTAACCATACAAGCTAGAAGGACTGGAACAAGTCTTTGTCCCCTTCTTTGCTCCGTCTCGGTTTAACATCTAGAATCCCCGAGTTACAGATCCGGAATATTAAGTTCGGATAGCCGGCAACTTTCGAGTCCTGTGGATACGGAACGTCTAGTTCCGGACAGTCAGGCCCTCGCGGGTTCTTGTTAACCTTGAGCAATTACTCCCTTTTCCTTTTCAAGGAAAGTTATCTCCAAAGAATTCAGCATTCTTTGACGCCAAGAGGCAATAAACCCTACTGTTATTTGCAGATCCAGTGGATATGCAATCTACAGTCTTAGGTATGAAACCACCCCACATCACAATGTGAGATCCTTTCCATGTCTCACACGGAGGGTTACCCTTATCCTTATGCGGAGTTCTATTGAGAATCGCACTTGGCTAACACCGTTAGACTGAGGTGAGTAATGAGCAGTCGTTTAATAAATGATGCTTCAAATTCTCCCCCTCTATCACTACGAATTTCTCAATCCGTAGGCTTAGTTGATTTTCAACTTCTGCTTTGTAGCGCTTGTCCGCTTCAACAACTTCATCTTTGTTGTTCAACAAACAAAGGATTTCATACGTTGTACCATCATCAATGAAGATCACAACGTACTTGTCTCCCCCCTCTATTTTGTATAAACTTCAAATCACCCAAGTAGGTGTGACTAAGTTCTAGAGGAGCGGTGCTTCTTTCGCTATTCCCTTGACGGAATTTGGAAAGGTGATTTTGCCTCTTCAATCTACCTCACATTTATTTTTGAGGGTTTATGTCAACAGAAGGCAACAATCTCAACATCGCTATCTTTTGAATGACTTGCTATTTAACGTGTCTTAATCTATGATGGCATAGATGCACGGATTACAAATATATCATTCATATGGCTACAGACATACTGTACCATTCTTAGTTATTACAGACATGTTGGAGTAGTTTCAAACCAGCTTGACCAACAGCGTCCCTTAAACCAAGTTAGGAACATGTATCACCTCTTTTTAGAGTGATCTCATTCCTTGAAGTCCTATTGAGGACAACCTCTCCAGCCCCTTTGATTTTAGAGGTGGCGTTGCTTCACATGAACAACCTCTTGCCCGTGGTTATGGCGTAGCCGGATCATATGTGATCTCGATACTCGGGCCCATTCTAGTTGCTTTGGCAGACTGAGTGTCCAATTTCTTTACCGCCTTTCTTTAGGCCTTCAGATCATTTAAGACCTGGAAACTCTGGCCCACCTTACTAGGTGTCCATTACTTTTCTTATGAAATGAATTCTGGTCCCACTCTAGTCGCCCGGAGGCTTTATATGACTGAGTGTCCAATATCATCATATCAAAGAAAATTTGGCCCACTCCAGTCGCCCGGAGGCTTTGTATGACTGAGTGTCCAATATCATCCTATGAAGGATCTTCTGCCAAATAATATGACCGGCTCAACGTCATTAACTTTTAGACTTCTTCCGTTATGATTGGTGCCCCAGATAATTCTTGGCGCTTACTTAAGTGTGGTAACAGTTTTCGCACAGTCAGTGGATCTTTCTCCCTCGTATGTGCGAACATACTTTACACACTTTAATAATTACACTTAAAAGAAAGGATCTTCTTAAGTCGTTTACAAAATCCAATCTTTAAACGGAAAAGAGGATGAGATTAAACTTCTGATTTGTTAAAGCGTAAGGAATATAAATTATTTTCATATTCCTCCTTACTTTAATCCATTTTTAATCAGACATCATTTAATCTTTATTCTTGACAAGTAAGAAAAATACTTATCATTTAATCTTTATTCTTGACAAGTAAGAAAAATACTTATCCCAATTTCGGATCTGGCTCACTTCAGTCACTTCATCAGACTGAGTGTCCATTTTCTTCTCACCATTATTCGGATCTTTTGTCTGGGACAGATATAGGCCTTCTGCTGCAAGATAGAATAACATCTTCAGTCTTCTCCTTGTCCCAGTTGACATCCTCAGGCTCTCGTGAGCGCTTGTTCCCACCAGTCTTGGTAGCGGTGACACCATGAACACGTTCATCATCATCACTCTCTTCTACCAGAAAACCATTGCCATATCCAGATTTGGTCACACAACTTTTGACCAACATTTTTCGAACACTAATAGTAATACTATACAAATATTGTCTTAAGTTGTTGGGTATTTTGCTCTATGGTACTTTATAAAGCAGTACGGAAAGTATATAACTATTACAAGTATTCGAAAGGATAAACAAAGATTCAATAATTCAACTAGTAATCTGAAAATTACAATAGAACCACAAAACTGAAATTACAATTTTGTTGAAGACGGAAAAATGGAAACTGTTTTTGCTGAGTCGAGTGTGGCACTCTGTCCTTAAGACAATATTGCACGTATGTATCCTTTATACGTCCTGGACAATTTGTCTCCCAAGATAAAACAGCAATGGAACACTTGAGCAAAGGAAACTCAAATGCTACCGTGAAGAATATTGAGTAACGAAATGATGCTTGGAAGTTGTAGGAAGAAAGTTGTTTTGGTTGTGTAATTTCGTGCACTGTTCTTAGTGTTATTCTTAGTGCTCAACAATGGTGTAAGGGGGTGTTTATATAGGTGAGGGAGGGGCTGAAAACTGCCTCCATAATAGTCAAATAATGGCCATTATGGAGGTAGTAAAGTCACCAACATAAATGGTGAAAGACCAACGGATTTGGCCATTATAGGAGGAGTAATTCAGCCAAAATAAATGGCTGAATTGAGTGTTCGGCTTTTCTGCTTTGACTGTTCAAATTCTGACGTTCTGGAAACTTCAGGGACCAAACTGTACATCTGAAAGAATTCTGGTCCGTCCAAAAAGATAATATCAGAAGGCCCACAGCCCACAGCCCACAGCCCGAGAACCCGGAACCCGACGGGCGGGCGGCGGCCGCGCGCGTGTGGTCTTTCCTTGAACCGAAGCACATCTAGGTCCTCCCTCCTTTAAACACATGGGATACCCCTTGGGATCCCAAACCCCAAACCAATTTCGAGTCTTATATACACAACAATTCTTTCTTCCTCTACCGATGAGGGAGAATTGAACACAATACCACACTTTCCATGATTCAAACACCTTACTTCGTGGACCAATATCTCTTTCATTTCTCAATGAAATTTGATGATTCTTGGCCCTACGGTTATCTACGTACTTAGTAGATCATGCATGTGTGAAGAACCGGATTCTCCAACATACGTAACACTAGTGTTTAAGCCGTTAAAGTTGGCCAGTCGCAACTCCCACCAAAGGCAAATTTCCAACAGGGTGTTCTTCTGTCGTGCGACCCGGCGGCTCCCCTTCGAAAACGAGATTTTGAGTGTTGACCTTATTTGAGCCTGAACCAATTCTGCAAATTCAGCCTGCAATTTAAGCAATTAGGTGACTTAGTGCCGAGTTTGTGAAAATGAAGCAAAAAATGTTCTGCGTTGTAATATTTACACCTCTGTCCTTTGGCTGTGACATTCTTGAATTTGTTTTCTTAAATTTCTTTGTGGTCATTGTTTTGTGGTTTATTTTGTTTCACGTTTCATTCTTTAAATTGTTCTATGAAATTATATTTTCAGGGCATGCTATGGTGATCTGAGATTTATAATGGAGAGTGGAGCCAATGGATGTGAGGTACTCTATTGCAATGCTCTATATACCTGCTCATCACACCTCAAGACTCGGATGCAGAATATTAATATCTTTGTAATATTAATTAGGTTTCGCGTAGTTCCATACTCTTATGCGTGTATTTCTATGTGTTGCTTGATTTGTTTTGTATTGCGATATTTTGTTGTCTTATTTTTCTTAAATTCCTACATTAACTACGTTCTTTTGAGCTGAGGGTCGATCGGAACCTCTCTACCTCACAAACATAGAGGTAAGGTCTGCGTACATCTTGCCCTTTCAAGACCTCACCGTGTGGAATTACACTGGGTATGTTGTTGATTTGTTGAACAGGTGATTGTTAGTGGCTGTAAAGAATGGATCTTGGGCCTAACTCAACCCCAAAAGTTCCATTCTTTACATGGTATCAGAGTCAGACTCATTCTATTTCTTTGCTCAGCGATGTTGGGCCCCCAAATTATATTATACACGCTCCAGTTAACAAGGTCTGGACGTGCGGGGAGTGTTAAGAATCCCACATCAGATATGGAATGGGAACATGGACTCCTTATATTGACTTGGACAATCCTCACCCTACAAGCTAGCTTTTGGGGTTGAGTTAGACTCAATATCCATTCTTTACGGTGGCAAATTGAGGGCTCAGCGTGCTAAATCCATGAAGTTCAAAGACGGTTACATGATTTCTTCCGGGCAACCTGTCAAAGAGTATATCGATTCTGCTGTAAGGCATGTTCTCTTGAGACATGTTTGTTTCACCAAGTGACTTCATCAAGTCCTTGCTAATTTGTTTGAGTTTTCTTTTATTCTTTTTTCCGATAACCAAAACCTATTGGCATATTGTTCGAAAAGCCTGGTATGTAGGTGGAGAAGTGTGGCATTGTTCGAACCTGTGACACCTCACGTGCTGCGCGCTTACCACAAGACCGAAGCTATTTGGCTTGTGTTTTCTTGCTTGTTTTCTTTTATTATTCTTATTGTCCTTGTTATCTTGTGATGTGGTTCCATTCTTTTGGGTTGTATTAGGGAGTACTTGGCATCAAGGTCAAGATCTTGCTTGATTGGGATCCAAAAGGAAAGCAAGGTCCAACAACTCCTCTTCCAGATCTTGTCACAATCCATCCTCCTAAGGACTTAGCAGGAAGGAGATTACATCACGACGCCAGCGGTTGTGCCAGCGTTGGTGCCAATGGAGATTCCGGTTCAGGTCCCGGTTATGTAGGCTGCGGTCCTCACTTGCCTCGCGGTGGAAAAGCTTTGAATACGATGAAGATACCGATCCTTGCTCTCCTCATGGTGAAAAAGCTCTGAATATTACATGTAGTTTAACTTTAGGTTTTACATTTTTTCTTCTTTTATTCATCTTTGGGCACTGTAAAAACATGTCTAGAGAATCCGTTTTTTTATATTGGCAATCTTTCTAATGCGCACCTACGAAGATTTTATCCTAGTAATGGTTGAATATACAGTTTTTTATTTTTATTTTGGTTTTTCTGATTTAGTCCATTAGTTGGAAATGAGGTGCTCTGTATCTGGATTAAGTCCTTGTATGATTTTGATGTAACTTAAAAGAAATGCTCGTAAGTTTCGGTTGCAAATGACACTTGAAAGAAGTTGAAACTTTATAGAATATCATCTGATTACAAAACATATCTACATTTTGTCACCTCACTTTTTGAAATCTTTGAAAACCGGTCATATTGATGTTTGGAGAAAAAAAGAATTGATATTGAGTATTCATCGTTTGGCTTTTATCAATGAGAGTATACTATAAAGCACAAACAATAAAATATTGTTGCTTTCAGTTGGATCCTCTTATATATCTATCAATGCCAAGCATCACGGTAGCAATGCCATAAGGCGCTAAAGAGCTGGTACTTGTGGGGGTGGGGGTGGGGGTGGGGGTGGGGGGAGGACGATGAAACAAGGATGTATCTCCGGCAAAATTACAACTAAGAAATTACTATCAAAAGTATGGTAAGATGGACGAGATTCTCCACCTTCAACTATGTACAGGTCTTAACTCATAGTATAAGGTGCATCTTTTGTGAGCCTACGCATTGTAAATCTGAATTAGCCGCCTAATAACTCTTTCGTACAATCTTAAGAGCCTAGTTCCACAAAAACGTTATCACGAGAATTTACTATTTCGAATACCAAAAAATAAGCTAAGGAATTAATTGTCATGTAAACATACACAAAACAATACTTGAAAATTAAACAATATCATATATAGATACAATTAAAGGGCACAAAATTAACCCCTCTTAACAGGATCAAAGTTGGAGACACCAACAACAGCACCAATAATTGCAATAAGCACAACCCCACCAGACACAATACTAAGCAAGAAATTCTTGAGTGATGGTGACACACCATCAGCAGCTTGTGCTACATCAGGTATAACCATTGATGCTGTGAGTACACCTGCTGACAATCCTGCCATTGCCTTGTCCTTAATTGAAGCCTTGACTACAAACTTAGCAGCTTGTTTTGAAGTTACTTCTTTTGAGGGCCTAATTGTCAAAGGCTTAAAAAAAGCTTCAACAATTGGTTGCTTCTTTTGGCTTGTGTAAGTTAGTGGCATTGCCATTGAAACTATTGAAGTAGCCATTTTTTTTTGCCTTTTGCTCTGAAGAATTGAAGTTCTAAATTTTCAAAAGTTAGAGTAAAGTATTGGTAGTAATATGATGTGATTTTGAGAGGAGAAATAGTCACTTGGATTGAGAGGATTTTTAATGAGAGGTGGAAAATTGACATCTTTTGCTTTGTCCTACATGGCTGAAATATATTGGTTATGTTGGATAAGGTTATCTTATTGGTATATATGTCCACGTAGGCTGAGAAAAGATCCATGGTGCTTCAAATTTTGAGGACTCCAAAATTCCTCTAGTTCATTTGTTTAGAGTTTGGAAGCATATATGAGATTCCAACTTTTAAGTTAAGGAAATATGAAACCCCCACCCTTTTTTAAAAAAAAAAAAAGAAGAAGAATAATTCACCACAAAGAAATCATTAATTTCTAACAAACGTAGCGTAATTTGGCTCGTCGGTAAAAGAATTTCCCACGAAGCATCATCATCAACGTTATAACCAAATTCTGACGGATTCCTTTAAAGGTTCTCATCCAAAATTAGCGTTTTTCTAATAGTGCCTATTCTAACTTGAATACACGTTTATTGTTACAATATTATCTCAAAACGTAAACAGTAGATAATCAAAATTATTTTTATCAATATCTCTGAATGTTTGTAATTTTTCTTGAATTAACTTAAAATAATAAATTTTAAACATTAATTAAGTACTATAATCACAAAATGATTTTTAATTTACATTTAGCAACATAATGTTGGTGGAGATGGCACATAGTGATGATTGTGCAATGATGACTAATTGGTGGTTGACGGTAGTGATTGTTGGAAATTTGCTTTTGGCGGGGAGGTGCGTCCACCCATATTTAATGAATTAAACATTAGTATTCCGCATGTTGGAGGCTTTGTCTCTTCTCACATGCATGATCTACGAAGTGAGTAGATGACCGTAGGGCCAAGAATCGTCAAATTTCGTTGAGAAATGAAAGAGATATTGGTCCACGAAGTAAGGCGTTTGAGGCATTGAAATATGGTGTGGGACAAATCTACCACATCTGTGGGAATAGGAAGAATTGCTCTCTATATAAATCTCTAATGTGGTAAAGGGTTTGGGACCCCAAGGGGTATTCCATGTGTTTAAAGGATGGAGGACCTAGACGTGCTTGCGTTCAAGGCTAAGCCCACACGCGCGCCGCCCGCCCGTCCCGTCCAGTCTCGGGTCGTGGGCTGATATTATCTTTTTGGACCCCAAATTGCTTAATATTTACAGTTTGGTCCCTAGAGTTTCTGAAAAGTTGATTTTGGGGTGACGGAAGGCAGAAAACTTTCTGCCTACCGTTGGACTATTTTTTTGGGCATTAATCAGCCATTACTTGGTTGATTAACTCCTCCATAAACACCCTCCTTCAATGTCCATGAACAGCCTCACTTATAGCCTTTAACATGCCACACTAATGGCCTTAAACCAGTCATTTACAGCCCTCCTAATGACTATTTACAGCTGTGTTTTGGGCAGTTGAACATCCCTCTTGTGATGCTATATATTGAGTTGTTTTGGCTCAATTGTGCAGAGACATACGTGACTGAAATTCAACACAAAACAGTGAGCAAAACAGCCAGTAAATAGCACAAAACACAGCTCAAAATAGTGAGCAAACAGTCAGTGAAAAACACTGCAAAAACATTGAGTTAAGACCCTCATATACACAAGATATACACTACGGAGACACTATATACACAGAGACAAAACAGAAGAGAATATAGGTTGTTGGTACTCTATTGTACTTTATAAAGCATTACAGGAAGTAAGTAACTATTACAAGTGTTCGAAAGGATAAATAAATTGTCAATCTTCAAAACTGCCGCAAGCTTGTTATGTCTTGAATCTTGATAACCTTGCAAGGCAAATGTTGAGAACTGTCGCAAGCTTGTTGTGTCTTGAATCTTGATAACCTGAAATCAAGAAACAACTAAATATGGATGGTTACAACGTTGTGTGTTGAGTCGAAGTGATTGCACTGTGTCCTTAAGACAAGATTGCCCAGTATATATGCTTTTATGTAAGCGGGCAATAGTCTCCCAAGATAAAACAACACTTTAATCTCAACGCTACAAAGCCAATAGGTTGAGCCTGCCGAATAAAATAAATATGAATCGACTTGCTGAAGATATGGAAAAGGAAGGAAGAGATTCTATCTTCTCTTCTGTTTTGTCTCTGTGTATATAGTGTCTCCGTAGTGTATATCTTATGTATATGAGGGTCTTAACTCAATGTTTTTGCAGTGTTTTTTACTGACTGTTTGCTCACTGTTTTGAGCTGTGTTTTATGCTATTTTCTGGCTGTTTTGCTCACTGTTTTGTGTTGAATTTCAGTCACGTATGTCTCTGCATAATTGAGCCAAAACAGCTCAATATATAGCATCACAAGAGGGCTGTTCAACTGCCCAAAATATAGCTGTAAATAGTCATTAGGAGGACTGTAAATGGCTGGTTTAAGGTCATTAGTGTGGCATGTTAAAGGCTATAAGTGAGGCTGTTCATGGCCATTGAAGGAGGGTGTTTATGGAGGAGTTAATCAGCCAAGTAATGGTTGATTAATGCCCCAAAAAATAGTCCAACGGTTTTCTGCCTACCGTCACCCCAAAATCAACTTTTCAGAAACTCTAGGGACCAAACTGTAAATATTAAGCAATTTGGGGTCCAAAAAGATAATATCAGAAAGTCCCCACAGCCCACAGCCCGTGACCGTGACCGTGACCGTGACCGAGACCGGACGGGCGGGCGGCGGCGGCGCGCGTGTGGGCTTAGCCTTGAACGCAAGCACATCAAGGTCCTCCCTCAACACATGGGATACCCCTTGGGGTCCCAAACCCTTTACCACATTAGAGACTTATATAGAGATAAATTCTTCTTATTCCCACCGATGTGGTAGATTTGTCCCACACCATATTTTCATGCCTCAAACACCTTACTTCGTGGACCAATATCTCTTTCATTTCTCAACGAAATTTGACGATTCTTGGCCCTACGGTCATCTACTCACTTCGTAGATCATGAATGTGAGAAGAGACAAAGCCTCCAACATGCGGAATACTAGTGTTTAATTCATTAAATATGGGTGGACGCACCTCCCCGCCAAAGGCAAATTTCCAACAATCCCCTCTATGAAAGAGAGATTGTGGCGCACGCACAAGGTGCCTACTTTCAGCAATCTTTCAGCGAAAAGATATTGCATCAGGAGAGGTAGCTTTCGCTTTGAACCTTCCCTAGTTGAATACCATCAGACTTACTTACTGCGCGGTGAACGTGATGTCTTGAACCGTCAGTGTTTAGTGTAAGTCAAGACAATGATAACAACACAATAACTCTTCTTATTCGTTTTCGTTCTTACGTTTTTATCCATTGTGGCAGTGGACACACTTGGATTCTTAAGTGTGTTCATTTGAGGCGGCCATCCTCGCACTTAAATAGGTGATCTCCTACAAGGTATCCTGCTATACCCCATTTCACAAGTGTTAGGAATCATTAAAAGTTTCCCCAACCTTAACCTCAACCGTTTAAGGATCGTTTAAAGATTTGGAAGCTTAACCTTTACCCACCATGCAGGTAGCACTTTAATGTCTATCGCGGGAACAACTTTGGATTCATGTTTTCGTACAGAAATCATCATCCGAAGTGCTTCTTGCTTCCACCGAAGCGCTCAACTGAACCTTTTGCCACTTAGTTTTTCCATTGAACTAAATTCTTGGGATCTCCAATCAGTATGGTTGGGTTTCCACCGCAAAGCTTCGTATTGTTTGGGTTTTAAGCC
Organism: Anisodus tanguticus; assembly: GCA_034509755.1. Taxonomy (NCBI): domain Eukaryota; kingdom Viridiplantae; phylum Streptophyta; class Magnoliopsida; order Solanales; family Solanaceae; genus Anisodus; species Anisodus tanguticus. The sequence continues at coordinate 2,155,321 of CM067558.1, forward strand.
CATTCCCCTAGACAGGCAGAACACTTGATCTCCGGGTAGTCCCTTAGTTAGTAAACAAGGAAGTGACACCCGTGATGATCAACTGCCATACGGTCTTATGTCTCCGACAGATCCTGACGGATATGTCCAGACGCCGTCATCCGTGTCCTTCCTGCTGGAGGCACTGGTTTCTCCCAGTAAGGGACGTCCTCTAAGGATTCATGATGTTACTCAACTTCTTTCATGCTTTGTATAAAGCGATAAACTCTGACTCCATCATGAATCGGCCGATGCAAGTTTGTTTAGAGGATTTTCCAAGACCCATCATACACATTTACTTGTGGCTTTGGTATTCTTCATATCTGATGTCCAGTTTGCATCATTGTGTTCTCCCAGAACCGCTGGACATCCAGAATACCATAATCCGTAGATAAGCGAATAATTCAGATATCGTCATATCCGACTTAACGCCTTCTATTGATCATTTATTAAGAGCATCAGTGAATCTGAGTTCAACTAATCTGTTTGTATGCCGATACCAGGTCGGTTGTAGTGTGTACAATACATTGAACTACACGTGACATGTGCATATCGCTCCTTGTCTATGGGTGCACCATGATTCCAATCAATTCTATGATTCATATCCGTTGGTGGCTTCAACGAGACTGTCAACTATCTCACAACTGAGTTTGGAGTTAGACCAGTCCGTTAGATGTCTTAGAAATCCAATTCCTAAGAGGTCATCTGTGATACCCATATCTTTTGTTTCGATATAATTTTCACTCTCAGACTGTTGGTTTTCCAACTGTTGGCTTTCTAACTTCAGAGTCAATATTTATGTGGTCAGATTCATTGTTTCTGTTTTATCTGAAACTTCCAGGACCAAAATATAAACATTTCAGGGACCAAAATGAAAGTTCAGGAAGAAGCCCAACAGTCCAGCAAACCAACTCTGATTCTCTTCTTCCAACTCTCCGGTTGGGAAGGTTGTTTCAACATTTATGCCACGCAAGACTGCAATGGCCCAGGATGTTAAGCTACTCCCAGGGGAGCACATGTACAAGTAGCTGAGGCTTTGAACTCGTCATTAGATCCATCTACTTTGTACTCACCTTTGAGTATCTATTTTCACAACCCAAAGGTTCTTTCTCCGGAGGAAGATCAACCATTACACAAGTATGGTTCTATATGATGGAATCTATTTCTCTTTTTGTAGCTTCTTTCCAAAGCAGCGCTTTTGGAGATGACAATTATTTATTAATTGTCCATGGTTCATTCTCAACAATACAAGCTAGAAGGACTGGAACAAGTCTTTGTCCCCTTCTTTGCTCCGTCTTGATTCAACATCTAGAATCCCTGAGTTCTGCAGATCTGGAATATTAAGTTCCGGATAGCCAACAACTTTCAAGTCCTGTAGATACGAAACGTCTAGTTCCGGACAGTCAGGCCCTCGCGGGTTCTTGTTAACCTTGAGCAATTACTCCTTTTTCCTTTTCAAGGAAAGTTATCTTCAAAGAATTCAACATTCTTTGACGCCAAGAGGCGATAAGCACTACTGTTATTTGCATATCCAGTGGATATGCAATCTACAGTCTTAGGTACAACTTGACTTGTTTCGGTATTCCAGCTTTATCAAGCCACCCCACATAATTTGGGCATACAACTTTGCGCTTGGCTAACACCATTGGACTGAGGTGAGAAATGAACAGTCATTTAATTAACGATGCTTCACATTCTTCCCCTCTATCACTACGAATTCCTCAATCCGTAGGCTTAGTTGATTTTCAACTTCTGTTTTGTAGCGCTTATTCGCTTCAACAACTTCATCTTTGCTTTTCAACAAACAAATGATACAATATGTTGTACCGTCATCAATGAAGGTCACAACGTACTTGTCTCCCCCATCTATTTTGTATAAACTTTAAATCACCCATAAAGGTATGACTAAGTTCTAGAGGAGCGGTGCTTCTTTCGCTATTCCTTTTCAGAAATTTGGAAAGGTGATTTTGCCTCTTCGCCTACCTCACATTCATTTTGAGGGTTTATGTCGAAAGAAGGCAACAATCTCAACTTCGCTAGCTTTTGAATGACTTTCTATTTAACGTGTCTTAATCTATGATGGCATAGATGCACGGATTACAAATATATCATTCATTTGGCTATAGACATACTGTACCATTCTTAGTTATTACGGACCTGTTGGAGTAGTCTCAAACCAGCTTGACCAACAGCGTCCCTTAAACCAAGTTAGGAACATGTATCACCTCATTTTAGAGTGATCCCATTCCTTGAAGTCCTATTGAGGACAACCTCTCCATCCCCTTTGATTTTAGAGGTGGCGTTGCTTCACATGAACAACCTCTTGCCCGTGGTTAGGGCATAACCGGATCATATGTGATCTCGATACTCTGGCCCACTCCAGTTGCTTTGGCAGACTGAGTGTCCAATTTCTTTACTGCCTTTCTTTAGGCCTTCAGATCATTTAAGACCTGAAAACTATGACCCACCTTACTAGGTGTCCATTACTTTTCCTATGAAATGAATTCTGGCACCACTCCAGTCACCCGTAGGCTTTGTATGACTGAGTGTCCAATATCATCATATCAAAGGAATTTTGGCCCACTCCAGTTGCCCGGAGGCTTTGTATGACTGAGTGTCCAATATTATCCTATGAAGGATCTTCTGCCAAATAGTGTGACAGGCTCAACGTCTTTAGCTTTTAGTCTTCTTCCGTTATGATTGGTGCCCAGATAATTGTTGGCGCTAACTTAAGAGTGGTAACAGTTTTCGCACAGTCAATGGATCTTTCTCCCTCGTATGTGCGAACATACTTTACACACTTTTAATAATTACACTTAAAAGAACGGATTTTTTTAAGTCGTTTACAAAATCCAATCTTTAAACGGGAAGGAAAAAGAGATTAAACTTCTGATTTTAAAGCGTAAGGAATATAAATTATTTAGTGAAAATATTTTCATATTCCTCCTTACTTTAAGTCATTTTTAATCAGACATCATTTAATCTTTATTCTTGACAAAGATGAAAATTAAGTTATCCCAATTTTGGATTCTGGCCCACTTCAGTCACTTCATCGGACTGGGTGTCCATTTCCTCCTTACCATTATTCGGATCCTTTGTTTGGGACAGATATAGGCCTTCTGCTGCAAGATAGAACCACATCTCCAGCCTTCTCATCTTGTCCCAGTTGACATCCTCAGTCTTTCGTGAGCGCTTGTTCCCACCACTCTTGGTAGCGTTGACACCATGAACATGTTCATCATCATCACTCTCTTCTACCAGAAAACCATTGCCATATCCAGATTTGGTCACACAACTTTTGACCGACATCTTTCGAACACTAATAGTAATATAATACAATCTTGTCTTAAGTTGATAGAGTGCAATCACTTCGACTCAACACACAACGTTGTAACCATCCAGATTTAGTTGTTTCTTGATTTCAGGTTATTAAGATTCAAGACACAACAAGCTTGCGACAGCTCTCAACATTGGCCTTGCAAGGTTATCAAGATTCAACACACAATAAGCTTGCGGCAGTTTTGAAGATTGATCATTTATTTATCCTTTCGGACACTTGTAATAGTTACTTACTTCCCGTACTATTTTATAAAGTACAATAGAGTACCAACAGTGATTAGTGTGTGGTAGTAATTAGTGATAGTCATGGCTGGTGTGGTTGGTGCTATAACCAAAGTCAAAGATAATGATTATCGGATAATAATCAGCTAAAAAGTGATTGGTGATGATGACTGATAATTTTAATTGTACGGTAAAAGTTAGCGCAGCTAGTGATAAAGTTGACTATCAATGTGGTCGTTGATGTGATTGCCCGGTAAAGGTTGATAATGGTGATTGAGTAGTCATAGTGAAAAAAATCGTGAGAAAGATCACATTTATAGTTATCTTTTAAGTGATAATAATTTTGTAATTATATAAAAATATATCAAATATATTCTGAAAATAAATAAGTGATTTCAGACGAAAAGAAATAATAAATGCATTTTTAGAAAAATTAAGATCTCCATTAGATGAATATTTATCAACTAACTATCATATTAAATTTTAAATTGTAATTCTTTAAATTACTTAAACTGTATTTTAAACAACAATTCTAAAAGTGGTTACTCGTTATCATTTTACCTTAATTTATGAACAGTATGTCTCAAGCTCGACCTAAAGCAAGTAATGCATTTGCTTCAGGCTCCAAAATTAACAAATAATATTATATGATGTACATGTAACATATAGTTTACTTAAAGTGAAATGGTGATTTTCACTCCCACTACTAACAACATCTGTTTTATACAATGCATCTTTCTAAATTTAATAAGTTTCTATTCCCACTTTTCGTTTGAGCCTTAATGATAAGAATGACATGACATTCATTAAGATCACAAAATTCAAAAAATATTTTTAGTATGTTACACAAACATGTAATTTAAAACCATTTGATTCAGTCTTTTGTATTCTTAAACTTCATTCCAAAACAAACTAAGACACATCAAATAAAAGGAATGAAATATATTTAAGACTTTTTTATCCAGGGTTGGCTTTATGTATAAATTTAATTGAACTGTCTCTAGTCCCACAAGAAAAAAAATGTTAAGAACTTCTAGATAGTGAAATAGGAAGGAAAAACAATATTATCAAAAATCACAATTATACACAATATACTTTGGCTCGTCCAGTCCGAGAGCATTCATGAGTCGCTAGTTCTCGGAGAGGACCGGAAGTACCATGCATGGTTGTCCTCTCCTCTCTTTCTATCAATCTCACCAAGCAAGATACGATCCAACTAAAAAATGATAAAACTTTTGCACCATAGATGCAGTTTTGTGTAATTATTTTTAAGTAATTTGATAGTGTAAAAATTCTTTACACTTTTAATATACATACATTAGACCCAAACTAAAATAAAGACATTCACGTGTCTATATCAAAATTACAACTAAGGAATTAATTACTACCAAGGAGTGTAGTAAGATGGACGAGATTTCCCCTCTTAAGTACGACTCTTAGGTTCGAGTATTATAAGTGGAGAAATTGATGGTGATGGCATGATCGTTTCTTTTAGTGAGCTTTAGCAAGATCTTAAGAGAGCCTAGTTCCACATGAGCGTTATTACGAGTCCTTACTATTTCGAATACCCGATGAATAAATTGAAAAATAAGCTAAGGAATTAATTGTCATGTAAACATACACAAAATCATACTTGAAAAACAAACAATATCATATATAGATACAATTAAAGAAAGGCACAAAATCAACCCCTCTTAACAGGATCAAAGTTGGAGACACCTGTTGGAAATTTGCCTTTGGCGGGAGTTGCGACCGACCAACTTTAACGGCTTAAACACTAGTGTAACGTATGTTGGAGAATCCGGTTCTTCACACATGCATGATCTACTAAGTACGTAGATAACCGTAGGGCCAAGAATCGTCAAATTTCATTGAGAAATGAAAGAGATATTGGTTCACGAAGTAAGGTGTTTGAAGCATGGAAAGTGTGGTATTGTGTGTAATTCTCCCTCATCGGTAGAGTAAGAAAGAAGTGTTGTGTATATAAGATTCGAAATTGGTTTGGGGTTTGGGACCCCAATGGGTATCCCATGTGTTTAAAGGAGGGAGGACCTAGATGTGCTTCGGTTCGAGGAAAGACCACACGCGCGCCGCCGCCGCCCGCCCGTCCCGTCCGGTCCGGTTCCGAGTTCCGGGTTCCGGGTTCTCGGGTTCTCGGGTCACGGGTCGTGGGTCGTGGGCTGTGGGCTGTGGGTTGTGGGTTGTGGGTCTTCTGATATTATCTTTTTGGGCCAAAAAACTTTGCCAGAAGTACAGTTTGATCCCAGAAGTTTCCAGATGTACAGTTCGGACCAGAATTCTTTCAGATGTACAGTTTGGTCCCTCAAGTTTCCAGAATCTGGACAGTCAAAGCAGTGGCAACACTCAATTCAGCCATTTATTTTGGCTGAATTACTCCTCCTATAATGGCCAAATCCGTTGGTCTTTTTCCCATTTATGTTGGTGGCTTTACTACCTCCATAATGGCCATTATTTGGCTGTTATGGAGGTAGTAAATCAGTCCATTCCTCACCTATATAAATACCCCCTTACACCATTGTTGAGCACACTTGATATGCACGAAAATACACAACCAGAAAAAATCTTCTTCCTACAACTTCCAAGTATCATTTCGTTACTCAATATTCTTCACGGTAGCTCTTGAGTTTCCTTTGCTCAAGGGTTCCATTGCTGTTTTATCTTGGGAGACAAATTGTCCAGGACGTATAAAGGATACATACGGGGCAATATTGTCTTAAGGACAGAGTGCTACACTCGACTCAGCAAAAACAATTTACATTTTTCCGTCTTCTACAAAACTGGAATTTCCAGTTTTTACTTGTGTAACGATTGTAATTTCAGATTCCATGTTGAATTATTGAATCTTTGTTTATCCTTTCGAATACTTGTAATAGTTATATACTTCCCGTACTGCTTTATAAAGTACCATAGAGCAAAAACTCCCAACAACTTAAGACAATATCTGTATAGTATTACTATTAGTCTTCGAAAGATGTCGGTCAAAAGTTGTGTGACCAAATCTGGATATGGAAATGGTTTTCTGGTAGAAGAGAGTGACGATGATGAACGTGTTCATGGTGTCACCGCTACCAAGACTGGTGGGAACAAGCGCTCACGAGAGCCTGAGGATGTCAACTGGGACAAGAGGAGAAGAGTGAAGATGTTATTCTATCTTGTAGCAGAAGGCCTATATCTGTCCCAGACAAAGGATCCGAATAATGGTGAGAAGGAAATGGACACTCGGTCGATGAAGTGACCGAAGTGAGCGTAATCCGAAATTGGGATAAGTATTTTTCTTACTTGTCAAGAATAAGGATTAAATGATAAGTATTTTTCTTACTTGTCAAGAATAAAGATTAAATGATGTCTGATTAAAAAAAAATAGATTAAAGTAAGGAGGAATATGAAAATAATTTATATTCCTTACGCTTTAACAAATCAGAAGTTTAATCTCATCTTCTTTCCCGTTTAAAGATTGGATTTGGTAAACGACTTAAAAAGATCCGTTCTTTTAAGTGTAATAATTAAAAGTGTGTAAAGTATGTCGCACATACAATGGAGAAAGATCCACTAACTGTGCGAAAACTCTTACCACTCTTAAGTAAGCGCCAAGAATTATCTGGGCACCAATCATAACGGAAGAAGACTAAAAGCTAAAGACGTTGAGCCTGTCATACTATTTGGCAGAAGATCCTTCATAGGATGATATTGGACACCCAGTCATAAAAAGCCTCCGGGCGACTGGAGTGGGCCAAAATTCCTTAGATATGATGATATTGGACACTCAGTCATATAAAGCCTCCGGGCGACTGGAGTGGTGCCAGAATTCATTTCATAGGAAAAGTAATGGACACCTAGTAAGGTGGGCCGAGTTTCCGGTGTCCTAAATGATCCGAAGGCCTAAAAAAGGCAAGAAAGAAATTGGACACTCGGTCGCCAAAGCAACCTGCAGTGGGCCAAAGTATCGCGATCACATATGATCCGGTTACCCCCTAACCACGGGCAAAAGGTTGTTCATGTGAAGCAACGCCACCTCTAAAGTAGAAGGGTTGGAGAGGTTGTCCTCAATAGGACTTCAAGGAATGAGATCACTCTAAGATGAGGTGATACATGTCCCTAACTTGGTTTAAGGGACGCTGTTGGTCAAGCTAGTTTGAGACTAGTCCAATAGGTCCGTAATAACTAAGAATGGTACAGTACGTTTGTAGCCAAATGAATGATATATTTGTAATCCGTGCATCTATGCCATCATAGATTAAGACACGTTAAATAGCAATTCATTCAAAAGCTAACGATGTTGAGATTGTTGCCTTCTTCGACATAAACCCTCAAAATAAATGTGAGGTAGATGAAGAGGCAAAATCACCTTTCCAAATTCCGTCAAGGGAATAGCGAAAGAAGATCGCTCCTCTAGAACTTAGTCACACCTACTTGGGTGATTTGAAGTTTATACAAAATAGAGGGGGGAGACAAATACGTTGTGATCTTCATTGATGATGGTACAACGTATGGAATCCTTTGTTTGTTAAAAAGCAAAGATGAAGTTGTTGAAGCGGATAAGCGCTACAAAGCAGAAGTTGAATATCAACTAAAGCCTACGGATTGAGAAATTCGTAGTGATAGAGGGGGAGAAAGTGAAGCATCATTCATTAAACGATTGCTCATTACTCACCTCAGTCTAACGGTGTTAGCCAAGCGCTAAGCCGTACGCCCAAATTATGTGGGGCACGTCGATCCTTACCGCTAATGCGATTCTCAATAGAACTCCGCATAAGGATAAGGGTAACCCTCCGTGTGATACATGGAAAGGATCTCACATACAAATGTTGTGATGTGGGGTGGTTTCATACCTAAGACTGTAGATTGCATATTCACTGGATCTGCAAATAACAGTAGTGTTCATCGCCTCTTCGCGTCAAAGAATGCTGAATTCTTAGAAGATAACTTTTCTTGAAAAAGGAAAAAGGAGTAACTGCTCAAGGTTAACAAGAACCCGCGAGGGCTTTATTGTCCGGAACTAGACGTTCCGTATCTACAGGACTCAAAAGTTGCTGGCTATCCGGAACTTAATACTCCAGATCTACAGAACTCAGGGATTCTAGATGTTGAACCGAGACGGAGCAAAGAAGGGGACAAAGACTTGTTCGAGTCCTTCTAGCTTGTATGGTTAATAATGAACCATGAACAATTAACAAATAATTGTCATCTCCAAAATCGCTGCTTTGGAAAGAAGCTAAAGAGAGAAATATATTCCATATATAGAACCATACTCGTGTAATAGTTAATCTTCCTCGGGAAAAGAACCTTTGGGTTGTAAAAAGTGCTCCCCCGTGAGTAGCTTCACATCTAGGGCCATTGTAATCTTACATGGCATGGGTGTTGAACTAGCCTTCCCAACCGGAGAGTTGGAAGAAGAGAATCGAGTTAGTTTGTCGAATCTGTTGGGCTTCTTCCCGAACTTTCGATTTGGTCCCCGAAATGTTTACATTTTAGTCCCGAAAGTTTCAGATAAAACGAAACAATGAATCGACCACGAAACATTGGCTCGAAGTTAGAAAGCCAACAGTTGGAAAACCAACGGTCTGAGAGTGAAAATCATATTGAAACAAAGTCTCGATATGAAAGATGTGTATCACAGATGACTTCTTAGGAATTGGATTTCTAAGATATCTAACGGACTGGTCAATAGTTGACAGTCTCGTTGAAGCCACCAATGGATATGAATCATAGAACTGATTGGAATCATGGTGCACCCATAGACAAGGAGCGATATGCACAGGTCACGTGTAGTTCAATGTATTGTACACACTACAACCGACCTGGTATCGTCCTACATACATATTAGTTGAACTAAGATTCACTGATGATCTTAATACATGATCAATAGAAGGCGTTAAGTCGGATATGACGATATCTGAATTATTCGCTTATCTACGGATTATAGTATTCTGGATGTCCAGCGGTTCGAGAGAACACAGTGATGCAACCGGACATCGATCCGAAGAACACCAAAGCCACAAGTAAATGTGTATGGTGGTTCTTGGAAAATCCTCTAAGCAAACTTGCATCGACCGATTCATGATGGTATCGGAGTTTATCGCTTTATACAAAGCATGAAAGAAGTTAAGTAACTTCACGACTCATTAGAGGACGTCCCTTATTGGGAGAAACCCGTGCCTTCAGCAGCATTCTACACTATGGCTAGCCGGTCGGCTTTAGGAAGGACACGGATGACGGCGTGTCGGACATATCCGTCGGATCCGTCGGAGACATAAGACCGTATGGCGTTGATCATCACGGTGTCACTTCCTTGTTTACAAACTAAGGGACTACCCGGAGATCAAGTGTTCTCGCCTGTCTAGGGAATGGGCTTAAAACCCTAAATATACGGACCAATACGGTGGAAACCCAACCTTACGAACCGGAGATCCCGTAATTTGGTTCAATGGGAAAACTAAGTTGTAAAGGTTCGGTTGATCGCTTCGGCCGAAGCATGAGCACTTCGGATAGTGATTTCTAAAAAGAAACACCAAATCCAAAGCCGTTCCCGCGATAGACGTTAAGTGCTATCTGCAGTATGGGTAAAGGTTAAGTTTTCAAAACTCGTAATGATCCTCAACGGTTGAGGTTAGGTCTTTGGGAAACTTTTAATGGTTCCTAACACTTGTGAAGTGGGGTATAGCAGGATACCTTGTAGGAGACCACTGTTTAAGTGCGAGGACGGGCCGCCTCAAAATTGAACGCACTTAAGAATCCAAGACGTTGTCCATGGCCAAAACGGACAAAACATTACGAAGAAGAGAGTAAGGGAATTTGTTGTGTTGGTACCGTTGTCTTGGCTTACACTAAACACCGACGGTTCAAGACATCACGTTCACCGCGCAAAGAAGTAAGTCCGATGGTATTCAACTATGGAAGGTTCAAAGCCGAGGCTACCTCTCCTTATGCAACATCGGTCCGTCCGAAATATTGCTTTGAAAATGAAAAGACACCATGTGAGTGCGCCAAAATCTCTTTCAAGAGGGGATTGTTGGAAATTTGCCTTTGGCGGGAGTTGCGACCGACCAACTTTAACGGCTTAAACACTAGTGTAACGTATGTTGGAGAATCCGGTTCTTCACACATGCATGATCTACTAAGTACGTAGATAACCGTAGGGCCAAGAATCGTCAAATTTCATTGAGAAATGAAAGAGATATTGGTTCACGAAGTAAGGTGTTTGAAGCATGGAAAGTGTGGTATTGTGTGTAATTCTCCCTCATCGGTAGAGGAAGAAAGAAGTGTTGTGTATATAAGATTCGAAATTGGTTTGGGGTTTGGGACCCCAAGGGGTATCCCATGTGTTTAAAGGAGGGAGGACCTAGATGTGCTTCGGTTCGAGGAAAGACCACACGCGCGCCGCCGCCGCCCGCCCGTCCCGTCCGGTCCGATTCCGGTTCCGAGTTCCGGGTTCCGGGTTCTCGGGTTCTCGGGTCACGGGTCGTGGGTCGTGGGTTGTGGGTTGTGGGTTGTGGGTCTTCTGATATTATCTTTTTGGGCCAAAAAACTTTGCCAGAAGTACAGTTTGATCCCAGAAGTTTCCAGATGTACAGTTCGGACCAGAATTCTTTCAGATGTACGGTTTGGTCCCTCAATTTTCCGTAAATGACGACAGTCAAAGCGATTGCCAAGCACTCAATTCAGCCATTTATTTTGGCTGAATTACTCCTCCTATAATGGCCAAATCCGTTGGTCTTTTTCCCATTTATGTTGGTGGCTTTACTACCTCCATAATGGTCATTATTTGGTGTTATGGAGGCGATAAATCGATCCATTCCTCACCTATATAAACACCCCCTTACACCATTGTTGAGCACACTTGATATGCACGAAAATACACAACCGAGAAAAAATCTTCTTCCTACAACTTCCAAGTATCATTTCGTTACTCAATATTCTTCACGGTAGCTCTTGAGTTTCCTTTGCTCAAGGGTTCCATTGTCGTTTTATCTTGGGAGACAAATTGTCCGGGACGTATAAAGGATACATACGGGGCAATATTGTCTTAAGGACAGAGTGCTACACTCGACTCAAAGAAAAACAATTTACATTTTTCCGTCTTCTACAAAACTGGAATTTCCAGTTTTTACTTGTGTAACGATTGTAATTTCAGATTCCATGTTGAATTATTGAATCTTTGTTTATCCTTTCGAATACTTGTAATAATTATATACTTCCCGTACTGCTTTATAAAGTACCATAGAGCAAAAACTCCCAACAACATCACCAATAATAGCAATAAGCACAACCCCACCAGACACAATACTAAGCAAGAAATTCTTGAGTAATGGTGACACACCATCAGCAGGTTGTGCTACATCAGGTACAACCACTGATGCTGTTAGTACACCTGCTGTCAAGCCTGCCACTGGCTTGTCCTTAATTGAAGCCTTGACTACAAACTTAGCAGCTCATTTTGAAGTTGCAATTTGTTTTGAGGGCCTAATTGGCAAAGGCTTAAACAAAGCTTCAACAATTGGTTGCTTTTTTGGTGTTGTGTAAGTTAGTGGCATTGACATTGAAACTATTGAAGAAAAAGAAGCCATTATTATTTTGCCTTAATTTTTTCTTCTAACTTGTTCTCTGCTCTGCAGCTTCTACTTCTATATTCTGTTGTTGAGATATGTAAGTTGTATTTTTGAGAGCCATTAAGATTTGAGAGGTGGAAAATGGAGCATTTTGTGTTGTCATCTTTTCTTCTGTCCTACGTGGGGGTTGTTCACTTGCCTGTGGTGGATAACCTTGTCTCATTGCAACCTTGTCATAATTTTAAGTTTACCTTGTATACACTGTCGCAGAAGCAGAGTCATGATTTAAAGCTTATGAGTCGAAGTTTTAACAATTTTAAATTATTGGGTTATGAACTAATAATTTATACATATTAAATGAATATTTTATAACATATATAAAATTTTGACAAAAATTACTAAATTCAGTTGAACGAGTAAGTCAAAGGCTAGTGCCGTCCCTGACCACCAACATAAAGAAATTTGTGCACTATCGAACTTGGATAAATAATTAATCCTCCAAAAAAGTCAAACTTTTAATCTTCAAAAATTAGTCCCTTGGTTACTGATAAACTATGATTTTGACTCTTGAAATATTTGACTAAGCACATTAAAGTGTACACTTTTAATCCTTTTAGTTTTGAATCTTCATATTGAGCTGGGGATACTATAGTTCCAAAAATAATATAAATACGGCAAAGGGTCAAAATGTCCCTAATGTATTAAAAATGGCTTAAATTTTCTCTTCTTCCACCTATTGGACCATAATTGTTCTTAACATTAATTTTTTTATTAAAAATACCCCTCATTCCACTTATTGGATGTCAATAGTCCTTTACCATTAAAATGCCCCTCCTTTAAACGGAATTTGAGATGACACATGAGGCTTTAGTTAAATAGGTGGTATTAATTTATTGATTCGTGTAGATATTAGACCTAACCCATAAATAACCCGACTCATCCAAATATATTTGTTTCAAAATTGTTGGGGCTAAATTTTTAAGAATTCATCATTATTGAATGAAGAAGTTGAGTTAAACCTAGACTTGGACCGATTGGAGCTGTATTGCACCAGTTTTGATATAAAAAAATCGCAGCTTCAAGCCTTCAAACAAGAAGACATTGTGTCTTTTGAATCCATATGCAAAACGTGAAGCATCGAAGAAACAGGTGCAAGCAAATGTTTCTAGTTTTGTTAACTCAGATAGATCAAGTTATTTATGTATGGTTGCGGCTATGTGAACCAATAAATCAGTGTCAGCTATTTAATTAAATTCACATGTGCCGTCTGATAATTTCGTTAAAAGGAGGGAGCTTTTTAATATGAAAATTAACGTTAAGAGCAATTGAGGTTCAATAGGTGGAATGATGGTCATTTTCAACCCAAAAATTAACATTAAGAGCAATTTAGGTCCAATAGGTGGAAGGAGGGAAAATTTAAACCAATTCCAATACGTTAGGACTAAGGAGGAGCAAAATAAATTGTTCCTATATAAAAGAGAATAGAAACATACCTTTTAATTAATTATTATTTATGTTTGATTATATATTACAAGAATCAAAATTAAAATTTACTAATAAGTACGACAGTAAAAGTGCTATTATCCCTTTTCCGAAAATGAAGTTTTTTTCTAAAAACTTTCTTTTTCAAATATTTTACTCTACTTAATATAGTAGGATAATGGTTTCTTCCTTATATATACTGTCAATTGCATTATGATCTCTTGATTATTGAATTGTACCTCCGAAACCAATAGATATAGCGAAATAGGAAGCGAATATTATTAAATCAAGAGGGGAAAAAAGAACTATTCTATTGTAAAATAAAATTTACCTAAAGCCTACCAAAAGATAAGCTTCACAAAGTTTAAAATCAAATTATCCATCAAACTTCCTGCTAAAATGACAAAATAGGAGCTATAAAATCGACTTTGCTAGAAAAGTGACAGCAAAATTCTTTGACTGCTAGTGTGGAAGAAAGCAAAGTAAACGATAATTTTCAGAAATAATTTAATTGTCCATTTTCCTTGTCTTCTTCATTAGATTTCATGTTTCACCAAAGTTTATCTATTTAACTAGCCCACAGAACAATTCCTTCTTATACTCTTTTGATTCCACAGCTTCATAACAAATAGTAATTCACTATTTTCCCTATATAACAATTAAAACATCATAGGATAGAATTGAATTCCGTCCATAACTAATCTAAGAATTTAAGTTCTATACATTAGCGGTATAAAAATATCTACAGAATCATATCATCTATTAGATAAATCCATTGATGCACATTAACAAACGGGTAATCTAGTAAGGATGGTATGTGATCAGTGGCAGATCCAGTATTTTCATGGTGTCGAAAAATAAAAATGTTGTACTTGAGATTTGAACTTGGAATCTCAATGTAAATGTTGAACCCCTAAACAACCAAGTATTCAAAATCTATATATGTACATAATAAATAAATAAATTACCTTATATATACAGTTTAACTTTTTGCCGAGGGTGAACACCCTCGAGCTCCCCTAGATCTGCCCCAGTATGTAACCTATTATCACAAGTTTCAAAAGTCTACCTTTCATTCTTCAATTACCTCATCACATAGATTGTGACGGAGAGAGTAATAGAATTTAAATTCCCACCGATAGTGCATAATAATTTTATACTATCAGATCACTTAAAAAAATAACTGCAATTAAACGTCCATAGAAAGTGGAACTACTAAGCTGATAAATAAGACAGGTTAAAATGCACATATAGTACCAAAAAAATTGCATTCTCATGTATATAAGTTAAATCCATAATATAATATTTTACTATATATATATAGCACTAGTTGGTGAATCAAATCAGTCCTAATATTTGCTTCTCAAAAAGCTTCACTAATCAGCTATGGCAGAAGCTCCTATGCCTTATACTCCTCCAAAACAATCAAACTTACCCAGTTTGTATTGTGCTCTTATCATTGTAGGAACAGCAGTGTTCCTGCTTGGCCTCTACAATTTCATCAGTACTCGATGGTGCAACGATAATAACCACACGAATCAATCTCTTGAACAAAATTCGCGTCATGTTTCTCACGATAATCCTATTGTGAACTTAGTGTCCAGTTTCAGGTACAAGAAAGAATTAAGAGTTGAAGTTGGAGGAAATCATGATGAGAAGAACAATGATTATGAATGTGCTGTGTGTTTATCAGTTTTTGAAGAAGGAGAAGAAGTGAAGCAACTTCCAAGATGTAAACACTCTTTTCATGCTTCTTGTATTGATATGTGGCTTTATTCTCACTTGGATTGCCCGTTGTGTCGTTCTCCGGTGGAGCAGCTGGTGCTTCAGCGGAGTAGTTTGACAAGGCAAGAGGAGAGTTCTGGAGAAGGATTGATAGTTCAAGGCAGTTCAGTTTAGTTTATTTTCTTTTCACTTATTTTTTTGGTGGTTCTGACTTCTGAGAGTTTTTGTTAACATGAAAGAGTGGTTTTGCATGAAGACGTTTGTTGCTGAGTAGATCCCAGTGGCTGTGGTAATAGAGAAAGGTGAGAAGGAAATGCTTGGGATATATGATGTGAAAAATGTTAAGAATGATTACTTTGTCCAGTGTTGTACATTACATATATCTCAGGGACTTGTTACTAGGAGGCCTACTTATAATTTCCCATAGTTCCTACTTTTCTTTCTTTTAGTATCAAGCCATGTTAAGGATTTCAAGAATAGTTACTCAGAGATCACAGCTCATCATAGTGACAATTAGATTTGAATAATGGAGTGTAATCTTATCCTTTCTTGTACGATAAAATATATGTGAATTTCACGATTAGATGAGTTCATTAGTTTCCGCTGCTCCCAGAGAAGTTGTGAATAAGGATGGGACAGGAACTTTTTCTTATACAACCATAGTGTCGGGGTAAGCTTGTGCGCACCTTGACTATTCCCAACGGACCTGCTACTTCCCACTAGTACAGGTGTCAGACCGGGGAAGAAATCACCTAGTGTTTTTGCCTCCTATGTGCTAGGAACTTCATTAATTTTAAGTAACAATAATAGATTTGCATTCGTCCATATAACGAAGAGAAAAAAAGGCAATTCTCCAACTACCCGAGTTTCACACAGGCTCTGATGTTGCAAAAATTCCATAATTGGTCAAGTCCCTATTATCCAGGTTAAAATACCAAACATAAGTGTCTCACTTAATAAACTCAAGTTCATCTATGGCTGTGTTTTACCATATTACTTATGCCCGTAACTTCAATAAAGCATAACCTAGGCCAATTGTTTATTTCACCACTTCATTACCAAGCTAGAGCTATGCTATTTCTTCTAACTAGCAAAATAACATTCCATTTATCAAGGAAATGAAAATGACAGCTTTAGCAGATAAGTATTTCATTGCACACGACATGATTCAAACCAGGCTTCAATCAACTTCAAACCACATAATAGCTCTGCCAGGAACTTTTTCAATCGTTCGTGTTAGCTATGTATTATATAATACAAATGGATTCAAGAATAAACAGAAAGCATAGGGCATGCTATGTGTTGCAAATGACAGACAATGCCAGATCATGAATTCCGGAATTTTCACATATGTTACAAGACCGTATAAAGTTTCCATTCATTCTAAGAACACTTTACATTTTCCTCAAATTGTCTAACCTTGCTTGAAGATCATTGTCTATCCCGCCATCGTCATTGTCAGTTGCCTCAGCTTGTGCAACCTTGTTTTTCGCTGCTGGAGCAGCTACCGCAGAAGAAGGAGCATTGACAAGCTGCAATTAATTCAAGGATCATAAGTAATTAGAACAATACAAACATATCATATACATCCAAATAAGTGCAAAAGAAATAGTGGTAAAATACCTCATTATTGATATTAATACCAATCTCATCAAGGACCTGGCTCACCAACTCTTCTGTTTCTTCTTCTTCCTCATCCCCTTCCAAAGCATCATCAATGGCATCTCCCATCACCTCACTCACCATTTCCATCTTTTCATTTTGCATCTCAAATTCTTGCATTATTCTCTGCAATGCTGGCAAGTTCATCTGCCTGTTCATCTGTCCCATTGCCTTTGTAACACCTTTCATTGCTTCACCCATTGCTTGTGTTGATTTCAAAGTCTGATATCAATGATAACATTTGGGTATTTGGGGAAGAAAACAAAGAGTTAGGAAAAAATGATTCTTCAAGACAACCAAATATATGCAATTGATAATCAACTCTGTTAGTGACTCTCAATCAATTATTCACACATCATAAATATTTTTTTTTGACCAATTTGCATGTGTCTAGACATTCTGAATTAGAAGAGAATATATCATTATCAGGACATCTTAGTAGTTCCCTTGCAGCGCCAAAAGAAACCTCTTTGCTACCTTCCCCATAATAGATTTCTCATTGTTATTCTTCCCCCTTCCTTCTAGCTTTTCTTTTGGGGTTCTTTTTTTTTGGGGGGGGGGGGGCTTTGATTTCAGTTTAGAGACAACCCTGCATTCAGGCATGCACAGGGACTGGTTTATCAACTTCCAGTATATTGAATTATTATGTGCAAATTTTGTATAGATGCTCCTTCACCAGAGAGCCAATGGTGCAGCTTAAATGTAGCTTCATACAAATAAACCAATGGAGAAGCTTTCCCAATTTTCCATGAATTGGTGATGGAAACATACTGTTAAGATTACAGAGTTTACTCAAGGGGAAGGGCAGGAAGAAATCAAGGATACAATTTTGCAATATTAAGCTTTATGAACAACTGTCCACATATAACAGAGGTTGTATTCTCAATAAATTCAAAAGTAAAAGAGTAGCAACAGCGACAGTAGCAAGAAAAATGAACGATAATGTCAATGATAATGATGTCCATGACTACCTGAATTCTGAGGGAGACACCTTGAAGTTGGGACTTGAGCTTGTAAAATTTTTCAATCTGATGCCTTGTCCTGATAAGATCTTTTGCCATCACCTTCACAGCACCCTAGAATAAAAAGAACTTCAAATCACAAATGGGTTTAAGTATTGTCGTTAATCCTATATCTTTGTACTATCTATAGCATAATACATAACTGAATTCAAGAAACAAAAGTGACAAAATAGCTCGGTGCCTTTTTCCAACATTCGATGCACTTGCACTAACTGCATACAGTAGTTATTTATGTGCATGATTAATCAATTTTACAATAGTAATATATTTTCTGTTCAACTAATTGACCAAAGTAAGTCTTAACCAAAAACCTAAGAGCTGGTCTTTTGTTTGGGTTTGTCTCTGTGCAATGTTTGATTAACTACACAATAGGCATTCTTCAGCACATCATTAAATGTACAGCTAATATTTAGTAATAGTTCAATCAACTAAAATACTAATAACTATTGTCTATCGCAAGATAGGCTCCTCCATCATAGAATAATCTACCTCTTAAAAAGTTTCAGCAGATGTGCCATTGGTTTGATAAAGGAGAGAGGACAATAAAAAAGATGGAAAAGTACTCTTTTACTAAGACAGTGGGGCATAAGATCCAGAGAGAAGACCTACCATCTGCCCTTGCTTTGCACTTTTCTTTATCTCTGCAATTAGTTTCTTCTCTTGTGTTTGTAACCCCTGCCTCTCCCTTTCTATTTCTCGGATAGATTTATCAAGCATACGCTTGTTTTCACGCAGAAGCTCTGCATATGAACATAAAACATTAAAAACTTGTGCAAAGAAATGCTTCAGTAAGGGCTAACAACAATCACATTCCATCAAATTCCAAGGGAACGTCATAGAGCAGTATCATGCACCAGTTTAAGTAAGAAACAAAAAAGGGGGAAATTAGCAAGTAAAATTTATTAAACTGAGAAGTAGCAAGTAAAGCTGTAACAGTTTGATTATACTGAGAAAAGCTGTATTCTCGGGCATTAGTAATAGTAGTTCTCCATAAAAGAAAAAGAGCCATCTTAAATTTAACAATAAAATAGATAAGTAAATAAAAATGTGGTGTATCCCACATTGCAATAGTATCACTACCATGTGCAAAGACTTCTAAAAACTTTAGGAGAGGTGTATAGGTAAAATAAAATTTCAGAAACAGAATTAAAAGTTTTCAAAGCTATCCAAAATAGATTGAGTCAACGGTAATTTTTCCAACAATGAATTTCCATCTCCCCGTGTACTAAAAGTTTTGAGAAATAATGAAAAGAGATGAGGTCTGAGGGATAGAAATGCCCTGGTAACTTTTCCAGCATAAGAAATTTTTGCAAGTCAAATTCTGATAAAATTCCTCCATAAACCCAAGTCCCAAAAGAAAACAAGATTCTGATTTATTATGACTTGCACAAAACATGTGGGGCATAATAACAATAGGTTTAGACAAGAAAGGACTGGGAAAAACAAAATATTTCTAGAGATATGATTTGGGATCAGAAATCACTCAAGATACGCAAAATGTGAAGCTTGCTCTGACAAATAAGTAGGTAAACCAGACACAAAAGCATAACGTCAACTTGTTTATGAAGGCATTTCACTAGTATTAGCTGACTACACAAAATAAAAAAGTAGCATGCGCACGCACACACATACAAACAGAGAGAGAACAGGCAATAGAAAAACACTGAGTTTATCTGAATCAAGTTAGTCTTCATTTTATTTTGGGTCTCAGCTTAGCCTACCATGTGTATTTGAACAATACCAACACAAAATTGGGTTTCAAGTGGTTAAGGTTTAGCAGTAGAAACTATAAATCAATTATAAAGCTTTCTTTGGCCTTTCGGCTAAGATCAAGTGTAGTATTTTCCGTTGTCAGTTTAATATGAGATATATGGGACAACGCACATGATATCCACTCAAATTTTTACGGATAGGAACTTTCAACATTTTGAAGGGGAGCGTTGGAGCAACCATAAAGTTTGTCTTCCCGTGAACTATAGGTCACGGGTTCGACCCGTGGAAGCAACCACTAATGAGGGTAGGTTGTCTACATCACCCGCTCGGAATGCTGCCCTTCCTTGGACCCTGCTAACAGGAGATTCTTTGTGCACCGGTTTTTTTTTAAGAAACTTCAACATTCTACTTGATTAAGCAAATACTCCCAAAGACCTGCTCACAATCAGCAAAATAGAAAATTCCGACCACTATACAATCTAGACACTGGAATATGCATAACCACGAATCATTTGGAGCACAATAATCTCTTCATCAAATACCATCTCAAGAATGCCCAACCTTAAAAATACAGGACATTAAACCCTGTATTTGTATTTAATTTTTTTTTAATGTGTATAAATATCTATCCAGAACCCAGAAAGCAAAAAAAACTGTGATTCAGAACACATAAACTAAAAATTCTGGCTCCGCCCCTGATTAACAATTCGAGGTGATCACGTGCAAATTCACATAGATTGCAGAAACAGGAAATTTTTCAAATCGCAATAAATTAATCGAAATATCAATAAATAAACATCAAATTAAATTGATATAAAGCAGATAATTTTTTTATAGTAAAATGAACCTGCAGGTGTTTTTCTCTTGCCGAATAGGAAACTCATGATCGATGGGTGGTCGATTACTCTTTCAGTGGAATGATTCTTCTGATATTTTGGATTAATAAAGGAAGAGTCTCATGCCCTTATTTGGAGGTCATCTTTAATTTGTCCTTAAATTTGTAATCCTTAATTTTTTGCATTCAATATTTTTTCGTCCAGCATAATTTGAATTTTGCAAAGCATATTTTACGTTGAACTTATGTATAATGTCATAACATACACATAAATTATGTTCGACAGAGACAAAATTTTAAGCACTTAACATAATCTGAAAAATGGTATAATTTTAGATTTCACAAGACATAGTTTATGTTTAATTTCAGTGTGCGTATTATATGAACACATTGCTTATTCGCTTCTTTTTTTCAGAATGCACTAGCATTGCTTATTCGCTTTTGATACTATCATTTTCATAATGCTTTAAATTTCTTGTACGGGTCTGACCGTTTTCCTTGTTTTGCTTGTGTTTATGCTTTGTTTTGAGCATCTCGAAAACAACCGCTCTACCTACCAAGGTAAGGTCTGCGTACACTCTACCCTACTCAGACTCTACGTTGTGAAATTTCACTTGATATGTTGTTGTTGTTGTATTATATCCACACAAATTATGATGAATAAGGCTAAAATTTCAAAACTCAACGTAATCTAAAAATACTACAAAATTTATGTCGCATAACTTAATTCCTACATAATTTATATCAAGCGAGACAAGATTTCAGTTTTCAAAGATAAAATGTTACAAAAAATATGTCTTGCAAAGAAGATCTCGATATTTTCATTAATTAGGTAGCATGGACAAAATTAAAGACCGCATATACGAGGAGCAAAATTTAAAGACCAGTGCGTCTAAAGGTCAATCCGTGCAAAAAAATGAGGATGTTTCCGTTATGAGATGGGCTTCGGATATGATTATCAGATAGGTGGGCCGTGATAATTGGGCATCAACCTTGTTCATGGATGGGCCTTGGCTAGAGAATACAGCCCATTATATCGGCTAGTTTAACCAAATGTCCCCTTTTTAGGTTATTGTTTAGATTTTGTCACTTTCTTCTTTTTTTTTTGAGTTGTGCGCATATAGTTCTTAATAAATTATAGTCTCGGACAACGTTAAATTCTTGTCTAATGTTTATGTATTGTTCAATGTTATAGACAGAACATTAGTCTATCGTCGAACTTTTGTAATAAATTACAAAGCTCTAGATTATACTAACGTTTTCACTTAATTTTTAAGAAAATTTTCAAAGTCAATCTTTAGATTGTGGTTTAAAAATTCCATAAGTTGCAAGAAAAATTTAAAAAAAAATCATTTACTAAATAATTATCTCAAAAGGGACAATTAGCGAATTGTTTTTTGCATTATACAAAGGGAAGTGCACAAAAAAAACAATTTTGAGACCCTTATTTAAGTCATAGCCAAAATTCATAAAATTTAATTATTTAACCATTTCAGGACCAACTTCAATTTTTTTTTTTTTAAAAAAGGCAGTCCAGTAGACTAAACTCCCGTTATTCATAAAATTCAAATATATGCTACTGAAATAAATAAAAAATGTGTTTGGAGTTACATTTTTTATTTAAAATTTGGCATATTACTATCCAAATCAATGGTTTCTCTTCAAGAAATTTGGTATTGTGAAAAAATTATAAAAATAATTCAAAGTAAATTATCTCTTATTAAAGGAATAACGTCAGGAACACGTGTTACTATTTTCTCTGTCCAATAACCAATTTAGTCCCTAAGATACTTCTCATTCTCAATTTTATCCACCAAAAACATTTCTTAAAACCTTATGAACCCCAATTGTAAATATTCTATTTTTATCTAATCCACAAGGTTTAACAAGCCATCGACATTATATAATGATGCAATGGGGCCCCTTGTATTTTTAATTGGTTTAAATTGAATTTGAATAATTAATAAGTAGTGACACTACAAACTTTGAGAACAGATGGGCCATTTGGATTGGCCTGCTACCTTTTCCTTTCTGTCGTTTTGTGTCCGAAAGCCGCCAAAAACCGCCACGTGTCCTTCTAGAATATGATTCTTCCGTGTAGTGCCACATTAATAGATAAGATAACCCAACATATACTGCTTGCCTCCTATTTGTCATCTTTCATTTTTACCAAATTACCCCTACTTATTATACAAAGGATTGGTACAAAATCTAGCAACTACATCTTTTGTTTCATTTTGTATTGTATTTCCTAATTTGAGTTGATATAATTTAAAATATATTTTCTTTTTATAGCAATTTATATTATATAGTTCGGATTTTGAAAGTTAATTTTTTTATTTTAATCATATTTAGACATATAATCTTTCGAGGTTCTTGAAAAATAACTTACATAATTAGAAGTTACACAAAAAGTATTATAACCCACAAGAATTAACAATTTAGAATATTTAAAGGGCACGAATAAATTGCGATAAAAAAATTTCTTGTGTTGACTTTCGGAATTTGAATTATGTCAGAGACAAAAAAATTTAAGAAGTAAGTTATCAGAAATACCCTTTAAATTTTATAATCTTAAATATGTTACTATATAACACCAACAACATACCCCATATGTTTCCACCTAATCATGTTATATTACTTTTATGGAAGTATTTGTAAGATATTTTTACCAAGAGGATGTATCTAATCACTAACTAAATTGGAGTATTTAATTGATAAGTCGTACCAACTTTTTATGCTATCTATGTGTTTGATCTTCTTTAGATTCGTTTTATCCCTAATAATTGAGTTATACTTCATTAATATAATTTTATGTGACTTTTTTTGTTTTTAGTCTATTTTGAAAAGAACATTATCATTTTATATTTTAAAAAACTTTAACTTAAGGCATCATAGTTTTATGTTATAAAATAATTTTATAATAATTGAAATGTCATAACAGTGTTTTCAGATGCGTTTTCGGGGCGAGTTTCAGAGCGAGCTCCGGGACGGAGCGTACCAAAAACGCTCCGGGGCGCAAATGAAAGACGTAGATCCATAGGGCGTACGCCTTAGTATTTGGGGTGTAATTCCATGGCACGAAAGCATAAATCTCGGGCATTAAATTTTATTATTTTTAAATTAAAAGTATTTTTTCTATAGATTATAATTTTTACTATTGGTATAATGATATTTATGCTTTATGTTATCATGTTGTGGTGATTTTTTTTTTAAATATATAAACAATACTGCCTTAAATAATTTTTAAAAAATATTTATGTCTGAAATTGATAGGATAGATTTCATAACACTATGTTGCTAAAGCATTTTTTTCATTTTTTGTCGTTGCTATTACACGTTTCATCCTTCTCCTTCTTTGAAATATATAAATAAAAATCAGTGCAGATATTAGTTGAGGGTGGAAAGAACTAATAGATGTGGAGATTAATGACGAAGTGGAGGAATAAAATTATAAAATTAAAGATACATGAGATATATGTCTCGTTGATCCACGGGGCTTACGCCCGCCCTGTACTGCATAAAACGCGTCGTCTCTCGCCTCCACCTCTTAAAACACTGTGTCATAGCATACTTAAGACCATAATAAGTTATGTAATCAATTATTTCCCCGATCAAATGGTGACACTTAAATAGAATGGAAGAAGTACGAGTTAAGCATCAATTTCAAAATTTCATATATTACTCAAAGTATTATTACTTTCGTTCTCGTTTATATGACACTTAATTTTTATTCATTTATTCTAAAAAATAACATATTATTATCTTTAAAAATAATTTAACATC
This sequence comes from Anisodus tanguticus, assembly GCA_034509755.1. Lineage (NCBI taxonomy): Eukaryota > Viridiplantae > Streptophyta > Magnoliopsida > Solanales > Solanaceae > Anisodus > Anisodus tanguticus. Next base: position 2,179,692 of record CM067558.1, read on the forward strand.
AATTTTTTATTTTATTTATATGAGAAATTTTAAAATTTTACATGTACAAAAATTGTACTATGACATACTCTCTCCATATAAAAAAAAGTGTTCACTTAGTCATTTGCACACTCTTTAAGAAAATACTAGTAACTTTTAGATAAAAATATATAATTTGAATAAATAACCCCTCATTAAATAGGTATTAAAAGTTGGTCATTTAACACTTAATAAGGAAAAATAGAGTTAATTTTTTTGATTTGTTAAATTAATACTCTTTTTAAATTAAAACATAAAGACTAAATGAATATTTTTTTTTATCCGAATGGAGTATTTAAGATACAAATTTAATCACTTAAATATGTTTGGCTTTTTTGGTAAATCAGTCCAATAAATGAATGAATCCACTAATATCCTTAACCATTTGGAACATAGTCCAAAACCCACTACATAGTATAGCGCGTCTATCTCACTACCTAGATGGAAGAACTAAAGTACTGCCTTTTAAGAATAATGTCGGATAAAACAAGTGCAAGCGCGTGACATGAGACATTGAACAGTAAATGGGCCGCTATGAACTGTTAGGTATAGGGAGCTAATACTAGAGTTACAGCTGATGATGACAGCAAAGCAAATAAACTTCGTTTTTTAGTGGACCAAGTGGGACCCAATCAAGAAGAAGAAACATTAAAATGTACTAAAGACAAAATTTATAAAAAAGATTTGAAAATTGGTGATAATGCCATTAATAATGGGTTTCTCTTCGCGATTTACCCGGTAATAGTGTTGAAGGATCGGTCCTATTACCTCCAGGACGTCTGGGTAATACCAGTGAAGTAGTCAGGCGCAAGCCTGGAAACCTGGATTATCAAAAAAAAAAATTAATAATAATAATAATAATGGGTTCCTCTTTGAAAACTAGCATCTTTTTTTTCTTTCTTTATTATTATTTGGACTTTTCTTGTAACAAAAATTACAAATTTTCCAGATCGAATAGTTATACCAAGTTAATATATAGTATAAGTATACTCCTAAATTATGATTAAATGAATAAATAATTTTACTTTAATTTGTTACTAATTATTAAGGTTAGTTATTTACCTCATGCGGGGTAAATTTGCAAGTAATAATCGTCTTCAAATATTAAAGTGGATGGTAAATATTCTTTCATTTTTAATTAAGAAATTTGAGTTCGAATTTGAGAGTTGAGCTATCTTTACTAAAAATTGTTATGCTCCGAAAGTAAGATTTTCTGGCTTGAATAAAAATTAGTCGAACTCCGAATTGAATATCAAATACTAAGTGAAAGAAACCAACTACTCATAAAGCTTAATATAATAATTTAAAATTTTATATAATAATAATATATGGTATATGATAGGTGAGAAGTTAGTTTAATAACACGTCATTTACTATTTAAATTACTCAAAAAGTTAAAAAATTTACTCTTCATTTTGTTTTATATGAGGTCGTTGACTTGACACAAAATAAATTTTTTAATTCAATTTATATTTCTCCATACAACATCAAGCAAAGTTAAAAATTTAACAGCTTAAAAAATAAGAATTCTTGAATGTAAAAGTTATCTAAAATAAGATACTTCCTCCGTTCCATATTGGTTGGCCACATTATTAAAAATATTTGTCTCAAATTATTTGGGCACTTTCTAAAAATAAAATATAATATAATTAATTAAGTTTTTTTTACTTTGCCCTTAATATTAATTGTTGTTTAAAGTAATCAAGTATTGATTCGAGTGCAATTAATTTGAGAGATAAAAATGGTAGTGAGTAAAAATACTCTTCTTATTTATAATTCTTAAGGGTGTGTAAAAAGGAAAGTGGCCAAATAAAATGTGTAAGGTCCCGAACCATGACCTGGGCGAAACATGACACTCGGCGTCTAACTGCATGTGATCGAGCGAACCACATGGCTTGTTGAATCAAACATAGGTATCAAAAGCATGCAATAGTAATGATTTAAAACATGTGGAACAAACATACCGAAAATATAGTCTAAAATATAATAGCGAAAATATCATAATAAAACATATTAAGTTTGAAAGTAATACTGACATGACTCACATAACATGATAACTAGTCTAGTATATAACACCTCTGAAACAAGAGTCTACAAAACTGTTTAGCAGGACAAGACCTTGACATACATCTACTATAAAAGATGTCATGTAAAATAAATAGACCAACACCCCGAATGAGATGTGGCTCACCAATGGCTGATATTGAAAGAATCCTAGTGAGCAGATCCATCATCCTGAAACTCAGTACATGCACTGTGAAATGCAGGCCCCGGGCAAAGGGACGTTAATATATTTGAATTGTACCGTATGTAAAGCAACTAAAAGAATAAACAGACACGTAATATAATAGGAACATGAAACTGAACATGAACATGATATAATCTGACATGAGTATAATATGTATAAAATCTGTATATCTGTATATATGAGGGAGAGAGCATTAGTATAACCGATATGTAACCACCACGCGTGAACGTGACATCTGATCTCTGCTCGATCAGCTAAGTCATTTCGTACCTAGCGAGGTACGAGACATGAACATGAATATGATAGATCCAATAATCCCACAAAGGGGTAATATGAAGGTATCGTTCTCTGGGCTGAGCGATCTTTATCCTACGATGATGACAAACATAGTTTCAGACTGTCTGAGCATTCTCGGTAATCTATGCAACTCCCAAAACATGAACATGAAAAACCAATTGGGAGAGAATCAATATATTCTTTTTCGAGAGCGATTCATCCTAATAGTTGGCTTGTAAGCCCATGAATTTCATAAATTTAACTTGTAAGCATGATTTGTGATTGTAAGTTAGCATGTACATAATTATACAGTATAACTTGTGTAAAACACGAAAATATGTATAACTTCATAGAATTGAGTAATGATGATCATAACTTGTGTTTAAGAACTTATGGAATTCAAAGCATGCGTTCATGAATTACGGATAGATTCATTATCATCATAATGGCATATCATGAATACAATTAACGAAGACGAGATATAACATGAAATGTGATTGTACATGTATATAGGGTCATCGTGAACTTGAGCAAAACCGTAGGTTATGGAAATTAATGCTTTCATAGATAATCGTGACTTGGGGAAGAACAATGATGTTCCCACGCGTGTATAGAAGCTCTACATACCTTATTCGCTCCCAAACTTGTAATAAAAATCTGAACTGTGAAGAATAATCCCAAAGCCTGAACCTTGAAACATTGAAATGAGTTTATCTTGAAAATCCTAGATTAAGAATAATGAATTTCGCTTAGGAATTGATTATACTTGATTAGAATCGCGTGAAAATACATGGAAATGACTTACCTTGAGTTATGAGGATGATAGGAGAAAAGAACTTCGTTCTAGGGCTTGAGAAAATAAGAAAACTGATTTTTGGGTCTAAGTGTGCGTATTTATACTATTCCTATCGTCGGGGTTTTTACGTTTGTATTTGACGGTCCGTCAAACTTTTTACAGACCGTCAAATTTTCTACGGTCCGTACAAATGGACCGTCACCCAAATGTCAATAAACAATGATCTCAAAAAGCTAGAAGAAGCGTTACGGTAAAAAAGGACGGACTGTATAATCTTGTACGGTCCGTAAAATTATATGGCTCCGTCAATTTAAAAAATAAAATTAACGGTTCACTTCGACGGTCCGTAAAATATTTTACGGTCCATTTATTCTGGACGTAAAATATGATTTGCAGAACTGAAACTGATTTTCAACTTTAACTTTTCCGCTTTTGATTTTTTAAACTCCTGAATTATAAATAATGTTTTTAGTTTGAAGATAGATGTGTTACAAAATGGGACGGAGAACGGAGGAGTAGTTCTAAACATTTTTACATATCCCAAAAAAGTGTGGTTTAAATTATAATGGAGAGAGAGAACAAAAGTATATTTGTCAAATATTGATGTCCCAAAGTAGAAAAAGTAAAATAAATTTAAATGGAGTAAATTAATTGTTTACTTTAAGTGTACACATCATAGCCACACAGGAAGAATTATGCACAGAGATTCTTATGCCATTTCTTACAAGGCAAGAAAAATAAAAAATAAGATTTTTCTTAGAGAGAGAAAGAAGAGAGAGAGAGAGCGAGAGTTTGAAGGAAGGAGACATGCTTGATTTCATCCCAACAAGCAACACTTGTGTTTATTTCTTATCTTAACTTTAGTGGATTCCACAGGTCTTTCTCTCCACTCACTTCTTTCTTCTTTTTCTATTTTTGTATTTTCTTATGTTCTTTCTTTTTGCCCATCAATAGTTTTCTTCTTCTTTTTCTATTTTTGTATTTTCTTATGTTCTTTCTTTTTGCCCATCAATAGTTTTCTTCTTCTTTTTCTATTTTTGTATTTTCTTATGTTCTTTCTTTTTGCCCATCAATAGTTTTCTTCTTCTTTTTAGTTTTTTTTTTGTTTTAATTTTGCTATTGATTTCTAAGTTTCCCTTTTTGGGTATTGTGTATATACTGGTTTGGATAGATAATAGTGACAATCTTGAATGCATGTGGACTTTAAAGTCAAAGGTAAGTCTTTTAAGATTGTTATGTATATTGACAAGGGGGATACTGAGTAAAGTTGCTATTTTATATTGGTTTTCTGTATATTTTCTGTTTATGGGTTGTGACAAGAAACTGGGTTGTTTCTTCTAATATAAAGATCTGAATATTTGCTATTGGTTTCTATATTTCTCTTTATCCCACGTTGTGTGATTTCATTAGGTATGTTGTTATTTTCTATATTTCCCTTTGTGAGTTTTGTGTATATTTTGGTTTGGTTAGATAAAGAATGTTCTAAATAGTGAAAATTTTGAATGCATGTGGACTTTAAAATCAAAGATATGTTTTTTTTTAAGATTGTTATGCATATTGACAAGGGAAATAATGAGTAAAGTTGCTATCTTTATTGGTTTTCTGTTTATGGGTTGTGATAGGAAACTGGGTTCTTTCTTCTAATGTAAAGATCTGAATATTTGGTTGACTTTTTCTTGATCTTGTGTTCTTTCATGTTTCAGTATTGGATTTGTTTGTGTATGTAGTTTTCTTGTTGCTATAGTTCCATTTTGCAATTGATTTCTGAGTTTCCCTTTTTGGGTATTGTGTATATGTTGGTTTGGTTAGATAAAGAATGTTCTACATAATGAAAATCTTCATTGCATGTGGACTTTAAAGTCAAATGTATGTCTTTTTAAGATGGTTATACATATTGATAAGGGGAATAATGAGTAAAGTTGCAATCTTTATTGGTTTATAGGTTGTGATTGGTAACTGGTTTTTTTTTCTAATATAAAGATCTGAATATTTGGTTGACTTTTTCTTGATCTTGTGTTCTTTCATGTTTCAGTACAACAACATACCCAATGTATTCCCACAAGTGAGGTATGGGGAGGGTAGGATAGGATGTACGCAGACTTTACCCCTAACTTTGTGGGGTAGAAGTTTTCTTTTTTGTTTAGTTGTTTCATTTTGCTATTGATTTCTGAATTTCCCTTTTTGGGTATAACTTATATGCTGGTTTGGTTAGATATAGAATGTTCTACATAGTGAAAATCTTGAATGCATGTGGACTTTATAGTCAAAGGTATGTCTTTTTAAGATTGTTAGGCATATTGGTAAGGGAATAATGAGTAAAGTTGCAGTCTTTATTGGTTTTCTGTATATTTTCCGAATATTTGGTTGACTTTTTCTTGATCTTTTGTTCTTTCATGTTTCAGTATTGGATTTATATATGTGTATGCCAAGTAGTTTCCTTCTTTTTTGTTTAGTTGTTTCATTTTGCTATTGATTTCTAAATTTCCCTTTTTGGGTATAATGCATGTGGACTTTAAAGTCAAAGATATGTCTTTTTAAGATTGTTATGTGTATTGACAAGGGAAATAATGAGTAAAGTTGCAATCTTTATTGGTTTCTGTATATTTTCTAAATATTTGGTTGACCTTTTCTTGATATTTTGTTCTTTCATGTTTCAGTATTGGATTTGTTTGTGTATGCCAATTTTCTTCTTCTAATAGTTCATTTTGCTATTGGTTTCTACATTTCCCTTTTTGGGTATTGTGTATATGTTGGTTTGGTTAAATAAAGATGTTCTACATAGTGAAAATCTTGAATGCATGTGAACTTTAAAGTCAAAGGTATGTCTTTTTAAGATAGTTATGCATATGGATAAGGGGAATAATGGGTAAAGTTGGAATCTTTATTGGTTTTCTGTGTATTTTCTGTTTATGGGGTAATAGGAAAATGGTTTTTTCTTTCTAATAATTGCAGAGTGGTGTTGTTGATGCAATAAAGATCTGAATATTTGGTTGACTTTTTCTTGATCTTGTGTTCTTGGTTCTGATCTAGCGTTTTTTTTCCTTTTGTTCTTATTGGGTAGTGAGAAGATTTTTCTGATACTATATGTGACCTGCCATTTTGATCAAGTCATCTTCAGGGTATAAGATTCTCATGATATTAGAACAAGATGCATGTGTGTTTTGTTTTAATTTTTTCCATTATTCTGTTGATTTCTTTTTAGGTGGTCATTTTGCTATCAGATCAAATTATGAATCTATGTGCACATTGAATTTTGTTAAAATATTGAAGAATTGCTAGTTACTGCATGTAAAACATCAGTCAGAGTGCTTACCTACCTCTATACTAAAAGGGCAGCCCGGTGCACTAAGCTCCCGCTATGCGCGGGGTCCGGGGAAGGGTCGGACCACATGAGTCTATTGTACGCAGCCTTACCTTGCATTTCTACAAGAGACTGTTTCCACGGCTTGAACCCGTGACCTCCTGGCCATAATATGATTAAATTTTCTTGCTGAAATGTTTAGCCTTGCATAATCCTGTTTGTCCTTGGGTCTTTTATCACCCTTTGGAGCTCATATTGCAGTTCTACACCTCTTTCCAAATTAACACCTCATAACTTTTCTAGGCGTTCGTGTGCACATGTCATTGAGTTGTTTTGATGTCTGCATGGGACTATGTCTGCATTCCCTTGTTGACACTTCCTGCAAATCCATTCATTTATATTGACAAGCTTAATAGCAGAATGGGGAGGAGCAAGGGCGTATCCAATAGGATAGTTATGGGTTCATTTGAACCCATAATTTTTAGCCTATATATGGATTTATCTGTCTGAAGGCTCCAGGGAGCCTTGGAGTAACCGGTAAAGTTGATACCTTGTGACCAGTGACCAGGAGGTCATGGGTTCAAGCCGTGGAAACAACCTCTTTCAAAAATACAAGTTAAGGTTGCGTACAATAGACCCTTGCGGTCCGGCCCTTCCCCGTACCCCGCGCATAGCAGGAGCTTAGTGCACCGGGCTGCCCTTTTTATATGGACTTATCTGTCTAAAATTGTTGAAACTATTGAATTATGAACCCATAATTCAAACTTATTGGCTCAGTAGTTGAAGCCCGAGTCTTGAACCCATAGAACTAAAATCCTGGATTCGCCTCTGATGGGAGGTAGTGATGGGGAGGTAGTAGCTGTATATTTGTCTTTGCAGTATAAGTCTCTGCAGTTCTGGATAGCACGTCTTTTGTAATTTTGGACTCGGTATGTCCATGCCATGATAATTTCTTTAATTAGTATCCTTGTTAAGGATTCATGCTCTACTCTTCACAGCCTGAAACATAGTTTGGTTTAGTCTGTCACTTTTCTTCACTATGAATAGAATGTTTCTTTTATTTTGATCTTCCATTTGTCAACTTAGTTCATAAATGATGAGGTAGGATGTGATGCAAAAAGTTAATATAATCACATTATATTTTTAAAGGTTCTAAAAGCAATCTATGAAGGCGAAGAGCTGATAATTTGCAATATACATACAAAATTTTGTCAGAATTGCAATATAGCTTTAGTCACATAAGCTGGGTTAGGTCAGTTCATATTAATCAAGTAGTTACATGCAATCCAAATGCCCCTTCTTATAAATAGTAAAGGGAATTAATGTATAATATGTCTTTGTGTGTCTCTCTACGCGTGCAATTGAAACAAGGAGAGAGAAGCAGTAACAAATAGCTTATGTATGTATAAATAAATGGCTTTACTAGTAAAACTTTACCGAAGAAATGCTTAGAGCAAACTATTATCTGTTTTATGCATCATTTATTTTTCTGTCAATAGTTAATCATGGAGGGGAACCTTGGAGTAACTGGTAAAGTTGCCTCCATGTGAGCCGGAGGTCACGGGTTCAAGCCGTGTAAACAGCCTCTTGCAGAAATGCAAGGTAAGGCTGCGTACAATAGACCCTTGTGGTATTGCCCTTCCCCGGACCCCGCGCATAGCGGAAGCTTAGTGCACCAGGCTGCCCTTTTTTAGCTAATCATGTCGGAGTTCCAATGAACAAGAAATTTCACATAAAAATATTTCCTCAGAAGTGGAATTTCCATCTCCTTGCTGTCAGGAAATGAAGTCATTGGATCCGGACTTACAAGGTGAGACACTGTGGTTGACATATTCAACTATTAACTCCCAAGACGAAGTGACTGCCTCGGGGGAAAAAAATTCTCAAGATCAATGTGCTTCCTCAGAATATGGTACAAATACTTTACAGATTGCTAATTTTATTTTCCAAGTCTCTTTTGTATATAATTTAATCTTCACTAGTTCAGTTTAATCAAATGACCAAGAACTATACTACTCAACTAATATAATGAATGAAATTTTGGTTGTTCTTTTTGCTTCGAAGCACAGCTCAATTGGTTCAGCTGGTCCTTGCTTATACCACATTCTTTGTTCTTAACAAGTTAATGATTTTCTTATCTGACCAAGCTCATAGCTTTCCTCCAATATATAATACCAAAAACTCTTCTGTCCATTTGGCAAGTTTTTTATCTGATACATAAGTAAACCTCTCAGAATTTCTCTCAACAGGCTTTAGCGTTTTTACTTGTTGTTTTGCTAATAATGATGGTTATCTTACTGCTTTTGATTTTCCAGTTCATGATGAAAGATATGGAAGAGATATGCAAGTTCAAATAAAGCCTGCTCTTTTTCCTTCGCAAAATGAAGTGGTCCATTCAACTGTATGTTGTTTCTTTTCTAGAGACTTTTGCTTCCGCTTTTTTCATAATCTAATTTATCAGTTTTCACGTTGCAGGGTTTCTCTCCTTTTGGTTATTCTGATGCCTATATCAGTGGCTTATATACTGCTTATGGACCTCAGCCTTATGTGAGTACTCTGCTTTCGTTTTTGTCTCTTGTATTGCTTGCTTTGAAGTTTCCTCTGTCTCTGAAAAGCAATATGTTTGCTTGATTTGTAGTATATATATGACTTGATTGCAAAAGTTTCTGACCTTTTTATTCTCTGACTTGTTTTCATTTCAAGGGCTACCATTCTGTGTTAAGCTTATCTTTTCAGATATTCTCCTAATAATTGAGGCAGAAAATTATCGTCTTCATCAAGTTTTATTCATCAAGGATCTTAAGTTTTTGTTAATCTAAAAAATGTTGTGGATTTGGTATGTGGGAATATGTAATTTTGTGATACATGGATAGACAATATTTCGCTTCCCTCAATCATCAGTCATGCTTTAAACACTGAATAGAATTCAGTTATTCTAGTTGTCATAAGGAGGTGGATAATGGTATCGCATACTGAGAATAATTCACTTTTTTCCAAAATAGGTTCACTTTATTTCAAAATCAGTGTTTGGTTATAAACTTTCCAAATTCAACTTGGAGTTGGATTTCAAATATGGAAAAGTGCTCCAAACCTGTTTTCCAACTCCATCTTCATAAATTCCAAATAAAGTGCTCTATTCTCTCCTTCGCAAAAAGTTCTTAAATTTCCTAATAAAGTGAAAAATATTTGGAATCTATTGCCAAACGCCTAGTTAATTATCTCGTAAATGTTCCAACTTTGATATTTGGTCAATGCAGCCTCAAATGATGGGGATAGCACCTGCTCGGGTTCCACTTCCCGCAGATCTTGCAGAGGATGGACCAATATATGTAAATGCAAAACAGTACCATGGGATCCTAAGGCGGAGACAGATACGTGCAAAGCTTGAGGCTCAGAACAAACTTGTCAAAAATAGAAAGGTATTTTGGGTACTTTCTGCTAAAAAATCCAAGTTTATCATATCTCTGTCTTATTTCATTCATTGAACTGCACCATGACTCGGAGAAAATGAAGAAAGAGATGATAGATAGATTCAAAGTATTAAGATGGTGGAAATTCTGACTGTCTTATCCTTTATGTCATAACTTGTCTTAACAATATTTCCTTACTAACAATTTAACAAAGGAATTTTTCCTCTAGAAACGAAGCAAACTATATGTATCTGCATAAAATAACTCAGTAACAGTTATACAGGAAAGCCGAAAAGCATTTTGTAATTAAAACGTATAAAATTCAGAGGACAATCAATCTGCTGCAATTTTTTCTAATGCATTTATATTTAGGAACAATCAATACATGATCAGGCATTATATCATTAAATAAGTGTTTAATGTTAGTGTAGAAGTCATGATTCCCCAAGTCTCTATTTACCGTGGTTCTTTGGTAATGGTTCTGTCATCATTGTCTTGACAAATGAAACTTGTCATGCTCCTACCTCATTCTTAGAGAACAGTATCTACTGTTGTATTCAAGTAGGGAAAGGTTCATCGTTTTGATCATATATGGTAGAAGAAACAGGTAAATAGGTTAGTTATAGAGATCTAACGAAACGGAAAAAAGAAATTGGCAATCTTCTTCCGCCACTGGGGGGAGAGTGGGCACTAGTGACTTTGCATTTCCATGTTTTGGGGAAGAGAACATTATAATCTAATAAAGTGGTTATAACACCAATAATCAAATAGGACCGCACTACAAATAAAAAAGCTGGAGTTATCCACAAAGTTCATCACTAATTCATCGCTAAATTGCTCGTAGATAACATATTTTTATGATAATTCGTCCCTAAATAGGATTAGTGACAAATTTTGCTGTTTAGCTTCGGAATTTATCCGTCGCTAATTCCTATATTTTTTTTTAGTAGTGACCATGTGCACAGAAGCAACTCAATTAGGATGACTACTAGTACAAAGTACAGGGTAGTATAGTTCTTAATAATATGCTTCCTTAACTTCTTGAATTTTACTTTATCATTCTTCAAGATGAAATTTGGACTTATTATTCTTGTCTTTTATTGCATGCAGCCATATCTTCACGAGTCACGGCATCTTCATGCAGTCAATAGGGTTAGAGGGTCCGGAGGACGTTTCCTTAGCTCAAAGAAAGTGCATCAATCTGATCCAAATAGTTACCCCGCTAACTCAACTTCTCGAGACTCAGTCGAGCATGAAGGTTCAATTTCTGGTTTCTCAAGTGTCCGGCAAGATGTCATCCACAATGGCATCAGCTTCCAGCAGCAGCAGCCTGGTCACAGGGCCTTTAATGTATCCTCTCATATGGCTATTACATTGCAAGGCAATGGGAATCAGCAACGTGCTCCGATTGTCCGGTGATTATAAGTTCTTAACTGGCAAAAGACAATCACCGGCAGGCAATCCATCCTTGGCTTTTTACCCTTTCTATTAAGTCTCTCTAGTTTTTGCAAGTGTCAACTGGTTTCTTCTACTGTGATAACGGTGAATTTGGTCGCTAATCCTAGATTTGTCGAACCTTAGATTGAAGAAAAAAAAGTTCTGTTCTGAATTAGTTATCTGTTTTGTTGCACGTCTCCACCTAGCATATGGAATGGTTATGCAGTGGAAGTTGTTAATGATAAAGGTTGTGTATTGAGTGAAACAAGAGGTTGATGTAATGCTAAATTTACTCAAGAAAGTTGATGTGCAATGTGTTTAGTGGACTTTCTTGAATTGAATCTATATTTTGTGTTTTGGAGCTACTTAGAGAGCACATAAAGCATTCTCCTTGGACACCCAACAGTCAGTTTTAGCAATGCTATTTAAGCTATATTCAGTTTTTTTGAATTTCAGACAAAACTCCTTGGGTTCTTCATTCATTGTCATTCATTAATTCAAAAAGATCTGCATACAGTAGACCCTTGTGGTCCGACCCTTTCTTGGATCCGACATATAGTGGGAGCTTAGTGCACTAGGCTGCCTTTTTTTTTTTACACTTGCAATTTTTTCTCCGGATGGTGGAGATGTCCAAGCATATCCGAAAGAACATAACAGAACCACAGTACAATAGCAAATCTTCATTTCTCGCTATTATAGTTGCATCAAAACCAATTAGCATTTGAAGCAATCTCTCAAAGGAAGTTTTTGCAATTTCTGACAAGCAAAACTTAACGCATATATATGAAGCTTGTTTTTGGCAAGCCATACTTCTTACGCGTATGTTTGAAGTCTGTTCGAAGTTAATTTCGAAACGGCTGCACTTGAAAACCACTGATTTTTCATTGTTAACGAGGCCTCTGGTCGTTCAATCTATCTTTGATGGTTCTAGTCAAATCCATCTTATCTTGATGGGATTTTTCTAACCAAGTCCATCTTGCCATAAACGAGAAACGATTATTGTAGTCAAACTAGAGTATGGGACGACAACTCGCTCATTTTGATACCTTGTTGACCAAGCAAGGCCACAATGGGACAGCCAACTACCACTATGGTGTATTACATAACATCACCCAGAAAGACAAGCATATGGAGAACAACATCAATGTAATAAAGGAGTAACTGACCTTAGCATAATTGATTGAAGTCTTAATACAACAGAGAAATAACATGTGTGATTGCACTTCACGAGGAAAACTGATGCTTTTCTAAGATACTACCACTCTTCAATTGCCAATAAACTAGATGTTTCTCCTGCTACATAGGGAGAGGATAAATTAGTCAATACTGAGATGAAAATTCATTGATACAACTTCAGAAGCTCATCCTTAAATTTCGCCTTCAGGGGTTCGCGCTTCAATTTGAAAGCTGCAGTAACTAATCCGGACTCAGGTGTCCATGGCTCGGGTATCAACTTGATCTTTGCTGGAATCTCGAACTTATCCACTTTTGCAGCTTTGCCTACCTGAAATTCAGTCACATTACCTACACATTCAGCACTCTATAGTTGCAAATTCTCCGACAAACAAATTATTGCCGTGAAAATTAGAGACGGTCTTCTGCTTCCAGGGAATAATTCGTTATTGACAAAGCGATATGACTCATTCACTTTTTGTAATGACAATGGTAGCCATTCTTCAATTACGTTGTCTGGGATGTTCTTTCTTATGATAGTATTGAGTAGGGCTGACAAAATGGTTTAAAAAACAAGTAACCATCTAATCCGGCCCATTAAATATGAGTTGGATAACTAACTATTTAAAAATGGATCAAATATGCAGATTATCCACTAAAAATGGATATCCATATTATCAACACTCATTTGTCTGCTTGTTATTTTCATGAACTCTTGCCTTCTAGGAGTCTAAGCTTATTTTGGCTTTTAACGTGTGTTCTCACATGACTATTCACGAAGCCATGTATATCCGTCGGTTAACTCATTTTTTTGTGTGTATGGGTGGGTCGGATATTTTATCCGTTTTTATTTTAACCCATTTTTAACCTGCCCATATGCGACCCGCCCGTTTGCCAGTTCTAGTATTGACTATTGAGTCATCTATGTAGAGCTGACACCGAGCTGTCATAGGCCTATGTACTAGCCAAGTTCATTTTCAATAGGGATCATCATGATGATAATTCAGATGAAAAGGAGACGAACCTTTGAAAGTGATTGCTGGACTTCATTGACTGCTTCAACTTTGTTGCACAGATCGGAAAAAGCTCTATGCTCGACGCCATTTTCTTGCGCCCATTTCTCAAGCACCTTTTGTGAAGGAACAACTAGTGCTACACAATAATTATGGAAGGGGTCTGCATAGACCATGATGTAATCCACATAATTGCTTGATAAAAGTGCTGCCTCAACCTGCAACGAGCATCAACTCGTCATAAAATAGCCATAAAACAAGACCTAAAGAGGGGAAAGACATTAGGGTGAAAGAAAGCAAAACAAGAAACAAATAAAACTCAGATTAAGGCCAAAATAACAATCCCAGTAAATATTACTACTGTATTATAAAGTTTTGATGTCCCCATTTCTGCCATAGTATAGTACAAAGTTCTGAAGAACTAGTATCGAACAAAGAACTATATACCCACATCCAAAGTCAACCCTGAAGTCACAGTCAAATGCACTAAAGTTAAGTAGATAATGTATGTTTCTCGAAAATGCCATGATGAAAGGAAAAAAGAAAATGGTGAATACCGACCTATCCAACAACATATCCAGTGAAATCCCACAAAGTGGGTTCTAGGGAGGGTAGAGTATACGCAGACCTTACCCCTACTTTGGGAGGTAGAGAGATTGTTTTCGGTAGTAGATATTCCTGGATGGTGAATACCGACCTATCCAGGAATATATAAATAAAATTACGTACCTTTCCAAGTGAAATATACTCCCCGTGCTGAAGTTTAACAATATCTTTCTTTCTATCAATGATTTCGAGGCATCCATCAAGATGAAACCTTCCAATGTCACCAGTGTAGAACCAGCGCATGCCCCTCTCGTCAACCTGTATTAGAGATATTAACAGCATTGCGGAAAAAACAAATTCAGTCCATTTACTAACAAAAGCTCAGAACTACCTTGTAGACCTCATTAGTTTTGTCGCCATTGTTGAAGTAACCAGCAGTAACACTGTTCCCACCAACAACTACTTCTCCCCGAGGCATCGGTTTATCAGAAATTGTGTAACCTCCTTCTTCCCAAGAAATAAGCTGTATTGTTAAACATAGCACATATTATACAAAAATTACCAGGCACTTGCATAAAAAGCAGAAAATTCCCAAGCTTATCAAGTTAACAAAGTTTGCAAGCAAAGGAATAAATGGGGAATAACGGTCTCCAACACTTATTCTTTAGTTTCTGGATAAACTAGCTTTGACTATTTTGTCCAGAAGTGAAAATCACTCTTGCTACATTTTAACTTGAATACTTCTTGGAAACCAAACTTCAAGAATTACAGTGTGAATGCATTAACACATCCGCATAAGAATTACAAATGTGCCAGCTCATTGACATTTGAAAGACAAAATCCAACAAAATTTCAAATAGCTCACTAAGCATTTTTTACCTTCTATAAATACTTAACTGTCTGCCTTAAGCATCTACAATCTAAGTGGTGACTTGAGCAAGTTACTTAGCAACAACATTCAAGATCTTAAGTATGATATGAGCATAAATTTCTCCCTCTAACAATATAGACTAACTTGATTTCCATGACCTGTTCAAAAGATTTTCCAGCAGGACACCGATAACATGTGCAAATGCACATCGATTTTCACAAACAGCCGTAAATGTTGAGAATTTTAACCCCACTAGAATCTTCTTAACTTCCACATTAGGTGCGTTCTCATGCAAAATATCATAGGGCTGACGTATAGCCTTACATACGAGCACATCAATAGAGACAACTTTGTTGGTGCCTCCAAAATGATCCCCAGCCACATGAATACAAAATCTGGTAAAACATACCAAACCATCATGTGAAGAATCTTGACCAAATGCTTACTGACTGAAGAGAAAAATTGTGAATACACGAGGAGTATTAGAGAAACTATCTGTTTTCCGCGTGTCCAAGGTAGCACTGGAAGCAGTGTTAGTTGTTCTCTCTCAAATCTCCTCTTGTTTTGCTTCTTAATTGTTCCATTTGTCTTTTATACTGTTTCATATATGAGGTGAATAATTAAAGGAAACAATACTTGTTGGACACTTGCTCTTCAGTAACTTCCAACATGGCTCCTTAGCTAGCAGCTTTCTCTTTGCACCATAATTTTTTAATCAACAGAGAGGACAAACCTCAGCAAACATTAATGATTCTTTGGCTCTAGGATGAGAAGACTGAAGGATTTTGTTGAGTAAATTAGACTTGCTAATGCAGTTTACACAACATGTCGATTTCACACAGGAAGCTATATTCTCTTATGTATCAGAAATTAATTGACCTGTAGGTATTAGTCTTCTAATTACACGAACACTAATTTTTTAGGAGTCAGATCATCCTGTCCACTCATGAACTCCACAAAATGTAACTATTCAAAAAACTTAGTTGAAAGGATAGAATATAGATCTTTTAATACATGGTCGAATGCAGCTTTTCACCAAGAAGTATCCACCATACCTTTATATAGCAACAAGGAATAGGTGGACCAACACGACCAACAGAAGGATCATCCGACTCGGAGAAGGCTGCTCCTGCAAATGTCTGTCAAACCATATCCCTGACCAATAGGAGCTCTGCAACAAATGATTATAAAAATTCTAACATTAAACAGTCCATCAACAGAGCAGTATTGAAAAAAGTGAACACATTCACTTTTGCGATACAAGTAAACTATATTCAGAACAATTTGCTGATGTCAAAGAAGCAGAAGAAATACCCCATACAAATGTTGATAAATCTTTGTGTATCTCCTGACAGAGGAGCACCACCGCAAAGCATAAAACGGATATCTCCTCCGAGTACTGATCGTATCTTTTTAAAAATAATCACCTCCCATAAATGTTTTTCTAGACCCCATGCTCCAAACCAGCTACCTTCCATAGAGGCCAATCGGCGGTTAAACGCAATATTGAAAAGTTTCTTGGCAGCTCCTCCCTTCTCCTCCACCTAGATGGAGAAAAACATAATCAAGAGATTAGTAAAATCTGCACTTCAGCTGGAGATGTTAAGCTCAGAGGGTCCAGTTTAAACCTTCTTCATAACACCATCCCTAACACGATCCAGAATGGCTGGAACTGCTGCCATTAAAGTAGGCTTTAAAGCTGAGGCATCTCCTTGGGTCCCTTTCATGATTTTATTAGATGTATCTGTCAATGTCAGAGCCGAGCCATAACCAATTGAAGCACCAGCAGTCAACATAACAGTCTGTAGAACTAGAATCTCTTAGTACTACAACAATCTTTGTTACTACATAAAGACTCATGAAAACGAACGATGTATAAACTCTGAAGAATACCTCAGCTGCTAACTCAAAAACATGAGCTAACGGTAAGTACGCCAAATAAACATCACTGGTTCCAAGTTTTGGAATAACAGTCATAACTGCAGCTGCAGTGGCTACAATGTTGCCATGAGTTATCATGACACCCTAAAACATAAACAGAAGAGCTTTATTGAGAATAATTCAAGCTAATCTTTTTAACAAACAAAGAGGATAACATAAAAGAAAATTAAGTTTGTTTAAACTGAAAGCCAAAAGAGAACAAGTAATGCATTTTTCTTTTCACTAAGGTATTGCATTGGATGAAACAGATATCTAAAGTATAAGACTCATGAGATTACGACATGGCAAACGTTAATACTCATTTTCTTTTTGTTCACTCGGTTGAAACTTTTTTTTTTTTTTGGTGTAATAGATGAATTGGAGAAGAAATGTTGTCCAGGGACAAGGGCTGAACTCTTCCTAAGGTAAAATGCCAAGATTGTGCCATGACTACTTTGTCTTAAAAGGAAGAATGATGTTATAGAATCCAAAATCAACATACCCAGTGTAATAGCACAAGCGGTGTCTGGGGAGGGTAGAGTGTAGAATCCACGATTACAAAACAAAATAAGCTTTATGTCCTAACTAAAGCTAGAAAGAAATGAGCTCTCCTTTGTCCTGCCTTCTTTCTAAAGGAATACAGTGCATTCTCGCTTTAGGGGGAATTCACGTCAAATCTAGTTAGGGATTTTGAGGATATGCGTTAATCATTGGTTGAAGATGGATAAAATAGGTGGTTTGTCTAGAGAATTGGCAATAATGAGAACTGTTTGGCTCCTGCAAAGGTGATCAGAAACATATCAATCTACATATCTTTATGGAATTCCAATTCTATTCATTAATCCCCAAGCTTTTACCCGTGAATTCAAGATTGATGAGCCATATTTATTGTAATACTTCAGGCCTGTAACCATTAAATGACACAAAAGATCTGGCCACATGGAAAGCTTTGATACTCTATTCCATCGAGGAATCGAGAACATATTTGGTTGTGTTTTCTCTTGCATTCCAGCTCAAAGTTAAATGTCATCTAAACAACAAGATACACAGTGAGATCACACAAGTAGGGTCTGGGGAGGGTGGGGTGTACGCAGACCTTACCCCTACCTTTGCGTGGTTGACATTTTTCTGATACTCGGCTTAAGAAAAGCGTTTCTCGAAACAGGTTTGAGGAAAGTTAAATATCATATCAGAAGGAAAAATTAAAAGCAAGTTGAATTATACCTTAGGCATGCCTGTGCTACCACTTGTATACATGATCACCGCAATATCTCTCTTTATAGGCAGTATTGGTTGAACAGGACTATTTTTACCCAGTTTTTCAACTTCCAAGAAAGATGTCACCCTCCAGCTGTCACTATTTGTAGAAGTGTTTGAATCTATTGCAGTCTCATCGTCTTCAAAATATATGACATTCATAATGGTTTTCAGGTTAGAACCGATTGCAGCCAATTTTTTAAGTTGCTTGGCGTCACAAATCAATGTGGATGCTTGAGTCTGTCAATGACCACAAGTGAATTCGATTCATCGCATGTCGCTGGTACCTTGTTAAATCTAGGAGAAAAATATTTAAATGGCTCACCTCATTTAACGAGTGTATAAGGGCATCATCACCCAAAGAAGCATAAATAGTAACAACAGTTATATTCTGGCGGAAGAATCCCTGAGAACAATAATTTCAACTATAAAACTTGCAATAATCAGATAAGAAACAAATATATGAACTATTTTAATATGGGATAATAGTGTTTTTGGTCCCTAAATTATAGGTATATTCTGATTTGGTCTTTGTGATATCTGACGAAGCACATTTAACCTTCAATTAATCAAAATGTGTGCGTTTTAGTCCCTTTATGCAACAAGTACATTGTATTTGAACTACTTTTAGAACTATATTACCGTCAAAAATGGAGTAACAATACTTAACATAACAGATGAGTAATTAATTGGCGGTGTATTTGTGAATATTCACAAGCAAAGGTATCGAAAGTGCACATTTCAATTAACTGAAGGTTAAATGTGTCAGTCAGATATCCCGAGAATCAAAGGCATAATTTACCAATAATTGAGGGACCAAGATCGGGTTAACTCGAATACCTGAAAGGCAATGATCCACTCTGCACGAGTTTCAGAGAATATAGCAGCACGAGTCTCCACATCGTGACCCAAATTAACAAGTCCAGAGGCAAAGTTGCAAGCCCGATCAAATGTTTGCCCATAACTCTCCCAATGATACTCGCCCAAGTGAAGTTTCTCAAACTTTCTTCCATCCTTTGCTGTTATGAAGTCCCTACTAACTAGTTTTCTAGTTCCAAGACAGCGTTTAGTCGAATGTTTTCTACAAGACTTTTCAAATAGAGCTGCCATTGTTGTCGCCCCTTCCCAAGGAACTTCAAATAATTTGGCTGACTTAGCATTGTGCATCGCAAGACCTGTCTCACCACCAACTTTAACTGGAACTCCTCTCTGTTTTGCCTTTTTCTTCCCCATAAACACCAAGAAGAGGAATAAAGGAATTGTAACCGCAACTAGAACAGCACCAGCAACCCCAAATGACCCCTTGATATTTTGATTACTTCCTTCAGAAGCTTCCATTTTATATGTTGTACGGTTCTACGCTCACACAATACTCTTCAAAATAGAACAAAGAGATACCTTAGACATAAAACATATATCAGTACCATAGATCATTGTCTGCATGCAACTGAGAGCAATGTAAATGTAGCATTTCAGAACAAATTAATGCAATAAGTATGGTATTCTCTGCCCAAAATGTACATCAAATGAATGGCCAATGAGCTAAACCACAAGAACTAACAAAGATGTGCGTCTTATAAGTAAAATGTTATAAGGAAAGCATCATGAATAGTTTCAAATGCGAAAATGAGTAAACTAATGGTCCGAAACTCACTGTCATTACACAGAATCAATCCTCAGCCTATTAATTCAAATCCTTTTCATCTAAGAGAGGCTATATTTTTCCATTTTCAGACACAAAAAGCACAAGGAGAGGATGGGATCAGGGGATCAAACTGTATATACAAGGTCAATTTTTTTTATTATATATAATAAAACTTCCTTGGTGAAAATATTGCCTACGCCGATGGGATGAGGGAAGACCAAAAACTCAACCTTTAACATGAATATTTCTGTAATTTAGAAGTCAAACAAAGTTGAAGCTTCCAATATGACCTGAGTACTCTCAAACTCTGCATTACCCTTGAAATTTTCACTATTTGAGAATCAACAAAGACTATGCATTCCTATATAATTTTAAACATAAACCAAAGTATAGGAAGAACGACCCCCGAAAACAGAAAACTGACCCGTTGATGACAAAATGATACACTGAAATATCATCAAAACACTAACTATAACGCATACTAGCACAAAAAACACTAGGTGATATTTTCCTATCTGTCCAAGCCTTGATGGACGGACTCATGGGCGGAGCTAGGATACTAGAAGGCCGTCAAAAAATTACACTATATATATAAGGTCAAAAGTATATTTTATGTGTGTGTATATATATATATATGTTGAAACCCCTTGACTTCTTCACGTATTTACTTCTTTATATTTTGAATTATCTAAGTGAAATTCCTGGCTCCGCCACTAGACGGACCTACCTGTGCTGGTGGGAAGTAGCAAGTATCCGTGAAATTAGTCATGGCGCATGTAATCTGGCTCGGACACCACACTATGGTTGTTAAAGGAATATACTCCCCTTGATTTTATTGATGAATGATTTACAATATATATAAGGTTACAAGAATATTTACTTTGATACAAACTAGGTAACTAATTAACCTAATTACAAAATGATTATAATTCTACCTAAAATAGGAGATATACAATTAATGAAAGAATATTGGGAAATATTCTATTACACCCCCTTGAGCCGAGGGTCTCTCGGAAACAGTCGCTCTACCTACCAAGATAGAGGTAAGGTCTGTGTACATTCTACCCTCCCCAGACCCCACGTTGTGGGATTTCACTAGGTATGTTGTTGTATTCTATTACACCCCCGAGTCGAACCGGGAGGTTCTCAAACACTGAGATTAACTCGAAAATCATCAAATAGTATATGCGGAAGTCATTTGGTGAAGATATCGGCAATCTAATATCTGGAACAAACATGAAGGACACGAACTTGACCACGAGCCACTTTTTCGCGAACGAAATGAATGTCCATCTCAATGTGTTTAGTACGCTGATGTTGGACGGGATTGCCGGAAAGATATATCGCACTAATATTATCACAGTAGACCAGTGTTGCCTTTTGAATCGGACAGTGAAGCTAAAGTAGAAGGTTACAGATCCAACAAGACTCAGAGACGACGTTGGCAACACCTTTGTATTTTTCTTCTGCACTGGATCGGGACAGTGTAGGTTGCCTTTTGGAAGACCAAGACAATAGGTTATCTCTGAGGAAAATGCAATAACCAGACGTGGAGCGTCGGGTGTCAGGATATCCACCCAGTCAGCATCAGAATAAGCAGTGAGACCAGTGAGCGAAGACCTGTATAGATGTAATCCGAAGTGAAGTGTACCTTGGACGTATCGTAAAATACGTTTGAGGACATGCATGTGTGCTTCCGTCGGACTGTGCATATGTAAGCAGATTTGTTGCACGACATATGATATGTCTGGTCTCGTGAATGTGAGATACTGCAGGGCCCCAACCAGGCTATGATAGTGAGTCAGGTCTGAATATGAAGGGCCGGAATCAACACTGAGCTTGGAATTGGTGTCTATAGGCATGTGGGATGGTTTGCAAGATGTCACGCCTGCACGGTCAAGGATCTCTTTGGCGTAATTCTTCTGACATAGAAATAGGCCGCCAGAATGTCGAGTGACAGAGACGCCCAAGAAATAACTCAAGGGGCCAGATCTTTCATAGCAAACTCATAGGAAATGAGAGACATAATGGACCGGCGGAGAGCATCAGATGATGTGGTGAAAATGATGTCATCAACATATAATAATAAGTAAGCCATGTCTGTACCCTTGTTGTAAATGAACATGGAATGATCGGATCTGTTGTGTAAAAAACCGATAGAGGAGACATAATCGGCGAATCGTTGGTACGATGCTCAAGGAGCCTGTTTCAGTCCATCGAGCGATTTTCGCAACAAACACATAATCCGGATGAAGAGGATCCTTGAAACCCATAGGCTGATGCATATATACCGTTTCATGAAGATCCCCATGTAAGAAGATATTTTTGACATTAAGTTGATGAATGGGCAATCAAATCGCAGTACTTCCGAAGGTGTAAACATACTCGGATGTGCTCTTTCTGCTATCAACATCATCACCATTGTCAGTAGAGATGGCAGTGGATCCTGGACCCGGTCCGGATCCGGTGGATCCAGATCAGTTTTATAGGATATGAATTTTCAAAATTTGGACCCGACGGATCTGGATCAGACCCGGATCCGTTTCTGATGGTTCGGATCTGGATCTGGATCTTGTATTTGAGATCCGTATCCGGTCCAGATCCGACCCGTGGATCCGTTTTTTATTAAATATATTCATAACTTGGAATGTAATTTTATAAGTATTTTCTTAAAATTGCTAAGCACATCCTTGCAAGTTTAATTCTCAAAACAAGTTTAATTTATTTAACTCAAAAATCCAAAAATAAAGAGGTAAATTCGATAATAAAATCAATGTTATATTAGTGAATGACTAACATCTCCATAGACAAGTAGTTAAAATTATATTCACTTCATTTGTGAAAATTCCAAGCACATGCAAGTTCTGCATTGTGGAAATACTAGTTAGCATTTTTCACAACTATTGTCATTGTCCAACATTTTCAATTAATAGCTCACAATCAAAACGAGACAACGAACAAAATATCTCATATGAACATTTCAAAATTGAAATACAGTAAACTGTTAGCTAAGTAAAAATCGTTTGTCAGTTCAAAAAAAAATTCTTAGCAAGGTTACATTCTTAGTAAGGCAATTTTTTTTACGTGTGGATCCAGATCCGATCTGTGGACTCGGTGGATCCGGATCTGGATTCAGGTATGAAAAACGGATCTGGATTTGGATCTAGTAGGATCCGATCCAGATCCTATCCGTTGCCATCCCTAATTGTCAGCATCAACATATCCCTGCAAACCTGTCTCTGACTTCCGGAAACACATCATTGAACTTGAGCTTCCCTTCAGATACCTGAAAATCCACTTCACAGCCTCTCAGTATTGCTTTTCCGGACTGCTCATAAACCTGCTAACAACTCCCACTGCATGTGCAATGTCTGGCCTCGTACATATCATCGCGTACATAAGACTGCCAATGGCAGAGGCATAAGGGACCTTATCCATATGCTTCATCTCGTCCTCGGTCACAGACGACTGATCTTTTGACAAACGAAAGTGTCCAGCCAAGGGAGTACTGATTGGCTTGGCATCGTCCATGTTGAACCTCCTGAGAACCTTCTTCACGTATTCTTCTTGTGAGAGCTTAAGACCCTCCTTACTTCTGATGATTCTCATCCCAAGGATTTGATTTGCGACTCCCAGATCCTTCATTGCAAATTCTTCTGACAGCTTCTTCTTCAGCCTATCAATCTCATGTAGGTCTTCTCCTACGATCAACATGTCGTCAACATAAAGGAGCAGTATCATGTAGGAGTCTTCAAATCTCTTGAAGTAACAAGAGTGATCCGCCTCGCACCTTAAGAATTCGGCTTTCTTCATAAAGCTGTCAAACTTTTTATATCACTGTCTTGGAGCCTGTTTCAGTCCGTATAGGCTCTTTTGAAACTTGCACACCAGCTTCTCTTTTCCTTTGACCTCAAATCCCTCAGGTTGTTTCATGTAGATTTCCTCCTCTAAATCACTATGAAGAAAAGCAGTTTTCACATCCATCTGTTGAAAATGCAGATCTTCCTTTGCTACCAGCCCAAGAACAGTTCTGATTGTCACCAACTTGACTACGGGAGAGGAGATCTCCGTGTAGTCAATGCCTTCTTTCTGTTGAAATTCCTTCACAACCAGCCTCGCTTTATAGCGCTTACTTCCATCGTGTTCTTCCTTTATCTTGTAGACCCATTTGTTCTGCAATGCATTCTTCTCCTCTGGTAACTTAGCTAACTCCCATGTATGATTTGACAACAACGAGTCCATTTCATCTTTCATTGCCAGCTCTCATTTGATCAATTCATCAACTTACATCGCTTCTTCGTAAAATTCCGGCTCCCTTCTGTCAGTGAGCAGAATGTAGTTGAGGGACGGAGAGAACCTGTGAACCGGCTCACTGATCCTGGATGATATGCGTAATTCTGTGATCGGCGTCCGCTGATTTGTTTTAGAATCAGCATTTTCATCAACCTCACCATCACTGTCTTGTTCCTCTGCCGTAGTAGTACCTTGATGTAGCTCGAGTGTCGAAAAGTCTCTCAAATCAACTCTTTCTGATTCCTTGTTCTTAGAGACTTTGCTTTCTAAACTCTCCCGCAACTTGTCCTTGTACAACACCTGTTCATTGAAGACAACGGCCCTGCTTCGGATGATCTTCCGATTTTGGTCATCCTAGAATCGATAACCAAACTCAGTGTCACCATAGCCAATAAAATAACACTTCTTAGATGTTGGATCAAGTTTACTTCTAGCAGTAGCATCAATATGAACATAGGATAAGCAACCAAACACTTTCAGAAAAGAAAGATTTACCTTTTTACTACTCCAAGCCTCTTTTGGAATTCTGAAATCCAAAGGAACAAACGGTCCTATGTTAATCAAGAAGGCTGCAGTATTGATTGCATCTGCCCAAAATGACTTGGGCAGTCCAGCGTGTATTCTCAATGCTCTGTGCACGCTCGTTCAATGTTCGACATCCTTTCCACTATTCCATTTTGTTGGGCGTTCCAGGAATATCCTTCACCATCTTGATCCCATTATCAGCACAACAATGTTTGAAGTCACCATCAATGTATTCTCCACCGTTGTCGGACCTCATGCTCTTCAACTTGAGGTTTGTCTCATTCTCGACCATGGCTTTTCACCTTTTGAAGACAGTGAACACGTCAGATTTATTTTTCATAAAATAGACCTATAGCTTCCTGGTTGAATCCTCAATGAAGGTCACGTAGTAATGTGATCCTCCGAGTGAGGGGACAGGAGCAGGTCCCCACACGTCAGTGTGCACCAATTCAAGCTTCTCAACTTTCAATTCTCTACCTGCATTTGAAAAACTTACTCGCCTATGTTTTTTGAGAATGCAACTCTCACACATATGATGATCCACCGACTTTAGCTCTGGAATCATGTCGTTAGTCACCAGAAGCTTCATCCCTTTCTCGCTTATATGCCCCAGCCTGCAATACCACAGCTCTGTCTTCTTGGTGTTGTCAACAACAACAACTGTATCACGACAGCTCGTCGTCATATAAAGAGTATCAGTTTTCTTACCTCGACCAACCACCATAGCACCCTTCGTCACCTTCCAGGACCCATTACCAAAGTTAAGATCATGTCCCTCATCATCAAGCCGACTCATTGAGATCAGATTACGCTTCAACTCCGACACATGTCTGACCTTTGTGATCTTTCACACGTGTCTATTTGACATCTTCAAATTAATGTCCCCAATACCAACAACATCTAAAGGCTTACCATCTGCCAAATAGACTTTCCCGAGATACTCATCAATGTAATTCATCATTATATCACGATGTGGAGTGGTGTGGAAAGACGCTCCTGAGTCAAGCACCCAAGAGTCGATCGGGCTGTCAACAGACAACAACAGCGCATCAGCAATGTCTTCAGTGATAGCATTGACTCCACCCCCTTGTTGTCCTCCTTCTTCGGCGCCCTGTAATTCTTCTTGATGTGACCCATTTTCCCACAGTTCCAACACTCAAGTGTTCGCCCGGATCTGGATTGACTCCTGCCATTCCTTGACTTCGACTTGCCCTTATTTCGATTGTAGTTTCTGTCATAATTTCTGCCTCTATTCTCAACATTCAAAGTAGAACTCGTCGATGCCTCATCAGAATCTATCCTGCGAACCTCCTCAGCAAGAATACGATCTCTAACATCTTTGAATTTCAGTTTAGCACTGCTAAACTAACCGTTGCTCTTATCGGCTCCCAGCTATTCGGTAGAGACGCCAGCAAAATTAGGGCTTGCACTTCATCATCAAACTCGATTGCAACAGATGACAATTGATTGACAATCGTGTTGAATTTTTTCACGTGCGTTGCAACAGGAGCACCTTCCTCCATCTTTAGATGAAAGAGTTTCTTCATGAGAAACACCTTATTGTTTGTCGAAGGTTTCTCATACATGTCGGACAGAACCTTCATCGTGTCAGTGGTGGTCTTCTCCTTCGCCATGTTGTGAGCAACGTTCTTCGACAGCGTCTATCGAATGACTACCAGAACCTGTGTGTCAAGGAGATTCCAATCTTCATCATTCATCTCCTCTGGTTTTGGACTCAACGGTTGATGAAGCTTTCTGCCGTAAAAATAATCTTCAATTTGTATTCTCCAAAACGCAAAATCCGTACCATCAAATTTCCCGATGTCGTGACGAACCATCTTCGCCTCCCATCGTTTTATGAATCGAAACACAACTTGTCGCTCTTGATACCAGTTGTTAGGATTTGGGATTCAAATCCTACCTAATTAGAAAACAGTAAATAAGCGAAGAACAAATAACACACACAGATTTATAGTGGTTCACTCTCAATGCGAGAGCTACGTCCACTTTGCGCTGCAGATTTCACTATAGTCAATATAGGGAGTTTGTGTTTACAATTCTCTCTTGTTTTCTTCTCACTAAAAGAAAATGGCGCCCTAGAATATATATAGCGAAAACTATGGCGAACATAATACAAGTCTGAAATTCCCAAAATACCCCCACTAAATAACCTTACATTATAGGGTCTTCATAGTGTTCCACAACGTTCCACACTCTGCGTAGGGTCTTTATAGTGTCGGCGATGAATTAGGCTCCACAACTCAACAAAAAGAAGAGGGGGGGGGGGAGAGAGGTCGGCGGCTAGGGTTCCGACGTGGGCTAGGTGCCGACGTGGAAAAAAAAGTGTCGGCAAGGTGTATTGGCGGCTAGGGTAGGGTTTGTAGTTTTAGGCTACTGATATCATAAAGAAATACGTTCCCCTTGATTTTATTAATGAATGATTTACAATATATATAAAGTTACAAGAATATTTACTTTGTTACAAACTAGGTAACTAATTAACCTAATTACAAAAGTATTATAATTCTAACTAAAATAGGAGATATACAATTAATGAAAGAATATTTGAACATATTCTATTAGTTGTTTTAAAACGAACACTACATCATCGGTTCTCAAAAACAGCTCAAACACTTTCAGTTGAAGAAACTAAATCCACAAAATGAAAAGAATCACCAAATTGCTATGAAATTACAGAAAAAATAACACCGGCACACACGTAACTTCACATCCATTAATTAGAGAATGATCATCAACTAATATAGTGAAATTGGAAAATTCACGAAAAAAATACCTTGAGAAGACTATGGATGTGTGAAAGTTGAGCAAAAAGCTTTTTCTTTTCCCCGTTTGGTTCTTTTGGTTTTCCAAGGTTCAGTCATGCAATCATGCAAATGAGGAAAGTTATTATTCAGTTTCAGAAGAATATATATAGGGTACATTTGTTCGGAACTTTGTATATTTCCGTTTCAGTGCCAATACTTTTGGGTATTACAAAGTCACTCCCGAATTTTGCAAGTCTTTCTCCTTGGTCCTTATTATGTTCTTTTTCTGTATTAGATCCTCAAGTGGTAGTATTTTTTGTTTTTAGAAAGAATAATGACTTCAATAGCAAGAGTCAATTATTTAATTCTTTAATCTCAATTCAATATCTATTTATCAAAAATTATCGAAAATAAAATTTTCATATTTATAAGTTTTATCATCAGTAATATAATATTTTTTTTATAACTGTAAATATTTATAAAATGAATCAAAATTTATCGAAAAAAGACATGTTTAATTCTCTAAGTGGTCATGATGTTATGTAAATTAAAATATATACAGTCATAAACGAATTATACAAACTTTTATACATCGATATTGAAGAAAATATATTATATATTTAACAACCAATAGTGAATACTAGTCTCATTTTATAATCGCGTCAAGCAACCCCAACTTTTGTGATAGAGTTTTGTAGCAATGCTCATGTTCTTCTATATATTATTTCTCATTTAATTCTTAAAACGTGAGATGTGCTACTGATTTTACTCTTAGAGCGATTAAACATAATTCTTAAAAAAAATTATAATTTGAATTAAGATAAAATGAAAAGAAAAAGAGATTATAATAAATTTATGATTCCGAATTGTCAATACTACCATGATGAGGGGGTGCATTTCAATTTAGTGACTCCAAAATTGATGCCACCTTTGCAATTCTTAGGCAATAATAATCAATCAATGAGACTGACACCTTTCATAAAGACCTATGTCCATATTTATTTGTCTGCTAAGAAGTTGAATCATTGCACCAGATGTTACAAGATACATGGCTTTTGGCAATTTTGGGGACTTGAGCTCTCAAATTCTGATACCAAATAGGCTAATTTCAATATGGAAATAAGCAATGTTGTGCTAGGTGGATTTTGTAACATAATATGATATCTTATTACCCTTTTACCGTAATTCGTGTCCTCCATAACCCCCTAGTCTATCATACTAGTAGATACATTATTACTTAATAGACACTTGTCATTTGATTTATGCTGCTATGTGTATTTTGTTTGTCTTATTTACTTGCATTAGTTATTGCTTCTTTTTCAGAAGTCGCTTTGTTTGTCTTACTTTGCTTGTGCTTTGTCTTGAGCCGATGGTCTTTCGGAAACAACCATTCTACCTACCAAGATAGAGGTAAGGTGTGCGTACACTCTACCTCTCTCCAGACCCCACGTTATGAGATTTCACTGGGTATGTTGTTGTTGTTGTTAATAATTGACAATGAGGAAATTTTAGTTTTTGTTGCATCAGGTGTTCGAGTACCATTGGATATGAAAATCAGCCCAAAAAATGGTGTGTGTTAGTTTGAATGTGAGTTTTAAGTTGGTCAATTAAGATTGAACACGAAAATTAGTAGAGAAGTTGCGTGTTTAATTTGGATGTGAGATTTCTCAATTAGCGTTGAGGCGGAACCAGTTTGATCGAGGCTTCAACTGATTTTGATTGAGGTGAGCTAACCACGTATATTTTTGGTGATGATTTTTATACTTTGGTTTTAAATTGAGTCTTAGATTTTCGTATTTTGAATCTATATTAGATGTGAGAATTTTTAGTAAGTGCTTCACACAACTGACATTAGTTGTGTGAGGCTCATTTCTCTAAGATTATTAAAGTGTAGACCTAAAATTTATGGACCCAAAAGTGCATGAACGTACAATAGACCCGGTGATTCTGCCCTTTTCCGGACCCCGCGCATAGAGAGAGCTTAGTGCACCGGACTGCTCTTTTTTTACTTTTCGGGTGTGTTTGGAACGAGAAAAATGCTTTTTCGTGGAAAATATTTTCTATTTTTTTTTTTGAAATATAAGTGAATTTCTTACTTATTTTTTAGTATTCGGTAAGAAACTTATTTTACTAAAAAAATATTTTTCATAACATTTTGATCAATCAAACGTCAAAAAAGTCAGGAAAACATTTTCTTCACGGAGGCCCACTTTCTGAGGTTCAATCTTTTAGGTATTGGTAAAAACATAGGAGGAGGAATTTAAGTTTAGCTGGAGAATATTAAATGGAGCTGACTGACGACAAAATAGTTAGCTGCCCTTCTTTTTATTTATTTTATTTTCTTTCCGAAACTCAATGAGAATTAAAAGCTACCATTAATTCCCAATTCAATTCTATGATAAATGAAGATGAGAATGGCTTTAAATTAGATCGCATTCTACTTCCAGAAATTTATTGAGGTAGTTTACGTTGAATTATGAAGATTTTTTTGAAGTCATGTAAGTTATAATTTATGATTTTTTGCTTTATATCTTCGATGAACCTCTCTTTGGATTATCTCATAAAAGTAGTTCTTGTATGAGTTATTTGTTTACCGCTAAAAAATAGATTATAGGATATTCAATAAAATTTATTAGGAAATGAGGTTAAATACAAATGGATCGTATTCAATCTTTAGTAATCTCGCTTTGTTCGTGATGAGCCCGGAGGCTGTAGGCAAGAACATATAATTGAAATAGCAGAGAGTAATGAAAATAACATGACTAGAAAATATTAAGAATAATTTGTTATATCCTGAGTGATAAACATCCGTGATATACATGATATATTGGCCATGTATATCACGGGCTGACTTAGCAAAGATGGACTATTAAACCCGTGATATACACGGTGTATACATACCGTTATATCACGGTTAGTGGCCTATTTTAGGAGATGTTTTATTGTAATTAGAATTGTATACTTACCATAATTGTATAATTATTGTACAAGTAGAATAAGATTTTAGGAGTAGAATAGGAATAAGATTTTCCTATTATAAAAATTGTAAATTGATATATACTCTTTCATTAATGAAAAAAATCAAGGGATTATTTCTTTCATGGTATCAGAAGTATATGACTAAATTACTTCCGTTGTTCTCCAACTTTATTCTTGATTTCCGATAACCCTTCTCGACCGAGACTTCATCAAATTCCGTGCCCCTTTTTCTCGGATTTCGTGTCAAAATTTACCTCACTCTTCCTAATTTTCCCCCAAATCCCTTTGTTCTTTCGTTATGTCTAAGAACGTGTTTTATCCTGCCCTTACTGTTTCCAACATCAAGAACAATTTGTTCTTGAGATGGAAAACATCCAGTATACGACGTGGGCAGAGTTGTTCAAAATTCACGCAATCTCCCATCAAGTCCTCCGTCACATAATTCCTCCCGCTACCCCTACTCCCGCAGAGGATCCCTAGTTATGGATTACTCTTGATGCTACCGTCCTTCAGTGGATTTACTCCACTATTTCTACCGACCTGTTACAGACGATCATTGAACCGGACACGACAGTTATGGCTACATGGAATAGATTACGTGATATATTCCAAGATAACCAACATTCCCGCGTTGTCACTCTGGAGCAAGAGTTTTCACAAGTTCGCATGGAAGATTTCCCGAATGTTTCTGCTTATTGTAAACGGCTCAAGGAATTGGCAGACCAACTCCATAACGTTGGCGCGCCTGTGACCAATAATCGTCTTGTTTTACAAATGGTTGCATGCATATCTGAGGCCTATAATGGCGTTGGGACTCTCCTTCGTCAAAGTAATCCGCTCCCCCCTTTTTATCAATCTTGATCGATTCTCACTTTGGAAGAAGCCGGCTACCGGCGCAAGTTCTGTGGCAATAACGACTTAATCAAATAAATTTCACGATTTGGTTGACAATTCGGGCCAAAACCGCAACAACGGTGGCAGCAAGAAAGGTCAAAACCATAAAAATAATGACAAAAATTGTGGCGGCAACAACGACGGTGGTCAAAATAGTGGTGACACCGGCGGTGGCCCTCGGGGTAGTGGACAATAGCCCAATTGAGCTCAGCAGTGGGCCACATGGCAGTGGAATTTGGTCGGTGGTCCTTGGCCCAACAGTGGATATTTTCCGCCATGCCCTTACCCGAGTAACTGGCCCAGTTCCAACAGCAGGCCAGGCCCAGCTTCTCGGGTCTAGTGACAGCAGGTAGATTCTCGTCTGGGCCGGGGCAGCAGGCCAATGTTCTTGGGCTTCGGCCCACGCAGGCCTTTCAGGCAATGGGACCCACACCGGCACCGATGAATATTGAGGCTGCAATGCATACACTTGGATTAAATTCTACAGACCCGAATCGGTACATGGACATCGGCGCCACTTCTCACATGACGTCCGACCAAGGTACTCTCTCGTCTTATTACAATTTGAGCAAAAATCGTGGCATAATTGTTGGTAATGGTCACTCAATTCCAATTCGTGGTTGCGGTCATAAAACTTTATCTTTCCCCCCTCCCCCCCCCATCCACCTCGTCTTGAAAAATGCCCTTCATGCCCCTAACTTAATTAAAAATTTGGTGTCTATCCGTAATTCACCACTGATAATTGAGTTTCTGTTGATTTTGATCCTTTTGAATTTTCTGTGAAGGATTTCAGGACGGGAATTCCTCTCATTAGATGTGGTAGTAAGGGAGATCTTTATCCTATCACGCCCGCCTCCGGTCTCTCGAGTCAAGCCTTGCCATATACTTTTGCAGCTTTAGCTCCTTCCTTATGACATGCACGTTTGGGTCACCCTGGGTCGTCTATTGTTTCTTCCTTACATAAAAATAATTTTATTTCTTGTAATGGTACGCGTAGTACTCCAATTTGTCAATCATTTCCTCTAGGAAAACATGTTAGATTACCATTTGTAGCATCTACTTCTCGTACTTTAATGTCATTTGATTTTATTCATAGCGATTTATGGACTTCTCCCGTTCTCAGTTCTGTGGGCCATCATTATTATGTTCTATTTTTGGATGATTATTCTAATATTTTATGGACTTTTCCATTAGCGAAGAAATCTCAAGTTTTTTCCACATTCTTAAAATTTCGAGCTTTTATCCGTAACCAATTCAAACGAGAAATAAAAAATATTCAAAATGATAATGACAAAGAATATGATAATGGGTTGTTTCAGAAATTTTGTGACAATAATGACATAGTTTTTTGTTTCTCTTGTCCTCATACGTCCTCACAAAATGGGAAAGTCGAACGAAAAAATCGTACCATTAATAATATTGTCCGAACTATATTGGTCCATACTTCCGTACCCCTTTCCTTTTGGCATCATGCTCTACAAATGGATACCTATCTTCTTAACATACTTCCTACTAAAGGGTTGGCAAATACGTCTTCTCTTAAAGTCCTCTATAATAAGACTCCTTCGTATTCACATCTCAGGGTCTTTGGGTGCTTATGTTATCCGCTATTTCCGTCAACTACAATTAACAAGCTTCAAGCCCGTTCTACTTCTTGTGTCTTTTTGGGTTATCCATCTAATCATCATGGTTACAAATGTTTTTATTTATCGTCTAATAAAATCATAATTAGTCGACATGTTATTTTTTATAAAACCCAATTTCCGTTTGCTAAAGTCAGTAGTCTCGGGCCTAGTTCGTATAATTTTTTAGATTACGAGGTCTCCCCGTATTTTATCCACCATTTATCAGACTTATCCCGCACCTAAACTCTGCCAGCGGGCCCACTCCTCGCTGGACCTACTGTTCCGCCACCTACCACTGTTTCTAGTAGTTTTTCAGCCCCAATTTCGGCAGATGGGCCAGTTGCCCAACCCAATACCGACAATGTTCCAGTACCTGCTTCTGCCTCACCTCATGTTTCCCGTATTGGGCTAGCAGGCCCACTGCCTGCTGGCCACCCCATCTCCCATCCGAGTTCCTCCCAAAATCCACCCATTTCTCCATCGAGTCATAGACTGATCACTTGTAGTCAACGGGGTATTTTTAAATCAAAAAGACATTTTAATCTAAATTCTAATGTTCTTAAATCCCCCTACCCCGTAACCCAGTGTCCGCATTTAATGACCCGAATTGGAAATTGGCTATCAACGACGAATATGATGCTATTATTGAAAATAAGACGTGGGAGTTGGTACCCCGTCCTTCTGGTGT
The DNA here is from genome assembly GCA_034509755.1 of Anisodus tanguticus. NCBI lineage: Eukaryota > Viridiplantae > Streptophyta > Magnoliopsida > Solanales > Solanaceae > Anisodus > Anisodus tanguticus. The sequence goes on from CM067558.1 coordinate 2,213,372, forward strand.
TAATATTATTCGATCTATGTGAATTTTTACTCATAAGGATAATTCTGATGGTTCTTTTGCGATGCATAAGGCTCGTTTTGTAGGTGATGGTAGGACTCAGCATGTTGGCATGGATTGTGGTAAGACATTTAGTCCGATGGTCAAACCGGCTACCATTCGCACTGTTCTCAGTCTGGCTCATTCGAAAGCTTGGCACATTCATCAGTTAGATGTGAAGAATGAATTCTTACATTGTGATCTTAAGGAGACTATTTACATGCATCAACCCTTGGGTTTTCGAGACCCCAAATATCCTCAACATGTCTGTTTATTGAAGAAGTCCTTGTATGGGCTTAAGCAGGCCCCACGGGCTTGGTATAAGAGATTTGCATACTATGTTTCATCTATTGGGTATTCACACTGCAGGTCTGATAATTCGTTGTTCATATATCGTCGTGGTACTTCCCTGACTTATATTCTATTATATGTGGATGTTATTATCTTGACTGCCTCTACTGATACTATGCGAAGGTATATCATGAAAATGCTCAGTTTTGAGTTTGATATGAAAGACTTGGGGCCCTTGAGTTACTTTTTGGGGATTATATGTTTCTTGGTAATAACTTGGTCTCATGGTCTGCGAAGCGTTAGTCTACATTATCACGTTCTAGTGCAGAGGCCGAATATCGGGGGTAGCCAACGTGGTCTCTGAATCCTGTTGGTTACGTAATCTTCTTTTAGAACTTTATTGTCCTATTCAGAAAGCTACCTTGGTTTATTGTGATAATATTAGTGCCGCCTACCTTTCTGGTAATCTAGTTCAACACCAGCGCACTAAACATATCGAGATGGATATTCACTTTATTCGCGAAAAGGTAGCTCGTGGACAAGTACGCGTCTGCCATGTCCCTTTCAGGTATCAAATTGCAGACATCTTTACTAAGGGTCTTCCCTCAGTCCTTTTTGAAGATTTTAGGGATAATTTTAGCGTACGAAGACCGCCCGCTATGACTGCGGGGGGGGGGGGGGGTGTGTGTGATAAACACCTATGATATACACGGTATATTGGCCATGTATATCATGGGTTGACTTAGCAAAGATAGGTTGTTAAACCCATGATATACACGACGTATACATACCGTGTATATCACGGTTTAGTGGCCTATTTTAGGAGATGTTTTGTTGTAATTAGAAGTATACACTTACCATAATTGTATAATTATTGTACAAATAGAATAAGATTTTAGGAGTAGAATAGGAATAGGATTTTCATGTTATGAAAATTGTAAATTGTATATATACTCTTTCATTAATGAAATAATCAAGGAATTATTTCTTTCACTGAGCTTGAGAGTAAAAATATTACTCGAATTACAAGTGTGGAAAATGAGATGCGGTTCCTTCTCCTAGAAGATATATTTATTTACATTTATCCTAGACTTTTCAATATGCATGTATTGTTGATGGGACGGAGACGCAGAAGAAATCAACCATTTTGTTAGCGCGGCGAAGCTCAAGGAGGATGGATGTGACGTGGGTTGTTGGAGGTATGGAACAATCTCGGCCGAGCCCACTTCAACGACTCCCTTTTCTTACTACACTTCAGAGCCCTGCCTCTCCCCTAGAGTGTAACCAAGGTCTGCCACCTCGTGAGACCCGCCCCCCACAAGGCGTCTTCCACGGCTCCGTCTGTCTTACTCAGATTTTCCAATACATTCTTCATTGTCGCTATCTTCTTTTGAATTAAATCTTTATTTGAATGCTTAATTAGGTTACTTCAAGATTCTTGAAATTTATTAATTGCATCCTATATTTGATTTGTCTTTTCTTCTTCAATCCTAGAAGTAGAAATTTAGGCCGTATTGGTCGTCAACTACAAAGAGGAAAGTAAAACAAAACAAAAACACCACATCCTCTACCACTTGACATCTTAAGCACGAATTCTTATACGATTTAAGCTGTATTTCACCATATTCTAAAATGTCACCTATAATTACTATATATAACACAAAATCCCATGATCCCATAGGTTGTGCTCTAAGTCTGCCACTGTATTTTTAGCTTGCGCACATCTCGACTATCCACTATTCCACTGGATAGTCATCACCTCCTACTGACACGAAAATCAAATAACTCAATCTACTAAGAAGCAACTCTTTTATGAACTCTGAGGTGTTTTGGAGGACTATGAATGAAATGAATTAAAAACCTCTGGTCTCCCCCCTATTTTCACTTCTCATAATCTCTTCTTAATCATTTCTTCCTCTTTCTATAATTATATATCTATTCTTGAGCTGCAAGTGTTACATGATCACACAAACAGCCTAGTTAAAATACCACACCATGAAAAAAATCACAAGACGAATAAAGAATGAATTATACTGGGAAAACACACAATGATAAAAGAAAACTAATATGCTTCTCAGGTTAAAATGTAATTGTAATATTTGACAGTAGGGTGCTTGTGGTCTCATATTTGGAAACACACAAAACTCAACGAAAGCACCAAAAAGAAACTCCAATAGTTGTCCCAGAAGACAGGAAATAAGCATCTGCTCCATCGCTGGTTTATACAATAACGAAGAACATCAAGAAAGTGAGCAATGCTCGCTTCAGAAGAGTTAACCCTACCGGATACCAAATTGATGTGTTTTCACGAGATTGAATAAATAGCAGTTCATATATATGACTCTCAAACCTAAAGTCATGCCATCAAAAAGAAGCCAAATATTTTCTTGATACATCCTACCAACATACAAGCAACAGGTGATTAAGCCGCAACAATTAAGAGTACTGATAGAACGATAAACTCTTGTCATCAGACACACTTGCAAGCATACATGACCGAACATCAGTCATTGATGTTGGCCCAAAAGCCACAGCCCAAACCTGATCTGTATGGTTGGTCAAAGTCTGTGTAGCCGCTCTCATTTTAAGATCCCACAGCCTAACCGTCTTGTCACTTGACCCTGTAGCAATTGCTGTCCCGTCTGGGGAGACATCAACACTCAAAACCCAACTTGCATGACCTGATAAAGATGTGAGTAATGTTTTCCCCTCAGCATCATACACATGCACATGACCATCATCTGATGCTGAGAAGAGTATCCTTGAATCATGAAGTGAAGGTGAAAATACAAGTGACCGCACAGGCATGCAATGGCCTTCTAAGAAGTGGAGGAATTTGGCACGAGCTACATCGAAAACAGAAATAGTCCCATCAACTGATCCACAAGCAAGAAGCCTACCATCAGGATTCCATGCAACTGAAAGGACAAATTTCTTGTTGCTGCTTTTATCAGATGGTTGTGGGGCTCCTTGACGAGGAATTGACAATGTGGCAACAAGTTGCCAGTGAGTAGTATCCCATAGTTTGACTGATGAACTACCACCTCCAGCTGCTGCCAGATTGTTACCCTGGAAAATGTGAGAACCATAAGGTACTGCCTAAAACTTCCCATAAAGATGTCTCAAAAGTTAAAATCATAGAAAGGAGAGACTGCTCTTTCACAAACCCTGAATACCACAAGACAATGGATCAAGTAACATACATACTGAAGAAGCAAGTCGTGATGTATGATGAGATAGATTTCAAAGTCAAACAAGAAGATACATGTGGGAATGACAAGGAAACATCTAAACGCCCCAATTAACTGTTAATAAAGGAAAAGAACCCCAATTACTTAAGACCATGTAGAACATGATCAAACAAATCTTGTTCTTCTTCTTTTATTTGAAAGGTTAATTGACCCAAATTCGTTTAGGACTCGGACGTCGTTGATTGGTTGACAGGTTAATCAAACAAAGTTCTTCATTGTTGTCTCCAGCAATAATATATTCAGATCTCACCTATTTCAATATCAGTAAATTATCCACTTCTCTGTTGCCCTTGCGGTTCCAACATCTTATGTCCAATTACATGAACAAACCATGAAGATAAGTATGAGAAGAGCACCAAAACTTCATATAACAGCTACCAAGTATTCAAAAACACTAAGACATTTTCAAAATATATTTATGACAAAGACAGCACGAAGCACTGGTTGATACAGAACCTACTTCTTACTAATATTCACCACTTCATCAAATAGGTGTGTGCTGTTTTCATCAACATTTCAAGAGCTAGATCTGCATTACTCCTCACAACCAGGAATCCGTCAAAAAGAGAATTTAGGGATCTGAATCCTTCTTCTTCGGAAGGATCTTAGGTCCTAACAACAACATTTTTTTTTGAGATAAAGGTAACTAACAACATATTTCAAAGAGCCATTTTAGATAATTGTTTTGGAGGTCTTCGCACTGAAATCTATGAGGAACTTTGATATCACAGCTCATCAAGGAAACTAATAAAAGCAGTTATTCCCTTCAGAAGCATTTAAAATAAGGGAACCCATATTGATATATCGATTTTAAGTAACTTCTGAGGGAGCAGGCAAAAAGGTCGAAGACCAAGGAGGATATTTCCATAGAGCTCCTAATCAGGATTTTGCATAGCAATGCAGAAACATCCATGATCCATAATCGCCTAACCTTAAGATCAACTTCTAGGACACAACATTAACAGTTTGCGCCTAAGCTTAAGATCAACTTCTAGGACACATATTAACAGTTTGCGCCTAACCTTAAGATCAACTTCTAGGACACACCTTAACAGTTTGCTTAGCACTAGAAGAACAACTAATATTGGTCCAACAGGCCAATCACAAAGATAAGAAAAAAGAGAAGCCGTTATATGATTGACTAACAGTAAACCTTAATCAATCTAATCAACTAAGCCTCAATCATGCACTAGTTAGAATAGCTTATTTAAATCATTGATATCCATTCCGCTCAGTACTCGACCAGACCATGTCATTCCAATACTGGTTAACAATCTGTTTCTTAGAACAAAAGTTTAAGTTTTACAAAACTAAAGTCTGTCTCAGCATTAGCATACAAGTCTCCAACCAAAACAATGAAAACCAAGTAAAGACAGTAACTTTGAGCATAGATTTTAGTATATGAAAATCACTATAAATTTCCAACCTAGACATTTCTCACAGAGTCAGAACTGGAAAAAAGAGTGAAGCTTGTCCAATAAAATTCAATGCATCTCAAGACTGATACTGTGTAAATTTCAATTCAAACAACAATTCATCCAATGCATGCAAAAAAATTCATTTTCCTTACTTACATTGGGACTAAATTGCACTTGCCAGACTTCAGATGGAGGAGCTTCAAGTGTAGCAATAGTCTTATTAGTATCAACCTCAAACACTCTAATAAAGCTATCTATAGAAGCAGATGCGGCAATTCTACGAGTAGGATGAGTAGTAACCGACACAACACCAAGGCAGTGACCAGAGTAGGTTTGTCTTATCATATTATTTAATAATCCTACTTTATCTTTCACCCTACCTTTTTATAATATAGCTCTTGCCCGTACCCTACTTTTCTTGTATGTTCATCATTCAAATTGCTTATGTATGACATTATTTAACGACGGAAAACAATACAATCTATCCAAACACTGTACTCATCAAAACAATACAGTACGATACAATATAATACAGTACGATGTAATCCAATACATTATGAAACAATATGTAACAACCATCCAAACAAAGTGTAACACTTACATTGGGACTAAATTGCACTTGCCAAACTTCAGATGGAGGAGCCTCAAGTGTAGCAATAGTCTTATTAGTATCAACCTCAAACACTCTAATAAAGCTATCTATAGAAGCAGATGCAGCGATTCTACGAGTAGGATGAGTAGTAACAGATACAACACCGAGGCAATGACCGGTGTAGGTTTGAATACAAGTGAAGTTACTCGGATCCCATAGCTTCACTGTTTCGTCTAAACCTCCGGTGAGAAGTAGCGCCGGAGATTCCTCCGTCGATCGGACCCACGCCGCCGTCCAAATAGAGTCGTCGTGAGCGTTTTGTACGGTGTCTAGTGAAGCTAATTTCATGGTGATTTTTGGAAACCCTAGGAAAAATTGAAGGGCTCTGTTGTGAGTTTGGTTAACGGTAGAAATTTTTATATATTTTGCAATTGCATCCTTTATGTTTCGACATTTTCAATTCGTTCTCGGACTTTAACATGTGATTCTCTTGATCTCTTTGTGATATGTTTATGTTGTTCAATTCATATAAAAAATTATATCACTAAAATAATATTTTTATTTGTAATGAACTACTATAAAATTAAATTTCACGAGCAAATTTGCAAAAAATCTTAATTTTTACAATTACTTAAATAATTTTTTAAATTATAACTATACATAACATATCAATAAAGAAAATCATGTTGATAAGGTTTATTATTGGTCAATTTGAATTACATATCAACCTAATATTTAGATGAACTGAACTAGACGGATCAAAATGAGTTGAGTTAACAAAAAATGGGTCATTGACCCGCTCAAATTTAAGTAAATTGGACAGATCATATTTTTATGAGCTAATTTTATCATCCCTAATTTTACACGTAGAATCGTGAACTAATAACATTAAACTTAGTCGTCTTTAGTACATAAAAACGTAAGCGTTAGAAAGGAAAATCTAAACAAAAATTATGCGCATGGTGTGATGCTACAAGACTGAGATTAAAACAGAAGTTGGACAGCATGAATTTTTATCTTTTTTTTTTTATATAGTAAAATGGATACTTATATATAATATATAAGGAGCGAGGATTAATTGTTTGGAGCCACACAGATTTGGGGACTTGTTAGGTCCCAACAACATATAAATTTATAATGTTTGTCTATTAAGTAAAAATAGCTGAAGTCAAATAATAATATTAAAATATCAACTATATATGACTCAAGTTCAACCACATGTATGTACTTGAGCTTCAACTATATGAATACTAAAGTTAGACTTTGTTAAGACTAACTTCAGACATCATATGCCTGACAATCTAAAGTTGTCTCGAAATGCGTATTCATATAAATATTTTTTAAGAATGGAACAAGTTAAATAGCAGTGCCAAATCGAGTATCCGTGCACTTTGCCCCGCTACTTCCCGATACAAGCTTTCAAGACTCGGTTTAGCTGGATAATAGATAAAAATGTTTACACTAAACTATACTATATAGTAAAAGAAGTGCGACTATGCATTAATTGGCAATAATCTATATAAAATATATATTTATTGAGTTGATATAAATATCAATCATAAACTTTTTCTGTTTAGGTGGCATGACTTTTTTGATAAGTATATTTTAATTTCATTTGTTTGATAAAACTGTTAGAATACAAAATAAAACTGTTGTAGACAAATAAAGAAGATTTCAAGTGTTCTTTTTTGGTGAAACAGCTATTGCAATATTTAAAAATATTTATCCAAGTGGGTTTCTGTTTTTACTGATTTTCTTTTTTACTTTCAGAAAACTTTTCTATATATTCCCTAAAAAGATTTAAAAGAATGTTCAAACTTCAAAAGTCCCTCTATAAATAAATAAAGTAAAAGAGAGGAAAGGGGGAAGAAAGTGCCATAAAATAAAACATGAAAAAAAGAAAATGAAAGGTCCACACAACACGACATAAGAAAAGTCAGCAAGAGTAATCCTCTGACTCAGACAATGTTTTTATCATCTTTCCCACTCATTTCCCCACCCTCTCTCTCACTAAAGTTCACAAAACTTGTCCCCCGACATAGTTGAATGACAAAGGAGGTGAATTTAAAATTCAGCTGGAGACCTGCAACGTGAGTTCGAATTTTGGTGGGAGCACTTTACTCTTTTCTGGAATAAGACATTGTAGGTGATATCAGTTGCTATGTTCTCAAACCCTGGTTATTCAGGCACATCCCGCGATTTATGATAGTAGTGTTGATGGACCGGTAGTACTATCTCCAGGAATAGTCTGGTGTAAGCCAGGAAACTGGATATAAAAATAAAATTACAAAACTTAACTTTTTTTTAAATATAATAATTTAGCATTCAAAATCTTAGCAGGTCAAAACTTGATGCTCGAATTCCCTCGACTATTACTCATTTCTTCACGACTTGATAAGGCTTCCTTTTCGAGTTAAATACATGCTCAAACCAAATTTAATTTTCAACTATCTTTTCTTTAACTCTTTTTCCAAAAACTTCTTTTTTTCTTAAATATCACATTTTTTATACCTAAATCTTAATTTACTTCGAACCTACTTTTTCCTTCTTTTTTTTTTTTGGAATCACCATCTGTCTCTCTCTAGTCAAACTATAGATACAACAGCCACATAATTTCTGTTATTATTCGCAAAGACTTCCTGCACGAGTCTTTCAGTTGACCCACCTCCCCAAAGCTCCTCAAATTTTCCCACAAAAGAAAAAAAAAATCATAAAAGGACTGAACTTTAACTAGAATACAAAAAAACCCAGTTGCCTGGAAGTAATTTCATACTTTGATCCATCAAAATTTCAATAAAAGATCAAACTTTAAGTAGAATTACCAAAACCCCACTTGGCTATATGCATTTTGCTCCATAAAAGAGTGAACTTTAAGTAGAATTCAAGAACCCCAAGTTGCTAAGAATCAATTTTTACTGTTATTTTACAAGATTTAGCTATGAAGAAAGGATCTTTTGCACCTAATCTTAAACTTTCTCTTCCTCCTCCTGATGAAGTTAATCTCTCCAAATTCCTGTACTTACTTTATCTCCCTCTCTCTCCATGTGTGTGTGTGTGTGTAAATGTATCAATAAATATACAATTTATGTGCCTACTGAGCTAAAATCTTGGATCCACTTCTTGTTGCTCTTATTTTCGTGTCTTTTTTTGGTGCTATGCTTATGTATGTGTGTATATGTGTGTGTGTGTAAATGTATCAATAAATATACTACAATTTATGTGCCTATAGAGCTAACTTTTCCAAAAAAGGTGGAACTTCCACCCCAGGAGCCCCACACCCCGGTCCGACAGGTCTGTGAAGGAGGTAAATCATGGTGACTCAATTGATTTCAAAGGTTAACCAGTACCACGCTGCGCACAAGGGGCCTATAGAGCTAACTTGGATCCACTTCTTGTTGCTCTTACTTTTGTGTCCTTTTTTTTGCTATGCTTATGTATGTGTGTATATGTTTCCAATATTTCCATAAAAGAGCATACTTTAAAAAGAATTACCAAAACCCCACTTGCCTATAGGCATTTTATTCCATAAAAGAGTGAACTTTAAGTAGAATTCAAGAACCCCAAGTTGCTAAGAATCAATTCTTACTGTTATTTTACAAGATTAAGGTCTGCATACATCCTACCCTCTCCAGACCCCACTTTGTGGGATTACACTGGGTTTGTTGTTGTTGTTGTTTATTTTACAAGATTTAGCTATGAAGTATCTTTTGCTCCTAATCTTAAACTTTCTCTTCCTCCTCCAGATGAAGTTAATCTCTCCAAATTCCTGTACTTACTTTATCTCCCTCTCTCCATATATATATGTGTGTGTGTAAATGTATCAATAAATATACTACAATTTATGTGCCTACAACAACAACAACAACAACATACCCAGTGAAATCCCACAAAGTGGGGTCTGGGGAGGGTAAAGTATACACATACCTTACCTCTACCTTGGGAGGTAGAGAGGTTGTTTCCGGTAGACCCTCGTCATAAGAACAAGCAAATAAAAGCACACTTTATGTGCCTACTGAGCTAAAATTTTGGATCCACTTCTTGTTGCTCTTTTTTTGTTTTGATAAGGACCAACTAGTTGCTCTTATTTTTGTGTCTTTTGTTTTTTTGTCCTATGCTTATCTTATGTATGTGTGTATATGTGTGTGTGTGTGTGAATGTATCAATAAGTATAATACAATTTATGTGCCTGCTGAGCTAAACTCTTGGATTCACTTCTTGTTGATCTTATTTTTGTGTCTTTTTTGTTGCTATGCTTATGTATGTGTGTGAGTAAATGTATCAATAAAGATACTACTACAATTTATGTGCCTACTGAGCTAAAATCTTGGATCCACTTCTTGTTGCTCTTTTTTCTGTGTCTTTTTTTCCCTATGCTTAGATATGTGTGTATATGTTTCCAAAAAGATACTGTATATTATGCTGAACAGCGGGTATGAGTGTATGACTGATATTGTGTATCTACTATCTACTGAGCTAAAATCTTGGATCTGTTTTTTTTTTTTGGAATTCCTATATTTGTGTCTTCCTTTTGCTATGCTTATGTATTCTGATGAGAATTTTTTGGGATTCTTGTATAGGACTGAATCAGGGACATTTAAGGATGGTGATCTATTGGTGAATAGAGATGGAGTTCGAATTGTCTCGCAGAGTGAAGTTGCAGCTGTACACTTTCTCGATTTTCTCATTTGATTGAATTGCTTTTTACTGCATCTTACTACTTGTTTTTTTGAATGCTTATTCCTAGCCAGCTTATAAAGAATTCGAAATGGAAGCTAAATTAGAGGGATCTGAATCTATTCAGCTGCTCTTTAGATTCTTGATATTAGCCCGTGATTAGGACTTATGAAGGGTCTGAATTACAATTTAAGCATGTGTGTCTAGACCTGGACATATTTTATATAAGCAATACCAATTAGTTGGGACTCGGTTTTAGTCATATTTAGTACATTTACTTTAGGTCTAAAATTTGATTGGAGTCTTTTAGTCTTGTTAGATATTTATATGCTAGTAGGAAATGTAGAGAACTTCTGGTGTTAGAGAAACTAATTTTCTAAATGGTAAATAATATTTGACTAAGACAGGCTTAAATGGAGTGACAAGGACAGTAAGGATTCATTTAGCTAATGCCAACTTGCTTGGAATTGAGGCATAAATTTTGTTGTTATCCAGACCTGGACATTTTTGTGTACTACATCTTCATTTGTATGCACTTTTGCAATCCATTGCAACTATCATGGTGTGTTTATTCTGGCATTTGCAATTTTTTCTTCAGCCATCAGTTATACAGCCATCAGACAACCAGTTAAGCTTAGCTGATTTTGAAGCAGTTAAAGTTATTGGAAAGGGAAATGGCGGTATTGTGCGGCTAGTTCAGCATAAATGGACAGGGCAATTTTTCGCTCTCAAGGTATGTATGGCTTCCATCTCTATTCTGCTTATCTTGGTTGTTGGTGACTCCTTTGGCTAGCAGCAGATTGGTTACATATCAGTTTGATATGCTTCAAGATCTTGGTGTGATATTCCTTTAAAAAATTGAACGAAGAAGTCCTTATCTAACAAAAATGAAAGAAGAGGAATTTCGAGGATTGGGACAAGAAGAGTAGAAAGCACGAATGCTTCCACAGAGATGTTTCCTCCCTATTGATCCATTTCTTGTCTTATAACTTGTACTATTGTTGGCAGCAATATCTAAAGTGTTATCTATGTTGCTCGGACTCGGGTGCGGTTATCCGATAGAGGTCGGATTCTTTATCACATAAATTTTAGGATTCGGGGGTATGGATCCAAGTGCGGATATGGGTGTTTGAATATTGCCAATAATTGTATACTACAACATATAAAGTATATTTTTTTCTCGATTAATTATAGTTATTGAACTATAACTAATAAAATTTAATTCTAAGATATCTCGTGTTAGAAAAGCATTCTCATACTTTATAAAATTACATATATATATATATATATATAAAGGGAAGCCCGGTGCACTAAGCTCCCGCTATGCGCGGGGTCCGGGGAAGGGCCGGACCACAAGGGTCTATTGTACACAGCCTTACCTCACATTTCTGCAAGAGATACAAAAAGAAAGGGCAGCTCGGTGCACTAAGCTCCAGCTATGCGTAGGACCGGGGAAGGGCCGGACCACAAGGGTCTAAAATTACATATACATATAGACACACACACACACATATATATATACCAAACCAAATCTCCAATTAATCTATACGTCTCGATCATAGATGTAGTCAAAGCACCCGAGGTAAGTTGACCAAATCCGGTGTGGATGCCGCACCCACTTCATGTTGATACGGGTGCGGCAGGGTTAATATATATATATATATATATATATATATACATATACCAAACCAAATCTCCAATTAATCTATACGTCTCGATCATAGATGTAGTCAAAGCACCCGAGGTAAGTTGACCAAATCCGGTGTGGATGCCGCGCGGCAGGGTTTTTGAATAGTCCAAGCAACTTTGAGTGTCATAGACTAGTGGTTTTGCAGTCTAATATGGCTGATGCAGGTATAGAACAACCCCCCCCCCCCCCCCCCCCCCAAAAAAAAAAAAAAAAAAAAAAAAAAAAAAAAACCAAAACCCGAACAGTTGACAGTATGGCAGTCACAATCAGTTCCAGAGTATTTAAGGCGCTATTTTACCCCGCTTTCAAGTCTTACCATTCTATTACACCGCCACCAATAACTTTTGCAAATAGGATGTTTAGATTCTCGGACTTGCCCTATTCTACGGTTGGAAGGTGTTGATTATTGACTTTGTCTATCTTCCTCTTGAATTAGCACGATCGCTAGCAATTACTTCTTTCACACTAAGCCTTGATTTCTTGATTGCATAAGCAGAGAAGAAAGATGATATTGTCTAATTCCTTGCAATGCTGATGGAAGGATTTGTCTATTGGACAATCCTTTGGCAGATGTCAACTACGTTTTTTTCCCCAATAACAGTGGTGTCCGGGCCAGCTTGCTCGCACCTTGCGACTAATTCCACGACGTACCTGCTATCTCCAACCAAGAAAAGTACCGGGTAACTCTATTCACTTAGACTTGGGCAGATGGGACGAAATCACCTAGTGTTTTTTACTGCTTACTTGGACTACCTTTAGAGATTTGTCCTCTAAAGGAAATAATACACTAAGTTTCTCTGGTGTCCGATATATTACGTGCATATCTCACTGCCTCCTTATTTTACCAGCTATGCTTTCTTGTTTCCCTTTGTGACCAGCAGTTTTTACTTTTTTCAGGTTATTCAGATGAATATTGAAGAGTCCATGCGCAAGCTTATTGCTCAAGAACTGAGAATTAATCAGTCATCCCAGTGTCCATATGTTGTCGTATGCTATCAGTCATTCTTTGATAATGGTGCTATCTCCATCATTTTGGAATATATGGACGGTGGATCTCTAGCAGACTTTCTGAAAAAAGTCAAAACGATACCTGAACGATATCTTGCTGCTATCTGCAAACAGGTATCCAGTGAACAATTTGAATTCCGCAAGAGAAGAATTTGTTCGTACTAATGTTATCAAACTTGTTCCTTCACGGTTTAGGTTCTCAAAGGCTTGTGGTATCTTCATCATGAGAAGCATATTATTCACAGGGATTTGAAACCTTCGAATTTGCTAATCAATCACAGGGGTGATGTTAAAATCACTGACTTTGGTGTGAGTGCAGTACTGGCAAGCACATCTGGACTGGCTAATACCTTTGTCGGCACATACAACTATATGTCTGTGAGTATCTGCGACCTGATTTTTGTAAAAGCAAGTATAGAACTGCACTGCTGGGTAATTCTTACGAGAAAATGTTAAAAATCGTCCCTTATGTTTGAGGGTAGTTTCAAAATAGTCCCGTAAGTATGCACTTAACAGGTTTGGTCCTTTCATTTGCCAAAAGCTAACAGTTTTAGGCTCCGCAAATATTTACCGAACTCTGTCGGATAGATTTGACAGGAACTATGAAAAAAAGGAAATTAGCAGGAACGCACATTTAGAGGTGTAATTTTTGTAGTTTCTGCTATTTTTTAATTTATTTTTAGAGTTTGGTGCAGCTTTTTGAGGTGTAATTATTGTTTTTTTTAATCTTTTTAGTGTAGAATGTAGTTTTTTATGTTGCATATTTTAGGAATTGATGGGACTTTTTTCGTGTTTATAGTTAAAAAAAAATTCAATAGTTACTGTCAAATCTAACAGACAAAGTTCGGTAAAATTTGACGGAGACTAAAAATGTTAACTTTTGGCATACCTAAAGGACCTAAACTGTTAAATGCATACTTAAGGGACTATTTTGAACTTACCCTCAAACATAAGGGACCATTTTTGTCATTTTCTCTAATTCTTACTCATAAATAAGACAGAAATATTTTCCTGTAATTTTATTACTACAATCTTGCCTATGCTAAAAACCTCCAAGTTACTGATGTTCGGTTGTCTGCTACAGCCAGAGAGAATTTCAGGAGGTGCCTATAGTTACAAAAGCGACATTTGGAGCTTGGGTTTAGTTTTGCTCGAGTGTGCAACAGGTCATTTCCCATATACCCCACCCGAGGGAGATGAAGGATGGGTTAATGTTTATGAACTTATGGTAACTATAGTTGACCAACCAGCACCTTGTGCACCTCCTGACCAATTTTCTCCTCACTTCTGCTCATTCATATCTGCGTGGTAAGCACCTGTAGTTTCAGATTTAACTTGCTTCCAAATCTACAATCCTCATTAGATTTGAGCTGGCAATGTAGAGAAAATGACAAAAATGGTTCCTTAAGTATCAACTGAGCAGTTTTGGCTTCCATCAAGACTTGCCTAACTCTGATTGTTAAATTTAACCGGAACTGTGGAATTTTTTTTAGCCAAAAACACAAGAAATTCCCGTCAAAATTCTAGAAACCGCAACATTAAAAACTACACCAGACACAAAACTAGACCAAAAATAATAGAAATTGCACATCAAAAAGTTGCATCAGACTCTTGAAATAGACCAAAAATAACATAAACTACAAAAGTATGTACATCCAAATCTCGTTAAATATTTTTCATATTTATAGTTTAGATTAAATTAACAATCAGACTGGTAAATATCTGATGGAGATCAAAAGTGCTCAATTTTGGCAAACTTAAAGGATCAAAACTGCTCAAGTCATACTTAAGAGCTATTTTGAACCTATTACCAAAGATAAGGGACCATTTTTGTCATTTTCTCTAGTTATGTACCATCTGGAACTATTAATTTAATTGCCCTATGAGTGTCTGCTAGATGTTGTTTTCTGATCTGGAAGCTCATTACATTATAACTTGTTTCAGCATCCAGAAGGATCGGAATGACAGATTGTCAGCAAATGAACTCATGGTAGGTGATAATCACTTTTTGTATTTCTCGAAGTTGCTTATTGATCAATTACTAATGTAGTGGCTGTTTTGGGATACATGAAATACAGAGTCACCCTTTCATCACCATGTACGATGACCTGGATATCGATCTTGGTTCTTACTTCACATCTGCTGGACCTCCATTGGCAACACTCACTGAGCTATAATTGGTATGTTTGTCTTTGTTGATTCATTTTCACGTCCTGATAAGTAGTTTACTCCTTTTGTAGCTTTTATAAAAGAAATTAATTTAATGTAGGAACTTCTCGTGTGTCTATTATAAGTACACTATATATTTGAGGGTCTTCGGTGCAAAATTTTCTTTTCCCTTTGCCACTTTTTTCATCATCTTGGATCAGAGCTACTAGCATTTGGTAATTGGCAACAACTCTTTTTCTTTAGTCCTCAGATATTCAAGGGTTATTTGGTCACAGAGACCGTGCATCTCTTTGGAACTTACTCAACCCTCTTGCTAGTTCCATTTTTCTTGTTTGTGTATTCCGTTCACTTTTATTGATGTACAAATTTGTGTATAGTGAAGGTTGAAGAATTTTATGTTAGGGAAATTAGCACTTTATAGTCCCTCAAATATTGATAAGTTCTGATTTGGTACTTATGATTTTTGGTTAAGCATATTTAACCTTCAATTAATTGATATGTGCACTTTTGTTCCCTCTTACTGTAAATCTTCCCAAATTAATGATTTTTTAAGTGCTAAACCATTCAATTATCAATGTGTTATGTCAATGTTTTACTGTAACTCCATATTTCAAGGTAATATAATTCTAAAAACAGTCTAAATATCAAATATTTGCTTTATAAAGGGACCAAAAATACACATTTTAGTTATTTGAAGGTTAGATGTGCTTAGCCAAATATTACAAGGACCAAAATCAGAGTTAACTAATAATTGAGGGACCAAAAGTGCAATTATCTCTTTATGTTATTCATCTTCCTAATATCATGTTACTAATATCTGTGTTCTGGGTAGTTACAAAATGTTAATAGCTGGTGTAGTTATCTTCGGGAACATGTCTGCTATCAACAATTTCAAATTAAAGTTGATTTTCTACCTGTGCTACGTAATGTGGGTTTTGAATACAAGTGTTGAATCCTACTGCCTTTTCAAAAACTTCATTATAGTTGTGTTTTCTCCATAATTGAGCTACAAAAGTCATGGTTAACCATTTGCTTGTCCAAAACATGGGTAAGGAATAGTGATGGCAAAGAAGCCAAAACATTCGTTAAATCATAGATCACTTTTTACAACAACAACATAACCAGTGTAATCACACGAGTGGGGTCTGGAATCATATGTAGTAAATGGAATCATAGCGAAAAGTAAAAAAGCAATCACTCACTTTCTTTTTGGGGGTAGAGGGTGAAAGAAATGAGAGAAGTAAAAAAAGGATCACTCTCGCACCCCAGAGTGTAGCCAGTGGTCAATGAAATAGGTTTTGAACCATGAGGTCTCAAGTTCAAACCCCAACGGAAGGAAAAATACTACTTCCTCTGTCCCAATTTATATGATGTAGTTTGACTAGGTACGGAGTTTAAGAAATGAACAAAGACTATTGAATCTTGTAGTTTAAAACAGGCCAAATAAATTTGTGTGGTTATAAATTATCTCGTTAAGCGTAAAAAGGTAAAGTTTAAAGTTTAATTATTTCCAAATAAGGAAATGTGTCATTCTTTTTGGGACTTACTAAAAAGGAAAGTGAGTCATATAGATTGGGACAGAGGGAGTAGGTGATTTCTTTCCATCTGCCCTCGACTGTTTACTTGTCCACAAATTTTTAATTTGTTCAATTCACTTAAATATGTAATTGAAAGAGCTTTATAATCTTTTCAGCGATTATATTGTGACAGCCTTGTAATGTATGTGTGATTTCAGCAATTATATTGTGACTAGCCACAGGTCTTTCACCAACTCTTGTTGCAAGATTATCAGATGATTTTTCCAATATAGCAATTCTATCATATTACCCAAAAACATGGCTTCTAGGTGTACGATTCTTGAAAGTTATTTGACTTCTTATTCTCGCAGGTTTCTACGATGTCTTGCTAGTGACGGTCTATCAAACAGAATTTTGGCCAAGTAGCTTTTCCAGCTGTGACAACCTTTTAAGAAGGCATTGAGAATCAAGTGAAGATGCAGCCATTATTGTACTTTTCAAGCCTCCGGTAGGTAGCACTGGGAGTGTAACTATGACATTTTCTACTATATATGTGATTCAATGGGAACAACAACTCCAGATATCCTTTTATATGGCTTATTTTTGACATTAATCCTTGGTGGTAGTGTTGAATTGATGTAAAATGATTGAGTTCCCATTTCTCCAGATGATCAATTAAGTGACCTTTCAATGAATCAACTTTGCTTTCTAGATTGAAGTTTTGCATGTCTAAGAGTTACGGAAATTAAGGGCCAAGTATATAAGTATATCAGAACACGAAAAAGTTCTTCGTGAAGCATATTAAATCAATCTTACACTGCAATATTATATATTCGCAATGGTTATCATCGTCCCATCAATATAAATGTAAGTAATATGATATAGCTAATCCTATATGGAACTAGCCTTCATAAAATGGAAGGCTAAAAGTATGCAATAGTTGCCCTTTGCTTTATCATGACTTTCAAGTTACATCCACAATGTGACTAACTGAGAATATCCAGTACTGCATTTTCTTCTTGAACTTCCTTTGAGATTTCAAATCGACCATTTTTTGCAACTCATAGCTAAATTTAATTATTGAAACAAACGGATTAACGCTTTTAAGTTAAGCAGGTTGAGTTATAACTCTGTTCCTTTTTTATCCAATTAAACTTTGGTTGTATCAACCTGTTCGTCCATGGTCCATTCATTGATTCAACTCATTCTAATCCAGCTTGTTCATTTGACACCTCTAGCTGCCGGAGAAATACAATAACTAGCTTATTTGATTATGTTTGTTTTATGATTTTATTATCTTTAGGCCTCGAGAGAAGCACCCAAGTTTGTTCATCACTGCTAATCAACATCAAGTCATAGCTAGATTGAATTATTGAAACAAATAGATAAACACTTTTAAGTTGGACAAGTTGGGATATAACTCTTTCCATTTGGATCCAATCAAACTTTAGGCGTATCTATCTATTTGGCATGGTTCATTAATCGATTTAGCGCATCCTAATCCTTCTAATTTTTGTTTAAATTGTTTTATTACATGGGGATAGGGGAAGGGGAAATAGGGGAGGTGATTACAAGGTGGGGAGTCGAACCCTCACCAACAAGGTGAACATTCAGTTAGCCAACCAACTGAGCTACTAATATTCCTTAGCCCATCCTAATCCAGCTCGCTCATTTGACACCTCTAGCTGCCGGAAAAAAAATATACAAAAACTGATTTAGAAGGAAACAAACTATTTGATTTCCCCATTTTCTTGGTACAGCTGTGTGAATCTACAAAATCTGGGGATAAGAACTGAAAACAATCAAAACGATTCTTAGCTCTGCCTACATGGGTAGTCAAGTTAATTTATCTCTTAATGTTTGTATACACAACTTTTCAAGTTTGAAAAAACTCCTATTGATAGCTGCAAGAAACCTACCCAGAGATCCTATATTGTCACTTTTACAGTTAAAGTGTTGCAAATGGCAATCTGCTTTGTGGAAAAAGGAGCAAAGGTTGGAACTCGAATTGAAGACTCAATGTATTACCTCCAGAAACCATAAAATGGCATGTTGATCAGGCAGTTTTGCTGAACTTGGACGCTCATCACAGAGTAACAGTATCTGCTGATGCAGAACGGACAAGGATTTCGTTGTCATCAATTGAACACTTGCCTGAGAATTCCACTGCAGAATCTCCTACAAGGATATAGTGGCAGTTAAAAACCATTTTATATAATTGCTAGGAGAGAAATCAAAATATTTGCTAGTAGTTGCCTTCATTTGCACTCCCCTGAAACATTCATTATTATGCTGGAAGAATAATTAAAAGTAGCTTCTTGCAAAATCAAATACAGAAACTAGTTTTCTTCAAGTATGTGATATGAGATTGTTTCATTCAGAAAACCAGCACTTACGCATGAATATTAAAACAATCAGCAGATACTGAGATTTTCTTACCGAAGGGTGTGGCCTAGTGGTAAATGAAGTGGGATGAGAACCATGAGGTCTCAAGTTCAGATCCTAGCTGAGACGGAAAATACTAGGTGATTTCTTTTCATCTGTAGGGAATTAGTAGAGGTGCACGTGAGCTGGCCCAGACACCACAATTATAAAAAGAAGGTACATGGAATGTCAAGTTTGAGTGCATGACCGATCATCCACAGAGAAGTTAAAGCTGGTATACAGAAATCTAACAAATACCGTAACTCAGGAAATACTCTATTCATGGCTATATCTACTTATAACTTAAGTTCAATGAAGGCATTAAGACATATATCAACACATGTGAGCACTATATATAAATCATTTACCAGTTAAATTGTAGGTCCTGCTGTCTTAATGATATAAAAGTTCAGAATTCATTCAAGTACTTATACATGTCACAACATGCATAAGGATTACCAGTTACTTAATAGATGATAGAGCAACATGAGCTCCGCTTTTTGATGAGAGAATTATTATTGTCTGAGAGTATATCCACGTCACCATACCTGAAGAATGTCGCAATCCCTTGACAGCCTCAAAATTCTTGTAGGTATAGCCAACAAAACTTAAATCTTCGGGAATCAGACGCTTCTGCCAAAAAAAAAAATACAAAAGATTTACTTGAGGATGGGAAGAAAAGATGTTCTGGAAAGGAGAAATAGGAAAGTAAGTTGGAGAGCAAAATGCCAAAGACGATTATAACAAGACGCACAGCAAAACTTGATTACATTCAGGATGGAACGTAGAGATGCAAAAGATTTATCATCATTACATACATAGGCACTAGTCACCTACGCTATTATAATGAGTCTAAATTCAATAGCACATATCTGAAACTTAGATTGATCTTAAATTTGTAAAACATATCTAGTAAAACTGTTAGACATCCCATAAACCCTAAATACTAAGCAAATTTTCATGTGAAATTTCTCACACATTATAGAAATCGAAAAAGAAATGCTAAAACTTTTCAAGTAGGACTACTTTACTCATTATGGCAAAAGAAACTCACCTTTCTCTGGGGTCCTGAACTAATTTTTGCTGGTGCTTGATTTGCCTGCAGTTGTACATCAGTTCCGAAAGAAATCTCAACTAAGCATTGTTGTTACTAACAGTTAAACATGAATATCAAATTGATCATCCAAAACGAAGCTTAATTATATCCAAATGAAAATAAAAAATGCTAATTTTATCAGTTTTATCCAGTAAATGGTCTTGTGCTTTTGATGATAAGAATTAGCTTTGATCCTTCAATTCTGCTTTTCATTATCATTTTGCCTTTAATTCACGATTCGAAGTTTATGGGTTCCTAGTTCCTACATCAACCTCAAGTTAATATACATTAACAACTGGGTTCACAGTCAAATATTTATAGTTATTTAGTGGATATTTTAATACATATATAGGGTCTAGGCAAAAACTACTGTGTTCTGTGAACCCATAGGTTACGCTCTGTATTCGCCACTATGTTCCAATAGAGATGAGTATTAGGTACCAAATTAACAAAGGTCATAAGATCACCAAGATTAACTTTTGATCACAGCATACTCACTAAGGTTATGTGGACATACTGTCATGATTAAATTACAAAGATGAAATATCACTTCTGACAAACTTTCTCTAAAATTTGGAAAAAGAAAACAGAAATGGAATAAGATATAAATGGTAATTCACCTCATCAAACTTCATGAAATTTTGAGTGTCAAGATCATTGTTCACTTCTGGCTTAAATGCTGCCTCCATGTCATAAAGTTTATCCCACTTTATGTCTTTGAACCAGGGGTGAGCCTGATTATATTCATGAATAAAAACATAAGAATCTATAATTGATTGGAAAAATTAAGACTTCCCTTGTAACACAAACCTTTATTTGCTCTGCTCCTCGACAACCAAGACGATTTTCAGCATCACAAAGCAACCTACAGATCAGGTCTTTGGCTTCAGGAGTCAATCTTGCTTCCTCTGGAAATTTTATGTGATTTCTCCAATGAACAATCTATAGAACCAGAACAAGTGTCAAGGCATAGCATTTAAATCATGCTACATAAGCATCCTAACTGAACTATCATTATCAAAGTATTCACAAAGATAATTTGATTGTTAACTTCACAAAGGATAAATGGATAAACCGGCCGTCGTCATCAATGTTGATCAGGAGAAAGTAGATTTCCTTTCCAAAGTTGTAAATTTTGTAGTGTATACCTTTCTACATGTCGTAATCGGATCTTCAGAGTAGAAAGGGGGATAACCAACGAGCATCTCATACATGATGGCGCCAAGTGACCACCTGAATGAAGCAAGAAGAAAAGAGGATAATGCATTAAGTCTACTAACTTTACTTTGTCTATTCAAGGTGATCATACCTAAAAGAAAAAACATAAGTGAAACATGTGCACTATGTTCAGCAACAAGTACATGAAACAGTCACGATTAAGCTTTGAAAAGGAAAGCAATCAGAAGTCTTAAAACACCAGCCAATTAAACTCCACGTCAATCACAAACAGTAAGAAAACTAACCAATCACATTCCACTCCATAGCCTTTCTTCAGTAAAACCTCAGGAGCAATATAGTCAGGAGTGCCCACTGTTGAAAATGCCTTCCATAGAAATAGGTATTATTAAAGGTTCTGGCAACACTGATTAACAAATATGTCATGGAATTAAGGTCATAACAAAAGGTCATTTCTTGGAATAGTAAATGATATTTCTAGTTCGTTTCCATTACTCATGTGAAGCTAGAATGAGATGAGATAATGGTTGGCCGTCACATTTGAACGAGACAACTTTCAAAAGTGTCATGCAAAAAGCATAAGGGGTATCTGAAAACAAAGTTGTCAACTTGTTCACTAAGCGTTCACAGAATAAACGAGTGAAGTACACTTGTAGCAAACTTGGCATGCATGACATATACATTATACACCAGCTTTGGGCAGGGGAAGTGTTGAGTGAAAAGGGTGGTCTTGTATTTACAGTGCAGCAACGTCTCGGTGCTAAATTCAAGAAAATCATGTTTACTGACTCTGCTAAAATTTCTCCTGTAAAGTATCAGCTAGAGCTAAGTATCCAACAAGGGCACTTTTAAATTATGGCAATATTCTTAATAAATTTTTCAGATCCATATGAATAAGTTTGTCTAAATCAGGCACAACGAACAAATAGGAAGAGACCATGTAACATATCTTACCAAGAAAAAGAACAAGTGGAGATCTCAGGAAAGCAAAAGTGATTTTATTCTATTTCTCAATCTTAACTGGAAGGTTAAAATTAACAATAGACTTCATTGATATGTCATTTATCAACCCAATTATTGGAGATATATTTCCCTTATTACTCTACGAAGTTCGCACTATCAAAAGCAAGAATACTGGTGGTAGATAGTTCTGCATATGGTCCTTGAAAAATCAACACAAATAAGGATTCTGGATTAAGTTTAGAATTTATTAGATAAGCAGTGTTTCTGCTAATAATGTCCTACTTACTAATTTTCTCCTGTTTATTTGCCAATGCTGCAGTTGTTCAAGGGAATTCCAACCAGTTCCCTTGTTAGCAGATCCCCTTGAGTCCTCACCATCCATCACTTCATTTTCATTTATATGAGATAAATTAGAACAGTCAAGGGGCTTGCATAGACCAAAATCAGACAGCCTCATGTGTCCATTTTTGTCCAGAAGAAGATTGTCAGGTTTAATATCCCTGCAAAAAAAAACGTTATGTAAAAGACATAAACCATTGAGATCATTTCAAATCTTTCGTAGAAGTCTCCAGTGTATACCATTATTGTTTACTAAGTACAGATTAATTACCTGTGAATGTAGTTATGCTTATGAATAGACTCGATGGCCAAAACACTTTGAGCAATGTAAAATCTTGCAACTGTCTCAGTTAATGTCTCCTCTCTCATCAGCAACGTCATCATATCACCACCAGGCAGATATTCCATTACTAGATACAAGTAGTCAGCATCTTGGAAAGAATAAAAAAGTTTTACAATAAAGTGGCTTGCTACTTCAGCAAGCAAATTCCTTTCGGCCCTAACATGTTCAACCTGTAATGTAAAGAGATGGTAAGAAAAACAGACCACTTCTTAAAACAGAAAGCAAATTCCTTTTGGCCCTTTAAACATGTTACGAGGGATTTGATCTCACCTGCCCCCTACTTAGCATTTCAGACTTCTTCAACTTTTTCATTGCATATATATTTCCAGATATTTTATCCCGGCACAACCTGACCTGCAAAATAGATTTGAATAAGAATCATCATCTCATTATCAGGAATCCGTGCTGGTAAACTGGAAACACGATTCATGTGGCCATGAAGCACTTGATCATTGAAATGAATGGCATAGAAATCAACCCTATAGACGTTTCAACTATTTCATAATATATAATTCAGTCTTAAAGGTTGAACGGTTGAGATAACAAAAACATAGGGGGGAAACATAATCCCTGGAGAATGAAATATTTTTCAATCTAAAGAGGTAGAGAATCTCAAACCTCCCCAAAAGCTCCTCTCCCAATGATAGTCAAAAGTTCAAAATCATCAACAGAAATCTTGTGACGCTTTAGTCGGATATACTCTGTCTCTTTTCTCTCCAATTCCTTTAGAAGGTTCATTTGTTCCTCCTTTGGTACACCAGAGGTTTCCAATTTCCTTTCCAGCAGTAAACGCCTACAGTTTATAGACAATAATACGTGAGGGTCTACAGAAAAGAATTGTGAAAAATTCCATCTAACATCACTCTCCTTCAGTAGTTGGCTCAACTTATAAGTATGTGAGCCTACACATTGCTTTTAACATTCAACAGAAATGTGAGCATACCTGTAAGCAAAACGCATAAGCACATTGGTTACTCGGTCCACAACAGCTTAGTTGAAAATAAATTTTATTAACAGATGATTAATTTTACCTAGCTGTTAATCTACGTACCACATTGGGACGAGCTACATTTCAGACATAATCAAAAGTCTAAAGGTTGTCTAAATCACATCTTGCTTTCCAAATAAAATGTTGTATATGTAAGTCCTTAAAACACGAAATCCAAAACAAAAACACCTACACGGAAAATCATAATATGATGATTAAGTTTACCTAACTGTCAACCTACGTACCACATTGAGACGATCGAGCTACACTTTGCACACATTTCTAGTTCAAATCTAAAGTTCTCTAGAAAATCAAGTCGGATTCCAAATAAATGTTGTATATGTATGTATATAAAACACGAAATCTAAAATAATTGCCTACATGAAAATTCATAATACGATCATTTTCACCTAGCTGTCAACCTACGTACCACATTGAAACGATCGAGCTACAGATTGCACATATTTCCAATTCAAAATCTAAAAAATTGTCGAAAAATTACATGTTGCATTCCAATAAATGTTGTAATGTATGCATATAAACACGAAATCCAAAATAATCGCCTAAATGAAAATTCATAATATGATAATTTTCACCTAGTTGTCAACCTACATATCACATTGAGACGATCGAGCTACACATTGCACACATTTCCAATTCAGTATCTAGAATATTCTAAAAAATCACATGTTGCATTCCAAATAAATGCAGTGCAAAACATGAAATCCGAAATAAATGCCTACATGAAAATTCATAATATGATCATTTTCACCTAGCTGTCAACCTCCGTACCTCATTGAGATTGTCGAGCTACATTCTGCACAAATTTCCAGTTCAAATATAAAATTATCTAAAACATCACATTTCTTATTGCGAATAAATGCCGTACAAACATATTTACATAAACATGAATCCAAAATAATCTCCTAATAAATGAAAATTCATCGAGCTACATTTTGGACACATTTCCAATTCAAAATCCAAAAGTGTCTAGAAAAATCACATGTTGCATTCCAAATATATGTTTATATATATATATAAACATTTATTTGGAATGCAACATGAAGTCCAAAATAAATGCCTAAATGATAGTAATTTATAATCCGATCATTTTTACGTAGCTACATTGAGACGATCGAGCTACATTTTGCACACATTTCCAAATAAATGTCTTAAAAACGTATTTACATAATTCAAAATCATATATAATCTAAAATAAGAGATTAATGATGATTTGTAAAACCTTTCTTTGCGATCCTGGATGAGTTTCATATGCGATTTATAATGATCTTCGATCAATTTCTTCGCGGCAGCGACTCGTTCGAGAGTCAAACTAGAACCTAATTGCTCCTCCAATTCTTCTTCTTCTTCCTCATCCGTTAATGCCACCTGTACTCTATTATGTTCTTCTTCCTCTCTGTTCTTCGCCATAATTATAATTATAATTATCTTCGATCAATCGTCTTTGTGACGACGATTGAGCGAATCGGCGAAGAAGAAGAAGAAGGGGAAATTATTTGAATTTATACGAAGATCGTTAAGGAGAATGAAGAATGAATTGGATGGAGGGAACTTTGAGGGGAAAAAAACAGAAAATGGGAGTGTTAAATGAAGGTTGTTAGCTTTTTAAATGGTGTATAATTTTTCTTTATTGCACACGTGGCACTTTGTGGGTCCCACTTATATTGTGGGCCCGGAAGGTTCTTTGTGTGGAGTGCCACGTCAGACTAAAAATATTTTACTTGTCATATTTTTTTCCCATATCGATTAAGAAAATATTAATTAAAAAAGTGAATTTGATTTTTTGGTTAAAAAAACATTGGGATGGGAGTTTTTGTCCGGTATTTGTCGATACACGCAAGCCAAGTATGCAATAAGAACTTAATGGAGTCCTCCGTGTATAGTTGAATAGCAAATGAGGAGAGCTTAAAATATAGTTTGAGGCTTGCAGCGTGAATTCGAATTCTGGTGGGAGCAATTTGCTCTCTTCTGGGGTAGCATCTTGTATGTGATATCGATTGCTCTGTTCTCAAACTCTGGTCATTCAGACATATGATTTTTTTGTAATACAAATGCAATTGTCTAAAATCTAAATTGCAACTTTGTGGTGTTGTCCAAAAGTTGCAAATTACATAATAAAATTGCAATTAAAAAAATTACATTCTCAAAAAAATCTGTTCTAATTGCTTGATGATTTCCTGTGGTTCTTCGGTTGGAATTGGAATTTTTTGGTCAAATTGATCCACGTCGCTTCCACTACCTTCGGTTAAGATTTCGTTGTAGTTTTCATCTTCTTCTTCGTTGATCTCCGGTTGACCGCACCTTCTCCGCTCCGCTCGTATCCAATCTCTGAGTAATACTGCAATTTCCAAGTTGTCTCCGGCTAATGAGTGTTTGTGGTCTCCTATTTGATATCTCGCGGCGTGAGAAAAAGCGCTTTCAGACGCAGTTGATGACGCTTGAATGTTCAAAACATCTCGGGTCATCAATGAAAGTGTCGGAAAGGTCTTCTCATTCCCCCTCTAGTATTTCAGCAAGTCTTCATGTCCATCTTCATTGATAACTTCTTGATACGGTACAGAACCATGCAAAATAAAAATATCCAACTCGCTAATTTGGTTAGTAGTAGAGGTACGGCCGCACATTATATTTACGAGGCTTTCAATACTAGCGCGAAACTTGACATGTCTTTTGTGAGGTTGTGTTGAAGATGAAGAAGATGGTATGGAAGCCGGTAAGTTACTAGCATTTTCTTGTTGATAAAACCTATATATTTTTTTGCATTGGTCTTCTACGCTAGACAACACTTCTTCTTTAGTTTGTTCAATAGGTGGTGTGTGATTTAAATTTTTGGGACTTGAAGGTGGTAGTACTTCTATACAATTGTAAATAGTTTTAATTAGTGATTTAGTACCGTCTATTTTAATAGTCGGATTTAATACAGTACCAATAATATAAATAGTGGGAATAGGAATAAAATATTTTTTTATTTTGGTAAACATTTTTTTAATAGCTGTCATATAAGCTGGTTTTTCCATATATTCACTAAGTAATAAAAATATTAGAGTTATATAAAACAACATAGTTGAAATAGTAGGGTATCTCCTAAAAAATAAAGTTATAGGTATTCTATAGTCATAAGCAACAAGTAGTTGCTCGTATAAAGAATTCCACCTAGTGGATACTTCTTGTGGAATTTTTCTATAAGGTAGTCCACAATCGTAACAAGTTTTTTTTATATTCTTTTCTACGTTGTACTTTATTACTTTTTAAAATAAAGTTTATAGCAAATTGTATTTTACTAAGAATGTCTTCAAAAAGTGATAGACCATCCTTTACAATTAAGTTATATATATGACACGCGCATTTTATATGAAAATGATCTGAAAAAGATGGAGTTAAACTATTTCTTAAAATTGTAATTGCGTAATTGTTAGAAGAAGCGTTATCTAATGTAATAGTCATAATTTTATCGGTTATTCCGTAATAATGGCACACTTGATAAATATTATCTGCAATAAAAGTACCAGTGTGCCTATCATCTATATATCTATACGCTAAAATACGTTTTTGCATAGACCATTTATAATCTATCCAATGACAAGTTACAGTTAAATAATCATGGCCGTTAGTACTACGACCTATATCAGACGTGATAGATACTTTGCCATTAAAATGATATAATGAAAAACGTAAATATTGTTGATATTCATGCGCGAATTTAAATACATCTCTCTTAACAAGTTGATCTAGGAAAACCGTTAAAAGCAGGATTATATATATCTCTAATGTAATGAATAAAACCGGGAGATGAAGGAAATGAAAAAGGCAAACCCTCCACAACAACTAATTTTGATATTGCTTCCCTATCTCTATGTTTATTGTATTTAGAGCCTACAATTCCCCCGTCATAGGGTTAATTTGATCTGTACTTGGTCCGGGGACAAGATCGTATGTGAACCTTGTCCCGATGGAGCGGGCATTTGCGCACCCGGTTTTGAAGCCTGGTATTGGGCATACCTAGCTGGATGAGCACTTACTACGTGTCTAATTAAACCCCCGTCTCACCGTGACCTTTTCCAGTTTTAAATTTTAAAATATTTTTACAAATTTTACATATAGCTACTTGATTCTCTACGTCCCTATCAAAAAATGTCCATGCATCTGATTTTAATGGTCGTTTTGTTGGACCTCGTCTCATACTAGGGGGAATATGAGGTATTTCAGTTGAAGGTGCACTAGTGGGTGTGTTGTCATCAACATTAGTGGGTGTATCATCATCTAAATTAAAGTCTTCTTGAGTTCCAGAAAATAGCTCCTCGTCTAAATCTAATGGTATTGTAGGAAAATGTTGAGTATCAACAAAATCATCCTGTGTAGGAATAAGATGACTAGAAGAAGTACCGTTGCCCTGGTTGCCCCTACTAGAAGAAGCACCATTACCCTTACCCTTAAACATACCTTTTAATCCTTCCATTTTAATTATGATAATAAATAATTAAAGACAATAAAATTAAGTGCGCTAAATAAAATAAACAGACAATAATAATTTAATGAAGGAACGAATGTACCAAACGTTGACGTAACGTCGACGTGTAATCGAGAGGTTGAAAATTGAAACTTTGCTCGATGGAAGATCCTCAAGCTAGTTGCCAACTTCACTCTCAATTCCCAAATGAATAAATAAAATTGAATATTTAGTAAACAATGTAGAGTTGTAGAGAGATATATTGAGAGATTAGAGGGATTGTAGGAATATTTGTGAGAAAGATGAAGAGAAAATGAGTTATTTATAGTTGGAAAATTGGGTTAAAGTGTAAATATAATAATTTATGGGTTAAAAATAAATATTAAGGGGTAGGGGGGGTTGAGGGAGGGGGGGAGGCCTAAAATGGTCGTTGGCCAAGGGCCAAAATCTAAAATGGTCGTTGGCCAAGGGCCAAAATCTAAAATGGCCGTTGGTGCAACGGTCATATTTGCAAAGGGGGGACAAAGGGCGGGGTCGGGGTCGGGACGGGGTCGGGGCGGGAGGGCCTGGGGCGGGCTCGGGTCTGGCGGGACGAGACATTGTCCCGTCCCGAGTTCGAGGCCCGCCACCGTTTTTTTTTGTTTTTTTTTAGCGGAGTCGGGGCGGGACCGGGCAGGGGTCGGGCCGTCCCGGCCCACTGGCCACCCTTAGGGGGAAGTGGACGGTGAGTTTACTTGTTTTCTTCTTTAATAAATTTGGAATAAAATAGGAGGGGATAATTACACTTTTGGTCCTGAATTATTGATTCTGGTCATGTAATATTTGAAAAAACATATTTAAAATTTTAATTAATTAAAACGTATATATTTTGTCTTTTTATAAAGTAAATATCGGAATATAAAAATTATTTTTAGAACTATATTATTTTAAAATAGGAAGTGAATAGGTTTGTCAAATAGGTCGATTGAAATAAATTTGGGTAGGTCAAAATGAATTGAGATAATGAAAGAAGTTATTAAATCGCTCAAGAAGTTACTTCGGTAGAAATAAACTTAGGCAAAATAAGTTTAATAATATCCAACCCACCAAACTCTTTTCAAGGTTTAATTTCTTTGTTTGTATTTTATAATTTATTTAATTAAATGCTTTATTACGATTTTGTATAAATATCAAACAAAAAATATCTTTTTGAAAATATTTTGAATTTTTTTTCTCATGGATCAGCTTCGCTACACATCAATCTAAGTTTTAATTGGGCTGAATTGAGCGGGTTAAATTGAGAATTTAATAAATGACTGGTCATTAACCCACCCAATCTTGAACGGGTAGGCTAGTAATATTTTCATGAGTTAATTTTGCTACTCCTAAGGGCAACTAAGAATATTAACATAACACAACCACATTTGAATGGTTTAACACTTAATAAATAGTTAGATTTGTGAAGATTTAATGTCAGAGCCTATGGGTTCAAAAGTGCATGTTTTAGTTAATTATAAGTTAAATATGTTCAACCAAAAATCAAGCACCAAAATCATAATTTATTATTTTTGAAGGATTAAAAGTACTATTTTTAAGTAAAGCTTAATATTAAAAGACAAATACGCGGTTGCAAATAATAAAAGCAATAAAAGGCGACGTTTCGAAAATGGGAAAGACGAGGAGATTTTCCTTCAAATAGAGCAATGACGAAAATGATTAAGTTATTAAGCAATAAATACTATTTTTAATTCTAGGTATTTGGATAATATTTGATTGAGATTGATAGCCCGTTTGGACATAATACTTCTTTTCCTGTATAAGTTTCTTTTTTAAAATCAGTTTGGTTATATATTGCGTCAATTTTTCACTTCATGCTTGAAAAAATAATTTTTTTCCTCACAAAACTTCAAAAAATAATAATAAGTGAAATACATGTTCAAACACAACTTCACCTTTCAAATACTTTTTTTTTAACTTACAAGCATCTTTTTATCAAATATCATTCAATTCAGGTCCAAAATACCTACTGGAAAAAAGAATATTTGAATTTGGAGATAAATAGAGAATCTAAAAGTTTAACTTGTGTTTGATATTAATTACATTTCAAAAAAATTGAAGATGTATGAATGAAAATTGTTATTCATTTGAAATATTCCTCAAATTATCTTTTTAATACTGCACGTAATTTAAATATTGAAATTCGGTGATGACCAAATCATTACGTGCAAATGATGAAATACAATATAATTTATGACCAAACATAATATCGAAGAAAGAACCTTACACCCAATGGATAAGATCGGAGTTGTTATTACTATTAGACTTTAATTTGAAATTTAAAGAGAATGAAGTTTATATTATCTATAGCTTTATTATTATAGCAAATATTTATCAGCTACTTATCCCTATGAAGCTAAAATACGGATTATAATGAAATGATAGATATTTTTTTATTTTTAATTAGAAGTATCGAGTTTAAGCAC
The DNA here is from genome assembly GCA_034509755.1 of Anisodus tanguticus. Taxonomy (NCBI): domain Eukaryota; kingdom Viridiplantae; phylum Streptophyta; class Magnoliopsida; order Solanales; family Solanaceae; genus Anisodus; species Anisodus tanguticus. The sequence continues at coordinate 2,244,277 of CM067558.1, forward strand.
TGGATTTATAATGTGAGACTTTTCAAATCAAAATTTAATTGGGCTCTAATAAATATTGAATTTCCAGTGGAAAATAAATAAATAAAAACTAGAAAGTAGTCCTAAATGTATCTATCAAAGTTATAGTTTTATAGCGATAGAATTTCGTGCTTTTATTTATGTTATTTTGTGAACTTATTTGATTGATATTTAATAGTATTTGTTTTTTCAAATGATGTAATTTGATGGACTTACTCTTTAGTTTATATAATTAATTCATTTAAACTTATTTATTTTCCTTTTTGATACTAATATAATTGAACGACCTTTAAGATTGAACGTGTATATCCTTTTGACTAATCATAGGATTATAAATATATAAATACCATACATTGTCAAATAGTGTAGTTTAATATATATATCGTCCTCATGTATTAGTTTGTGTCATGTACGAACAAATTTTGTTGAGCACTTCTTGAGATGCATTTAATTGGGAAAATGTGTCTAACCATCAATAACTGTAATAAAGAAAAAAAGTTGACTTCATGGATTGGAACACAACATTTAATTGCCTTGAATTATATAATTAAAGCATGTAATTTTTTTACGACGGCTGATTGATACAAAATTAATACTCTCCATCTTTGATTAAGCAGAATGAGTAATAAATTTAGTCGCATCGGTGTTCATACTGAATTAATAAATGCATGATATTCGTTTTTACATAGATTGATTAGTAGATATTTTCACCTAACACAACATCTAATTGTGTTGGATTATATGATTAAAGGATGTAGATTTTTTACGACCGCTGCTCTCCCTCTTTTGATTAGGCTGAATTAGTAATAAATTTATTGACATCGAGTGTTTATATTGAATTAATAGATGCATGATATTTGTTTTTGCATAGATTGGTTAGTAGATATTTTCATCTCATTAAATAATTTAACTATAATAAATTAATATAATTTAATATAAATATCATGTGCAAATAATTGTTTACAGGTTGAATAAACAGATTTAGAAGGCATCGTTCTTCCCTTTCCATCTAAAAGCTTTATAGGGTCTTCCTTTCCTGGGGCAGGTAGTACATTTTTCTTGTGAAGAAACATTTATTCGACTAAGATACAATGGCACAACTGCATAGAGTGAAGGGAGATCAATTGACACTATTTTTCGGAAAATTATATTGTCTATGGCAAAAATTACTTTTATGTATATATATTAAAGTTAAATATCCTTGGCAAAATTCCTGACTTCGCCGATCAAGGCGTCTCATTTTCCTTCCTCCAATTTCACTTTCCACAAGACTTTTGTTCCCGTTAAACCATCTTTATGAAGCACATTACTAAGTTTAGCTAAAAATGGTGTGCTTCTAATGCTTCAAAGATCAATCAGCATGGCAATGTGTCCTCAGGATTAATGTTTTTTTCAGTTTCTCAAGACCATAACAGATAGTAACAGCTATCCTCAGTTGTTGAGATCAACAAATTTAGCTACATACACAAGTTACAACTTTTCTGATTATCCCTACTGAAAGCTAGGAGAAAAAAATCATGAATCAGAATGTACTGTTTCATTCTCAGAATTATGTTAGGAGCTATACAATACTTCAAAATATTACACTTGCTAATGTACACTCGGGTAATGTATATGAACATAACACACTTGACTTTGTTCTAAAGGCATTTGTGTATAAAACCGTCCCCTATTACTTCTCCATCTTTTCTTGTGTTTTTTCTAGCTTCATTTCTGGCTTGATATTGTCACGAACGTGTTGACCCTTCACACCGAACGTACAGGTATGGTTCATTGAAGATGATGTCACTTGGCTTTCAGAATCAGTCTTGAAGTGAATGAGTTAGAAATTAGTAAGGAAATGAAACGATTCTATCTTAAACTATATCATAAACAGATCTTCTGCTCCACACACCAATCACGAGTCTTTATCTGAACGATGTTTGAGTGTGATCTCCACTCTTGTATAGCAAGTCGCAACGTGTGGTTTGGCGTGACCAGCTTGTGCTGCAGACTCTGTTTTGTCACTGGTGATACACTATATCTTGTCAGCCACAACTTTATTGCTCTATGCTCGTACGTAAAGCCATCAGCTGCTATCTGTGGATCTTCCATTACTTCCTGCAAAGATGTTGCATGATACAATACCAGAAAGCAGAATGAGATGCATGCACAAAAACTGGAGAAAATGACAAAAAATAGTCCCTTTTCATTGGTAATAGGTTCAAGACAGCCCATTAAGTATCAACTGAGTAGTTTTGGTCCTTTAGGTTTGAAGTGAGCATTTTAGGTCTCCGTCAAATAATTACTAATCTCTAATTGTTAAATTTATCCGGAATCGTGACAAAAAGTACACCATAAATTTTGTGAAAATTCCAGAAACTGCAACAAAAAAAGCTACACCAAACACAAAAAGATAGACAAAAAATAACTGAAATTGCATCTCAAAAAGTTCCACCACACTCTTGAAATAGACCAAAAATAACATAAACTCCAAAATTTGTACTCCAAAAGTGAGTTCCCATTAAATATTTTCTATGTCACAGTTACGACTAACTTTAACAATCAACAACAACAACAACATACCTAGTATAATCACACAAGTGGAGTTTGGGGAGGATAGAGTGTACGCAGACCTTACCCTACCTTGGGACATCTAACAGAGAACAAAAGTGCTTACTTTTGGCAAACTTAAGAGGACCAAAAGTGTTCAAGTGATACTTAAGGGACTATTTTGAACCTACTACCAAAGAAAGGTACCATTTTTGTCATTTTCTCACAAAAACTGCACTAGAAATGTCTAGATCATCCTCTGGAATTTCCGGTTCTCACCTGAAGGATTGGGCATAAGTACGGGCTAGGTGCATCGATAAGGTTCTTGTCTACATTGGTATGCATGTCAGCAAATTCAGCAAGTCTTTTCAGAAGTGGAAGAACTTCAGTCTCGAGGTCAGGTCTTTCTCGGCATCTAAGCTTGCAGCATTTTAGTGCCATCCTAGCTAGCTCCTCTGCTTCAACCAATGGCCAATCAGGAACTGAATTATCAAGTATATCCACCAATGAATTACTATAAACGGCATTCTCAAATTTTGTTATAAGGCCATTAAGACGACGAGCAGCCAATAATTGAAGTATTATTATTCCAAAAGCATACAGATCAGACTTTAGTCTGAGTGTGCCAGTTCTTTGATACTCAGGATCCATGTAAGCAAAGGTGCCAGCAAGAACGGAATTCCTATATTCTGTAATACTTTCTGGAACAACATCTGACATAATCTTTGCTAGACCTACATCTCCTATTTTGCAAACAAGATTTTTGTCCAACAATATATTTCCTGGTTTCATATCTCGATGAATAATAGGCTCAGGTTTTGAGTTGTGCAGGAATGCAAGAGCACATGCCACTTCAAAAAGTATCCTGAATCGAGAAAACCAGGGAAACGGTTTGCTGTTCCGTTCCAAAATGTAATTTTCAAGGTTTCCATTCTCCATATACTCATAAACGAGGCAACCTTTTTCAGGACAGACTCCGAGCAGTAAAACAATGTGTGGGTGATGTAACTGGCTAAGAACCTCCACCTACAAATGATCTACTGTTATATCAACAGAAGTTGAAAGAATTTGCTATGATCAATATATCTGGTAAATAATCCTATTATTCCTGAAACAAATTGTGCACAAGATCAAATGCATGATAAATTGTTGTGGGGTGTTTCTAGTAATGCTTGTCAATAAGCAAATTATTTAATGTGAAGAGAGTTAGCACAAAGATCGAAAGTGATGTCTAACGTTAAAGGAATTTTGAGCTTATCTGATTTTTTTTTCAAAAGAAGAAAAGAAGTTAGCTGGATGATGTAGATTTGCATTGGTGAACCAAAAAACTCAGTTGCCAGACCAGGGAATATACATATTTAGAAAGGTCTTTGATTGCTTCTCAGGAAAAAGTGCAAGGAATGTAAGAGGTGTGAAGTTGAAGTCTTATTATGTACTGATATAATACTACGAAGGTGTTTGAGACTATAAACTACGTCACCTAAGAATACAAGAAGGGATTGTTCCTCTCTTATTAATGGATATGGTAAACTCCACCCTTTACCAAAGAGTCAATAGTGGCCCTTTTTTCACTTTGCCCTCTTGGTTGAGAAGGTGGTGGGTTCTTTCCACTACGCTATGCCTAACTTTTTAGTGCAAGGAGGGTGTCTAAGATTGAATAACTTGAACTGAAAGAGAAAACAGCAAAAGTTTGAGAAACACCTCTTTTAGAAATTCCTCTTTCTTTTCTGATGCATCAGAACAAAGAACTTTGATGGCAACAGGGGTGTGATCAAGATCGCCTTTGTAAACTTTCCCATATGCCCCTTCACCAATCATGTTAGACTCGGAAAAGTAATCGGTTGCAACCTCAATTTCTTCTCTAGTAAACCTTCTATACCTGCCATCAGATGATAATAGTGCATCAACAATTTTCTTTTTCTCTAAGGACTGCTGAAGAGCCTTCAACTCTGCTATCTGCCTCTCATAAACCTCTTGGGAAAGCAATTTTCTTGCTATCTCAACCTCCTTCTCGGCTTCCATATGCTTCTCCTTCTCTTCAGCAGCAATTTTCCTTAGATTTTCTTCTCTTTTCTTGGCGGCATTCACTTTTCCAGACTCTTCAAGGTATTGTGAAGAGAATAACTGGACCTGAAAGACGGTGTGCAAGGAAGTGGGCATTTCATGATGGGGAACATCAAAAAATTTCCAAGTGGAGTTACCATATAGCTCACTAATGTTGTGAAACCATTAACTGAAATGGAACTCAACTAGATTATGGAGAGCGTGATTCTGACCGGCAGCATATGTTTTGTTGTTATGCATATTGAAGTAGAGTACTTCAAAGATTACCAAATGATTTGAGGTGAAGTAAACAAATAAAGAGCTTACCTTATTTCGGGCATGGATCAGGTCTTCACATGTTTGATTGTACAATGCTGTACTATTCTGTAATTCTAGGCGCAACCTCTCCACTTCATCCTGAATGTCTGACTGTACATACACAGAAATGCCATGATAAAAGTACCACATCAACATCTAATATATTAGTTATTGTACTAAATGATGATATACTTTAAAATGACATTGTGAATACAAAAGCATGAAAATTTACAGAGGAATTCTTGGAGAAAAACTATCAATACCTGCTCTGAGTAAGTAGAAGAATGACAACCCTTGACTGCCTGTAGAACTATGGTCACATCTTCCAGATTTCGATTATGTTTATGCTGAGGACTGACATAATTAGAAGAGTTCCCATCAACAAATGTTGGAAAATTCAGATGGCTAGATGCAAGTGACGATGATCTGTTATGAAAGACACTTTCCGCGGAGGCAGAAGATGCACTGGATTGTTGTTTATTGATTGTGCGAAGGTCACTTTCTGTTTCACAGTATACAAGCACTTATTAGAAGTCAGAAAGCTATTCCTGCAGAAGAGAGATAACTTTGGAGAGCAAGATAAATTATAGAGATTCCAAAAGAATTTCCATGTACCAGCAGCCAATAAGGGATTTATCGAATTTGTCATAAGCTTATTTGAGGACACCACATAAATGTCACAAAATTCTGGAGCATGCTTGAGGATAATTGATGGCACACTTGATACCTTCAGCTTCCTAGTAAGAATTGATCCAGGTTTAGCACAAGTAGCAACGGAAATCAAACATCTCCATTACTTTCTAATTCCAAAATAATAATAATAAAATCATGAGACAAGGTCATGTTGCAGCCAGAGATTAGAGAACCTAGTATTCACAAAAGATAACATGACTGCGACATATAGAATAAATATGGACTAAATTTGGGTAACTCTTGATGTAATTTAATATTAGAAGAACAAGCCCTTGTTACTATTACCAATGGAAAACTCCAACAAGCAAATATAATGAGTAAAAGGGCACCCCGGTGCACTAAGCTCTCGCTATGCGCGGGATCCGGAGAAGGGCCGGACCACAAGAGTCTATTGTACGCAGCCTTACCTCACATTTCTGCAAGCGGTTGTTTCCACGGCTTGAACACATGACCTCCTGGTCACATGGCAGTAACTTTACCAGTTACTCGAAGACTCCAAAATCCAAATATAATGAGTGAATAGTGATAAACCAAAATCCAAGTCATCGTGACCCTACGTACCTAGCAAAGTAACTGGGGGAGAAGGAGCCCAAGACTAAACTTTTAATCCCCGAGTCATTTACATATTTTAGGAGCATTGTTGCAGGATTATTCCCTTCCAGCACCAAAGTCTCAACCTGCAGGAAGTTCAGACATAAATATACTTGAGAATTAATTTACTTCAACAAGCCAAAACATAAAGCAGGAGAACTTGTCATAAAAAAATAAGGCTTACATTTCTTCTTTTGCATAAATCCTTGAATGGGATAAATATTTCTTCACATTTAGGCTTCTTATCCTCCGTATATAGTTTCACCACATTGGCGTCAAGCCCATCAACATGAATATACTCTCCTGCTATAGTATTGATCAGACATAGACATTACCAAACAGACAAACTAAAATAGTTATCATGTATGATACCACCTCTAAATAACTTCACAAATTGTACATTCAAACATAACATATTTTAATAAACGTGGGGTCCGGGTCAACTTGCCTCGACTAATTCTACGGGTTACCTACTACCTCCCGTCAACACATATACGGATAACTCTGTCCACCAAGGCTTAGACAAATAGGAAGAAATCACCTACTATTTTTTTTGCCTCAACTTGGATTTAAATCTGTAAGCTCATGTTTCTCAACCCACATTATTCACCACCAGGTCACATCCTTGGGTGCTTACGTTCAAACTTAAACTAGTACGGGGAAAGAGGAATTCAGCCTCAACTACCTCACACAAATCCAATCACTCAGCTCACTTCCATGAAAAAAGCAAAGCAATCAAAGGTAATATCTTTCTCCTTGACAATTAAGCAATTCCAACATTTGTTTACTACTAATCATTTCCAACATATAATAATAATTAATTAACCAATCAATCAACTAAGCCTCGATCCACAATTAGTTGAGATAGACTCTATGAATCTTATATCCATTCTGCTCTTTTCGGGCCAATAGTGATAAATAAATTTGTCTAATTCTAAGGAGAATTAGGATTCTCCAAGCTACCCGTTTGGACATAAACTTCTTTTTTCTTTATTCTAGTTTTTCTTTTTCAGAAACTTGTTTGGTTATACATTGTGTCAATTTCACTCCAAACTTGAAAAAAAAGGTACGAAGTAACATTTTTCAAGTGAAATGCATGTCAAAATACAATTTCAACTTCTAAATTCCATTTTTGCACGTACCGTAAATACTACTCACTCCGTCCGAATTTATGTGAGAGTGTTCGGATTTCGAGAGTCAAATTATTTATTCTTTGACCACAATATTTCATATGCATTTTGAATTATTAATTATTGTAACTTATAAGTGAAAGACCGTGTGTATGGCCTATATTTACTTACCATATTATTAAAATTCTTGTATATGTATAATTATAGTAGTAATCTTGTATAAGAAAAATTTATAGTCTTGTATTAGGAAAATATAGATTTAATTTCCATAATTACATATTGTATATCATGTATATAAACACTTTCATTAATGAAAATAATTAGGGATTATTCTCTTTCGTATTATCCAAAAAATTATAAGAATTAGTCATTATGTTATTTTGATGAAACCCAACTTTCGTTTGCTAAATTGTATAATTTCATGTCTAATTCTCATAATATTTTGGATGATGGGCTCTCACCGTATGTGGTCCACCATTGGGCTCGGTCCACACACCATTCTCCGGTCCAGCTAACACCGGCAGGCCCACTGCCTGCCGGCCCAGACCACTGCTCTTCCACAATTCCGCCAGCAGGCCCACTGCCTGCTGGCCCACTTCCTGACCGTGTTCTCGATATGCCAGCAAGCCCACTGCCTGATGACCCAATTCCATCTCCTAGAGTATCTTGGGCAGCATGCCCACTGCCTGCTGGCCCAGTTTCTACCTCGCCTTCCTCTCGTCCAGCAGGCCCATTGCCTGTAGGCCTACTGCCTCGATCCACCTTCATCAGTCCAGACCAATCATGTGACGTCCCAACACCTTCCATTCTGAGTCAAGGGCCTATTACTCGTTGCCAACGGGGTATCTTTAAACTAAAACGACATTTTAATCTAAGTTCTACTGTCACTAAATCACTCTTTCCACGTAACCCCATGTCTGTCTTTCATGACCCGGATTGGAAAATGGCCATGGACGATGAATATAATGCTCTTTTTGAAAATAAGACGTGGAGTTGGTGCCCCGTCCGCATGGTGTTAATGTGATTCATTCTATGTGGATTTTTACTCATAAAAAAAACCTGACGGTTGTTTTGAGAGGCATAAGGCCCATCTTGTAGGTGATGGCAAAACTCAACAGGTTGGCGTGGATTTTGGAGAGACATTTAGTTCGGTGGTCAAACCAGCTACCATTTCGCACTGTTCTCAGTCTGGCTCTCTCGAAAGCATGACACATTCATCAGCTGGATATGAAAAATATTTTCTTCACGGTGATCTCAAGGAAACAATATACATGCATCATCCCTTGGGTTTTAGGGACTCCAATCATCCTAACCATGTCTGTTTGCTAAAGAAGTCCTTATATGGGCTAAAACAGGCCCATCGGGCCTAGTACAAAAGGTTTGCAGATTATGTGTCTACTATTGGGTTTTCTCACAGCAGGTATGATCATTCTCTGTTCATCTATCGTCGTGGTACTTCTTGTTGGATATTGTAAAGCAGTACGGGAAGTAAATAAATATTACAAGTGTTCGAAAGGATAAACAAATAGCCAATGTTCAGAACTGCCGCAAGCTTGTTGAGTCTTGAATCTTGATAACCTGAAATCAAGAAACACTAAATCTGGATTGTTACAACTGTGGCTGAGTCGAGAGATGGCTCTCTGTCTTTAAGACAAGATTGCCCCGTATATATGCTTTTACGTTAACGGACAATAGTCTCCTAAGATAAAACAACAACTAATCAACACTACAAAGCAAATAGGTTGATTCTGACGGGAAAAAAAACACGAAACGACTTGCTGAAGAATGGAAAAGGAAGGAAGTTTTTGACACTATTTCTGTTCACATTTTTTGGACAGAATGTGTGTTGTTTTTCTCTTCTGTTTGTCTCTGTGTTTATATGTTGTTGTCTCATTTTTTTTGCCACCCACAATTGAACCAAAAGGCTCCAATAAATAACATAAGGGAAGGGACTCCAACTGCCAAGAAAATGGCTATCTATGACCATTGAATGAGGGATTAAATCAGCCAAGTAATGGTTGTTTATGGCCATTGAAGGAGGGAGTTAATCAACCAAGTAATGGTTGTTTATGGAGGGAGTTAATCAGCCAAGTAATGGCTGGTTAATGCACAATAACGCCCCCAAAAATCAACTCCAACAGTAGGTTTCTGCCTTCCGTCGTTCCCAATTTCATCTTTCCAGAAACTCTAGGGACCAAACTGTAACCTGAGACCCGAGCCCGAACCGGACTGGCAGGCGGCGGCCGCGCGCGTGTGGGCTTAGCCTTGAATCCAAGCACATCTAGGTCCTCCCTCCTTTAAACACATGGGTTACCTCTTGGGTTCCCAAACCCTTAGCCAATTTTGAGACTTATGAAGAGAACAATTCTTCTTTTTCTCACTGATGTGGTAGATTTGGCCCACACCATATTTTCATGCCTCAAACACCTTACTTCGTGGACCAATATCTCTTTCATTTTTCAATGAAATTTGACGATTCTTGGCCCTACGGTCATCTACTCACTTAGTAGATTATGCACGTGTGAAGAGACAAAGTCTCCAACATGCGAAACCCTAGTGTTTAATTCATTAAATATGGGTGGACGCACCTCCCCATCAGAGGCAAATTTTCAACACTTCTCTGGCATACATTTTGTTATATGTGGATGATCTTATATTGATTGCCTCATCTGAGAAACTGCGTCAGTCTATCATGTCTCTTCTCAGCTCCGAATTTGCTATGAAAGACTTGGGGCATTTGAGTTATTTTTTGGGTATAGTTTTAACTCGTCATGCAGGTGGTCTATTTCTATCCCAAAGGAAGTATGCAACTGAGATTATTGACCGAGCTGGCATGTCATCATGTAAGTCATCTCCTACTCCGGTTGACACTAAACCGAAGTTGAGTGCTAATTCTAGCATACATTACGAGGATCCCTCCCACTATCTCAGTCTTGCAGGGGCTCTTCAGTATCCTACATTCACGAGGCCCGATATTACTTATGCAGTGCAGCAGGTGTATTTATTTATGCATGATCCGAGGTACGAACACATGCACGCTCTCAAACGCATTGTGCGTTACATCCAAGACACTCTTGATTATGGTTTGCAATTATATCCATTCTCCGTATCTACTCTCATGTCTTATACAAATGCTGATTGGGGTGGATGTCCAGTTACTAGACGTTCGACGTCTTGGTTATTGTACGTTTCTTGGTGATAACTTGGTCCCTTGGTCGGGTAAACGCCAGACTACTTTTCACGATCGAATGCAAAGGCCGAGTATAGAGGGTAGCCAATGTGGTGTCTGAGTCATGTTGGCTGCGTAATCTCCTATTAGAGCTTCACTTTCCTATTCATACCTTGGCCTACTGTGATAATGTTAGTGCGGTCTATCTCTCTGGGAATCCAGTCCAACATCAGCGCACTAAACATATCGAGATGGATATTAACTTTGTTCGTGAAAAGGTAGTTCGTGGACAAGTACATGTCTTGCATGTCCCTTCACAGTACCAAATTGCTGACATCTTTACTAAGGGTCTTCCCTTGGTTTTGTTTGAAGATTTTAGGGACAGTCTCAGCGTACGACAACCGCTCACTATGATTGTGGGGGTGTGAATGACCGTGTATATTGGCCGTGTATATGGCCTATATTTACTTACCATATTATTAGAATTCTTGTACATGTATAATTATGATAGTAGTCTTGTATTAGGAAAATGTAGTAGTCTTGTATTAGGAAAAAGTAGATTTAATTTTTATAATTACATATTGTATATCATTATATAAACTCTTTCATTAATTAAAATAATCATGGGATTATTCTTTTTCAATAAGTACTTTTTACATCATTTCCAAATTTTATTTCAAAAAACTAAAAGATTTTATATCCAAATGTAGTTAAAAGATTTTATATCCAAATGTAGTCAAAATTAAGAAGTTTGAATTTCGTAAAGCAAAAAAAATCAAATAAATTGGAACACAGGGAGTACTTCTTTTCAAATATCACTCAATTCTTATGTATATTTCTCTTCTCATAACACACTACATAACATATATTTCTCATAGAGAGTAAATGCAAGAGAATTTACATGGAGTTGGAATTGTGGTGATGGTAGGCATAACATGAATGAAGATAAAGCGATGAGCTTTAGGGAACAGTTTCTCCACAGCCCATTTTACCGCACGTTGACTGCCTCTCCCTTCAGCACTCTTAACTGCCACCGCCACGGTGATCGTCGCCAACGACAACACCGGAGAACCACCAGTATCTTCGTCAACCTTCACTTTCATTTTTTGGAACAGAGAAGAAATATACTACCACTACGTGATCAATCAATGGAATAATAAGAAAAATATGTGTTGAAGAAATGGTAGAGAAAATATAATAAAAATGGTCACTTTTGTTTGACATGTATGCTCAAAATAGTCCATTAAGTATGTACCTAACAGTTTTAGTCCTTTAAGTTTGACAAAAATAATTTTTTTTAGTCTCGTATGGTTAGTATGTACAGGAACTACGAGAACAAGGATACTAGCGGACAAATTTTATAGTTTATGTGTGAAGGGGAGCCTTGGTGCAACTTGTAAAGTTGTTGCTATGTAACAAGCATGTTACAAATTTGAGGAGTGAAAATAGCATCTTGAGGTAAGACTGCGTACAATAGATCCTTGTGGTCATGTCCTTCCACGGACCCACGCATAGCGGAAGCTTAGTATCTCTCGGGACTGCCCATTCTAGAGTTTGGTATAACTTTTTGAAATGTAATTTTAGCTAAAAAAGATAGTATATCTTTTAACGTCTAGTGTAGTTTTTTGTGCTACTATTTAGGATTTGATGACCATTTTTTACGTATATGATTAAAGAAAATACCAACTATTCTCGTCAAATCTCACAGATATAGTTCAGTAAATATTTGATAGAGACTAAACATTAATTTTTGACAAACTTAAAGGATAAAAATTACTCAATGTATACTTAAAGGAACTATTTTGAACTTACACTTAAACAAAAAGGAATCATTCTTGTTAATTTCTCAGACAATAGTACATCTTGTACTTTGGGGGTCAATTTTCAGCTTTTTAAAAGTTGACATTGGGCCACAAGATGACCGGGTCAATTATACACGGCCCAAGACGTGCAATGGTCGGTGAGATGATTCTGGGCCCATCAGGGATTGTTTAGCATTTTACCTCTATTTCTTTATTAATTTTAAGTTTTGACTGCAATTTCAAGAATGTTATAAATTTGGGAGGAAAATCAAGAGGGCTTCAATCAGTTCACTGCCAACCAATAAATAAATAAAATGATCTTAATATTTTTAGTCATAATGGGATTATTTCAAAATGTTCAAGTGGGACAATATGCGCTAATCATAAAAAGGAAAGGACAAAATCTAAGGGGGATTCAATCATTTCATTATCATCCAATAATAATTTATAATTGTCGTGGGTATATACTCAGCATATAACAAAGATATAATATGTGTATACATATATACACTCTGATTGTAAACATCATTCAGTGATTATACTAACGAAAATTTGTGAAAAAAATATAAATTAAAGTTATTTTTGTTGCGGTTTTATTGGGCGTAGTACTATATATGTTAGGATTTGTCGTGAATTTCTTACCTTATTTGAATTATATTAATTGTGTTTTACTTTAAAAAAGGATTTCTTGGTGAATAATGTTTTCTTTTTAGTAAAGGACTCTACCATATTTATCATTTTCTTGGAGCAAAAGTTTTAGACTTCTATAAATGGAAGATATTTTCTTCTTATTCAATAACACAATAGCATCTACAATGTAGCCGTTTAGAGAATTTCGTTTAGGGAGAAATTATTCTCTCATAGTTGATGCTTTCTTTTATATTTGTTTTTCAATATGTAGGTCACTTGACCAAACCTTATTAATATTATGTTTTTTAATATAGATTTTATGTCGTCTGATTTATCGCTGTTAAAAGTTTGCAATTATTAGCTTCCGCATGACGCTTTTAATTATTTCAATCCCAACATGTGATACCAGAGCCAATGGTTCAACGAGTTGATGACAGGTTCAAGACGGTCGCTTCAAATTAAGCTGCAATCAATATCACGATAATGAAGATTTTACCCAGCGTACTACATGCACGTGAAGATGAATTTTCAACCATATTTTTAACATCTCTGTTGTTGCATCTTTAAATAAAGCAGAACATTTTTAAATCAATTTCGAATCATATATTTTAACCCTTATTTTTAACCATGGTAAGCATCAGTGATGATGTCTAAGAAGAAGAAGAAACAAGATAATTTGCCAGAAAATTCAGGTAAGGGGAGATTTGTTAGGGTTTGTCCTGAATTTTCTACCTTATTTGAATTTTACCATAATTGTGTTTATTTCAAAATGGACTTCTTAGTGGAAAATGTTTTTTTTAGGAAAGGACTCTACCGTATTTATCCTTTTTCTGGAACAGAAGTTTTAGACTTCTATAAATAAAAGATATTTTCTTCTTATTCAATAATACAATAATATCCACAATGTAATCGTTTAGAAAATTTCATTTAGGGGGAAATTATTCTCTCATTATGTTTTTTTAGAATAGATTTTGTGTCGTCTGATTTATCGTTGTTAAAAGTTTGCAATTGTTAGCTTTCGCACGACGTCCTGATTATTTCGATACTAACAATATATAATGTAAAAATTCCTTTAAAACGAACGAATGAATGCATATATAGCATGATCTTGCAGTCGATTAAATGGGAATAAAAAGTATCAAAATATATGTATTATCTGGAGAATACAAGTATGCAATAAATGGTTGATGTTCGCACAAACTAACTCAATCATAACATTTTTGTTCTAGCTCGTGTAGTTGTTTGACTATAACGTAATTAATCATTACATATATAGGAAATGAATTAATCCTCAAAGCAAAGTCAAAGAGAATATACCATATTAGTCTTATTTTTAATGCTATCATAATGCTTCTCTGTAAATGTTTTAATTAAACTAAAAAAAATGAAAAAAATGTTTCAAACTTGAACAGCTGACGTTCCTGCCATATCTCTCTTGTGGTAGTAGTATATGTGAAGATAATTACTATATCCCAATTATCCATTATCATATAGCAAGTGAAAACATTAAAAAGAAGATTGGAGTTCAAATATAACAGTTGCAACTGACTTTCTAAAATAATTATTACATTAGCAGGTTATCTAAAACTAACTACATGTGATAATTTATAATAAGTGAAATTATGATAACATTAAAAATAAGACAGATAACGTGTTACGGATTAAAAACACTTATAAGTATAAAAGTTAATTATTTATAAACACAACAAACATATGTTTGGGCTTAATTTTAAGGAGGGATTGACGTGTGACAGCTAGAGAGCGAGCACTCTGTGCTTCAAGCATGGAATTTCCGTGCAATAACCACGTGTGCTCACTCTCTCCTGTCACCTTTTCTTCCCCTCTTAGGCCTAAGCTACGTGAAGTGAACTAGTTGTGTTACCTGTAAACAAGATAGAAACTACAAAGGTAGACCCAACATGTACACTAAGTTCCTGTTCTGCGCGAGATTTAGAGAAGGCCGATCATCAGATCACATTTGAATTTATTGTACGTAGTCTTATTTTATATTTCCGCAAGAGATTATTTTCACGAGTAGAACCCGTAATCCTTATCTTACCGCGAAATTTTTTGCCTTATGCCAAAGATATATATCTTCTTTCTTTGCAACCTATTAGGGTTACAAAGTTAGAAGACATCTACTAGTTAGCTAAACACTAAAGCTCTTTCCTGCTTTCTACATTTGATGAATGATGTGTTGTAGGTAAAAATGATGTAAAGTGTATCCGAAATGTTAAACAAAAAGAGGGCTGAGTCGAGAGATGACTCTCTGTCTTTAAGACACAATTGCCCCGTATAAATGATTTTACGGTGATAGACAATAGTCTCCCAAGATAAAACAATAACTAATCAACTGTACAAAGCAGATACAGTTGATTCTAGCGAAGAAGGTGAATAAGAACGGATTGCTGATTGTTTCTGTGTTGCGAACAAAAGAGTTTTTCGTTCTCTGATTATGTATATTTCGCACAGAGTTATAGAAAAGAGTTTGTGTTGTGTTCAGTATTCCGTGTTGTCTATTTTCGATTAAATATTACTGCTCAATTTATAGTTGAGAAGGAGGGGATCGTTGCAATATTTCTGGAATCTTCCGAATCATTGCAACGTTTCGGAAATCTTCAGGGACCAAAGTGTAAATAGGAAACACTTCAGGGACCAAAAAGAAAATATCCGGAAGAAAGCCCACAGCCCGAGAGACCGGAACCTGGGACCCGTGACACGTGACATGAGACATGAGACCCGAACCCGAGCCCGGAAGGGACGGGCGAGAGGCGGCAGCGCGCGTGTGGGGCTTAGCCCCAAACCCAAGCTCACCTAGGTCCTCTCCCTTCTAAACACATGGGTTACCCCTTGGGGTCCCAAACCCTTACTCAAACTTAGAGTTTATATATTACATAAACTTTCCATCTTCTACCAA
Source organism: Anisodus tanguticus (assembly GCA_034509755.1). Taxonomy (NCBI): domain Eukaryota; kingdom Viridiplantae; phylum Streptophyta; class Magnoliopsida; order Solanales; family Solanaceae; genus Anisodus; species Anisodus tanguticus. Next base: position 2,260,120 of record CM067558.1, read on the forward strand.
TGAGGAAGATTAGTCATTTTTGGCCAAAAATACTCCATTTTTTCATGTCTCAAACACCTTACTTTGTGTACCAACATCTCTTTCATTTCTAAACGAAATTTGACGGTACTTGGCACTAACATCATCTACTCACTTAGTAGATTAGGCATATGCGAAGAAATGAAGTTTCCGACATGCGGGGCCCATGTGTTTAAGTCATTAAAGACGGGACAAACTCAATCTCACATTAGTAAATTTCCAACAATCCTCTCTTGAAAGAAAATTGGTGCACACAGGGTGCCAAAGTTCAGCTCTTTCAGCGGAAAGATATTGCATTAGGAAAAGTAGCTTTCGGCTTTGAACCTTCCTTAGTCGATTACCATCGGATTTTACTTACTGCGCGGTGAACGCGATGTCTTGAACCGCCAGTGTTTAGTGTAAACCAAGACAATGATATCAATACAATAACTCTCCTTATTCATTTCTTCTTATTGTTTTGTCCGTTGTGGCCATGGACAACGCTTGGATTCTTAAGTGCGTACATTTGAAACGGCCTGTCTTCGCACTTAAATAGGTGATCTCCTATAAGGTATATTGCTCTACCCCACTCGCAAGTGTTAGGAATCATTAAAAGTTTCAGAAACTTATCATTTACCCATTAATCAGGAAGCACTTAATATCTATCGCGGGAACGACTTTAGAGTTATCATTCTTTAAAGAATGATAATCTGAAGTGCTCTTACTTCAAGTGAAGCGCTAAACTGAACCTCTATAGTTTAGTTTTCTCATTGAACCAAATTTCTGGTATCTCCAGTCAGTACCACCATAAATATTCTTATTGTTTGGGTTTAAACCCATTCCCCTAGACAAGCAGAACATTTGATCTTTGGGTAGGCCTTTAGTTATGGATCTGCTAAGTTATCCTTTGATTTGACGTAATCAATGGAAATTACACCCGTAGTGATCAACTGCCTAAAGGTCTTATGCCTCCAACGAATGTGTCTAGAGTTGACGTTGTACATAGTACTTCGTGCCCTTCCTAAAGCCAATTGGTTGTCATAGTGAATCATCACCGAAGGTACGGGTTTATTCCAACAAGGGATATCTTCTAAGAAGTCGTGAAACCACTCTGTTTCTTCTCCTGCTTTGTCCAAAATGATAAACTATGATTCCATCGTGGATCGGGCGATGCATGTTTGCTTAGAGGATTTCCAAGACACAGCCCCACCACTAATTGTGAAAACATACCCACTGGTGGATTTGGTATTCTTTATGTCCGATATCCAATTTGCATCACTGTATCCTTCCAATATGGCTGGATATCTAGAATAATGTAATCCGTAAGTCAGCGACTATTTCAGATATCGTAGTATCCGATTTAACGCCTTCCAGTGCTCATTTCCAGGATTACGAGTAAACCTAGCCAACTTATTGACTGGATAAGCGATATCGGGTCGGGTGCAGTTTGTTATGTACATTAACTACCAATGACCTACACATATTGCTCTTGGGAGACGGGTGCACCGCGATTCTTATCAATTCTATGATTCATATCCATTGGTGACTTCATAGGGGGACTGTCAAATACATCAAATTTCCTCAAAACATCTTCTATGTAATGAGATTGAGATAATACCAGCCCGTCAGATGTCTTAAAAATCTTAATTCCTAAGATTACATCTGCAATACCCATACCTTTCATGTCAAAACATTATTTCAACATATTCTTGATTTCCATAATCAAGTTTCGACTACTCCGGTGATGAGTATGTCATCTACGTAAAGGCATATCATGACAAATGAGTCAGAGTTCCATTTGATATAGATACGTTTATCACATTCATTTATGGAGAAACCTTTTGATAATAAAGTATTGTCAAACTTTTCATGTCATTGTTTCGGGGCTTGTTTGAGTCCGTACAGAGACTTAACAAGTCAACATACTTTCTTTTCTTGTCCTGGAATCACATACCCCTCGGGTTGTTCCATGTATATTTCCTCTTCCAACTCTCTGTTTAGGAAGTTTGTCTTAATATCCATTTGATGTATCTCAAGGTCACGCAAAGCTGCTATGGCTTTGAATGTCCTTATGGACGTTAATCTAGACACAGGGGAGTATGTGTCGAAGTAATCGAGGCCTTCCTTTTGTATGTAGTCTTTGACTACTAATCTGGCCTTATACTTGTCAATACTTCCATCTACTTTGTACTTTATTTTGAGTATCCACTTGCAACCCAAAGGTTTGCTTCCCGGAGGAAGGTCAACCATTTCCCAAGTATGGTTCTGCATGATGGAATCTATTTCGCTTTCTCTAGCTTCTTTTCAAATTGATGCTTCTGGAGTTGACAATGCTTCATTAATTGTCCTCGGTTCATTTTCAACCATATAGGTTAGAAGGTCTGGACTAAAGATTTTATCATTTTTGGCCCTTTTGCTCCGTCTTGGTTCAACCTCTGGAACCCCTAAGTTCTGTAGGTATGGAACATTAAGTTTCAGATAGTCAGTAACTTCAGAGTCCTGTAGATCTGGAACGTCTAGTTCCGGATAATCAGAAACTCCCGGGTCTTGTTAATTTTGAGCATTTTGTTCAAAACTTCGTTTGCTCAAAATTGTATCTTTTTCCTTTCTAGGAAAGATCTGTTCAAAGAATTCAGCATTCCTTGATTCCATGATTGTACATTCGTGGATATCAGGTATCTCCGACTTATACACTAAGAAGTGATAAGCACTACTATTATTTGCATATCCGATGAATATGCAATCTACAGTCTTAGGTCCAATTTTGACCTGTTTTGGTTTAGGTACTTCGACCTTTGCCAAACAGCCCACACTTTCAAATATTTGTAAGTGGATTTCTTTTCTTTCCATGATTCATATGGAGTTTTATCCTTACACTTATGCGGAACTCTATTGAGAATTGTATTAGCGGTAAGAATTGTTTCGCCTCACATGTTTTGGGTTAATCCAGAATTGATAAGTAAAGCATTCATCATTTTCTTTAACGTACGGTTTTTGCGCTCGGCAATACCGTTAGACTGAGGCAAGTAAGGATCAGTTGTTTGATGAAAATGCCGAATTGAGCACATTATTCTTCAAACTGTGCTACGTATTCTCCCCCTCTATCACTACGAATTGCCTTAATCCGTAGATTTAGTTGATTTTCAACTTCTGCTCTGTCACATTTAAATGCTTCAAACACTTCGTCTTTACTTTTCAATAAGTAAACATAACAATACCTTGTACTATCATCAATGAAAGTAAAAAAATACTTGTTCCCCCCTCTAGTTTGCACAAACTTTAAATCACATATGTCGGTGTGAATAAGTTCTAGAGGAACGGTGTTTCTTTCGATTGAATGGAAAGATGATTTGGTTAATTTTGCCTCTACGCACACCTCACATTTATGTTGAGGATTTATGTCGAAGGAAGGCAACAATTCTAACTTTACTAACTTTTGAATGGATTTGTAGTTAACGTGTCCTAATCTATGATGTCATAAATTAGAAGACTCAAGCAAGTAGGTAGAAGGCTTTATTTGATTTGATGAACGAATTGCATACATAACATTCATTTTGAAGAGGTCGTCACATGCGAAGCCCCTTCCTACAAAATTTTCATTCTTAATTATTACAAACTTGTTGGACTTAAAAACTAGTCTATAACCAGCCTTGACCAACAATGACCCTGAAACCAAGTTATTGCGGATATCAGGGATGTGCATCACTTCCTTTAGAGTGATCTCTTTGCCTGAAGTCATTTTGAGGACGATCTTTCTAACCCCTTGCACTTTAGAGGTGACGTCGTTTTCCATGAACAACTTCTTGCCCATGACTGGGCGTAAGAGGAGAATGCATTCTTGTCAGAGCAGATGTGACGGGTTGCACCCGTGTCTATCCACCATTGTCTTGGATTCTCCACCAGATTTGCCTCCAACACCACTGCCGAGATATCCACAATCTTGTCGTCAAGATCCGGAGGATTACCCTCGTCTTGTACAAGGTTAGCCTTTGTCTTGCGTTTGTTCTTGGCCTTCAGGTCATTTGGACCTGGATATTTTGGCCCACTTCAGTCGTTGTGTTAGACTGAGTGTCCATTGCATCCCCACCAAAAGGATGATCTTCTGTTTGAGATCGTGACAGGCTCAACGCAGTAAGATAGAACAACATTTTTAGTCTCCTTCTCTTGTTGTAATTGTTATCCAGAACGTTACCTGGGTGTTTGCGTTGGAAACTGTCAGGAGCAGGGAGAACAACATTTCCTTGAGCAGCGCCAGAGACAACAACATTTCCTTGAGCAGTGCCAGAGACAACAACATTTTCTTGAGCAGTGCCAGAGACAACAACATTTCCTTGAGCAGTGCCAGAGACAACAATAGCAGCAGAACTAGAAACAAAATTGTTGACAAGAATAGAACCAGAACTACCAACAGATTGTTAACTGAACTGGAAACACAACTGTTGACAGACATCTTTCGAACACTCAGAAGATAATTTTGTCTTAAAATTATAGGTAAAAATGATGTAAAGTGTATCCGAAATGTTAAACAAAAAGAAGGCTGAGTCGAGAGATGACTCTCTGCCTTTAAGACAAAATTGCCCCGTATAAATGCTTTTACGGTGATGGACAATAGTCTCCCAAGATAAAACAACAACTAACCAACTGTACAAAGCAGATACAGTTGACTCTAGCGAAGAAGATAAATAAGAATAGATTGCTGATTGTTTCTGTGTTGCGAACAGAAGAGTTTTTCGTTCTCTGATTCTGTATATTTCGCACAGAGTTATAGAAAAAGAGTTTGTATTGTGTTCAGTATTATGTGTTGTCTATTTTCGATTGAACATTACTGCTCAATTTATAGTTGAGAAGGAGGGAACCGTTGCAACGTTTCTGGAATCTTCCGAATCGTTGCAACATTTTAGAAATCTTCAGGGACCAAAGTGTAAATATCCGGAAGACAGCCCACAACCCATAACCCGAGAACCCGGACGGGACGGGAGGGCGGCGCGTGTGGGGCTTAGCCTCAAACCCAAGCTCACCTAGGTCCTCTCCCTTCTAAACACATGGGTTACTCTTTGGGGTCCCAAACCCTTACTCAAACTTATAGTTTATATATTGCATAAACTCTCCATCTTCTACCAATGAGGGAGATTAGTCATTTTTGGCCAAAAACACTCCATCTTTTCATTTCTCAAACACCTTACTTTGTGTACCAATATCTCTTTCATTTCTTAACGAAATTTGACGATATTTGGCACTAACATCATCTACTCACTTAGTAGATTAGGCATGTGCGAAGAAATAAAGTTTTCGACATGCGGGGCCCATATATTTAAGTCATTAAAGATGGGATAAACTCAATCCCACATTAATAAATTTCCAACTTGTGTTTCCAACTTGGAGGTTTATATATAGAAGGCAAAAAGTGGTGCTTCCTCTTTCTTGTCATATTCTTTTTCCCTCCTTTTCAGTTGTTGATCAATTATAAATTGTGTCAATGTAAGAAATATTTTATACTGTTATATTACAACAACATCAACAATAATGTCATATCAATGTAATCTCACAAGTGGTGTCTAGGGAGGATAAAATAAACACAGACCTTATCTTTACCTTTGTGAGATAAAGATGTTTCCGATAGATCATCAATCCTAAAGAAATGAAAACAAAGTAGGATTGAAAAAATAAGACAACAAAATAGTAAGATGAACAAAACAATCTTGAAAATAAAACAACTTACATACTACAACAGCTAAAGGTGAATAATTTTTTTTTATATTGACATGTTTATATAGCTTAAACTTTTAATTAAATATGTACTAATAGCGTACAAGAGAATATATGCATTGGTTTCAGTTATCCGACGTGTGTATAGGTCTAATTCTTCTTTTATCTTTTTATTTATTTATACTCCAATCACACTAGTCCAGAATCTGGGAAGCAGTAATGACTAACTAGAATTCTTTAGTATTTTTTTTACTAATCACCTTCACTAATGCTAATTAAAAGTTTTATTTTTAAAATCCTTCTATCCCATCTCCTTTTAACAGCACTATCAACTTTATTTGGAATCACCTGATAATGTTTCCCCTTCAAATAAGATTGCAGGTCAATCCGATTAAGCAGTGACGAATCTAAGAATTTCAGTAAAAAAAATTTAAGATGATCACAGTTTAGCTTAAACATATTCTTCGTTTACTTATTGGCTCAGAAATGTTTTCGCCATTAAAAACTGGCTCGTTTATGCTGATGTCACTAACGGTTTTCCACCATTTTAAATTTGAATCACATAGGAGTATATTTGGGCCTTTTCAATTATTTAGAGGTTTATTTTTGAATATTTTTAATTATTTACGGGAATTGTACGGTTGAAGACATTTTCACTCATTTAGGCATAAAGTTATGGTGATTAGTTTGGAATATCCAGTTATGCTAGATTCACTTATTCAGAGTTTAATTTTTATATATTGACACCGTATAAACGTATTTTTATATTGTTCAGTCTCATGAATCATAGCTACATATAACCCACCCATACAACATGTGATTAGTGAAAAATAAGATAAATTATATGTTACTAACATAACATGTTAAAATATACTAATATGTAAAAAATTATTTGCACATCAATATATGCAAGTTTTCAAGAATTAAACATCCGCTGCTTCATAAAAGGTTGGCTTAGAGCCCGTTTGGATGGGTTAAGTTAGGAATTGTAACTTATGACTTTTGGCTTATTTTTGTTATTTTGATTTAAAAACAAGTGCTTAAAAGCATTTTTTTTATTTTACTCAAACACCACAAAAATGCTTATAAGCTATTTTGACTTAAAAGCACTTAAAATAAGTCAATCCAAACCGGCTCTTAGTTGACTCAAGTTAAAATGTTTTGATTATTAGAAATTTTTACATTATCATATTGCTTTTACCTGTTGTAGCAGGTAGCTTGTCCTATTTTCATTAAGAATCTAATTTATGTGCGACGTTTCACAATTGATAATAATATTTCTCTTAACTTTGATCCTTTTGGTTTTTATGTGAAGGATTGCGACAGAGAGACGAATAATGAGATGTGACAGCACCGAAGATCTCTACCCTATTTCAAACGCCGTAAAAAATCCAGCCTCAATTCCATCAACCTTTGCCGCTCTTTCGTCTTCCTTATGACATTCTAGATTAGGACATCCGAGAGATTCTGTTTTATGCTCCCTTAGGAACAATAATTTTATCAATTGCAACCGTATTTCTAAGACTCCTATATGTGAATCCTGTGTTTTGGGTAAACATGTTAAATTACCATTTTATGCATCCACAAATTGTACTTTAATGCCTTTCGATATCATACATAGCGATTTGTGGACTTCCCCTATTTTAAGTACGGTTGGCCATCGATATTATGTGTTGTTTTTGGACTATTATTTCAACTTTCTATGAACTTTTCCAATTGACAATAAATCTCATGTCCACCCCATTTTTTCCTCATTTAGTGCTTCCATAAAAACACAAATTGAAAAGAGCATTAAATGTTTTCAATGTGACAATGGCAGAGAATTCTATAATAACCAATTCAAACAGTTTTGCTCCAAAAATGGTCTTACCTTTCATATTTCATGCCCTCACACCTCCTCCCAAAATGGTAAAGCTGAACGAAAATTCGAACCATAAAAAACCTAATTCGTGTCCTACTTGCTCACGCCTCAATTCCCCCTCAATTTTGGCATTATGCACTCTCCATGGTCACCTATCTCCTAAACATAATCCCAAACAAGTCTCTAGTTCAACGGTCCCCCACTCAAGTTCTGTCTCTTAGGAACCCCTCCTACCAACACTTGCGTATTTTTGGATGTCTTTGTTATCCTCTCCATCTGACCACTCACAAACTCCAACCATGGTCTTCTCCGTGTGTGTTTCTGGGTTACCCCACCAATCATCGTAGTTACTCGTGCTATGACTTGTCAAGCTGTAAAATTATTATTTCACGTCATGTCCTATTTGATGAGTCTAAATTCCCCTTTGCCTCCCTAAACTCGCCACCTCGACATTCCTACGACTTCCAAGATGATGGCCTGAACCCCCTTCTAATTCATAATTTACATAGTCTGTCGTCCCAGACCCCGGCACCCGCACCCACTACGGTCAGTCCGGGACACGCTGCCCACCCGCTTCGGCCGATGGTGGCCCGAAATAGCCCATCTCAGGGTGATTCTGCAACCACCTCTCGGCAAACCGAGCATCGGCCAGCCGATCCCGCCACCCCTGCCCTTCCTTCTCTTCCCGACAGTCCCGCGACACCCCACCCTCCTCTCATCCCGCATCCCAAGACACGCTCTCGGACAATGGAAACTTGTGTCATGCACGTAATTTCTAAACCTAAACTGATGTTTAACCTATCCGTTTCAGTTGTCCCTTCCCATGTCCCTCGAAATCCTAAGAATGCCTTGTCCGACCCAAATTAGAAAGTCGCAATGATTGACGAATATAATGCTTTATTGATAATAAGATGTGGGACCTAGTACCCCGTCTGCATGATGCTAACATTATTCATTCTATATGGATTTTTAGACATAAAAGGAAATCTAATGGTTCTTTTGAGAGGTACAAGGCTCGTCTTGTAGGTGATGGCAGGTCTCAACAGGTGGGAGTAGACTGTGATGAAACGTTCAGCCCGGTTGTAAAGCGCGCAATAATCCAAACCGTCCTCAGCATTGCCCTATCCAAGTCTTGGCCCATTTATCAACTTGATATCAAGAATGTCTTCTTACATGAGAACCTTCATGAAACGATATATATGCATCAGCCTATGGGTTTCAGGGATCCTATTCATCCGGATTATGTTTGTCTATTGCGGAAATCGCTCTATGGATCGAAACATGCTCCTCGAGCATGGTACCAGCGGTTCACCGATTATGTCTCCTCTATCAGTTTTTCACACAACAGATCCGATCATTCCCTGCTCATCTACAACAAGGGTCTAGACATGGCTTACCTCTTATTATATATTGATGACATCATCCTCACCACATCATCTGATGCTCTTCGCCGGTCCATTATGTCTCTCATTTCCTCTGAGTTTGCTATGAAGGATCTGGGGGCCCTGATATTTCTTGGGCATCTCTGTCACTCGACATTCTGGCGGCCTATTTCTGTGTCAGAAGAAATACACCGAAGAGATCATTGACTGTGCAGGCATGACATCTTGCAAATCATCCCACATCAGTAGACACCAATTCCAAGCTCAGCGCTGATTTCGGCCCTCCGTATTCAGACCCGACTCACTATCGTAGCCTGGCTGGGGCCCTGCAGTACCTCACATTCACGAGACCAAACATATCCTATGTCGTGCAACAAATCTGTTTGCACATGCACAATCCGACGAAAGCACACATGCAAGCCCTCAAACGTATTTTACGATACGTCCAAGGCACACTTCACTTCGGATTACATCTATACATGTCCTCACTCACTGGTCTCACTACTTATTCTGATGCTGACTGGGTGGATGTCCTGACACCAGATGATCCACGTCTGGTTACTGCGTTTTCCTCGGAGATAACCTATTGTCTTGGTCTTCCAAAAGGCAACCTACACAATCCCAATCCAGTGCCGAAGCAGAGTACAGAGGTGTCGACAACATCGTCTCTGAGTCTTGTTGGATCTGTAACCTTCTACTTGAGCTTCACTGCCCGATTCAAAAGGCAACACTGGTCTACTGCAACAATATTAGTGTGATACATCTTTGCGGCAATCCCGTCCAACATCAGCGCACTAAACACATTGAGATGGACATTCATTTTGTTCGCGAAAAAGTGGCTCGTGGTCAAGTTCGTGTCCTTTATGTTCCTTCCAGATAACATATTGCCGACATCTTGACCAAAAGACTTCACCGCATACTATTTGATTATTTTCGAGTCAGTCTCATTGTTCGTGAACCTCCCGCTTCGACTGCGGGGGTGTAATATAATATTTTCCGAATATTCTTCCATTTTTTGTATTAATTGTATATCTCCTATTTTAGGTAGAATTATAATCGTTTTGTAATTAGGTTGATTAGTTACCTAGTTTATAACAAGGTAAATACTTTTGCAATACTATATATATTGTAAATCATTCATCAATAAAATAAATGAACATATTCCTTCATGGTATCACAGTCAGTCTCATTCCAATTCTTTGTTCACCGATGTTAGGCCCCCAAATTATATTATCCACGCTCCAATTAACAAGGTTTGGGCATGCGGGAGAGCAAGGTATGGGCGTGCGAGGGAGTGTTAAGAGTCTCACATCGGATATGGAATGGGAACATGGACTCCTTATATGGACTTGGACAATGCTCACCGTACAAGCTAGCTTTTGGGGTTGAGTTAGGCCCAAGATCAATTCTTTACAAATATGACGAGAATACATATATTAATTAATCATGATTATGCTAATAGTCTATTAACAAACATGTACATATCATACATCTATTAATATGGTGCAAACACAGAATGCGAGTAAGTATATCGCTCTATATTAACGTATGTTTCTCATATAGCTAAGACGTACCAAGAAAACAAGGGGTAAGGAGGTCAACTTGTAGGCTATTCAAGGCTTTATATAGAATCTCAAAAAAATGCATATATATATATATATATATATATATATATATATATATATATATATATATATTGGTCTTCTTGAGGCTAGTGTTAATAGTTAACTTCAATTCAGTTTTTTAAGGAGCGCTTGGATAATTGAGAATTTAAGTTATATATACTGACAATATAATCATCCTTTATATTATTACTGTAATTTAACATGTTATAGTCGGTTACTTCCCACTTGTTCTAGGTTATTAATCAATGTTAATAACTAAAGTCACCCGGACTCTCCTTCTAGACTTAGAATATTCAACATGAGTAATTGAGTATAACCTTACCTAAATAAATGAGTGAAGGGAATATAAGTAATCTTGTCGAGTCGATGTTCGATCTCAAGAAAAGAAGCTTATCCACATTTGATGTTTATACCAACCGCAAATGAATGTAAGACATGTGTATGTATTGCATATAAACCTTTTATCACTTAACCGCGTTGTAACTTATCCACAATCAGTAAAATCATCACTCATTTATTGATGCTAAATAGAGTTCAATGGATCAATACATCTGGAGAAAGAAGCAGATACATAATTGAAACTATGCAACTTATTTAAGCATATTAACCTAGTGAAAATGTTATATACAAGGCTCCGAGAGGCCGCAATTTTTCTTCTGAACCTCAAGTGACGATGAGGGGCCTCTGTTCTGAAAGAGAACAGATTCAACAATTATTATAGGAGGAATTTACTCTAAAATGAAAGATAAGTTCTTATCATGGTTGCACCAGTGGGATCAGATAACAGATGTCTGATTAGGCCTTTTCTCATGTCATTTGGTGCAATAACAAACATGTAGAAGGCAAATAACATGAGGTCTGCTGACGAAAGACTAGAACCAAGAAATCCCTGCCACATCCTGAAAGAATAACGTTTCTCGTTAGTACGGAAAGATGTGACTTATATACACTAACAGTTTAAAGAACTTCCACGCTATCAGTGTAGTTTTACCTGTTGTAGGATACTAGGATGTTACCTTTCTTATTTTCTATGTTATTAATCCAACTTATTATGAACAGTTACATGTAGTTATCTGATTTCTCATAAAAATTGAAATTGCAACATTCTCATTATTCAAAACGAAAGAGTCTTATGTATTAAAAAAGGATTAAACCTTATATACATTGATAGTCCAAAGATTTTTATGTTAACTGTTTCTTTAACCTGTTGTAGGATGTCGCCTTCCTTATTTTCTATGTTACTGATCCAACTTATTAGCGTAGAAATGCGTAAGAACTCTTGAATGGAAAGAAGATGTAACTCAAGTTCCTTCGGAGTCGGTAGTCAATCCTATTTCTGATAGGAGCAATTGACAATTGTATCAGATTTCGACCATTATTTTCATATCTGTAATAGTACGAAAAGAAGGCAGAACTCCAAGTTGTTCAAGAATAGCGGCGTTGAGTTTCTCGACCATTTGACTTGGGACTAGTCATTCTACCCTCCCCAGACCCCACTTATGGGACTACTGGGTATGTTGTTGTTGTTGTTGTTGTTTGTAGTCAGTTCTATTTCTCGATGGGGCGGGGAAGTGATATAACTTGAATGGTTAAGTTATCTTTTCGGTTATCTAATTTCTGTAGAAGTTATTATAGTGTTAAAACTCATTCGAAAATGATGTCATATCATCGAAAATAACGGGATAATGGAGCAAGATCAAGCCATACCATTTTGGCACACGGAAGAATGCGCGGAAAAATGACCGTATCCCCTCAATATCCAGTTGCAATATGAGTGCCAGTCCAAAGAGGAAAAACGATCTTTGTCGCTTTCGTTCTTGCGGCCAAAGTGTGTTCCAAGCTGAATAAAAGATATGGATATCATGTATGATATGGAAAGCGTGCAAGGTCAGAATGCTAGTGATGCAATCAAGAACAGCAGAAATGGATATCATGTACCTTGAGTTGAAATACTCGAGGTACTTGAACTCGTAAGCATGTTATTGACATGATTTTGTCTTAAAATATTTGCAAGTACAGAGGCGCATTTTGGAGCTTCAGACAGTGATCTGACGACTGAATAACCTGTTTATGCAGTAGAGGAAGTTTCAGAATGACTTGCTGTAAATAATGGAGCTTAGACCTAACTCAACCCCAAAGCTAGCTTGTAGGGTGAGAATTGTCCAAGTCCATATAAGGAGTCCATGTTCCCATTTCATATCCGATGTGTGACTCTTAACACTCCCCCGCACGCCCAGACATTGTTAACTGGAGCATGGATAATATAATTTGGGGCCCAACATCGGTGAACAAAGAATTGGAATGGGTCTGGCTCTGATACCATGTAAAGAATGGATCTTGGACCTAACTCAACCCCAAAAGTTAGCTTGTAGGGTGAGGATTGTCCAAGTCCATATAAGGAGTCCACGTTCCCATTCCATATCCGATGTGTGACTCTTAACACTTGTATTTAAAAAACACATCAAGTGTAATTGTATTTTCTTCTTTTATTTTTCACCTGTGGCTGGATGAACCATGCTAGCAGCAGCACCAAATGCAAGTGTTTTTTGTTCTGTATTTGGCAAGGATCCACCAACAGGTATGTAAGACCACTCCTGCATATAATTTCACTAACGTCATTGGCTGTCATTCTCTAGACTTAAACCAAAAAAATTGCACGTAACTAAAGGTGGATTGGATTACCTCCTCGTAAATCTCTTTAATTCTTATGCCCAATGTGTTCAATCGTAACATCAGTTTTTTCTTTAACAGATCAAATGGCATTGCATCTTTTGAAGCCAAACAAGTTTCCTGCAGATAAGACACTTTTATAAGTCACATATAGCCAAGTAGTAAAATGTGGAGCATAATATCGAAAACTAGTTGGCGTAGAATCAAAAACTAACCTCGAAAAAGACTCGTGTTGGAGACATGGGCATGGCATAGAGAAATGTTGGATATTTAGCTTCTAAAGATTGAGCGTCGTGTCTGACATAGTCTCTATAATCCATGAAAACCATCAAGCTCGGGTCATATGGATTGTTATCGACCTAAAAATTTGGAAAACGACAAACGACCATATGGTTACAAAATTAACCAAGTTTAGATGTCATAACTGATTATTGGAAATGCAGAAAGCAGGTTCTTCAATGTGGAAAACATGATAGCAGTTTCCTTTCGATCCAATGAATAGGTAGTCTGATTCTAAGTTAACAATAAAAACAAAATAGTAAAATTGAATGCATATATCCAATACAAGCACCCATCTGTTAAGCCGCAAAGACATGTAAGGATAGGCTAAAATAAAGGGAAAATGCAAAGACATGTAACGTTAACTACAGATGACGGTTTAAGGTATTCAAAGTGCATTACATGCAAAGACTTCAGAATTAAGAGGTATTTGGCCAAGCTTTTAGCCAAAAAATTAAGTGTTTTAGGAAGTAGCAGAGATTGTTTTTCAAAAGCTATAAAAGTAGCTTATTTTCCCCAAAAGCACTTATGTAACATTAGTCAAGCACAAAGTACTGCTCTAGTATTGATAAAAGTGATTTTCAAATGGATTATCCAAATACCAACTGTTACTCTCCAAAAGTATTTTTTCGAAAACGCTTCTAACAACAAGCACTTTTCAAAATAAGTAGATTCTAAAAGCTTGGCCAATCATGCTATTAGTCTAGTTTGATGATCTTTATCTACCTCAACTTCCACTCCATAAGCTGTTTGAACCGAAACTCTGGGACCTCCCAACTCATACTGCAAGAATTTCCCGGAGGCTGCTCCAGACGCGACAGTGACAAACCTGTTATTGGAAGTTAGAAGCTTCAAAATGAGGAAGCAGTTAAATTTCAAGTCGGAAAAGTACTTAACAAACTATACCTGCAGGGAATCACAACGTTTCCCTCGCACTCTACTAGACTGTGGCCACTTGTGGCTTCAAGAATCCTCTCCACTTTCGAATTAAGATATAAAACACCTGCCTCCACACACCTAGGAAGATTAATGTGAATTACACCTTTAAGGAAAATAAAATGGATGAAACATATTAACAACTCGTATGACATAAGCAACAAATTCAGTGAATCTAACCTTTTGAGCAACTCCTCATGCAGTAAATGTCGACTAACTCTTCCATAAGCACGCCCAATAAGAATAGGATCATCATCATCCAGATATACAATGGTATCCCGCCATACATGTTCAATGCAGGCTTGAAGCCCAAGATCTGAAAAAAGAAAGTATAAGCATCATATCCTAAACATCAATTTTGCAGTGAAAAACTAATTTGAGTATCAGAAACCTCGAAACTAATAATGACAGATACAGTGCACATGCATATAATTAAAATAAAGTGAATCTTCAAGTATAATCATCTTATTTTTATTTAATTGTCACTCAGCCAAGGTTAGGTATTTCCCGATATCACCAAGTCTTCCTGTCGTGGGACCATATACCCGGTGACTTGTTTTTGGGACACTTCTGTAACTTCCGGTTATTCTTTATGATCACCTTTGTTCAGATTATTTTGCAATCTTGATCCATTTACTCATTTAGTTCTTGAAGAGGTTTTCAACTCTCTGAACTACTAATATAAATCACAAATATTCAAATTTCCCTTGCATACACATATTTTTGTGATTACTATCATAATTTGTTTTCTATGACACTTTTTAACATTTATCATTTTACGAAGAGATTAAGATAAAGGATCAAATTATGCCTGAGAATTAACAATCTGTAGAAACCCCAAGTTGAACAAATTGCTAAAAGGGAGAATGTAACAAGTCCTATGAATCTAGCATTTCGTAAAAGGAAATCCAATGTGCTTCTCAGAAAACGCCTTTAATATGGATGCTTTATCCTGTCTCCACTTATGAAAGGCCAAGCCGACATAATAGGCATTACGATGCAAGGAGCTTTACTTGGAGAAATAAAAGAAACATGTATCACACATATAACATCTGAGAAAGTCCCACATGAATATAACGGGCATTCAAGAATCGGTACATGAAATTTCAATGAATTCGAAAGAAATCTCTTAGTAATAAGCCAACATGCAAAATAGATGAAAAGACTCTTCATAAAAAAAATAAGGATAAAAACCTTTGAACTCGTCCTCCCAGACACCGTAGTTATTTGTGAAAGGAAGATCAGGCCCAACGAGCCCCACGTTCAACCCCAATTTAGCTGACTCCGCAGCAAGAGCAAGACCAGCAGGACCGCAACCAATAACCACTAAATCCAGTACAGTTTGTCCATCTGATATTTGTCGCAACTGCAAGCTGAGATAGTATGATGAAACGAAACAAATTGCAAAAATTTGCAGTGTGATAGTTAGAAGCAATTGCCATACAAATTGCTACAACAACAACAACAATAACAAATAACAACATACCCAGTGAAATCCCACAATGTGGGGTCTTGGGGAGGGTAGAGTGTACACAGACCTTATCTCTACCTTGGTAGGTAGAGCGGTTGTTTCCGAGAGACCCTCGGCTCAAGACAAAACACAAGCCCAAGCAAAGTAAGACACACAAAGTGCGTAAGTCATGGCAGCGCATTCTGAAAAAGAAATAAGTAAAAAGAAGCAATAGCTAATGCAAGTAAATAAGACAAACAAAATACACATAGCAGCATAAATCAAACGACAATGGACTATAAGGCAATATGATAGGCTAAGTGAGTCTACCATAATAATACTAAAACTACCAGTTTGTAAGCGTATGTAGGGCTACGCTGGACTACCTACTATCCTTCTAACCTAATACGTGTCCTCCATAACCCCCTATCTAAGGCATGTCCTCAGTGAGTTGCACCTGCGTCATATCCCGTCTAATCACCTCTCCCCAATACTTCCTCGGCCTACCTCTACCCCTCTTGTACCCGTCCATAGCCAACCTTTCACACCTCCATACTGGGGCATTCATGTCTCTCCTCTGTACGTGTCCGAACCATCTCAACCTAGCTTCTCGCATCTTATCCTTCACCGAGGCCACTCCCACTCTGTCACTGATATCATCATTTCTAATTCTATCCCTCCTTGTATGCCCACACATCCATCTTATCATCCTCATCTCCGCAACTTTCATCTTTTGGGTGTGCGAAATCTTGACCGACCAACACTGCGCCCTAGACAACATGGTCGGTCTAACCACCACCCTATAGAACTTGCCTTTAAGTTTTGGTGGCACCTTTTATCGCACAATACTCCAGATGCGAGCTTACATTTCATCCACCCTGATCCAATACGATGTGTGATATCGTCATCAATCTCTCTATTTCCTTGGATAATAGACCCGAGGTACTTGAAGCTCCCTTTCTTTGGAATGACCTGGGTACTAAGCCTCACTTCCACGCATGTCTCAAGGTCGCTCCTGTCACTGAACTTGCACTCCAAGTATTCTATCTTGGTCCTACTCAGCATGAACCCTTTAGACTCTAGAGTCTGTCTCCAAACCTCCAGCTTAGCGTTCATTCCCGCTGCGGGTCTCATCAATCAAGACTATGTCGTCTGCGAATAACATACATCATGACACCTCCCGTTGGATTTGTCGCGTCAGTCCATCCATTACCAAGGCAAATAGGAATGGGCTAAGAGTTGATCCCTGGTGCAGCCCCATCATCACTGGAAAGGGCTCCGAGTCTCCTCCTCATCTCCACGACACTTTCCCAAACTTTCATAGTGTGGCTTAGCAGCTTGATACCCCTATAGTTGTTGCAACTCTGGATATCACCTTTGTTGCAAAGTTGCAACAACTATAGGATGCAGAGCGGTACCACCCACCCTACCCTACCACCTATAGGAGGCCGTCCTACACCGCCTGAAAAGGAACTACAATGATCTTGAATAGGGATCCTACCAGCGATGAATAGAATTCCCATAAAAATACCACTAAATCGAGCATTAGTAATTTCGTATGCAATCAAAATGTTGGCATGGCAGGTGTAGGAACTACTAAAGATACTAAAGAAACAACGACAACTACTACTAGTTCATCAGCTAAGATATTCCCGAATACTTTACAAGATAGTTTGGAGCTTCTTCATTTCTTTCATATTATATAGTAAAAGCAGTGACTCTTAAGAATACTACTTCAAGCCAAAGATGAACAATCAATTTGGCATTTTTTTTCGACATTTTTGAAAGAAATAATCCCTTGATTATTTTCATTAATTGAAAGGCTATATATACAAGTTACATATTTTCATAATAGGAGAATCATATTCCTATTATATTCCTAAAACCTTATTCTACCATAATTCTAACTATACAATTATGGTAAGTGTACAAGACTAATTAAGGTAACATTTACACTACAATATTACAACAATATACATAACCAATATACACAACCCGTGATGGGCCAACCCGAGATGGGCTTTCTGCCTTCTTCCGTGTTGGGTTGTTTCCGAAAGCACCCGTGATATACACTATGTATATCAAGTGTGTATCACGGGTATATACCTTGTTTAACACACCCCCGCAGTCATAGCGGGCGGTCTTCGAACGCTGAGACTGTCCCTAAAATCTTCAAAAAGGACCAAGGGAAGACCCTTTGTAAAGATGTCTGCAATTTGATATCTTGACGGGACATGACAGACGCGTACCTGACCCCGAGCAACCTTTTCGCGGACAAAGTGAATGTCCATCTCGATATGCTTAGTGCGTTGGTGTTGAACCGGATTACCAGAAAGGTAAATGGCACTAATATTATCGCAATAAACCAAGGTTGTCTTCTGAATGGGACAATGAAGCTCCAAAAGCAAGTTACGTAACCAACATGATTCTGAGACCACATTAGCTACCCCTCGATATTCAGCTTCGGCACTTGAGCGGGATAGAGTTGACTGACGCTTCGCCGACCAGGAGACCAAGTTGTTGCCAAGGAACATACAATAGCCAGACGTAGACATTCTGGTGTTGGGACAGCCACCCCAATCAGCATCCGTATACGAGACAAGTGTAGATGTCGAGGAAGGATATAGATGCAACCCATAGTCAAGTGTACCCTGAATATACCGAATGATGCGTTTGAGTGCATTCATGTGCTCAATTCTATGATCATGCATGAACAAACACACCTGCTGGATAGCATATGTAATATCTGGTCTCGTAAAGGTAAGATACTGAAGGGCCCCTACAAGACTGCGATAGCGGGTCGGTCCTCGTAGGGTACGCCGGCCACGGCACTAAGCTTGGGCTTCGTATCAACTAGAGTGGAAGTGGACTTACAGGATGACATCCCAGCCCTCTCGATGATCTCAGTTGCATACTTCCGTTGAAACAAGAATAATCTATCGGAATGACGAGTGACGACAATCCCCAAAAAGTAACTCAAGGGCCCTAAGTCTTTCATAGCAAACTCAGAGCTAAGCATGGTCATGATAGACTGGCGTAAGGCATCAGAAGAGGCAGTCAAAATGATATCATCCACATACAACACAATGTAGGCCAAGGACGAACCACGACGGTAGATGAACAAGGAATTATCTGACCTACTGTGAGTGAACCCAATAGTCGAAATATAGTCAGCAAACCTTGTATACTAGGCACGGGGGACTGCTTAAGCCCATATAAGGACTTCTTCAATAAACAGACATGATGAGGTTGTTTGGGATCCCTGAATCCCAAAGGTTGATGCATATAGATTGTTTCCTTGAGATCATCATGGAGGAAAGCATTCTTGACATCTAACTGATGAATAAGCCATGCTTTCGAAAGAGCCAAGCTAAGCACAGTGCGGATGGTAGCTTGCTTGACCACCGGACTAAACGTCTCACTACAATCTATGCTAACCTGCTAAGTCTTACCATCACTCACAAGTCGAGCCTTATGCCTTGCAAATGAACCATCTGAATTTTTCTTGTGAACAAAGATCCACATAGACCTGATATTATTAATACCAGATGGACGGGGTACCAACTCGCACGTCTTATTATCAATAAGAGCATTATATTCATCGGTCATAACAATTTTCCAATTCGGGTCATTGAGCGCAGACACAGGATTACGGGGTAATGGTGATTTAGGGATATTAGAATGTAAATTAAAATGTCTCTTTGGTTTATAAATACCCCGTTGACTACGAGTGACTGGTCTATGACTTGGGGAAGACATGGGCGGACTGTGGGAATTTTCTAGACTCGGGAAGGACCGGCCGGCGGAGCCCACCGCCTCGCGGCCCCAACTGGACTCGTAACCGGAAACCGACGCGCGAGATCGGCCCGGACGCCGGATTGGGCTCGTAGAATCGGGGCCGATTATGGAAACTGGGGCAGAACCTAGCCCAATTCCAGAACTGGAAACTGAGGGTGGAATCGGGACTGTAGACGCAGCGGGCAGTGGGCCCGCTGGCGGAGTTGGGTGCGGGACATGTCTGACAAATGGTGAGTAATATACAGGGATATCCTATCATCCAAAAAATTATACGAACTAGGCACGGGAGTATTAACTTTAGCAAATGGAAATTGAGTTTCATCAAAAATTACATGGCGATTAATGATGATTTTGTTGGAGGATAAATCAAAGCATTAGTAACCACGATGATTAGACGAAAAACCCAAAAACACACACGGAGTAGACCGGACCTGAAGTTTGTTAATTGTGGTGGATGGAAATAACGGATAACACAAGCACCTAAATACCCGAAGATAAGAATAAGGAGTTTTATTATATAAAACTTGAAGAGGGAAGAATAAGTCAGACCTTTTAAATGAATTATATTAAGGAGAAATGTAGCCGTTTGGAGAGCATGATGCCCAAAAAATTGGGTACGGAAGCATGAATCAATAATGTTCGGACAATGTTATTTATGGAACGAATTTTGCGTTCGCCTTTCCCATTTTGTGAAGATGTATGAGGACAAGAGAAACGAAAATTTATCTCATTATTAGCACAGAATTCCCGAAACACCCCATTGTCATATTCTCTGCGATTATCACACTGAATATTTTTGATTTCTCGGTCGAATTGGGTTCTAATGAATGCTCTAAATTTTAGGAAGATGGAAAAAACTTGAGATTTTTTCGCTATCGGAAACGTCCATAAAAACTTAGAATAATCATCCAAAAAGAGAACATAATACCGATGACCCACAGAACTAAGAACAGGAGACGTCCATAAGTCGCTATGAATAATATCAAATGACATTAAAGTATGAGATTTGGAGTCTACAAATGGCAATTTAACCATTTTTCCTAAAGAACAAGATTGACAATTTGGAGTACGACTCGTACCCTTAGATGAAATAAAACTATTTTTATCTAAAGATGACAAAATAGAGGACCCCGGATGACCAAGACGAGCATGCCACAAGGAAGGAGAAATGGCTGCAAAAGCTGATGGCAGGGCTTGACTCGATGGACCGGAACTGGGTGTGATAGGATCAAGATCTCCCCTACTATCACACCTCATGAGAGGACTCCCCGTCTTGAAATCCTTCACAGAGAAACCAAATGGATCAAATTCAATAGAAATAGAATTGTCAATAGTGAATTTACGGATAGAGACTAAGTTTTTAATCAATTTGGGGGCGTGTAGGGTGTTTTTCAAGATAAGAGGAGGATGAGGGGGAGATAACGTTTTATGACCATAACCACGAATTGGAATAGAATTACCATTACCAACAGTTATACCGCGAGGGTTGCTCAAATTGGAATAAGACGAGAGCGTACCTGAATCAGATGTCATGTGGGTGGTGGCACCGGTGTCCATATACCAATTTGGGTCCGGAGGATTTAAACCAAGCGTGTGCATTGCGACTTCGATGTCGGTAGGCGTGGGTGTCGCTGCGTGATGGGCTTGCGGGGGCCAAGGCCCAAGCACCCCTGCTTGCGGTCTCGGCCCAGACTGCTGGCTGTAACTCGACCAGGACGAATTGGGCACCGGACCATTCTTTGGCGGGCGTCCACCGCCAATTGGGCTGCAAGTTGCTGGGCTGAAACTGCCGCTGGGAGGCAAACTGGCTAGGCCCAAACTGCTGACCACCGCGAGGACCCCCACCGCCACCACCATTCTACCGGCTGCCGCCGTTGTTGCCGCCGCGGTTCTTGCCATTATTTTTCTTATTTCCACCCTTTTTGCCGCCACCGTTGTTGCGGTTTTGGCCCGAGTTGTTGGAACCAGTAGGATACACCGTGGACTCGGTCATCATGACTACGGGACTAGTACCGGTAGCCGCTCATTTTGCCATGCCTGTTTCTTCTAGTGTAAGCATAGAACGAGCCTGATAAAATTGCGGAAGCGGATTGCTTTGCCGAAGAAGCGTTCCAACACCACTATAGACCTCAGAGAGGCCGGAAACCATTTGGAGGACCAAACGATTGTTCGAAACCGGCGCACCAACGTTGCGAAGTTGGTCCGCCAATTCCTTTAATCTTTTGCAATAAGCCGAAACATTAGGGAAATCTTCCATATTGACGTGGGAGAAATCCTGCTCAAGGGTAACGACTCTAGAATTTTGATTATCTTGGAATATATCACGCAGTCTATCCCAATTCGCATGTGTCATAGCGTCAGACTCAATAATTCTTTGCAAAAGGTCGGTAGATATGGTGGAATATATCCACTGAAGGACGGTAGCATCAATAGTCGTCCATAACTTAGGATCATCCTCGCGTTTTGTCACCTCCGTATCCTCAGGAGCCGCGGGGATTATGTGATGGATGACTTGATGCGATCGTGCGTGAATTTTGAACAGTTCGGCCCACGTCGCATATTGGACGTTTTCTATTTCAAGAACAAGAGGGATGTTATTCTTGGTGTTAGAAACTGTAAGGGCAGGATGAAACATGTTCCGGGATGTAGACATATTGATAGAACAATATGTGATCGAGGGATTAGGGAGAAAATTTTGAGAAGAATGGGGTTCTCGTCGGCACGAAACCCGAGAGCAAGGTCTCGGATTTTGCTAGGGATTTCGACGGGAAAAATGGAGAATTTGGGAGAGAAAATAAACCTAGACTCTTGATACCATGCAAGAAATAATTCCTCGATTATTTTCATTAATTGAAAGGCTATATATACAAGTTACATATTTCCATAATAGGAGAATACTATTCCTATTCTATTCCTAAAACCTTATTCTACCATAATTCTAACTATACAATTATGGTAAGTGTACAAGACTAATTAAGGTAACCTTTACACTACAATATTACAACAATATACATAACCAATATACACAACTCGTGATGGGCCAACCCAAGATGGGCTTTCTGCCTTCTTCCGTGTTGGGCTGTTTCCGAAAGCACCCGTGCTATACACTATGTATATCAAGTGTATATCACGGGTATATACCTTGTTTAACAATTTTGTTATTTCAACATTTTATTTTGACTTATCTTCACTACTGTTATAATTTGATAAACATGTCTGAGGCTTTAAGAATTTCAGTATTTCTTTTTGAATTCTCCACAAAATCTACGCAGAACCTTCATAAACTTGCATAGAACATGATATGGCCTTAAATTTGTTTGAGTCCCCTCAATATTTATCCTCATTTTTTTTGTTTCCACTCAAAGAAAGAAAAGATGATTCTTTAAAGGATTCTATTTTTATACACTGACACTATAAATATTTTTCAGAAGCTAATCACATATTGCTTTCTTATACTATATAACCTATTACAACTAGTTAAACTATACTAAAAATGTTTAAAGTTTCCTACACTACTAGGTTACTTAAACTAGATATGGATGGTATAAACAATTTTCACACTTGCCATTATATATGTTAAATACCTTTTCAAAGAGTTTAACTTCTATATATACACTCACAATCTAAAAGAATCTTTACACTACCAAGTCACCTAATAGATAACTACACTAACTGTCCATATGAAATAGGATTACTAATCTGCAAATTAAGGCAGGTAACCTGCTATAACACATTAAAATATACTCATAGTATCATGTCACATTCTCAATATGCAGCAACAACTACTACTACTACTATATCTGAATCTCAAACAAGTTGGAGTCGGCTATATGAATCTTCACTTCTTTATTTAAGCTCAACTCATGACATTATCATACCAAGTAAAAGTAAAAGTGGAAAATTAAGTTAAATACCTTTACGAATAGAGGTTAAGTTCTTGTATTGACGACATAAATTATTTTACACGATCAGGTCATGTATAAGCTAATTACACGTAAAATCTATAATAAGCATTGATTAGAAATTTGGTGAAAATGGTAACTAACCACCTATCACATGTTAGAATAAGAAAAAGAAGTACACTATCAGCGTATATAACCTAAATTATTTACAT
This sequence comes from Anisodus tanguticus, assembly GCA_034509755.1. Classification (NCBI taxonomy): domain Eukaryota; kingdom Viridiplantae; phylum Streptophyta; class Magnoliopsida; order Solanales; family Solanaceae; genus Anisodus; species Anisodus tanguticus. Next base: position 2,283,938 of record CM067558.1, read on the forward strand.
ATGGGAGATCAAGAAAATCACCTTATCAGAAAGCTTAGACTGCTGATCCATATCTTTATTCTGCTGCATTTGAACAAACACGAGTTCCGAACCACCAGCTTTTATATAATCCTCTTCATCAGCAAAATTTTCTTTATCAACTACTAAACTCTCACTTCCACTACTACTACTACTACACTTCACTTTCATATGTATAGGCCAAAAATCTTGCTTTTTTCTTGGCATAATTCTCCTCCCTCCTAATGATTTCAATCTCGGACACGTAAACACCGCCATTGCAGCAAAATTTCTAGCTCCAACACACTCCATTATTGAGTATAAGTGTATATATATACTCTTTCTCTGGCTCCTTTGTTTTTTTTTTCTTCAAGATTGTTCAAAATATGAGATATTCATTCATTCTTTTGGGTTAAAGGGTGTTTGAAAATTGAAAAATCTTGAAAAATTTGCAAGAATTGAAGATTAATTTGAAGTGGATTTTGTGAGTTTTCCTTGTTATTTTGGATGGACAAGAGGAGAAAACAGAGAGAATATGTCATGGATAGAGGAGGGAAGTTTTCTGCTGACCTGTATACCTGTTATTTCTCGAGAGGCCACGTGGATGGATATGATTTGTTGGAGTTATTTCGTCCTGACAATAATTCAGACCCTTTTTTATTATTATTTTTCTACACTCCTTTGTGTTTGATTTTTTGAATTTCTCTAGAATTGGCATTTGTTTAAAACAAAACCAATGACTTTTTTTCCGTTTTAAATATTTTTAACCAAATATTTGAAGAAATTTTTTTGGTAAGTTTGAAATAAAGTTTGAAAAAATAAGGCCCAGGTTCTTAGCCATTTTCTTTAAAGAAAAATGAATGAAATAGAAATAGTATGCGTGTCCTTGTACATTTGCACCTTGAAAGTTGAAACAACCTACATAGATATCTATCATAAACTTGATGCATTAAATGCAAATTGTTCAATTGTAGCGTGTCAGTCTGTCACTTCTAATCCATGGATCACTGGTTGACAAGTTAATTATGTATTGGATTATGGGTAAACTTATATAAATAATTATATTTAATTATATAATTCAATTAAATACAGTTATGATTTACGTGTTTTGTATGTCTTCGGTTATATTCAGATACACGATTTCTCCTTTTGAATACAGAAATACAAGCGAATTCAGAAATTATACTGTATTTACACTCAAAAATGAAAAAATGAAGAATATAATCAAATTCTATCAGATTTCTAGTGAAAATACAAACAACAATAACAACGACGACATATCTAATCTAAGGCTGGCCAGGGCCGGGACGGCCTGACCCCGACTCGACCCAGCCCCGACCCTGATTAGCATAAAAAAAAATCGGTAGCGGGACTCGAACCGGGACGGGACAATGTCTCGTCCCGAGCCCGCCCCAGGCCCGCCAATCCCGAGCCCGCCCCGATCCCGCCCGAAAGTCCCCTTTTGCAAATATAATCGTTGCACCAACGGCCATTTTAGATTTTGGCTGTTGGGAAACGACCATTTTTGGCCTCACCCCCCTCCCCCAACCCCCCTACCCCCTTAATATTTATTTTTAAACCATAAGTTATTATATTTACACTTTAACCCAATTTTCCAACCATAAATAACTCATTTTCTCTGCATCTTTCTCACAAATCTTCCTATAATCTCTCTAATCTCTCAATATATCTCTCTACAAGTCTACATTGTTTACTAAATATTCAATTTTATTTATTCATTTGGGAATTGAGAGTGAAGTTGGCAACTAGCTTGAGGATCTTCCATCGAGCAAAGTTTCAATTTTCAACCTTTCGATTACACGTCGACGTTTGGTACATTCGTTCCTTCATTAAATTATTATTGTCTGTTTATTTTATTTAGCGCACTTAATTTTATTATCTTTAATTATTTATTATCATAATTAAAATGGAAGGATTAAGAGGTATATTTAAGGGTAAGGGTAAGGGTGCTTCTTCTAGTAGGGGCAACCAGGGCAAGGGTACTTCTTCTAGTCATCATATTCCTACAAAGGATGATTTTGTTGATACTGAACATTTTCCTACAATACGATTAGATTTAGACGAGGAGCTATTTTCTGGAACTCAAGAAGACTTTAATTTAGACGATGATCAAGATGATACACCCACTAGTGTTGATGACAACACACCCACTAGTGCATCTTCAACTGAAATGCCTCATATTCCCCCAAGTATGAGACGAGGTCCAGCAAAACGACCATTAAAATCAGATGCATGGATATTTTTTGATAGGGACGTAGAGAATCAAGTAGCTAGATGTAAAATTTGTAAAAATGTTTTAAAATTTAAAACTGGAAAAGGTCGCGGTGGGATGGGGGGGGGGGTTAATTAGACACGTAGTAAGTGCTCATCCAGCTAGGTATGCCCAATATCAGGCTTCAAAATCGGGTGCGCAAACGTCCGCTCAATCGGAACAAGGTTCACATATTGTCTCGGACCAAGTACAGGGTCAAATTAACCCCACGACGGGGGGAATTGTAGGCCCTAAATACAATAAACATAGAGATAGGGAAGCAATATCAAAATTAGTTGATTTGGAAGGTTTGCCATTTCCTTCATCTCCCAGTTTTATTCATTACATTAGAGATATATATAATCCTGCTTTTAACGGTTTTTCTAGATCAACTGTTATGAGAGATGTATTTAAATTCGCACATGAATATCAACAATATTTACGTTATTCATTATATCATTTTAATGGCAAAGTATCTATCACGTCTGATATAGGTCGTAGTACTAACTGCCATGATTATTTAATGGTAACTTATCATTGGATAGATTATAAATGGTCTATGCAAAAACGTATCTTAGCGTATAGATATATAGATGATAGGCACACTGGTACTTTTATTGCAGAAAATATTAATCAAGTGTGCCATTATTATGGAATAACCGATAAAATTATGACTATTACATTAGATAACGCTTCTTCTAACAATTACGCTATTACAATTTTAAAAAATAGTTTAACTCCATCTTTTTCAGATGATTTTCATATAAAATGCGCGTGCCATATATATAACTTAATTGTAAAGGATGGTCTATCACTTTTTCAAGACATTCTTAGTAAAATACAATTTGCTATAAACTTTATTTTTAAAAGTAATAGAGTACAACGAAGAAAAGAATATAAAAAAATTTGTCACGATTGTGAACTACCTTATAGAAAAAATCCAGAAGAAGTATCCACTAGGTGGATTTCTTTATACGAGCAACTACTTGTTGCTTATGACTATAGAAAACCTATAACTTTATTTTTTAATTCTCATAATCAAAATCCAGCTGATATGGTTGTAGATAGTGATTGAGTAAAAATTTCCGAACTTATTGTATTTTTAGAGAAATTTTTTCAAGCAACAAAAGAATTTTCCGGTATATATTATCCTACTATTTCAACTATGTTGTTTTATATAACTCTAATATTTTTATTACTTAGTGAATATATGGAAAAACCAGCTTATATGGTAGCTATTAAAAAAATGTTTATCAAAATAAAAAAATATTTTATTCCTATTCCCACTATTTATATTATTGGTGATGTATTAAATCCGACTATTAAAATAGACGGTACTAAATCACTAATTGAAACTATTTACGATTGTATAGAAGTACTACCACCTCCAAGTCCCAAAAATCTAAATAACCCACCACCTATTGAACAAACTAAAGAAGAAGTGTTGTCTAGCGTAGAAGACCAATGCAAAAAAAAATATAGGTTTTACCAACAAGAAAATGCTAGTAACTTACCGGCTTACATACCATCTTCTTCATCTTCAACACAACCTCACAAAAGACATGTTGTTTCTGCGGCTAGTATTGAAAGCCTCAGAAATAGAATGTGCGGCCGTACCGCTAATAACCAAATTAGCGAGTTGGATATTTTTGTTTTGCAGGGTTCTGTACTGTACCAAGAAGTTATCAATGAAGATGGACATGAAGACTTATTTCGAAATACTTGGAGGGGAATGAGAAGACCTTTCCGACACTTTCAATGATGTCCCGAGATGTTTTGAACATTCAAGCATCATCAACTGCGTCTTAAAGCGTTTTTTCTGCCGGCAGATATCAAATAGGAGACCACAGACACTCATTAGCCGGAGACAGCTTGGAAATTGCAGTATTATTCAGAGATTGGATACGAGCGGAGCGGAGAATGTGCGGTCAACCGGAGATCAACGAAGAAGAAGACGAAAACTACAACGAAATCTTATCCGAAGGTAGTGGAAGCGGCATGGATCAATTTGACCAACAAATATCAATTCCAACCGAAGAACCACCGGAAATTATCAAGCAATTAGAACAGGTTTTTTTGATAATGTAATTTTTTTAATTGCAATTTTATTATGTAATTTGCAACTTTTGGACAACACCACAAAGTTGCAATTTAGATAATTGTATTTGTATTACAAAAAAATCATATGTCTATTAAATAATATAAGAGGCACAAAAACAGTCTTGGGATGTTTTTATTACACTATCTTGTCTTGTTTATTGAGTTTTTTTTATACATATGTTATTTAAAAAAAAAAAAAACACCGCCGAAACCCGATACCGATCCCGTCCCCGACCTGATTCCGACGGGATCGGGATTGGGACGGGACTGGAGCAAGTCCCGCCAGATCCGACCCCGCCCCCTTCGCCCGTCCCACCCCGACCCCGCCAGACCCAAGCCCGGCCCACTGGCCAGCTATAATCTAATCTAATCTCATATGGTGGGATCCGGGGAATGTAGAATGTACGCAGACCTTACTCCTATCTTGTGAGATAGACATGTTGTTTCTGAAAGACGGCTCAAGAGAAAATATGAAAAAAAATGTCAGATACGAATTGAAGAAAGTAAAGTTGAGTAAATAGATCATGACAAAATATTATAAATAAATATTAATAGAGAAATTTTAACATTAAATGCATCAATTAGTACAATGATAAAAAGTATAAGAAATAGCCGTTAGTAATAGGCGAAAGTACAAAATCTATTGTATTTAAAACTGGAGAAATTACTCTACTTTGCCAAAATGCAGTAGAGCCAAAATTCCCGCATTATTATTGAAGAACTGACATCTGCTGCTCTTAATCGATCGCCATGAATTCCGGCCAGCTATGAATTCCTATAACTCAATTTCGCTAGAGAAAAATACTTTACCGAAGAAACTTAAGCTCTTTATATGTAAAAATAGATTCGAAAATCACCATTCACCGTTGAATATACTTTTCTGGCAGCGGTGATGGAGAGATTGGTTGCAGACGCGGCGGTGAAGAGTTGCTGAAAACCTAGGGAAGAGAGAACATCGGGGAAAAGAGAAGGAGATATGTCTTCGATGATGGTGGAAGTGAGTCGGGGATTGGATGTGGCGGCAATGGAGATGAACAGTGAAATGAGGACCTGACGAAGATTGCGAGCAGTGATTGTGATAGAGAGAGAAAAATAGTCAAATATATTTGTGTGGTTATAGATCATCTCATTTTATGTAAAAGTTAAAGTTTAAAATTAATTATTGTCAAATAAAAAAATATGTCATTCTTTTTTTCTACGGACTAAAAGGAAAGCGAGTCATTCTTTTTGGGACAAAAGGAATAGTATTTTTGTCCTTGTATATAAGTACATAGTAATTAGCTATGGTAGGTAAATAAATACTGAAGGAAGTTAATTTCATGTCTCATTTCATTCCAAGATTACAATATATATATATATAAATCAATCTAGGCTAAAAATATGATAATCATCCTAATTACATTGGTATGATGGAGATAATTTGAATGTGATGAAGATCAATCTAGGCTAAGAATATGCTAATTATCCTAATTACATTGATATGATGGAGATAATTATGGATTAGGCTCATAATTATCTTAACAGTCTCCTGTAGTCTTAGCGGAAGGTTCTCGTATGCTGAGAATGTTCCTGAAATCATCAAACAGTAAGCGCGGAAGACATTTCATGAAAATATCTGCAATCTGATAACAGGACTTGTCCACATGCAACCTTTTCACGGACAAACAAGATATCAATTTCTATGTGTTTTGTGCGTTGAAGCTGGACAGGGTTACCTGATAAGTATATCGCACTCACATTATCACAATAAACCACCGTTACTTTTTCGATTGGACAATGAAGTTCTAAAAGAAGATTACGGAGTCAACATGATTCAGAGACCACATTAGTTACCCCTCGATATCCTGCTTCAGCACTCAACCGAGACAGTATCGGCTGACGTTTCAACGACCATGAAATGAGGTTGTCTCCTAAAAACACATTGTGGAACGTCGTGTGTCCGGGAAGCCACCCCAATCAACATCTGTATAGGATGTAAGTCTAGAAATTGTGGACTTATACAGATGCAACTCAAAATCAAGAGTACCCTTAATATATCGCATAACTCGTTTAAGAGCCCCCATATGTTTTTCTTTCGGATCATGCATATGTAAACAAACCTGTTGAACTGCATAGGAGATATCAGGTCTCGTGAAGGTAAGATACTGCAATGCCCTGCTAAGGTGTTGTAATGTATTGGGTCACTGTATGGAGTGTCTGTAGAGTTACTCAGCTTCGCCTTTGTATCAACCGGTGTATGTGACATTTTGTACGAGAACATGTCGGCTTTGTCAATGATCTCCTCGGTGTATTTCTTTTGACAGAGAAACATACCACATGCATATTGTGTTACAACAATGTCCAAAAAATAGTTTAAAGGGCCCAAATCCTTCATAGCAAATTTCGAAGCAATGAAGGTTATAATAGACTGGCGAAGTGACTCAGATGACGCTGTGAGAATGATGTCATCTACATAGAGAAGAATATATGTCATGTCATTTCCCTTCTTGTAAATAAATAAAGACTGATCGGACTTGCTTTGTGAGAACCTCGGTGTGGATACGAACCCTGCAAACCTGTTATACCACGCCCTGGGGGCTTGTTTCAAACCATATAATGATTTTTTCAACAAGCAAACATAATCCGGATGAGTAGGATCTCGGAAGCCCAAAGGCTGGTGCATGTAAACTGTTTACTGTATGTGACCATGTAAAAAAGCATTTTTGACGTCCAGCTGATAGATGGACCATGATTTGGACAGAGCCAGACTAAGAACAGTCCTAATAGTTGCTGGTTTAACTATTGGACTGAATGTTTCACCACAATCCACGCCAATCTGCTGAGACCTACCATCACCAACAAGACGAGATTTGTGTCTCGCAAAAGAGCCGTCAGAATTCTTTTTATTACAAAAAACCCACATAGGACGTATGATGTTCACATTAGATGGACAGAGCACTAATTTCCACGTATTATTTTTAATAAGAGCATCAATTTCGTCTAACATGACATCTTTCCAATTTAGTCTGATAGGACTGCTTTGAGATTTTTTGATAGTGGTGATGGTTGGATAAAAAAGGTTAGGTTAAATTGACGCTTGGGCTGAAAAATCCCGTGCTATGCACGATTTTCAACAGTCCGAGGTGGGACCGAGACAGATGGTTGGGGCTTGGGTTATATGTTTGTGAACTAGGCCGATTGGAGGTTCTATTTTGGGCTGGTGGAGCTGGGACAGGTGGCCTGGTTAGGGAGTTGGATGAGGGAGCAGTGGGCTCCCTCATTTGGGCCTGTCATTTACTGTAAATGGACTGGACCGAGGCCGAAGAGGAGGAAGTCGTGGGCTCCTCGGACTCGCCCAGTCCCATTTTGTTGTTGGGCTGGTGCATGTTGGGATGGTCCAGCCGAGGCATTAACGGGTTGGGCATGTAGATGGTAATTCAAAATTGGATGTATTCCAACGTCAAAAAATTCGTATGAAGGGGACGACACATGAGATTTAGCAAACGAAAATGTAGAATCATAAAAAATAACGTGACGAGAGCTGATAATTTTTCCATTAGACATATCATAACACTTATATCCCCTATGATTTTGTGGGTATCCCAAAAAACACAAGGAGTGGAACGTGCTTGACCTTTATTAATGGTTGTGGATGGAAACAAGGGATAACATAAACACTCAAAAACCCTCAAATGTATATAGGAAGAAATACGATGGTATAACATTTGTGTGGGTGATAGGTTTGAGAGTAGCTTACTAGGAAGAATGTTTAAAAGATATGTGGTCATTTGAAGAGCATGATGACAAAAAGACGGTGGTGTGGACAAATGCACAAGAAGTGTGCGAATTAGGTTGTTGATTGTTCGGATTTTTCTTTCAGCTTCCCCATTTTGAGGAGAAGTATGTGGACATGAAAGATGCAAGGACATTCCATTTTGGTGACAAAATTCCTTGAATTGGTCATTTATGAATTCTCTCATTGAAATATTTAATGAATTTCTCAAATTGAGTTTTGATAAAAAAACACTAAATTGTTTTAAAACGGTGAAGGCCTGCGATTTCTGTCCTATGAGAAATGTCCACAGAAAATTCAAATAATCATCCAAAATAAACATATAATACTTATGACATGCCGAACTTAAAATCGGGAATGTCCACAAATCACTATGCATGAGATCAAATGTCATAAGAGTATTAGAATCAAATAATGTAAAAGAAAGTTTAACATGCTTCCCAAAAACACAAGCTTGACAAACATGAGAGTCCATGAGTTTGTTACAATCAACAAATTTATTATTTCTAAGAAAATTGAACACCGGTGCTCCCGGGTGTCCCAACTGGTCATGCCATAAAATGGGAGAAATAACTGCAAAAATTGATGGACTGGTGACTTGGTTGTTGGTAGTGGCGGTGATGGGATACAAATCCCCAGTGCTATTACATCTCATTAGTGGCATCCCCGTCTGAAAATCCTTCACAGAAAACCTAAACGGATTGGGGTAGGACACTATTGCGGCTGCCAACCCCACGGTGGGTATTGCCCACACTGCCTGCGGGCCAGCTGGTTGGGCTGCTGCCAGTGGGGTCTGTTTTGGCCCTGCTGGCCACGGCTGTTTCCGCCGCCGCCGGCCTGTTCGCCACCCCGACCCTGTCCATTTCCACCATTATTTTCACCTTTGTTATTGTTACGATCTTGACCCCCTTTTGACCCATTATTTTGTCGGTTCGAACCACTACCGGAACTAAAATTTTGAGTGCCAAAATCATCATTACAAGTGTTTGTGGAAATAAGAGCGGTACCAGCATTAGTTGCTGCCCTCGTCGCCTATTTTTGCTTTCGTGTTTCTTCAAGAATTAATTTCGAACGAACCTTATAGAATGGTGATAAGAGATTTCTTTGTTGAATGAACGTCGCCAAACCATCAAATTGTTCATTCAATATCGCAATCAATTGAAGAACTAACATTTGATTTGTCACCGGCGTACCAACATTTGAAAGTTGATAGGCATGCATTTTCAACTCTAGATTAAGAAGGCATTCTGGGGGGATTCGATCCCAGACCTCCTGTGTGGAAGCCACCCACCAAACCAACTCAACCACACCCGAAGGTGCATGTGGACTTCTTGTTGCTTGGAGCGATTTGAGAGAAGATGAAGATAGGTCGAGCCGACGGATGAGGAAGAAGAGGTGGCTAATAGTTGTGGAAAGAAATCATCAAAGTAGTGGTGTTGTACAATGAGCGTCAGTTATGGGTGTGAGACGATACTGAGGTATAGGTGGGTATGAAAAGTATGAGCATAAATAATTAAGAGTATACACATGTATTTATGATGGGATTTAGAGTGTTACAGTGGTTAAGAAATAATGGGTGACTAGGGAAAAAGTTCAAATATGCTATAAAACTTAACATAATGACTCACATATATCATTCGTAAAAAGAGGTGAGATGGGAAGGGGTTGATAAGTAATGAAGTGTTTAGTTACTGTAACGTACCAAATTCAATATTATTTAGATAAGATTAGGTTCTTTTAGTAGGTAATGACATATACGATCCCAAATGGTAACGGTTGGGACATATTTTAAACCAATTACTAATGAGTGACACGTGTGAACTATTTTAAAAAAAATAAAATTACATATTTGAACTTTTTTGGTGTAAAATATTAAACTGTAATATGTGGGCAAAGCCCAATGAGTGCTTCAGCGTCTAGTAGAGCTATACTGTAGATCCGTTATTGTTATTTAAATTTTCTCAATTTTCATAATACGAATGCAACGCCTCTAATTAAAGTTTAAATTTAAATAATGTATCCATCCCAACCGGACATTTCATCCAATAACCTTAAAAATAAGTGGTTTTAAATTTTTAACCTCTGTTTGTGTATGGATAAACTTTTAAGGTCAAAGAGTAAAATTTCACTCATATAATAAAGGAGATAGATAGTTAAAAATCGTGTAACGCCAATGTCATTCTATTCTCGTTTGAATATGATTTAAAATCATGATATGAAATCAGTCATTTGAAATTAGGATGATTTGAAGTTAAAGTTTTATTTGGATATGCAATTTCAATTTTTAAATTATTTTTTTTCTCTTAAATATAAAAATCTCACAAGTTGTAAAAATTATTAATTTTTTTTTCAATTCTTATAAGATCTTATAAAATGAGCAAATCATAGTTCATAACAAAATTAATACACTATTAGAACTCTAAAAAAAAATACAACCTTTATTGATCAAACTTTAGTTCAATTAAAAGAAAAGTTGAATATGAGTTTTAGAAGTAAATTTAATTAGTAAGTGATTGATAAGAATAAATTTTATTAAAATATATTAACAACTTGTTGATCTTTTTTATATTTAATATAAATAATTAGAAAACATGATTAGTAAATATATCTAAGATCTATTTTTACAAGATATAAATTTATGAGTCAAGTTTTATATTTAAAAAAATTTAAAATCATGATTTACAATTCCACATCCTATCTTTTTAGAAAAATTAAGATTTGAAATCATAATATAAAACTAAAATTAAAATTTTATACAAATTTCACAAATAAACACGAATTTAAAATCAAAATATGAAATAATGATCTCGTATCACCAACCACGCCCCTTCTCTTTCTAGGATGTATATTCATATCTTAAAAAGTATACTGACAAACCGCTTTTTTTTTAGCACACGTTTATCTCAATTCATCTGAGCCTATAATTCCGTACGTTCTTCCTTTTATTTATTTATTTATTTATTTATTTATTTAAGTTTAATTCGATTCTATTGCAGAATAGAGCATTTTTTTTTTACGAAAATTCATTAATTTGTGGAAAGTTTAATTACTTTCTAGTGATTTCTAGAAGTGAAGCGATTAATGGCGATTAATGAGCCGCCGGAGAGTCTTGCGTCGTCGAGCGACGATAACAACAACCTCCGAAGACGGCGTGACGGCGGTGCTAAATCGGTGGATGTTGTGACGGAATTGGATTCGAGCTCCGCGGAAGCTTCTAGTAGCTCGGATGGAGATGGAATTCAGGAGGAGCGGAATGAGAAGGTTGAAAATGAGGAGGACAGGAAAGTAAATGAAACGACGCCGTTGAAGTATGTTTATAGAGCGTCGGCACCGGCTCACCGGCGAAATAAAGAAAGTCCTCTCAGCTCCGCCGCCATTTTCAAACAAGTATGCTCTTCTTCTACTTACTGTTTTGACTTGGTTTTCTGTAATAATTGGCTTATTTTAGGAGATAATGGTCAAAAACACACCTAAACTATCACTCTTTCGCTAATTTCACACGCTAACTATTCGTTGTTCGCTTTTCTTATATGAACTATCACTATTTATGTGTTATAACACACCTAGGTGCTAGTTTAGGTGTGTTTTTGGTTGAATTCAACTAAAGGAAGCCTGTTAAAAGGTACTCCCTTCATTTCACTTTGTTTGTAATAATTTGTTTGACACAAAGTTTAATACTTAAGTAAGTAAGATTTTTGAGACTTGTGATATGTTATGGCTATAAAATTTTTGAAACTCATGGTCTTAAACATGTCATTGCATTTCTGTGGTTATAAAAGCTTCTCATTAAGGAAATATAGGAATGTGATGTTCTTTTTGAAACGAACTAAGAAAATAGTATCAAACAACGTGAAATGGAGGGAGTGAATAGGACGAAGTCAAAGTTCGAATAGGATGTAAGTTCTGAATATGAGGTTATATTTATTCGTTTTGTTCATAACACTACTAAGCAAGTCTGGGTGGTGTAGTCGGTTATCACGCTAGTCTCACACACTAGAGGTCCCCGGTTCGAACCCGGGCTCAAACACTTTTTGACCTTAGATAGGAAGATCTGAAGGTCGAGGATTATGATAGAAGGTTAGTAGGTATTTGAGTTTTGTTGCGGTGTGTTTGAGAGAGGTGGGGGACTAGCCTTTCCATCTCCTCTTCTCCTTTTCTTATTTGTATATGTTTGGTATCGCGTAGATCATTATCTTTATGTGTGTATTACTATGTTGCGTCATTTGCTTTGTATCTTGATATTTTGCTGTCTTATTTTTCCTACAATCTATGTTTCTTTTGAGAGAGAGTATCGGAAACAACCTCTCTACCCTGCAAAAGGTAGAGGTAAGGTCTGCGTACATCCACCCTCCCCAGATCCCACTTGTGGGATTACACTGGGTAATGTTGTTGTTGTTCATAACACCACTTGCTAAGCAAGGATTCAAACTTTTTAGCTATGTGATTGGTTGTTGATTAGTCAGCTCCAACTGACTGAGGACATGACCTTTGATAGGAAGTCCTAGGAAGACCTGGAGGTCGAGGATTATGATAGAAGGTTAGGAGGTATTTGAGTTTGTCGCGTTGTGTGTGCGAGAGGTGGGGGCTGGCCTTCCCATCTCCTCGTCTCCTTTTCTTAGTTGTACTAGTTTGGTATCACGTAGATCATTATCTTTATGTGGGTATTATTATGTTGCGCCATTTGTTTTGTCTCTTATTTTTTTATTTTGATCTTATTTTTCCTGCATTGACTACGTTCCTCTTGAGTCGAGGGTCTATTGGAAACAACCTCTCTATCCTGCAAAGGTAGAGTTAAGGTCTGCATACATCTTACCCTCCTCCGACCCCACTTGTGGGATTACACTGGGTATGTTGTTGTTGATTGGTTGTTGATTAGCGATTTGAGCTGCAGAAAAAGATTGTTCTTCTGTTCAGCAGACCTTGTTGTCTTTTAACCTCTAGCACCAAAATTCTCAAGAATATGTTCCCACATTTTAAATAAAACACATGTTAGGTTCAAGTAAGTATGGGAGTACCATAATGCTAAGTAATCAGGTAAAAAAGTGAGTAGTATGGTATTATCAGTCGTGGTTGGGTGTAAGACAGTAGTCAACTTGTTCAGAAGAAAACTTTTGCAAGGATGAAAATTTCTACTAGGAAGGATAAAGTGTGCACAAATGGAAAGATTTTTTTTCCCTACACGTACTTCAAGCAATAACTACCTCCATATTAGTTGGAAAGTTATACTGGTATCACCAGGCTTGCTATTGCTGGGAGCTGCAAACTACCTTGAGTGTCAATTTGATCTCATAAGCAAGGCCTTAAAATCTCAGAAACCTATATTTTGTTCTCGTTTCTTTGTCCAAGTTCTTTTGGGTGTCAAAAATATTATTCTAGGATTACCTAAAAGGTACCCAGTCGCTGCCAGTGTCGTCTTAAAAGCAGCTATTGCTACCCTTATCAGAGAGCAAAGAAATTTTGTTAAGAGGGTGGGTCATGACCCTGCATGATGGAGGAAGATGTCATTTACAATGAAGCCTGGTAGCTGTAATTTGAGGACTAGATATGACATTTATAAACAGAAGCTTTTGTGGGCAGTTGAATTTATAAAATTGTATGCCTATTTTACTGTGCTTAGTTTGTGGGTGGAAGAAAACAGCAATTTCCAACAATCACTTTACTTCTAGAATCTCAAAGGTGTGTTGTGTTATTTTGCATTGCATTTCAGGTGTCTTATGAGTAATTTCTAACATAGTTAGTCTGAACTCCCCATATGGTTGTAGTGCTCTTTTTCTAATTTAGTTCTCATATCTTGTTGTAGAGTCACGCAGGCCTACTCAATCTCTGTGTAGTGGTGCTTATTGCCATAAACAGCAGGCTGATTATCGAAAATTTGATGAAGGTACATTTCTTTCTAATGTCTGTCCTCCATTCCATTTGGCTAGACAGGTGGAAACCTTCCCAATGTATGATTCATCTTTATTGACATCAAAGAATCCTTCTTCGGGATGGCAATGCAGCTTGCCGAACAAAGTGAATAGCTTAGAATTGTAATGTTTTATTAAAAAACAATAGAAGGAATTCATAGGATATGTTCTCTGAGGCCCTGCGTGTTGAGTTGTCATTGGAGGTTGATTAATATGCATTTGATTAAACTCTTAGTGAGGAACCCATATCGTAATTTCAGGATGCTATGTTCATGGAAGTGTTGGGATTATTTCCACCCTTAAATATACCGGGAAATGAAATTTGATGAAGTTGCAGCTTCACCTTCTTTTCGAGGTGCTATGTTGTTGCTGCAAGATATGGTCTCAAAATCCAAATAGTTACCATGAAAATCGGGAAAGGGAAGTTGGGAGAATGGGATTTGGAAGAGTCTGATTTAATGAGAACTTGTCAGTTGCAATTAGAATCACGAATTTTAGGGATTGATTGAACAAATGTCATAAAATTTGGCGGGGGAGGGGAGAGGGACAAGGTGAGACGGCACATTATCATGGGGGAAAGCACAGTGGAGCATAGCGGGCCTGACGGTTGAAGCCTCATCCTGTCTAAACCTGCCCAACTTGCCCCATTGCTCTCTCTAATCCCTGTAACGTTTTAGCAGCAATAGTGTTATAAAGATATGACTATTTTATCAGAGGGTTTTTAGTGTTCATGTTGTACATGACAATCTCTTGACTGCTATTGCAGTATGGTTTGTTAATTGGGTCAGGCTTCTGGCGTAGTTCAACGTCAGTAAGAGATTGGCCACTTCTGATGTGCTGGTAGTGTTCTTAAGGCTTTTTTTACACCGGGTTTTATACTGACTGTGCCGAAATAAAAAAACTGAAGTTTTTGGCGTGCTTGCAGTCTTAGTCTCCCAATTTTCCCTCTCGCTGCCTTTCTTGTCGAGAAGCTGGCACAGAAGAAGTACATGAATGAACGTGTAAGTCAGAGTAACCTCTTCTTTTCTTCCTTTCCTCTTATGTTAATCCTTCCATATCAATGAGAAGTGACTGCTCGGACAATGGACTAGTCATAGTATTCAAGAAGGTTTAAACCAGAATAATGCTGGCTCTTGTGACTTGTCAACTCATGTTACCTTTTATTGTTGTTTTACTCTAAGTTTAGCAAGTAACTTTTCTGACTGATGCTGCAGGTAGTTGTCACTCTTCACATAATTATAACAACAGCTGCCATTTTGTATCCAGTTTTGGTCATCCTCAGGTTTGTTCTCATGAAACTTTGATAAATACATCCTCCTGAGCAGGTGCTAAGCCAGCCTTCACCGGCGGGAGTGTGTGTTTTAAAATTGAGGCATCGTTATGGTAGAACTGGTGAATGTTAGATATCAAAAGTCCACTATTATCTGGGTCTCAGAGATTGTTGCTTATGAACTAATTTTGATTTCTAAGTTGGATTTTTGGTTTAGAGGTCATCTTTAAACATTAACCTGTTGCATATGTGGATTGTTAAGGAAACTTTATAGATGATTTAGGTTAGAAAATTAGAAAGGTGGTAAAAGAAAATTAACCATTGATCTGAATTAGAAATTTGTTGCATGCCATGATGTCCATATGGACAAGGGGACAAGTGAAATCATTTCTAATTCAGAGATATAAATCATCGTTAACTTAAATGACATGGCTTTTACTTCGTATATTTCGACGAATTGCAGCTTTTTTTTTTACTTCTTTCGTCCATATAAGGATTGATTATGTATAATTATCAAGTGTGTGTTACATGTACGTATTTTTTTCTTTTTATTGCTCTTTTGTTCACTATAGTAGCGGTTGCCTAAAGTATGATAGAAGCTTGGTGCTTTTCTAACCTTTTGCCTTTGATTACACTGCGTCTGATAGCCGCTTGTTGAAACTCAGTTAAAATTTAAACTATGTGTCTATTTTCTTTAATATACATTAAAAATACTAGTGAGTCCAAGGTGTTTTAAATTTCACAGGCGTGATTCTGCTTTCCTGTCGGGTAACACACTTATGCTGTTTGCTTGCATTGT
Source organism: Anisodus tanguticus (assembly GCA_034509755.1). NCBI lineage: Eukaryota > Viridiplantae > Streptophyta > Magnoliopsida > Solanales > Solanaceae > Anisodus > Anisodus tanguticus. The sequence continues at coordinate 2,300,054 of CM067558.1, forward strand.
GTGGATGAAACTGGTTTCTTATGCACATACAAGTTATGATATGAGACAGCTTGCGAAGTCTGTGGATAAGGTATGACTAGTTTATTTCTTTGTCGTGGATCTAGAAAAGCTGATCTTGGTTAAGGCTTCTCCTGAAAATTTTCTAGACAAACCAACTTTTCTATCTAAAAAAACTTTGGTACTCTTGCTGGTATTTTTGCTCATCTGAGATGATGTCACAAATATGAAGTATCTCAATTAAGTTGTAAATGTTTTCAGGGTGATAATTCAGAAATAAACTACCCTTACACTGTTAGTTTCAAGAGTTTGGCTTACTTCATGGTTGCTCCAACTTTATGCTATCAGGTAGGATCACTTGACCCTTGTGAAGTTGATGTCAGTGATTTCATTCCCTGGAAGAGTACTTACTACAAGTGTATTACAGATCAGCATCTTGTGTTTCTCTAGGTTCACCAAGATTTCACAAAGATAACTCTGTCGAGCAATTTAGTTTGATGTTTGAAAATTTCCATTATTTTCTGTTTTCTGCCGAGTCTAGCACGAATTTAAAGTGTTCTTGTAGGTCTTTTGATACTACTACCTTCCATGTGATTTTTTTTATTGTAGAAATTTTTCCAGAATTGTCTCTGCTAAAACCTAGGGAGACTATGCTTTAGACCCTTTTTTCTCTTCAAGTTTGTATCTGAAGCATGTCCTGGCCTTACGTATTCATATGCACGTTAAATGGTGAAGCAATTGGATGTTTAAAACTTTAAATTATACTAAAAAGATTAAATTGGAGCATCAGATATTGCTATGGCCCTTGGACACATTTTTTTTCAGTCAACGTATTATCTTATGGAGGTGTACTTGTATGAAATACAATACAAGCGAACATAAGCAGATTGGTATACTTAATTTATACCGATCTGCTTATGTTTGCAAGTACTTGTATTTCATACTGTATAATACTTGAATGTGGTCTACACAGATGCAATGAGGCTATTCTGGCCCGGAAACCGCGGTTTTTTTTAAAAAAAAGAGGCAATGGGGCTACAGTTAGTGAATACTACAATTGAGACCCGTCCGGTCTTTTTCCCGGTGGATTATAGGCCCATTCCTTTCATGGTAATAGGACATCTATAATCATCAGTAATCTAACAATGAAAAATTGTGAACTTTTTTGCCAACTTTCTCTTACTGTTTGTTCCATCAACTCATTAGTTTTTGGATATGTTTATTCTATCTGAAGCTTAGCTATCCTCGCTCTGCATGCATTCGGAAGGGTTGGCTGGCGCGCCAACTCATCAAGCTGGTAATTTTTACAGGACTCATGGGATTTATGATTGAACAGGTAACTTCTCTTTAGCTTGACAGTTCGATGTGCCTTCACTCCTAAGTAAACTTTATTAAACGTTGCATCTTAATGCAGTATATTAACCCAATTGTGCAAATGTCACAACATCCATTGAAAGGAGACGTTTTATACGCCATCGAGACGGTATTGAGGCTTTCACTTCCAAATTTATATGTCTGGCTCTGCATGTTCTACTGCCTCTTTCATCTTTGGTACGTCCTCTAAATTTGATTTATAAATTTAGTAGGCTTATAAATTTTATTTGTAGATTATTGTCTTTCTTGCCAGATTTTTTGATGTTCCAATCTCTTATTTGTGAGGTATTTATACTTTATAGTAAAAGAAGTGTTAGGAACATTCTTGCTGTGTATTTGTCATCATCTTTCCAGTTTTTCATTTCAAATATATTTAACTAAAATGTTCTGTGGCACTTATTAACCATTTAATGTGCAAATCACATTATACTTGAACTGGATTATCTAACTGCTATGAGTACTGAGTAGAGGGGGAGAAAAATTGGAGGACCAGAAGATGCAAACTGGGATGGAAGGTGCTTAATGGGCCTGGATGATTTTTATTCAGTAACTTTATCTTCCTCCTTGATATCTATCTAATGACCAACACATTGGTAGCTGCCTGTTAAATGTTGGATCTGAAATTTGAATGGGCATACTGTAAGACAGAGAAATAAGTTCCTGCAAAAGAGGAGTGTGCATTTAAGCTGTGAATAATGCTAATTATTAAGGCTATTGATTCACATTTGAACTCATACTTCAATTGGGTTTTGGAATCATGTTTTCTTCGTCAAAGGCCAAAATTTGCGCCTGATGTTTGCATTAGACTTGCGTATTTTTATGTTAGTGACGTAATTGCTTTTATGAGATTCGGTGTTATTAATTCATGCTTTATAGTGAAATATAAAAGAAATCCGTCCCTCCAACCCAGTTCATGATATCACCATGGTGAATCTGTAAAGTCCATTTATGATCAAGAACGTATCTGCGAAGTACAAAAACTTAATTGGGATACGAGTTTATCTGTTTGCTGTACTCCTATTAATGATCTCGTGTTAGATTATGAGAAACTTCTTTCAAGATGAAACACCTTAATTCTGTTATATTTGAATACTACTAAAATATGGATTATATGTGTTCTAGCACTGCAACAGAATGAGTTCTATTTACAAAATACATCCCTTTTCTAGGCTAAATATACTGGTGGAACTTACTGTAACCAAATGAGTTATTTACATAATATATCTCTTTGTAGGCTAAATATACTTGCGGAACTTCTCCGATTTGGAGATCGAGAGTTCTACAAAGATTGGTGGAACGCAAAAACTATTGATGAGGTAGATTAAATTATCACACGGCCTTTTTCTTTTTGCTTATGCATCCCAACGATTTCACAGCTTGCTAGGATTTCTCATTTATTTCTTTTTTTGTGGTTGCACCACTGTGGCTGCTGTTATCAGTATTGGAGACTCTGGAATATGGTATGTGATTTTACCTGCTTTTTATGTCATTGCCTGATCTTTTATGCGTGCAAAAAGTATGTGGTTGTATTCGTTACCTAGAAGTGGAACTTTCAGAAGACTATTGATGCTCCAGTCTTGTGATAAATGGCATTTTCGTCATGTTTGGATTGCTCAGGTTGGCATTGGGTAAATTTTGCATAGGACAAGTGATATTATAGTGTGTAGCTTGATTTTGGGCATATGTGAACCTCTTTTAAGAGACGTCTTCCCTATTCCGGTTGTCTGGCTAGCTCTTGAGAAGATTTGAATGGTCACATTCAATGTCTCTGAAGGATGAAAGTGGCAGTCCGGAAAAATCTCTCAAGACAAGAGAACCTGAGAGGAAGGGGTATCGACGTATCGTGTTGAGTTATGCAATCATTTGGCCACGTAGATCTTAGTAGATGACTTCTCCATATATGGCTATGCACATATGTGGCCAGCGAGCACATTAAGATATGACTAGTAATTGCATACTGCATGTAGTAGCATACTTGCTTGTGTCCGTATCTGGGTACCATGTCTGCGGAAGTAGGGGGTAATGGTCTTCTTACTTGAGAGTGGTTTTTCCAGTGAATATGCTGGCAAAGTGTTTGTTTTCCCAGCTGTCTGATGCTTTTCTCACCTCTACCTTTCCTGATAAATGTGATTCCTTATAAGCCTCAGGTAAACAGAAACCAATCAAAGGGTTTCATATCTATGTTGCTGTTCCGTTTGTTACTATGAACAGTGATATCAGGTTACTAACCACCATTATCTTTTAGCATTAGAAAAGTATTTAGTAGTTGCAAAAAAAAAATCTGGTCTCCCTTTGCTATTTTTAGTCCAATTGGAATAAACATTAAGAAATGGAAACTACTTTCACGACCTTGGTGAGTTGCTCTGGTATAAGCTTTAGCAGAATGCTGGGTTCAGCTTGTCGCACGGGGCTTGCCTAGTGCGGGTTATCTCTCTTGCGTTTTTTGCGGGCTATTGCACAGGAGCGGGGTTTACCTTGTGCGCACCCGAAGGGTAGCAGTTGTGGGTTCCCTTGTCATAAAAAAAACCTTTAGCAGAATGATCTGCGCCTACATCTATGAAGATGGCAATAAATTTGTTCTTATTTTCTAATTTCTGCATGTAGCCAGAAAAAGTTAATGAGAATTAGTTCGAACAGAAAATAGATAAATAAATGTAGGATAATGAGAAAGATAGTACCGGAGTGGTATTTACAAGGTTAAGTGTGGAATTTGTTTAGATAGAATTACCATTCACTATAAAGTGAAGAGTATTAAGTAAAAAGGTCTAGATTTTTTTCAATTAAACAGCTGATTCAAGTCCCTAGATATTCTCTATTTTTCAAAACAAATGGAAACAGTTTCAACAGTGAACTTTAAGAATATATTTTTAGTACTGAAAGGTAAACCAAAAACTTAAAAAGACAAGATCAAATTGGACAGATGATCGTTCGAGTCTCCAGATAAGTGAATAATCCAACACTGGTATATTCTGGACAACTAATATTACTATGTCTAGATGTTGCGCAGTTTTTAACTTTGTGGGTAGATGTAATTCTTATCCAGGGGGAACTGGTTTGTATGCACTTGTTTTGGTTTGGTTTGATCTTTGTTGATCATATTTTTTGGACATTAGTAACCCAAGTGTTGGTGACAACTGCAGCCTGTACATAAGTGGATGGTTCGTCACATTTATTTCCCATGCTTAAGGAATGGCATACCTAAGGTATTTTTGGAGTTCTCTCATTCTAGATTCTATTTTGTTTTTGAATTATCTTCTGTCTGCTTAATTTCTAATCTTTTGTGTGCTATTAGTATAATAGTATCTACTATATGCACTTGATTGATCTTATATTTACACTGCTCTTTGTTACAAAAAACAAAATACTAATGGCACTTCAACCTCTCATCCTGGATGGATTTTTGAATTACTGGGTCTAGTTTATAGAAGGTTAAAAACCCAGAAGATTAAATTTGTGATTAGACCTCCATGGAGTGCTTTTTTGGGTCGACATTTTGCGTCATATCTTTCATGTCATTTTTATTTGTCAGTTTGATTTTAAGTGTATTGGTATTAAGCGCCAGTTTGCTGCTTTGGATGGTTTTTCCACTTTCTACTTTACATAAGTTTTGACCTTACAATTTGTATACTAGACCTTATTTTATGATTATGTTAGCTTAATTGCCACTTGATTCTTGGTGCAGGGTGGTGCAATGGTGATTTCTTTCTTTATATCTGCTGTTTTCCACGAGGTATGTGGTTTCTGTTCCCTTCCATCTTCTATTTTACACCAGGTTGGGGTATATACAGCTTACAAAAACAAACAACAACAAAACACCTCAACAAAATGACTGGCTTGAGATAACCATGTGTGTTGTTATCTTCAGCTGTGTATTGCTGTTCCTTGTCGGCTATTCAAGTTTTGGGCGTTCCTAGGAATCATGTTTCAGGTAATGGTGTTTAACACGTGTGTGTGTGTGCGCGCGCGTGTAGCATATATAAATATATATTTTGGGATAAGAAAGGATCTCTAGCCATAAAATAGTAACACTTGAGCGAAGCTTGTATCTTCATTGACAGTACGAATATTGACATATAGTGATGTTTTTCTTTGAGCAGGTTCCCTTGGTCATATTAACGAACTTCTTGCAAAACAAGCTCAAAAACTCAAATGTATGTCTTTCCACACAGTTATTTTCATGAGCTTAAGATGATTTATTCTCTTTTTAATGGTATTATTTATGTAAAATGTCGATCAAAGATGTAATATTTATAATACGGGAACTGTTTCAGGTGGGCAACATGACATTCTGGTTCTTTTTCTGCATTCTTGGTCAACCAATGTGCATGCTTCTGTATTACCATGATGTGATGAATAGAAATGGCAGTGCAAGTTAAGCTTCATCGCAGATTATTTTGTTGGAGGAGCTAGTGTTGTACTTCTGGGATTACAGTGGGTATGTTGTTGAGCGAGTGTTGCAGCTTTCAACTGCTGAAGTGGTAAGCTAAGTCTCCTTTGCTTGGGGCCTCGGTCAACAATTGCTTCAATTCATATTGCCACGAGTAAGTTTCTGACAAGGAACTCCTGCTGTTGTACTTATCTCAATGTAACACAAGGGGAATTGAACAGAATTGTTGCTTTGTAAATCATATCTTTCTATTAATATTAGATAAATGTATATCATCCTTGGTTGAGGTAAATGTAATAGCTCAAAATAGGAAGTGTCGCAAAGGTTAACCTTGATGTGTCTCTTCAAAATTTCCCTAGATCTTATGTCACATGCATAATGGTCGATATTATAGTATAAACATTCACTTATAGTCATACATGTTTATTATATGGACGTGCATGTTATTGCTACTACTCTCTTCCATTATAAATTGGTGAACATACCGGCTTATGAAAGACTTGTAAATCGACAGAAGAACACGATGGAATCAAAATTTAATATGTTTTCTGTGGTCTGTTGATCCCGAGGAACGCTATATTTAACCTCTTTGTCAACCTTGGAAGTACCGTCATTACCATTGACATGACCAAAATAGATAAAACCAATGGTAGTCGACTGGAATAATAACTCCTAGAGAACTCAAAACTAATTCCACGTTAGGAAAAAGTTCAGAAATTTATGTTTATGTAATGGAAGACTTGAGATCCAATTCATATAACGAGTCAAGAATGCGACTAGAAAATTTCACTTATGTTGCTAGTGGAACTCATGTCAACCAAAGTGGAATTCACAACCTCAGATGCAACAGTACTAATTTATATGTGTCTAACAACAACCAGAATATGGAGATGTTCAAAGAAGTAAAATTCAAGAAATCAAAGTCAACAAATGGGTCAACTTCAAAGAAGTGGAGCTTCATTGACCCAGAGTTGCAGAGGAAAAAGAGGGTGGCCAGTTATATAACTTACACAGTTGAAGGAAAGGTAAAAGGTTCGATTAAAAAGAGCTTTCATTGGATTAAGGAGAAGTGCACACAAGTAATCTCTAGGTGGAGGTAATCAGATTATATTTGAGTTGATACTGAAAAAAAAGTAGATTTTTTTTTTAATGAAAAACCGACCTTGTTTTTTTTTTAAATTAGTTTGACGAGGTAAGACCTTAAGTACTGAATTAATTAAGTTACATATGTATCACGAAAAAAGAGTTGCTCTAGCTTTAGGGCGCACCCTTTCTCCTATTAGGGAAGTCACTCTCTCTGATTCATGCTTGGCCCTTCCTGGATCTGGATCAAGGTATACCAGCGACTTTGTCCTTGAATTCATATGATTTGCATTTCATTTGGGGAAAAAACTTGTGAAAGTTAGATATTATGAGTATTTTGATATTTCATTTTAAGTTCAAATAGAAGTTTAGTATTTGCAAATTACTCATAGCCAATCTATTATGTACAATTTACTAGTGAATCTGGATATCAGTGACTTAATGACTTTGATGAGTGTGGTTGAGTAAGATTTCACACATTTGCTCACAATTTGGTGATTTAGTTCCGTAAATTCATCCGACAAGGTAATGAAAATTAAGATCCATTATTGTTCAAGAATTAAACCAAGAACAGGAAAAACTCTGCCATATGAGTACTGGGGTGAATTTATGTAGAAGATATGGGTCACGTGAACTCTTGATCACCGGACTAAATTCGATATATTATGTGTATAATTATTGTTCAAGAATTAAACTAAGAATAGGAAAAACTCTGCCATATGAGTACTTGGGTGAATTTAGGTAGAAAAGATGGGTCACGTGAACTCAGAATTACCGGACTAAACTCGATATATTATGTGTATAATTCTTAAAATATATCTGATATTAATTGAAAGAACTCATGATTAAATGAGCGTGAGTGATGGACTGGTTAGGTGTATTTAAATCCTTAAAGTGGAGTGATCGAACTCAACTCGTTGCTTAGATTTTTCTTTTTAGTACATATCAAATACCTCCGTATCGTGCGGAGCAGTTTGAGGAGAATTTGATGCTTGACTTGCATCTCGTTCAAAGTTATTAAGTCAAAATAGCAAGAAAGAAAAGGAGGATGAGATCTTGACTAGATTGGTCCACTTTTTTTACTGGAACTGTCCTAAGTATTAACGTATATTAATTATATACTCCATATATTTTGTAATATTTAGTGTTGTATAATTATAGTAGAATTAGGATCATCATTGTATTAGGATTTCACATTGTACACATTATATATATTTGTATTAATGAGAAAGACTCCCCAAAAGAGATTAATATAATTATACATGGTATCAAGAGCCAAAATTTCCTCCCTACCCTAAATCTTGAAATCGACAGCCCTCCATACCTTTTCCCGGCGCCAAACCATCGGTATACGCTGATATACCTCTAATATACTGCCTCATAAACCTCCCTATTTCTCCAATAGGTTGTATATCACCGGTATACGCTGTTATACCTCTAATATACAACCTCATCAACCTCTCCGAACCCCCAAATTTTTTTTCCGGCAACCCTCATGGCGGAGAACAACCACGCTGGTTTTTCTGGCCGCTGCAAGAGCACAACGGGGGACTGGGCCTTCAGCAAATACCCAGACCATCCGCAGCCCAACAGCATGGGAGCCCTACCGACGGGCTTCGTCACCTGTGCTCCTCTGCCTGCGCAAAGTGTCCCGCAAAGAACTCCGGGATCGTTACCAACGGGCCAATGTCATCAGGCCCAATTGCCTGCAGCCCAGCAGTTTGGGATCAGCACTAACGGGCCACAGCCATCAGGCCCAATGTCTTGGAGCCCAACAGTCCGCTCCAGGCCTTCCCCAATTTAATAGGAGCGGACTTCCCCAATTTAATTTGGGCCAGGCACTCGACACATTGACTTCTCGAAAGCCCGATAATGCATGGTATATGGATACGGGCGCCAGGTCACACCTCACCAACAATTCTGGTAATCTTCCTCAAATGCGAAATTTAAATACTCCACAATCTATTCTGGTTAGAAACGGTCATCGCATTCCAATTCAAGGTTTTGGCTACACTCTAACCCCACCGTCGCATCCCCACTACTCCCTAAATAACATCATGTATGCCCCAAATATTTTTTTAAAACCTAATCTCCATTAGAAAATTTGTCACAGATAACTCTGTATCAATTAATTTTGTCCCGTTTGGATTTTCTATAACGGACCTACATAACGGGAAACTCCTTACAATAAGCAATAGTGATGGGGACTTCTATCCTTTCCAATCCACATTTGTTGTCAGTGTCACCCTTCCCACATCTCTAACTGCCCAAGCCTCTCCTCCTACTACTTTAGCAACAATCTCTCCGTCAACCTGACACAATAGACTTGGACATTCAGGAGCTCATGTCTTTAATTTTCTTCGGAACAATAATTTAATTCGTTGTTCTAGTGGGAAGATTGCCCACCAATGTTTTTCTTGCCCTTTAGGCAAACACGTCCGCCTCCCTTTTCAATCTTCTTTAAGTGTTACATTTTCTCCGTTTGATAATGTTCATGCAGATTTATGGACATCTCATGTCATTAGTTCACTACTTCACTGGGCCATAAATTTTATCTTGTGTTATTAGATGACTTTTCTCACTTTATCTAGATTTACCCTCTAAAATTCAAGTCTGAAGTTTTTACCAAGTTTCGTAACCGTATCAAAATACAATTTGAAAAATCCATCAAATCATTCCAATGTGACAAGGTCGTGAGTTTAATAATTCCGTGTTTCATAATTTTTGCACAAATAATGACATGGTCTTCCGTTTCTCATGTCCCCACACCTCACCCCAAGCGGAAAAGCCGAATGAATCATCCGCACTATCAACAACATGGTTCGTACCATTCTTTTCCATGCCTATCTCCCCCCGTCGTTTTGGATATATGTAGTCAAAATGGTAGCATACATCCTTAATATTTTACCTACCAGTACTCTTCACAAAAAAAATCCCACCGAAATTCTCTACCGTCGGATCCCTTCCTATGATCACCTTAAAATTTTCGATTGCCTATGCTACCCAAATCTTTCCACCACTGCTCCTCATAAATTAGCACCTCGTACCACCCCATGTGTCTTCTTAGGGAGTTATGACCTATCTTCCCCTAAGATCATCGTGTCCCGTCATATCACGTTTAACGAGGCAATCTTTCCATTTGCCAATCTCCAAAAATTCTGGACTATCGATTACACGTTCCTCGAGGAGTCCGAACCCTCCCCCGTCGTCCGCCACCTGCTTTGTCCTCCGGTTACCGTACCATCGACTCTTTCACTACCGGCGTCAACCCAGCCCACCACTGCATCCCAAATTCCGGTGGCCACCGACACATCTCCTATCGTCCACCTAGTCCTCCGCCACAATGCTACTGTTCTGGCAGCAGCAACCCCTCCCTTCAACAATCTATCAGGTCTGTCACATTCAATGCCACTAGTCACTTCCACTACCGGCAGTCGACTAGCCCCGTCACTGCCATCCACCACTGGCAGGATCGGCAGTTCGTCCGACCAACACAAGTCATCGCCGACTTCCACCTCCGTCACAATCAATCGATCCAGTGTCTCTCTGTCACGTCCCGTCGCCGTTTATGGCCACCGACACTCGCAACCAAACATCTATGTCCAACCCCTCCCCGCAACAGTATCCATTACCGGCACCTCACAGTGATAACCAAATCCAGATCGACCTATCGCCACCTCGTCACATAAATCCTAACCTATCCCAGTCACCAGACATATCGTTGCCACCCCCACAACCACCCAATCTGACCAGCTCCTCGCCCCAATCAAACCCGACGTTTTCCCAATACCCACCAACCCGACACCCTGCTCCGTCAACCAAACCAGCCGACAACCCGAACCCGTTAATATATCCAACAACCCGGTACCGACAACCCAACAGAATACCCATCCACCCATTGCCGCCACGCACCCAATGGAAACCCGTGCCCAACACGGGATTTCAAACCCGAAGTCCAGTTTAACTTATCCACACAAACCATTTCCCTAATTCCCAAAAACCCAAAATTAGCCAAACTAGACCCAAACTGGAATGCGGCCATATGTGAGGAATTTAATGCTTTAACGAAACAGCACACTTGGGATTTGGTTCCTAGACAGGAGGAGGTGACTGTGATCCGATGCATGTGGCTTTTTCATCACAAATACAGAGACAATGGTGACCTAGAGAGATATAAGACGGGACTTGTGGCTAAAGACACTAATCAACAGGAGGGTATTGATTGTGGTGAGAAGTTCAGTCCGGTTGTTAAACTGGCTACCATTCACACAGTTCTGAGTATTGCTATGGGTAAGCATTGGCCGATTCATCAATTTGATGTGAAGAGTGCATTTATACATGGAGATTTGAAAGAAACTGTTTACATGCACTAGCCGCCTGAGTTTGTCCATCCAGCTGCCCCTCAATATGTATGTTGTCTCCGTAAGTCACTTTATGGTTTGAAGCAGGCCCCTAGAGCATGGTATGATAGCTTTGCACAATACATTATGCGGATTGGATTTGTATGCAACAAGTGTGATGATTCTCTATTTATTTTTCATTTAGGTAGTAGCATTGCTTATTTGTTGTTATATGTGGATGACATTGTGCTTACTGCCTCCTATGATTTGTTGAAAAATGAGATCATTGCATTGCTTAAAATCGAGTTTGCTATTACTGACTTAGGGAAGTTGAGTTATTTTTTGGGGATATCAGTGACTAGATCTGCAGATTCTATGTTTTTGGGTCAGCGCACGTATGCAGAAGAGATATTATACATGGCTAAAATGGCGAACTGCAAGATAATGTCCACTCTAGTTGACTCTAAATCAAAGCTTAGTGATGTTTGATGGTAATTCAGTGACCGATCCCACCCTTTACAGGAGTCTTGCAGGAGCACTACAATATCTTACTTTCAGCAGGCCTGATATTGCTTATGTTATTCAGCATGTATGCTTATTCATGCATTCCCTAGGGAGCCTCATTTTACTGCCCTTAACGTATCGAATGATGCACATTTGATTGTGGATTGCATCTATACCCCTCAGCACCGACCAGGTTGTTATCATATACGGATGTTGATTGGGTAGGTTGTCTGGACACGCAACGCTCCACCTCCGACTACTGTGTGTTCTTAGAGGATAATCTCATATCTTGGTCTACAAAGAAGTAAGCCACATTATCTGTTGGCTCTGAAATCTTCTTTTGGAGCTTCAGTGTCCCCTGTGTAAGGCGTCTTTGGCTTACTGTGATAACATATCCGCCATTTATTTATCTCATAATCCAGTTCAGCATCAGCGAACCAAACACATTGAGATGGATATACACTTTGTTCGTGAGAATGTTGTTATCGGTCATGTTAAGATGTTGCATGTGCCTTCTTCGTATCAGTATGCAGATATCTTCATGAAAGGTTTTCCTAGATAGCTATTCCTCGACTTCAGATCCAGTCTTAGCGTCCGGCCTCCTTCCGCTCCGACTGAGAGGGTGTATTAACGTATATTAATAATATACTCCATATATTTTGTAATATTTAATGTTGTATAATTATGGTAGAATTAGGATCCTCATTGTATTAGGATTCCACATTGTACACACTATATATATTTGTATTAATGAGAAAGACTCCCAAAAGAGATTAATACAATTATACATGGTATCAAGAGCCAAAATTTCCTTCCTACCCTAAATCTTGAGGATCCTAATTCTACCATAATTATACAACACTAAATATTATAAAATATATGGAGTATATTATTAATATACGTTAATACTAAGTGAGACAAGAAAAAGGAAAATGTTGTCCAGGGTAGGTAGGAATCATTGTTAGGACTGAAGAATTTTAAGGGCTAACACGATGTATAGAGTTTGACACATAATCGGTATTGAAAAATCGGAAGGAGAAGTGTTAGAAGTTTTGAATGAAAACCCTGGTAAGCGGCAACATTACTTTAATTAAGGTAGTAAAGTTTCTTGTTGAGAATTTAAGAGGTAGAATTGAGTACTGAAATGATATGCACCTGAATAGAGCGGATAACGGATATAGAACAAGAGTTCATATAATTGACTTCTAACTAGTTTGAAATTGAGCACAATGCATTGATTTTTAGGTTGATTGATTGGGACTAACGATGCAGCCATAAAATGAAAGTAAAAAAAGAAAAGGGTTCTTTTAGTATCTGGTACATTCCATGGTGTTTAGCTAGACCAGGAAGAAAGAAAATTCAACAGTCAATGGTTCCTCAAAATTTTAGAGTAAATGAAAATCAACAAAGTGATCAGAAAGAAAAGAATAACGAAAAAGGGCCGAAACCGCCCCTGAACTATTGGAAATAGGATAAAAATGTCCTCCGTTTAATTTTTGGAGCAAATTCACCCTTGGCGTTAGCAAACTGGTCTAATTATGCCCCTATCCCGTTAACGAACCTCCAGGTGTGATATATCCTCCTTCAACCTTTAGTTGAGAACTAAATGGAGTAATTTGTTTTGTTTCTTATTTATGTTTGAGGAAGAGAATTGCAAGATTGGACATTGAAACTTTGCTACTTATAAAGAGCTATCAACTCAACTTCAAGTCATTGGAGCAAAATATATGAAAAAATTTTGATAAATGTTAATCAAAGCCCAGCCTTCAATTTACAAATGAGGCAAAACTTTGAAAAAGATCGATGATTAGGCTAAATGAAACCGTGGATCGTGTACAAATAAAACAACATGAATGAACGAATAAATAACGATTCTAGTTAGTTTGTTACATCTACTTCAGCTGTTGCAAATGTAAAATGTTGCTTTTGTTAGCTGCTGAAATAGGTGTCCTTGGACTAGGTATTCCCATATATGCAATCCTAGGAGAAAGACGAATATTCGGGCTTGGCCTTGGTGAAGGGATCGGGCCATACATGTTGAAACCTCCGTTAGCAACCCGAGGTGACAAGTTAACTTGTTCGAGTGCTCGGAGTTGTAGTTCTGTCGGGTAGTCCCTAACACAGCCAATGCGTGGTCCGTTTCCTGTTGACCATTTACGAGACAAACGTTTAGCAATGCTAAATGATGATTGTGTCTTGTTGTTATCTTCGCAATCATCATCGGTTGTGACTGATGCTTTCTCCTCTGTTTGATCATTTGCATGTAAAGTGCTTCTCTTTGGTGATTCTTTAGCAACAGAAAGATTCAAGCCCTCGTTGTTAACTCTAAACGAATGCTCATCGTCGTCAACAGAACATCTCTGGGAAAAAAATGAATTTTTGTTAGCAATGTATTTCTCTTGGACATTTCACTATAACTTTTTAGGCCATGAAGATGCATGTTCAAGACATAAATTGCCTAAGAATGGTGAAATATAGTACTTCTTTTGCCATGTCAGCTTTTGTGTTCACTAGGTATTGACCCTAGTTGAGGTGCTAAAATGAAAACCGGAGCCAAGTTTAAGGGGCCGTCTATGTATTTAGCCACATAAATTTGAACAATTACCTTAACATTTGTAAGATCTACGCTATGCTCCTCGAGGAAACTAATGAATTCCCTGAAGTTCTCTTCTGTGGGGTGATAGTGTCCACTGTATGGCCAAATAGCCTGCAAATAACACAGACAAAAATAAGTAAACGAATCCCGAAAATCCACAAATATGCAGATATTTATCGTGTATCTATATAGAAGATCAATCGATAATTACCTTCAAAATACCACCATGAGCGACAAATCTTCCAGCAGCAGTGGTGGCACCACCCGATAGAAAACTTGAATGTTGAAACACACCTTTCTTCTTTTTTCCTACATACAATGTTCTTGTTGTGCTAAGAACAAAAATCCACTTTGAACCCTCTACTGTCTCCACAAAGACACCACTTTGTTTATAGATTAGTTTCCCGTTCTGAATAACTACTTCATACGATTCGCGTTCTTTCTGAAACAGTAAAAAAGAGAACAAGTTTAGTTTATAGAAACTATATAGACATTAGATTCGTCATGTTGTAAAGTTTTTCCGTCATTTTTATGGTAACAATTGCAGGATCTGGACTTACCGGTCCAAGATATTTGATGCATTGATGCTGCAGATTGGTCCTCGGACACTTCTCAAGATTTATTTCTTTCCCATCTCCAACATCCAACCTTCAAAAAAAACATCAACAATGTAACAAGACGTCAGCTCTAACATTTTTCAACTTAATGGATATACTTACTAAACGTATTTATTCATATAATACAGGTTCAAAATCTTTGAACGAACACTCACCAGTAGAAGAAAGGTTGAGAGCTTTCACTTTCGAACCATATATCATAGTAGAAGTGTAAATTGTGCCCATATCGGTGTCGTGGATCAATCTACACAGCATTAGAAGAAATAAACAATCAGTTTCATGATCAGAAAATGACTTACTGAAATAATTTAAGATGTCAAAAAATTTCAAGAACTTACAGCTTCTAACCAATGCTGTAGAGCAAGTTTTTGAGCCTTTTCATCTTTTGACAATCCTTTACCAACTTTGGCAGCTCGTGTACGCGCTCTAGCCCACCGCGATACAGCAGTTTCCGGTTTCTCCACATTAAAGAAAGACACAGAACTCCTTTTGAGAGCAGCAAAATCCAAAGCCTTCCACCTACACACATATATAACACAGCCACTTTAATAACCAAACAATATAACAGAAACAATAATCACTACTAAAAAAACATAAATTAGCGACGGACAAATTCCGTAGCTAAACAACAAAATCCTCCCTTGCTAATCCTATTTAGTGATGAATTATCAAAAAAAATTGTTAGCTACGAGTAATTTAGCGATGGATTAGCAACGAAGTTCATAACTAATTCCACATATAAATTTGTTTTCAAAAAGTTAAGACCACATACCATAGTTCTTCAACAACAACAGCACAATCTGCAAGATTTCTTCTTGTCCTATAACTCTTATACACTTTCTGAAGCTTGACAGCAGCAGCATCAAGCTCGCTAACAGGTCGTGGAGAAAACAAAATCGAAGGCTCGGGTAATGAAGCTGTTTCTCTTTTCTTTGGTTCATTCCATTCTGATAAATTTAAGTCTTGAACCAAATTCTTGAATGATAGAGTTGTCTCTAACATCAGTTTCTTTGGTTCACAGTTCCTCAAATTTATCGAATTCTTCCTCGTCATCTTATCGATCCCATTATTCGATTGGATTATAGTTTCCACATGTGTTCCTTTAAAACTATTCGATCGAACAGTCATCTCCCAAGTTTTTTAGCAAGATACTAAAGATCTTTTTAACCTGCAAATTTGTAAGACAAAATCCATTAAGCCAAAGTTATCAAAGAACTAAAAATAGAAAACTATTACTAGAAAATATAACTAAATTATCATCTACATATGCAGAAATTTACATTATTTCGAGTTCTTGAGCTAAATTATCAAACTTTTTGTCAAAAATAAAGTAGCCTTCTCTAAAAAATTTAACTAAAGTCCATCTTAGGCTGATCCAGAATTTAAACTTAACGAGTTCAACCTTTGAGATTTTTAACATTGAACTCATTGTACAGTTAAAATTATGGATTCAATATATATTTGTTAAAACTTTAGTAAATTCTTAGATATATAGTTATACTCCGTATTAAAAATTATGGGTTCAGATGAACCGATAACCTAAAGGCTATGAGGAACTAGTATTTTCAACACAAAACATAGATATATGTGGAAAAAACCATTAAAGTTTTTCTCTTCCAAGCTCAACTTAGAAGCAAAAACGTCAACAATTTCAATTTCTTGAGCTAAGTCAAATCTTAGCCTGCTATGCAAAACATTGAACTAAATCCAATCCAAATACGGGAAAAACTTAAGTATTTCAACACGAAATATAAGTATATATGTATGAAAAAAACTGAAAATTCAATAAGTATTATATTTTGAACCAATAATTTCAAGAAACAATAAGTGTTTAGTGCTAAGAACCTTAAAACTCGAACACAAAGCCCCATGTCCTAAAATAACATCAAATTAACAAAGAAAGACTGGAAAAAGTTACCTCAAATATCTCAAAGTTGTAAAGAGAAAAATCCCAACTTATTTTTTTTTCAACTGAACCACAAAGATGTCTCTGAATATGATGACTACCCCTTTGTGTATACTTATATATACAAATGAAAAAAAAGATTAAAGCGTGGATTTGCAGAAAAAAGTTTAAAAAAAATTGAGTCAAAGAGTTCGTCTAACTTTGGAATAGCACGTGGAATGGAAAATGTACAGTGAATTGCAGACAGCTAGCTAAGTTTACTGAGAATTTTCTTGAATGTGAAATGGAAATTTTTTTCATTATTATTTCGTTATTTTCTTGTATTTTTATTTTAGTATTTACATGTTTTTTATTCTTAATTTTTTAGCACTATTTGTTTTCTTTTCTGCTTTAATTTCTTGCTATCATGATGTTATTTCTGTTTTATTTGGAGCCGAGGGTCTACTCCTTTCCACACCCCATTCATGGGATTAATTGTTGTTGGTGTTGTCATTGGAAAAATTGGAAAAGAAAAGTTGGAATTTGTTAGTTGATTTTTATAACTTTTCGTAAGGTTCAAGTTTGAACTAATATTTGATCAATTCAAAGATTTGGAAATGTTGAGACTACTTTTTGTTTTTTTGGATTAAATAAAAAAACAATAAAGGTTTTTGTCCTTCTTTGTACGACAAGAAAATCAGAATATATAGATTGGAATTTTAGGTGGTCAAGGAAAGTAAGCTTTCTATGTGGCTACTTCCATGAAAATCACATTGAGAAAATATGGTTTTCTTGTTAACTCTTTGGATTTTACTTCTAAGTCTAGTTAGAACTCCAAAAGTCAACTACTAGATCAGGGTATGGTTGAATTGTCGGGATTACTTCACTTTTAATCAGAAGGCTCGGGTTTCAGTTATTGAAATGGAAAATCTTTCGACACGAAGTGTTTTATTTTCTTAGTGGAAGGGCTATTCTAATGAAATTCATATTAGTCGGGTCAATGGACAATTTGGACATTTACACAAATGACCTTTTCTTATGTATCTGTTCAAATTTTGTTCCTGTTAATTCAGTGGACTAAATTTATCTCCCAAAAAGTTCATCGTTTTACTTTTAAAGGTGAATTTTAACTCAATGGACTAACGGGATAAAATGTAAATAGCAAAAACGGAAAATAAAGTATACTGGCCACTTTACAACCTTGTTTTAAAAATATAATAACTTTTTAAGAGCCTCAATTACACTAGCGAAATTTAGTACATTATTCTATAATTTTACTAGTGAAATTTACAACTCCAGAAATGACTGTTTTTCAAGTATATGAGCAAAAAAGTGATTATTCCTGAATTTTTTCAATATACTATCAATTATCTTTATAACGACGTCGTTTATTCAGATATTTTTTTATTACTATCGCAAAATATTGTTATAGCTAAATATAAAATGTTATTTAAAAAAAAACTTACTTATATAATAAAATATTATACCGAAGATGAATGTTATTGAAAGGTGTACATCCATTTTGTTGTATCAGTTGGTAACAAATATCAAATTGTTAAATTGAACAATAAAAAATTGTCAACTACTTCTGCGGTCTTGGGTAATGAAACGCACCAACACGTTATCGAGTATGCTGATGTTGGGATTGTTAGCTTCATTTGTCTTCCATCCAAAAAATTCCATGTCAATAATGATGGAAATGGCTGATTTACCCTTACTATATTTGACTTATTATTATTTATAATAAGTAGTAGTAGTAGTAGTTGAACTTTAATTGAAAATATTGTTTCTTTTAGTGTTCATTTAATGTTCAATTGGGGAGTTGGTTGCAAAAATAAATGAAGTGGAAACTAGTATTTTTATAGTACGGTTTGGTGGAGTATTTATTTTAAATAATTGTGGGGTTCGTGGCAAGATTGCTCACCTCGACTAATTCTATAAGGTTTTTGTCGGAAAACTTTGTCTCAAGGCTTCGACATATAGAAAGTAAATACCTAATGACTTTTGTCTCCGCAATTGAACCTGAAATCATGTGAGTCTTGACTAATTTTATTAACCACTAGATCACATGCTTCTTTATTATATAAGCAGGATTTTCATGTAATTATTTTTTTCATAAACCACGTTGGTAATTTTTTTTTTTTATAACTATCTCGTATTCAAGCTTTAGTAAAATCTGGCTAGTTCATTTAAAAAGAAAACGCTCCCTACTAGTATTTCTCCATTTACATAGTTTAAACCTTTACACCTCTACCTATAATTAAGAGGAATAGTCATATCCATCCCACCACACCTCTTGATATGATAGCCGGTAAGTGATATCTAGTCTTGCTTAATAAAAAATAATCAAAATTAAGGTAAATAATTAGATTAGATTTAGTCTCAATTCGTATTGTTTCATACATGCATGCATGCATACATACATACACACACATACATACATACTCTCTCTGTCCCATATTAGTTATTTTGTTTCGTTTTTCGATAGTCAAGTTGACTAATTTTTGGAGCTAATTTGTAGATCAATTCAATATTTTAGAATTATAGTTTAGATAGTAAAAAAAACACGAAAAATATTACAAGTTGTATTTTTTTATATCAATATGGTAAAAAAAAACATCTCAAAATATTGATCAAAATTTATATAGTTTGACTTTTGAAAAATAAAGTAGACAAGTAATATGAGAAGGAGGGAGGGAGTAATAAATTAATCTTATTGATGGTAATTTTATAGGTTTGACACTTTGACTTACTTTTATTTTGAAGTGTTCTTCTTCTTTTTTAGTGTTCTTTTAATGTGCAATTTGGGGGAGGAGCGGCGGGGGGGGGGGGTTTGCAAAATAAATGAAGTACTTATGGTACGGTTTGGTGGAAAATCCAAGTTGTTCTGGTCTTGTCAATGTGAATGTGATTTATTGTGTTCTCATGCAATTTCCTCTTTCCACAAACCACGCTGGTAAGCGGTATCTGAAAATATAATAGCCAAATTAATTTAGATTTTTACTGCATAGAAGCTACTTGAAAAAAAAAACACTCCCTTTTAAAGGTATTTTACTTTCAAGGCTCAAAATGCAATACCTCAATTAAAAACGAAAATTTCATTCATGACACTCTTTAATAGTCGTGAGTGGTATATCTTCTTGCTTAATTAAAACTACTAAAAATTTAAAATAAATAAACCTAATACATAGGTGACCTCCTTAAAGTCGACACAATTTTTCATTTTGAAACCTCAACTAATATCTGTTCCTATCGGACACTCCAACTGTGTCCAAAATGTACCTATTGAACCCTCATTTCCACATTCACCTATTACAGCGAATTTTCCTGTGAATCCAACCATCATCTGAAGATAATATATAAGCATGTTTGAAATTTTTTAGTAAAAATGTTTTTATGTTGTTGAATTTATTGTATATATTTAATTATGAGATTGTTTAGACAAACTGTATCTGAAAAGTTCTACTGTTTATTATTATGCATTTGGTTTTGGAAGCAATGATACAAAGGTAATGGCGGCCACAAGGTTTGAAGGATTAAAAAGAAGAAATGGAAAAATAATTATTTTATATGAAAAATAAAGAGAAGGAAACAAGGGCTGCAATATTCACTCGTCCAACAGAGAGTGCAAATAATTAGATTAAGTTTAGTCTGAATTTCTACTTTTAAATACATGCATACATAATAACTTAATGATAGTAATGATAATTTCATAGTACTTAAAATTTGAAATAGTAATTTAACTGATTTTTAAAAAGTTACATAATACTTAGCAGAAAAAATAATAATTGTAGTAATGAATCATATAGATGTGGTGAGTACAAAAACTATTTTTGCACATTGACTATGTAATTTAATTTATATACCGTCTATTTTTTTAATGTAAATGGTTGTGACATGTAATTTAATTTATATAACGTCTATTTTTTTTTAATGTAAATGGTTGTTTAATCACATAGTAGTTGAACTCTAATCACATTATTTTATTGATTAATATAAACAAAAAAATAGATAGGGTGCCAAACCTAAAATCTAGGTTTTGAAAATTAATGGTCAAAATCAACAGAGATTGGTCAATAATGAGGACAAATGCCATTCTGGAATTTCAATATATTTGGATCAAATTGACCACTTGAAACAATTATATTATTTAATAAACTTTATCAAGTCAGACTGTTAAAAACTTTATTTAAAGGGTTTGGCAGAATTATATAGAAGATATCAGCAGTCGTTTGCGTCAACTTGGTTCAATTTTTTACTAATATAATACTTTCTCTATAAATTTTTAATATCAAATAACTTTTTTGACTATGATTTTTCAAAATAGAATTTTGAAAAATTATCATGCATTGAGATTTACGTACGATAATGTTCATTTGTTGCAAAAAAGAGAAGGTATTATTGATGAATATTATTCGGACGGTTGTGCAAGTTCAATTTAATCTACCTTTTGATCCACAAGAATGAAAATCAAATGCATGTACATTCTCTTTCAACAACAACATACCCAGTGTATTCTCACAAAGTGGAGTCTGGAAAAGGTAGGATGTACGCAAACCTTATCTCGATTTTTATATATAAGATAGAGAAACTGTTTCCGATAGATCCTCAACTCAAAAGATACATTCTCTTTAATTTCTAGCAAACGAACATATACTCCTTATTTTTTAGTAATTAATGATCATGTAAGATGACAATATCGAATTTTTCTAGTAAAAAGAAAAGAGAAAAGACATCTCTTAATTAAGTATTTCCTTTGTCCCAAATTAGTTGTCATATTTTGCTTCTCGAGAGTCAAGTTATGTAAATTTTAATCAATATTTTAAAATATACTCTTTTAATCAAATTGACATGAAAAAATTTGTAACTTGTAATACTATTCGTATAGTTTTTGAATATCTAAATTCTAATTATAAAATATTGAGTTGTTCTGATCCAATTTAACTTTGAAGATTAGTCACATTAACTCTGAAAAACTGAAACATGACAACTAATTTGGGACGAAGAAAGTATATTAATTCATGTATTTCGGGTTACGTTGTTTTATTGGATAAAGGGGTTGTGTTGACTATAAATTTTAAATTTTTCATCAGGTGTTCGGTTAATCATTTTGGATTTGCTCTTCGAAAAGTCTTACTTTAAGGTAAAACGCTTTCTTCTAAGTGTGATCCTCTTCACAACACTCGAATATGATACATCTGATTAAGGATGAATGAATATATAATCACTTATCATTTCACCATAATGTTTGGTAATCCATGTTAGCCATCTCTTTACAGCTAAAAGTGGTCCTGTGGACTATACATTAGCCACCTCTGGATTTTATAATCTTGATTTCTCAGTAGCTTCCTTGACCCTATATAGGCTATAGCTAAATACCTATTTTTATTATAGTTAAATCATAATAAAAGTTTGTTCTTTGTTTTGTTAGCCATCTTTTGGTGGGTTAGACTTTTATAATTCAATGGTTTTGCATCATAAAATTCAATATTATATCGTGATAAAATTGATCAATGTATTTTCGTTGATATTAGATGATTTAATTACCTCAACTATATAAACTATCAACACTGAATTTAAGATTATATTAGAAATAGAAAAAAAAAATGCATTTCAATTCCCCTCGCAAACTATTTCCAATACCTGGGGACTCTTTTATATACTATCTGACTCTTTAGTTTTTGTTTTTCTACCTTTTACGTGTAAACTATTTGGGGTTGATGAATTTTAACGTCTGAATTGTCATGTGGTGAGTAGTAAAAATAATACATAATTCATTATGCTTAAATATATAATAACATATAGAGATCTTTATGTAGAGATTACTATGCCAAATTCAGGAATTAGACGTAACCCAATATTAATTTATATATACATATTCTTAGCGCACATTTCAGTGGATTTTGCCCTTTACCTTGTATGAATAGTGCTCCATGTTTTTTCTTTACGGGTTCGACTAAATTATGTATCATTATTCAAATTTTGTATATTAAATATGTACTCCACAAATATTAAATTTTGAATCCATTTACTTAATGATCAATAAGTTCACTGTTATTCTGAACTCATTAAATTCACATTCTGAATCCATTTAGGATAAAGTTAAAAGCTAAATAGCAATTAACAAAGTGGAGAAAACAAATGTAAGTAATGGAAATATACTTGATATGTTGATGGGCTACCAAAACCTTTTTATTTAAAATTTTGCTCAAATTATGGCATTTGCATAATATTCGATTGAAGTTTGAATAAAAAATAATATTTAAAGTTGAATTTGAAAAAGGATAATTAGAATTGAATTTCACTCAACGAAAAAAAGTTAAGGTTTTGCGAGAATAAATCATTTTTTAACTTGAATATTCCTCAAACCAGTTTTGCAAACTTCAAATACTGTATTTCACGTTGATTAAAAATAATGGACCAGGATATAAAACAAACGTTTCTTTAACTTCTGTTTTTTTTTCCAAATATTTTAAAATGTTATGTGGAATAATAATTTTATTATTTATGTTTACAACTTTGTGGTACGTGCCAGCCAAGGATTATATAATTGGAGGGCCAACGTAGATCGTGAAGTGGTTGATAGGTTTGATGTTGTTGTGGGGCAAAAGAAGGTGATTTATATGATTGTATGCAATTTTAAATACATAAAAGTGAATATATTGACTTTGGTACTTTGAATATTATTATTATTTTTTAGAGGAAGATTTTTTTCACATAAAGAATTCAAGCAAATTAAAGTTTGAAACATATGATTTTCTCCGCGTCTAACACGTCTAATGGTATACCCATTGGCAATGACACCATTCTACAACTGTTGTTATCTACGTAATATTTTTCGCCAAAAGAAATCAGAAATATATAAATAATATATTTTGTAATAAATAATACTCTATATATCTCAGTTTATATGATACACTTTCCTTTTTAGTTAGTAAAAAAAAGAATGATAAATTTCTTTATTTAACAATAATTTAACTTTAAATTTTACTACCTTTCACACTTAACGATATGATTTATAACCACACAAATATCTTTGAATTGTTTTACACCACAAGATTCAAAAGTCTTCCTTTATTTGTTAAACTTCGTACCCAGTCAAACTACATCATATAAATTGAGACAGACGGAGTATGTGCATATAAAATAGACCAGCGCCACTTGGAATTATAAAGCGGAGTTGTAATAATAAGTTGGCATCATTTACATAAAATCATACATAAGCTACGTTCACGACGGAAGGCAGGTCGACGAGCATGGATCACAGAAGATAGGCTTTTAGGCTAGCAAACTCTGGAGGAGAGGTGCACACGATACCTTATAGTGAATCTCACATTGGAATGAGGGAGGAAAGTGAAAAGTTTCATAAATCATAACACAAATTTTGGTAAGAGCGCTTTTTGACTTGATGATAGCGTAGCTGAAGGGACAAATATGTGATGTCTTTTGGGCCAAAGCGGACAATATGTGCTATGAACTTGGTTGTCACAAGGTTCTGAAGAAGGGTACATATGAAATCTTGAATCTCACGTCGGAATGAGAAAGAAAAGTTAAAGCCTTATAAGACATATCACACGTTCACCTGGTACATACACTTTTTGGCTTGATAATGGCATAACCCAAGAAACAAATCCGCGAGACCTGTTGGGCAAAATGAAAAATACCTGTCATGGATATATCGTGGTATCTCTCAAAGTACAATATTTTTCTCATGAACTTTTGAAATCCTATTTTTCTGATTGCAACTATATAGTAAATGCTTTGCTATATTTGAGTTATGAACAATATTTGAACATTATCTGTGCCCACTTCCCAGTTCTAAGTAAGTTGCAGTAATGCGGCCACTGGACATGTCCATTTTAGAACAAAGATCAAATGCAGTATGGTATTGGCCCAAGCCCAAGCCCAAGCTCAAGCCCAAGCCCAAGCCCAAGTAGGCCTTCAACTAGAACATTTATTTGCAATCAAAGTCTCAACTACTTCTCAATCAAAACCATGATGATTGTAGTTACCAAGCAATTAGTTACTCCAATTTCGTTTAGAAACCAAAAAAATAAATTTAGAAAGCATAATTACTCTGGAGTCTGCACCATTTTGTGCGCATCTGATTAATGCTATCTTTCACCAGTATAGATACTGAGTAACTTTGTCCGTTAAGGCATGGATAGATGATAAGCAATTACCTAATAATTTTATGTTGCAAGTAAATATTACCACCAAAGGCATGATGAGATGGTTGAAAGCTCTTTAATAAGGTTTACATAGTATAATAGGTATAAGTATTTGATGTTAAATACCTAAAATACAAAAGATGTATCTACAATTAAATCATATAACATGAATATTTTGTGTACTATATATTCAAAGAATAAGAGGCGAGTCAGCTCGGCATTGATCAAGCTATTTGAAATGGTTCAAATTTGCCATGAACTATGCATTGATATTCAAGATTACTCTTTACTAATTTGACCGTAAGTTAACAAGGGAAAATTTAACTTTAAAAAATAAATAAAGACAGGTATAAATACGAGCCTAATTATTTTTATGTGACCTTACTTCTTTTTGATCAGTTTAATTAAATATTTTTCTACATCTACTAGCATCTTCCTCCCCTCTTCTTTTCTTTCGTAGTGTTATTTAGCTATCGTGTAATTTTTTATTCTTTAATGTGTATCACTAGCTATGCTATGTTTGATTTATATCTTATATTTTATTATCTTGTTTTTTTTAAGTCGAGGCCTATCGAAACAACATTTTTTTTTCTTTATTTCCTACTTAGTATTCGATATCTGCATTGGAGCCCGACTATATTTAAATTCGGGCTAGATAGAGCTCGTTTATGAGAAAACACTCCTAGCAAGAATTCTTTTATAACTAAGACTACGGAATAAGGGCAGTGTAATTCCTACCCACCTCAGACCCATTTTTGAGATACACCAGGTATATTGTAATCTTTTTAATAACAATTTAACTTTAGAATATTTATATTATTCTTAATGAGATAATTTATGATAACATAAATATTTATAATTTATTTTAATTCATAATATTTTATTTTAAATTCTTTATTTCTTAAATTTCAAGTTTTACCGCCTCTAGTTTATCCCAAAAAAACAATAAACCGACTAAGAATATAGTTTATGTCGCCCCCAGGGGCACATATGAGTTGATAAGTGGCAATGTGATTGGGCTATAACCACTCCGATGTCGCGGGTTTGAATCCGTGTGGTGACATTTTTTGCTGAAATATTGCAAGGATGTTGCTGCCACTCGCGCATATCTTTCGATTTACATTCGTGAGGTGCCTTCGGGACTTTCCCCTTCCCAAAGAATATATTTTATGTCTGATGTCTGATTCCTTTTGTTCTCTCCACGTTGAATTGGCGTCAGACACAAATCCACATCTCAAGTCTCCCAGTAATAATGTCTCAAGAAAAAGCACAACCAAATTCATCAATCTCATTGTCAGGTAAAAAATTTCACATTTCTAATTTTCTTAATAGAGTTGATTGATTTCAGTAAACTTTAAGTTAACCCTTTTATTTTAAGCAATCAATTATTTCTGCATCTTCTTCAGTGGTTGGAGTTGTATAATTAGGTTAAATTCAGCCGAAAGCTTGGAGTTCTATTATCTAAGGGAATAGAGAAATTGATGACGATGTCACACATCGTATTGAGGCAGTATGGATGAAATGGAGGCTCGCATCTGGAGTCTTGTGCGATAAAAGACGCCACCAAAACTTAAAGTCAAGTTCTATAGGGTGGTGGTTAGACCGACTATGTTGTATGGTGCGTAGTGTTGGCCGGTCAAGATGAAAGTTGCGGAGATGAGGATGCTGAGATGAATGTGTGGGCATACAAGGAGGGATATGATTAGAAATGATGATATTCGGGACAGAGTGGGAGCGGCCTCGGTGGAGGATAAGATACGGGAAACGAGGTTGAGATGGTGGAGAGACACAAATGCCCTAGTGCGGAGTTGTGAGAGGTTGACTATGGACGGGTTCAGGAGGGTATAGGTAGACCGAATAAGTATTGGGGAGAAGTGATTAGACGGGATATGGCGTAGGTGCAACTTACCGAGGACATGACCTAGATAGGAGGTTGTAGAGGACACATATTAGGATAGAATGGTAGTAGCTAGGGGAGCGTGGTCCTACTTACACTTACACACGAGTAGTTGTAGTGTTATTATTGTAGGTATGCTTAGCCTATCATACTAGAAGACGAAAAATTGCTTTATAGTACCTTGTCGTCTGATTTCTATTGCTATGTGTTCTTTAGTATACTTTGTTTATCTTATTTGTCTGCGTTAGTTACTGCTTCCTTTTCAGAATGCTCTATCATGACTTACTTGCTTTTGTTGCCATCATTTTCATACTGCTTTAAATTTCTTATCCGGGTCTGACCGTTTCTCTTTTTTTGCTTGTGCTTATGCTTTGTTTGAGCCGATGGTCTTTCGGAAACATCCGCTCTATCTACCAAGATAGAGGTAAGGTCTGCGCACACTCTACCCCCCTGAGCCCACGTTGTGAGATTTTACTGGGTATGTTGTTGTTTACTAATCTTTTATGTAATAAGTGAGACTAAAATTAATTTGTATTTGAATCAGTTTTAGGATTGAAATTATTGCAATAATGAGCACATTTTTAGTGTATACATCTTTAAGGGCACTTCAATTAGCGTACTTCAAGAATACTGTGCTGACTAAAACATATCTAGGAATTTAAGTAGGTGTTTGGACATGAATTTAGCGATATTTGAAAAAAATAGTATTTGAAGTTAAGTTGAAAAAGGATATTCTGAAGTTAGTTTGGACATGCATTTCACTTGAAAAAATACATACGGGATTTTTTTTAACTTGAGACACTGATTTAGACCAATTGTTCAAACTTGAAAAAAGTTTTACTTTTAAGTTTGGAGTGAAAAATTGACACAATGTATAACCGAACAGGTCTTTTAAAAAAAAAAGCAAAGACATCTACTGTTCAAATGGTCCCCTAAGTTTATGAGTTCTACACCACAACTTTTTTTGCTTACTGAGTTCATACATATTAGGTGAATTTCTTACTACAAATATAGGGTTTGGACCAAAACTATTGAGTTCCGCTGAACCCGTAACTTCTATTGTAGCTCCACCATTGCTAGCCAAACACTAACTGTTTATTGATAAAAATTAGCTTCAGCTCTTGATGCTTATCAGTTACTTTCACTCAGTTAAGCCGGTTGGGCTCGTAATATCCAACATAGGGTGTAAAAGGCATGAAAAGAAAGAGCTTTATGAATTGAGTCGGTTTACCCATTGTCATAAGTTTTTGGGTTGAATGCTTAGATTCTTTCACAAGCCAAACTAATCCCATCTTGGCCACTCCACTAATTGTGTTGGAAATTTGCCTTTGGCGGGGAGATGCGTCCACCCATCTTTGATGAATTAAACACTAGTGTTCCGCATGTTGGAGACCTTGTCTCTTCGCACATGCATGATCTACGAAGTGAGTAGATGACCGTAGGGCCAAGAATCGTCAAATTTCGTTGAGAAATGAAAGAGATATTGGTCCACGAAGTAAGGTGTTTGAGTCATGGAAATGTGGTGTGGGACAAATATACCACATCGGTGGGAATAGGAAGAATTGCTCTCTATATAAGTCTCTAATTGGTAAAGGGTTTGGGACCCCAAGGGGTATCCCATGTGTTTAAAGGAGGGAAGACCTAGATGTGCTTAGGTTCAAGGCTAAGCCCACACGCGCCGCCGCCCGCCAGTCCCGTCCGGTCTCGGGATGTGGGCTGTGGGCTGTGGGGACTTTCTGATATTATCTTTTTGGACCAGAGAACTCTGCCAGATGTACAGTTTGGACCAGAATTCTTTCATATGTACAGTTTGGTCCCTGAAGTTTCAAGATTTAGTTTGGTCCCCAGAGTTTCTGGGAAGGTGACGGAAGGCCGAAAGCCTACCGTTGGGACTGGTTTTTGAGGCATTAATCAGCCATTACTTGGCTGATTAACTCCTCCATTATCACCCTCCTTCATGTCCTCCATAATTCAGCCTCCTTGATGGCCATTTACTGCCTTTACTTGGCTGTTTTAATGCCCTCCTAATGGCCATTAACAGCCATGTTTGGGCAGTGGTACAGCCCCTCCTCCATGCTATATATTGAGCTTCATTTGGCTAAATTCAGTGGCAGAAAAGCAGACAGAAATAGACTGGAAAACAGACCAGAAAACACACGAAAATAGCAGCAAATTTCAGTCACAAAAGAGCACAAAACAGTGGCCAAAAACTGCTCAAAACAGTGGCGAAAATCAGTGCAATTTGTGACTGAAAAACAGTGAGCAAACACCCTTATATACACAAGATATACACTACAGAGACACACTATATACACAGAGACAAAAGAGAAGAGTAAAGAGAAACTCTTCCTTCCTATTCCATATCTTCAGCAAGTCGAGTCATATTTGTTTTCTTCGACAGGCTCAACCTATTGGCTTTGTAGTGTTGAGATTATAGTGTTGTTTTATCTTGGGAGACTATCGCCCGCTAACGTAAAAGCATATATACGGGACAATCTTGTCTTAAGGATAGAGGGCTATCCTCGACTCAATACACAACGTTGTAACCATCCAGATTTAGTTGTTTCTTGATTTCAGGATATCAAGATTCAAGACACAACAAACTTGTGGCAGTTCTCAACATTGGCTTTGCAAGGTGATCAAGATTCAAGACACAACACACATGCGGCAGTTTTGAAGATTGACCATTTATTTATCCTTTCAAACATTTGTAATAGTTATTTACTTCCCGTACTGCTTTATAAATTACATAGAATACCAACAAATTGTTGTCTTAAGACTTTGCGCAGATTAATCGACTGATTTTGATACTCTAATATTGGCAGATAAAGATGTAAAGGCACCTAATGTGTTTGAGAGAGTTAAAGAAGAGATTGAGGCAATGTTGCATAGTGAAAGACAATCACATCACCATCACAAGGAAACTCACGGGATGCGTAAGGATATTGATGAGAATACACCAATTAGTGATGTGAAAGCACCCAATGTGTTTGAGAGAGCGAAGGAGGAAATCGAGGCTCTTTTTGAGGCATTGCATCTGAAAAAGGAAGATCATAGTCATGCTTCACCTTTGGATGTCGATAAAAGGTTTCAAGAACGGGATTTTTTTTAATAAAAGATAGAAAACAAATGTTTCTGAGGATGTTACTTGTTAATTTTGCGTTATTTTGTTGATGATATGCAGGACTAACGGTGCAACGGCTGAGTTGAAGACACATAATCCAGATTCTCTTTCAGGTTTGAACTCTATGATTCATCTTTGACGGATTGTTTTAACTTTTTCATGATTATAATCACTTAACAAGTGATCAATAAACAGTGTCGTGTGACTCTGTCACGTTAGACATTTAAGTTGTGACTTGTGTGTGTGTTTGTGTACCTTGCTTTTACAGCCTTTCTTCAAAATGATTACGGGGTCGTTTGGTTCAGAACAAGATTATCCCTGAATTATAATCTTGGGGTTATAATCCCACCTCCTATATGGGATAGGTATTACTAAGATTTTGGTATAAAATTTATACCGGTATTAGCTAATACCAATAACCAAGCGGTGGATAAACACAATCCCAAATTATCCTAATCCCGGTAACCAAACGACCCCTTAAGGAATTAAGTGAAAATTTGCAACAGACTGATCAAGAACACTAGCACCATTGAGAGATAAGGTCTGCAAAAGTTCCATTCCCTTTAGGCTTTATCTGCCTCGGTGGAAAATATTCAGTGGAACAGTTTGTCTTAAATTCTGGTGTTGGTTGACCTTATATTGTAGAAATAAGGGAGCACTATCTACTCTCGAGGAGAGAAACAGCTTAATTTCAAAACTTTTTTATATGAAGTACAGTTCCCTTGAAATTCCTA
Source organism: Anisodus tanguticus (assembly GCA_034509755.1). Taxonomy (NCBI): domain Eukaryota; kingdom Viridiplantae; phylum Streptophyta; class Magnoliopsida; order Solanales; family Solanaceae; genus Anisodus; species Anisodus tanguticus. The sequence goes on from CM067558.1 coordinate 2,330,763, forward strand.
ACTTTAAGTGCTGAAACCATACTGAAAGAAATAATTCCCTTGATTATTTTCATTGATTGAATAGATATATATACAAGTTACATATTTTCATAATAGGAAAATCCTTTTCCTATTCTACTTCTAAATCCTTATTCTACCATAATTCTAACTATACAATTATGGTAATAGTATAACACTAATTAAGGTATCCTTTTCTTTACAATATACTACCATATACATTCCTAATATACCATATATTCCTACCATATGAATTCTGCCCGTGATGGGCTGTGATGATGGACTGTTTAACACACCCCCGCAGTCATAGCGGGCGGTCTTCGAACGCTGAGACTGTCCCTAAAATCTTCAAAGAGAACCGCTGGTAGACCCTTTGTAAAGATGTCTGCAATTTGATAACGAGACGGGACATGGCATACGCGAACTTGACCCTTTGCAACCTTTTCACGGACAAAGTGAATGTCCATTTCGATATGCTTGGTCCGTTGGTGTTGAACTGGGTTGCCTGAAAGGTAAATGGCACTAATGTTATCGCAATATACCAAGGTTGCCTTCTGAATGGGACAATGAAGTTCCAAAAGCAAATTACGTAGCCAACATGATTCGGAGACCACATTTGCTACCCCTCGATATCTCGCCTCGGCACTTGAGCGTGATAGCGTTGCCTGACGCTTTGCCGACCAGGAGACCAAGTTGTTGCCAAGGAACATACAGTAGCCAGAAGTCGACCGTCTGGTGTCGGGACAACCACCCCAATCAGCATCCGTGTAGGAAACAAGTGTGGATGTAGATGACGGATATAAGTGCAACCCATAGTCTAGTGTCCCCCGAATATACCGAATGATGCGTTTGATTGCATTCATGTGCTCAACTACGGGATCATGCATGAATAAACACACCGCCGAACCGCATATGTAATATCGGGTCCGGTAAAGGTCGACATCGGAGGGCTCTGCAAGATCGCGATACCGGGTCGGGTCCTCGTATGGTGCACTCCGCGGCACTCAACTTTGGGTTTGCATCAACCGGTGTGGAAGTGGACTTACGGGATGACATCCCGCCCTCTCTATGATCTCAAAGCATACTTCCGTTGAGACGAGAAACAAGCCACCGAATGACGTTTGACGGCAATCCCCAAAAAATAACTCAACGGCCCTAAGTCCTTCATAGCAAATTCGAAGCGAGCATGGCCACGATAGACCGACGCAAAGCATCGGAGGAGGCGATCAAGATGATATCATCCACATATAACGAGAATATAGGCCAATGACGAACCACGATGGTAGATGAACAAAGAATTATCTCGACTCGCTTGTGTGTGAACCCAATAGTCGAAACAAAATCAAGCAAATCGTGTATACCAGGCACGTGGAGACCGCTTAAGCCCATATAATGACTTCTTCAACAAACGAGACATGATGAGGGCGGTTGGGATCCCCGAAACCCAACGGCCGATGCATATAGACTCACCGTTTCCTTGAGGTCACCATGTAGAAAGGCATTCTTGACATCCAACCGATGGATTGGCCAAGTCTTTGAAAGAGCCAAGCTAAGCACAAGTACGAATGGTAGCCGGTTTGACCACCGGACTAAACATCTCACCACAATCAATTCCAACTCGCCGAGTCTTACCATCACCAACAAGTCGCGCCTTATGTCGAGCAAATGACCCATCCGAATTCTCCTTATGAGCAAAAATCCACATAGACACGATAATATTAATACCATATGGACGGGGCACCAACTCCCACGTCTTATTATCAATAAGAGCATTATATTCATCGGTCATAGCAATTTTCCAATTAGGGTCATTTAATGCGGACACGGGATTGCGGGGCAAGGGGGATTTAGAGACATCGAATGTAAATTAAAATGTCGTTTAGGTGTAAAAATACCCCGCCGACTACGAGTGACCGGTCTATGACTCGAGGAAGAAGTGATGGAATTTTGGGAATTTTCCGGGCTCGGGACGGACCGGCCAGACGGGCGGTGGGCCCGCCGGCCCAAATCGGTACAAGCCGGAATCGATTCGGGAGTGGACCAGTTCCGAAGTGGGTGGACCGGCCCAATAGCCGGAATTGTTCCGTGGGTGGAACAACGAGGGGTGACAACCTTTGTGGGACCGGCGGGCAAGTGGGCCCATTGGAGGATTTTGGGCACGGGAGTTGTCCGAAAAATTCCGAATAATATACGGGGATATTTGGTCATCCAAAAAATTATACGACTTAGGCTCGGGAGTATGAACTTTCGTAAAAGGGAATTGGGTTTCATCAAAAATGACATGACGATTTATAATGATTTTCTTGGAGGATAAATCAAAACACTTATAACCACGATGATTCGACGGATAACCCAAAAATACACACGGAGTAGACCGAGCACGAAGTTTGTTAATTGTGGTGGATGGGAATAACGGATAACACAAGCACCCAAAAATTCGAAGATGAGAATAAGACGGGTTTTTATTATATAAGATTTTGAGAGGGGAAGAATATGTCGACCTTTAGACGGAATTATGTTAAGAAGGTAAGTGGCCATTTGTAGAGCATGATGCCAAAAATACGGAGGTATGGAGGCATGGATTAGGAGAGTTCGGACAATGTTATTTATGGAACGAATTTTGCGTTCGGCTTTTCCATTTTGTGAAGATGTATGAGGACATGAAAACCGAAAATTTATCCCATGAGTAGCACAAAATTCTCGAAACTCCCTATTGTCATACTCCTTCCCATTATCACATTGAATATTTTTTATTTCTCTTTCGAATTGAGTACGAATGAACGCTCTAAATTTTATGAAGACGGAAAACACTTGTGATTTATTCGCAATTGAAAACGTCCACAAAAATCTAGAATAATCATCTAAGAAGAGAACATAATATCGATGACCCATTGAACTAAGAACAGGGAGATGTCCATAAGTCGCTATGAATAATGTCAAATGGCATAGAAGTATGAGAATTGGAGTCTACAAATGGCAACTTAACAATTTTTTCTAATGAACAAGATCGACAAATTGGAGTACGACTCGTACCCTTACAAGAAATAAAGCTATTTTTATCTAAAAGCGATAAAATAGAAGATCCCGGATGACCCAAACGAGCATGCCACATGGAAGGAGAGATGGTCGCAAAAGGCGATGGCAAGGTGGACTCGATAGATCGACACCGGGCATGATAGGATATAGATCCCCCTACTATCACACCTCATGAGATGACTCCCGTCTTGAAATCCTTCACAGAGAAACCGAAAGGATCAAATTCAACGAAAAGAATTGTCATTTGTGAACTTTCGGACGGACACTAAATTTTTAATCAATTTAGGAGCATGTAAAGTATTTTTCAAGAGGAGTGGTGGATTGGGGGGAGACAACGTTTTCGACCATACCCTAGAATTGGAATAGAAGCGCCATTACCAATGATTATCCCCAGGGGTGCTCAAATTGGAATAAGATGAGAGAGTACCGAGTCGAAGTCATGTGAGTAGTGGCCCGGTGTCCATGTACCAATTTTGGTCCGGTTGAGTTAATCCCAACGTGTGCATCGCGGCCTCGATATCGGTCCGAGTAGGGCCTGCGCATGATGGGCTTGCGGAGGTCGGGGCCCAAGAACTCTGGCCGTGTCTTGGACCTCGGCCGTAATCGCGCTCCCACGCCATTTGTTGGGCCACGCGGCGGTGGGCCGCCACGCCGGGCATTGGGCACTCGGATCGTTGGCCCGCCCCACCGGCCGCCTGGAATATCCCTCGCTCGCTTGGTATGGGCTGCGGCCCACGGTCCACCTGCCATCGCGCTCCTTTGCCATGGGCCCCACCTGCGGGCCCATGGGGGTGGTGGGCCTTGTTCATTGAATGGGACCCACCGACGTTTTGTTGACTACCGGAACCTCCACCATTACCACCGCGTTTGCCCCCGCGGTTTTTGTTATTATTTTTGCGATTATTCTTGCCGCCACCATGATTATGGTTTTGGCCCGAATTATTAACAAAACACGAAGGATTAGGAGAGGATGCCATCATGACAACTTGGACTTGCTCCCGTAGCCGCCTTTTTAGCCAAACCGGCTTCTTCCAACGTAAGCATGGAGCGGGCTTGATGGAAGTCGGGAAGAGGGTTGCTTTGGCGAAGGAGAGTGCCAACACCATTATAGGCCTCCGAAAGACCGGCAACCAACCGTAGAACTAGACGATTATTTGTCACCGGTGCGCCAACATTACGGAGTTGATCCGCCAATTCCTTTAGTTTCTTGCAATATGCGAAACGTTTGGAAATACGTCCATTCGAACGAGAGAGAATTCTGCTCGAGTGTGACGATACGGGAATGTTGGTTGTCTTGGAATATGTCACGCAATCTATTCCATGCAGCCATAGCCGTGGTATCGGGCTCCATAATCGTCGTAGAAGGTCCACTTTGAAATAGTGGCGTATATCCACCGAAGAACGGTAGCATCAAGTGTAATCCACACCTCAGGATCCTCCGCAGGAAGGGGTCTAGCGGGAGGAATTATGTGATGAAGAACTTGATAAGAGATAGCGTGAATTTTAAACAACTCCGCCCACGTTGCATATTGAACGTTTTCCATCTCAAGGACAATAGGGACACTGAGCTTGATATTGGAAACCGTGAGGGCGGGGGTGAAAATTGTTCTTAGACATATTTGAAAGAACAAAGAAGGAGGATAAATTTAAGAGAGGTTTTTGAGAGCGGAAGACGAGATATTTGGAGAGAAAAACCCGAGGGGGGGGGGGGGGGGTTCTCGGCCAAAGAGGCAAAAGTTTGAGAGAAGAAAACTTTTGGTTTAGACCTAGTCTCTTGATACCATGAAAGAAATAATCCCCTTGATTATTTTCATTGATTGAATAGATATATATACAAGTTACATATTTCCATAATAGGAAAATCCTTTTCCTATTCTACTTCTAAATCCTTATTCTACCATAATTCTAACTATACAATTATGGTAATAGTATAACACTAATTAAGGTATCCTTTTCTTTACAATATACTACCATATACATTCCTAATATACCATATATTCCTACCATATGAATTCTGCCCGTGATGGGCTGTGATGATGGACTGTTTAACACATACTTATAGTTAACTCACAGAAGATTGAGTTTTGGCTTTAATCTGAATGCCTACATAACCACTGCGAAGGCAGAGTTATCTTACGCCCCATGGGTAACTGGCGGGAATGGTAAAGGTCCCTTTTCACTTTCATCAAATACTATGAGCATAATCCATATTTTAAGACTCTGTTCCTTGTAGCCTAGTCTGCATCCACAGCTAACGTGTGTTTATACCGATGCCTTTCTCTTTGTATATGGCTAAGTGATTTCGTAACCTTATCATCGTAAGTAACACTGGAGCAAGAGGTAACCTGATGCATGGGGCTTAAGACAAGGAGCATCCTGCGCCCGGAGTTCCTTAAGAAAGGACAAGACAAAACCCAACTTGCTCCCTCTTTCGAGTAGAACATCTTCTAATGACAACCGTTTTTCAGGCATAAAGCAGTTTACTTTTAACCAAGGGGAGCTTTACATTTATTTGGAAATGACTGCCTAGTGGTATCAAATTAGTATATACTTGCTATCTGATTATGGTAAATTTTTCCTTATGGGAAATAATTTCAAGAATTGAAAGAACTTCACAATGTTCTTTACTTCTAATTTTAATAATCAATAATCGACCCTATTTATTATTTATTCCTTATCAAAAAGTAATAATTAAACATCGAACCAGACATCACTGAAATCTACCTTGTCTTTATTTTCTATACATGCTCTACCAATTATGCAATGCTTTTACATCACACTTTCGGCTAGAAGTTCAAGTCCATATTTATCGTCTGATCAAACTGTGGTTCTGTTTAAGCAGAGAACAAAGCAAAGGTGCCTGATCACAATGAAAGGTCCGAGGAAGAGATAGGAGCACATCCGCCGAGAGAAAAATATCCACATCCGCCGAGTGATGACATTGATGCTAATACACCAATTAGTGAAGTTAAGGGTCCAAATATATTCGAACGAGCCAAGGAAGAAATCGAGGCACTAGTTCACTCTGTTAAGAGTCTCACATCGGATATGGAATGAGAACATGGACTCCTTATATGACTTGGACAATCCTCACCCTACAAGCTAGCTTTTGGAGAAACTCAAGATCCATTCTTTACATGGTATCAGAGACAGACTCATTCCAATTCTTTGTTATCCACGTTCCAGTTAACGAGGTCCGGGCATGCGAGAGAGTGTTAAGAGTCTCACATTGGAATGGGAACATGGACTCCTTATATAGACTTGGACAATCATCACTCTACAAGCTAGCTTTTGGGATTGAGTTAGACCCAAGATCTATTCTTTACCCTCAATTCATCCAAAGAAACAATCTGGCATTGCTATTCAAAGAAGGGAAAATTGATTGGGACATTGATCTTGAAAGCTTGGTAAATATTTTGTTACATTGGTTTTGATGGATTTGTTTTTGCTCTTTCATTCACAATGAGTTGCGTCTGTTGTATATAAATTTGTGTTGAGATACCCATATTTTCTGATTTTTTTTATCAGTGAATGTGTATCGCTACAAAGTTTCTGTTGGAAATTTGCTTTTGGCGGGAGTTGCGACCGGCCAACTTTAACGGCTTAAACACTAGTGTAACGTATGTTGGAGAATCCGGTTCTTCACACATGCATGATCTACTAAGTACGTAGATAACCGTAGGGCCAAGAATCGTCAAGTTTCATTGAGAAATGAAAGAGATATTGGTTCACGAAGTAAGGTGTTTGAAGCATGGAAAGTGTGGTATTGTGTGTAATTCTCCCTCATCGGTAGAGGAAGAAAGAAGTGTTGTGTATATAAGATTCGAAATTGGTTTGGGGTTTGGGACCCCAAGGGGTATCCCATGTGTTTAAAGGAGGGAGGACCTAGATGTGCTTCGGTTCGAGGAAAGACCACACGCGCGCCGCCGCCGCCCGCCCGTCCCGTCCGGTTCCGAGTTCCGGGTTCTCGGGTCACGGGTCGTGGGTCTTCTGATATTATCTTTTTGGGCCAGAAGTACAGTTTGATCCCAGAAGTTTCAGATATACAGTTTGGACCAGAATTCTTTCAGATGTGCAGTTTGGTCCCTGAAGTTTCAAGATGTACAGTTTGGTCCCCGAAGTTCGAATTTCGACGGTCAAGACAGAAAAGCCAAGCACTCAATTCAGCCATTTATTTTGGCTGAATTACTCCTCCTATAATGGCCAAATCCGTTGGTCTTTCACCATTTATGTTGGTGACTTTACTACCTCCATAATGGCCATTATTTGGCTATTATGGAGGCAGTTTTCAGGCAGTTTTTCAGCCCCTCCTTCACCTATATAAACACCCCCTTACACCATTGTTGAGCACACTTGATATGCACGAAAATACACAACCGAGAAAAAATCTTCTTCCTACAACTTCCAAGCATCATTTCGTTATTCAATATTCTTCACGGTAGCTCTTGAGTTTCCTTTGCTCAAGGGTTCCATTCTTTGTTTTATCTTGGGAGACAAATTGTCCAGGACGTATAAATGATACATACAGGGCAATATTGTCTTAAGGACAGAGTGCTACACTCGACTCAGCAAAAACAATTTACATTTTTCCGTCTTCTACAAAACTGAAATTTTAGTTTTTCTTGTGTAACAATTGTAATTTTCAGATTTCATGTTGAATTATTGAATCACTGGTTATCCTTTTGAATGCTTGTAATTGTTATATACTTCCCATACTGCTTTATAAAGTACCATAGAGCAAAAACTCCCAACAACTTAAGACAATATTTGTATTGTATTACTATTAGTGTTCGAAAGATGTCGGTCAAAAATTGTGTGACCAAATCTGGATATGGAAATGGTTTTCTGGTAGAAGAGAGTGATGATGATGAACGTGTTCATGGTGTCACCGCTACCAAGACTGGTGGAAACAAGCGCTCTCGAAAGCCCGAGGATGTCAACTGGGACAAGAGGAGAAGACTGAAGATGTACTTCTATCTTGCAGCAGAAGGCCTGTATCTATCCCGGACAAAAGATCCGAATAATGGTGAGAAGGAAATGGACACTCGGTCGATGAAGTGGTGAAGTGAGCACGAATCCGAAATTGGGATAAGTAGTTTTTCTTACTTGTCAAGAATAAAGATTAAATGATGTCGATTAAAAATGGATTAAAGTAAGGAGGAATATGAAAATAATTTATATTCCTTACGCTTTAAAATCGAAGTTTAATCTTATCTTCTTTCCCGTTTAAAGATTGGATTGTAAATGACTTAAAAAGATCCGTTCTTTTAAGTGTAATTGTTAAAGTGTGTAAAGTATGTTCGCACATACGATGGAGAAAGATCCACTAACTGTGCGAAAACTGTTACCACTCTTAAGTAAGCGCCAAGAATTATCTGGGCACCAATCATAACGGAAGAAGTCTAAAAATTAATGACGTTGAGCCTGTCATATTATTTGGCAGAAGATCCTTCATAGGATCATATTGGACACTCAGTCATACAAAGCCTCCGGGCGACTGGAGTGGGCCAAAATTCCTTGATAGGATGATATTGGACACTCAGTCATACAAAGCCTCCGGGCGACTAGAGTGGGCTGAAATTCCTTTGATATGGTGATATCGGACACTCAGTCATATAAAGCCTCCGGGCGACTGGAGTAGGGCCAAAATTCATTTCATAGGAAAAATAATGGACACCTAGTAAGGTGGGCCACAGTTTCCAGGTCTTAAATGATCTGAAGGCCTAAAGAAAAGGCAGAAAAGAAATTGGACACGCAGTCTGCCAAAGCAACTGGAGTGGGCCAGAATATCTGGATCACATATGATCCGATTACGCCCTAACCACGGGTAAGAGGCTGTTCATGTGAAGCAACACCACCTCTAAAGTAGAAGGGGTTGGAGAGGTTGTCCTCAATAGGACTTCATGGATGGGATCACTCAAAGATGAGGTGATACATGTCCCAAACTTGGTTAAAGGGACGCTGTTGGTCAAACCTGGTTTGAGACTAGTCCAACAGGTCTGTGATAACTAAGAATGGTACAGTATGTCTGTAGCCAAATGAATGATATATTTGTAATCCGTGCGTCTATGCCATCATAGATTAAGACACGTTAAATAGCAAGTCATTCAAAAGCTAACGATGTTGAGATTGTTGCCTTCTTCGACATAAACCCTCAAAATAAATGTGAGGTAGATGAAGAGGCAAAATCACCTTTCCAAATTCCGTCAAGGGAATAGCGAAAGAAGCACTGCTCCTTTAGAACTTAGTCACACCTTCTTAGGTGATTTGAAGTTTATACAAAATAGAGGGGGGAGACAAGTACGTTGTGATCTTCATTGATGATGGTACAACGTATGGAATCCTTTGTTTGTTAAAAAGCAAAGATGAAGTTGTTGAAGCGGATAAACGCTACAAAGCAGAAGTTGAATATCAACTAAGCCTACGGATTGAGAAATTCGTAGTGATAGAGGGGGAGAATGTGAAGCATCGTTCATTAAACGACTATTCATTTCCCACTTCAGTCCAACGGTGTTAGCCAAGCGCAAAGTCGTACGCCCAAATTATGTGGGGTAGCTTGGTAAAAGATGGGCTACCGAAACAGGTCAAGTTCGACCTAAGACTGTAGATTGCATATCCACTGGATCTGCAAATAACAGTAGTGTTGATCGCCTCTTGGCGTCAAAGAATGCTGAATTCATTGAAGATAACTTTCCTTGAAATAGGAAAAATGAGTAATTGCTCAAGGTTAACAAGAAACCGCGAGGGCCTGACTGTCCGGAACTAGACGTTCCGTATCTTCAGGACTCGAAAGTTCTTGTCTATCGGAACTTAATATTCCGGATCTGAGAACTCGGGGATTCTAGATGTTGAACCAAGACGGAGCAAAGAGGGGACAAAGTCCTTGTTCCAGTCCTTCTAGCTTGTATGGTTGAGAACGAACCATGAACAATTAACAAATAATTGTCATCTCCAAAAGCGCTGCATTGGAAAGAAGCTAAAGAGAGAAATAGATTCCATATATAGAACCATACTCGTGTAATAGTTAATCTTCCTCCGGGAAAAGAACCTTTGGGTTGTAAAAAGTGCTCCCCTCGTGAGTAGCTTCACATCCAGGGCCATTGTAATCTTACATGGCATGGGTGTTGAAACGACCTTCCAAACCGGAGAGTTGGAAGAAGAGGATCGAATTGGTTTGTTGAACTATTGGGCTTCTTCCGAACTTTTATTTTGGTCCCGAAATTTTAACATTTTGGTCCGAAAGTCTCGGATAAAACAGAAACAATGAATCGATCACGAAACATTGACTCGAAGTTAGAAAGCCAACGAGTTGGAAAACCAACGGTCTTAGAGTGAAAATCATATTGAAACAAAGTCTCGATATGAAAGATATGAGTATCTGAGATGACATCTTAGGAATTGGATTTCTAAGACATCTAACGGATCGGTCGATAGTTGACGGTCTCGTTGAAGCCACCAATGGATATGAATCATAGAACTGATTGGAATCATGGTGCGCCCATAGACAAGGAGCGATATGCTCGGGTCACGTGTAGTTCAATGTCTTGTACACACTACAACCGACCGGTATCGTCCAACAAACAGATCGTTGAACTAAGGTTCACCGATGATCTTAATACATGATCAATAGAAGGCGTTAAGTCGGATATGACGATATCGAATTATTCGCTTATCTACGGATTATAGTATTCGGATGTCCAGCGGTTACGAGAGAACACGGTGATGCAAAGCGGACATCGGATCGAAGAACACCAAAGCCACAAGTAAATGTGTATGGTGGTTCTTGGAAAATCCTCTAAGCAAACTTGCATCGACCGATTCATGATGGTATCGGAGTTTAACGCTTTATACAAAGCATGAAAGAAGTTAAGTAACTTTACGGCTCCTTAGAGGACGTCCCTTATTGGGAGAAACCCGTACCTTCAGCGAGTTATACATTGTGGCTAGCCGGTCGGCTTCGGGAAGGACACGGATGACGGCGTACGGACATATCTGTCGGGATCCGTCGGAGACATAAGACCGTATGGCGTTGATCATCACGGGTGTCACTTCCTTGTTTACAAACTAAGGGACTACCCGGAGATCAAGCGTTCGCTGTCTAGGGAATGGGCTTAAAACCCAAAATATACGGACCAATACGGTGGAAACCCAACCTTACGAACTGGAGATCCCGTAATTTGGTTCAATGGGAAAACTAAGTTGTAAAGGTTCGGTTGATCGCTTCGGTGGAAGCATGAGCACTTGAGATAGTGATTTCGAAAAGAAATACCAAATCCAAAGCCGTTCCCGCGATAGACGTTAAGTGCTATCTGCGGTATGGGTAAAGGTTAAGTTTTCAAAACTGTAATGATCCTCAACGGTTGAGGTTAGGTCTTTGGGAAACTTTTAATGGTTCCTAACACTTGTGAAGTGGGGTATAGCAGGATACCTTGTAGGAGACCACCTATTTAAGTGCAAGGACGGGCCGCCTCAAATTGAACGCACTTAAGAATCCAAGACGTTGTCCATGGCCAAAACGGACAAAACATTACGAAGAAGAGAGTAAGGGAATTTGTTGTGTTGGTACCGTTGTCTTGGCTTACACTAAAACCGACGGTTCAAGACATCACGTTCACCGCGCAAAGTAAGTAAGTCCGATGGTATTCAACTATGGAAGGTTCAAAGCCGAGGCTACCTCTCCTTATGCAACATCGGTCCATTGAAATATTTCTTTGGAAATGAAAAGACACCATGTGAGTGCGCCAAAATCTCTTTCAAGAGGGGATTGTTGGAAATTTGCCTTTGGCGGGAGTTGCGACCGACCAACTTTAACGGCTTAAACACTAGTGTAACGTATGTTGGAGAATCCGGTTCTTCACACATCGCATGATCTACTAAGTACGTAGATAACCGTAGGGCCAAGAATCGTCAAATTTCATTGAGAAATGAAAGAGATATTGGTTCACGAAGTAAGGTGTTTGAAGCATGGAAAGTGTGGTATTGTGTGTAATTCTCCCTCATCGGTAGAGGAAGAAAGAAGTGCTGTGTATATAAGATTCGAAATTGGTTTGGGGTTTGGGACCCCAAGGGGTATCCCATGTGTTTAAAGGAGGGAGGACCTAGATGTGCTTCGGTTCGAGGAAAGACCACACGCGCGCGCCGCCGCCCGCCCGTCCCGTCCGTCCGGTCCGGTCCGGTTCGGTTCGAGTTCGGGTTCCGGGTTCTCGGGTCTCGGGTCGTGGGTCGTGGGTCGTGGGTCGTGGGTCGTGGCCGTGGGCGTGGTTTGTGGGTCTTCGATATTATCTTTTTGGGCCAGAAAACTTTGCTAGAAGTACGGTTTGATCCCGAAGTTTCGATATACGGTTTGGATCGAATTCTTTCGGATGTGCGGTTTGGTCCCCGAAGTTTCAAGATGTACAGTTTGGTCCCACGAAGTTCGAGAATTTCGACGGTCAAGACAGAAAAGCCAAGCACTCAATTCAGCCATTTATTTTGGTGAATTACTCCTCCTATAATGGCCAAATCCGTTGGTCTTTCACCATTTATGTTGGTGACTTTACTACCTCCATAATGGCCATTATTTGGCTATTATGGAGGCGTTTTCAGCGTTTTTCAGCCCCTCCTTCACCTATATAAACACCCCCTTACACCATTGTTGAGCACACTTGATATGCACGAAAATACACAACCAGAAAAAATCTTCTTCCTACAACTTCCAAGCATCATTTCGTTATTCAATATTCTTCACGGTAGCTCTTGAGTTTCCTTTGCTCAAGGGTTCCATTGCTGTTTTATCTTGGGAGACAAATTGTCCAGGACGTATAAATGATACATACAGGGCAATATTGTCTTAAGGACAGAGTGCTACACTCGACTCAGCAAAAACAATTTACATTTTTCCGTCTTCTACAAAACTGAAATTTTAGTTTTTCTTGTGTAACAATTGTAATTTTCAGATTTCATGTTGAATTATTGAATCACTGGTTATCCTTTTGAATACTTGTAATAGTTATATACTTCCCGTACTGCTTTATAAAGTACCATAGAGCAAAAACTCCCAACAATTTCATGATGGAAAGTCTTTTGTGCTTGCTTATTTTGTGACTTTCATCCCAAAAAATATAGAGGTGAGATGTTTGCGCATGTAAAATTAGTAATTCTCAGTACTCTTGTTAAGACAATTTGATTCTTATATTTGATTATTAGCCGACTTTAATTTGTTCAGAATTGAGGCGTAACAATTGTTGTATGTTGATTCACAGCGGCAAGAAATATTTTTTACAACATTCCCATACACTCCCTTCGTCTCTTTTCAAGTCCATTAAGAAAATAATAAATATAAAATATAATTTACTAAGTAATTCCTATTTAATAAAAGTAGATTGATTTTTCCTTTTAAATATTATGCGTACTTCTTTAATGTTAAATGTATAGTTGGAATTGATTGTCAGTTTTAATTTTAAATTCCTAAAGTGTTAATATTTTATAATAGATATTTTGAGCTAAAACGACAGAAGTATAACTCAAATCCTTTTCTTAAAAGGGGGCCAAGAAACTTTGGACATGATAAGTGCTTTTTGTCCAAAATTTCCACTCTCATTATTAGTTGATAGATCCAAAAAACTAAGGAGAAAAAACAACGAATATCGGTACTAAAATTTGTTTGAGAAGTCTTTCAAGTAGGTGGACATGAGTTGGTTGAAATTTTAAAAAAATACATTTTGAAGTTGGAAAAATATATTTGAAAGTTAAAATCGTATTTGAACATAAAACATGTTAAAATTTTACAAGTGCAAACTCAAAAAATATCCGAACATTTACTTTTCAAACTTTAAATTTTACATTTGAAATTAAAATAATGAATCAATTAAACAAACAATTTTCAAAACACAATCTCCAAATATTATTTTAGATCTCCGAGCCAAAATATATGGCCAAAGTGGAAAATAAATACTTCATTCGTCTTAATTTATGTGACACTATTTCTTTGTTAGTTTGTATAAAAAAGAATTGTCACTTTGGCGACTATTTAATAACATCATTACTATTTTATCTTTGATGGTCCTACTTAATTTTGAAGATGTACTTATTGTGTGAAGAAATGTAAAAAAAAGTAGATACTAAAATAAAGATAATTTAGTAAACATAATAAAATGTTCATTTATTTTTTAAACTCTCTACCTGGTCAAATGGTACCACATAAATTGGGACGGAAGGTGTAATTTCTTTTTTTTTTCTTTGCTAACAAATCTTCAAACTTTTTTTAAAAAGTGAAGCTTTTGAGTTGTGCAAGATTCCTTTGAATCCAAACACGGTCTTGCTGACAGTCAATATCTACTAGAGTACAGCTGCTGCTAGGTTGGGAACTAGAAAACCTTAAATTGAATTAAAGGCACCTAAACCTGTTCATCCTTAGGGTTTTTTGCTTAGCCTTCTCCATATTCCTCCAAATTAAAGTATAATGAGCAACCCCAAAGACAACTTCAACGTCACCGATCTCAGTGCTGGTAAGACCCTATCCACTTCATTTTATTTTATCCATCACAGACTTTATCTTGTTAAGTTTTTATGTATATTTTGCTAGTAAAATTGCTGGGTTTCTTGAAAAGATGAGATTTTTGTTGGGATTTTACTGTAATATGTATATTTGCAAGTAAAATTTTCTGGGTTACTTCAAAAAATGAGATTTTTGATGGGTTTTTACTATAATATGTATATTTGCAAGAAATTTTTTATGGGTTTCTTCAAAGATGAGATTTTGATGGGTTTTAATTACTGTAATATGTATATTTGCAAGTTAAATTTTCTGGGTTTCTTCAAAAGATGAGATTTTTATAGCTGTAATATGTACGTTGGCAAGTAAAAAACCCTATCCACTAAATTTCTCATAAAGACACAATTTTTTTTGTAGCTTTATGTTTATTTGCGATTTAAATTTTCTGGGTTTCTTGAAAAGATGAAATTTTTGACTGGTTTTAACTGTAATATGTTCATTACAAGATAAAATTTCTGGGTTTCTTTAAAAGATGAGATCTTTGATGGGTTTTTACTGTAGTATGTATATTTGCAAGTAAAAATTAAAGGGTTTCTTCAAAAGATGAGATTTTTGACTGGTTTTTACTGTAATATGTACATATGCAAGTTAAATTTTCTGGGTTTCTTTAAAAGAAGAAATTTTTGATGGGGGTAAGAGTTAAAACCTATCCACAAAACACTTTATGAACTTACTTTTATCTGCATTTAGCTAGTGAAATGTTGTGGGTTTGTTTAAAAGATGAAACTTTTAATGGGGTTCAAGCTTTTAATACACATAGTTAAACTTTATCCAAAAAAAGAGCACTTCTGTTTATTTGATTTTTTAAAAGCAGAGTCTTTTGATGGGTTTTAATCAGTATCTTATCAGTTTCAAATCTTATGTATGTTTGCAATTAAACTTTTGTTGGTTTCTTCAAAACAAGAGATTTTTGATGGGGTTATGTACATTTGCTAGTAAAATATTTTGGGTTTCTTCAATATAAGAAACTTTTGATGGGGCAAGTGTTAAACCCTATACACAAAAGCACTTTATAAACTTTTATGTGTATTTTGCTAGTGAACAGTTCTGTGTCTATTTAAAGATGGAACTTTTAATGTTTGTTCGAATTAATACACAAGGAGTTGAAATTTATCCAAAAAACAAACACTTCTGTGTATCTTGTTAAATTTAGTGTTTTAAAAACAGAATCTTTTGATGGGGTTTAATCAGTTATCTTATGAATATTTGCAAGTAACATTTTGGTGGGTTTCTTCAAAATAAGAAACTTTTGATGGGGTAAGAGTTAAAGCGTTTCCATAAAACACTTTATATCTTACTTTTAAGTGTATTTTGCTAGTGAAATGTTGTGGGATTCTTTTAATAAGATGGAATTTTTAATGGGGTTTAAACCCTTAATACACAAGGAGTTAAACTTTATCCCGAAGAAAAGGAGGAAGAAAACACTTCATATGATTACTTCTGTGTATCTTGTGAAATTTGGTTCTTTAAAAGGAGAATCTTTTGATGGGTTTTAGTCAGTTATTTGTTTGATCTTTGGTTGGTTTTCATTTTTTGGCGTTAGACATTTGAATTTCTCTAAGTTGAATCCATTTTGTAGCTTTGAATGCTGGGGACAGAGCAGACCTTGTTAATGTTCTGAAGGTGAGTTTGTTTCCTTCTTCCTTACATGTTCATGTGGTGATTTACTTAGTTTAAGTAATGAGGGTGCTTTTGTTGATTGTTTTGCAGAATAAACTTCAGGACCTTACTGGGAAGCACACAAACTTGCTTGAAAATTTGACACCCAATGTCAGAAAGCGTGTTGAAGTTCTGAGAGAGATTCAGGTATGTGCAACTTATACACTACTGTTGTTTGAAAATGTGTTGTTGGTATCTTTTGGCTAATCGTCTAATATTTGTATGCCATCTAGCTGGATTAAGTTTTTTTTTCCGTATACTTACATTAGGTTCATGTGGTATAATTATTAAATGCAGAGATTTTGTAGTTTAATAGAACCTTTTGTTTGTCGTAGAAGTCAACGGATGAAGTATTTGAATGAAACGAACCCAAATGGAATAGATACATATGATTCATGTCGTTGCCCCAACTGGTTTTGGATTTGAGGTGTAGTTGTGTTATTTCTTACACTTGTAATTTGTAAGTTCAGTTTTACTCCATCTTTTCCCAATTTATGTGACACACTTTCCTTTTTAGTCAGTCCCAAAAATGACAATTTTCTACATTTAGTATCAATTTGATTTTAAATTTTCTATTTTACCCTTAATGAAATGATTTACCGCCACACAAATATCTACACAAATATCTATGGATTATTTTAGACCATAAGTTTCAAAAGTCTTTCCTTCATTCTTAAACTCCGTGCCCAGTCAAAACACCTTCGCATAAATTGGGATTGATGGACTAAACTTTGGTTTCATTATTTTAGGCGGATGCTTGTACTAGTAATATATAGATTAAGACTACAAATAATAATACATGTATTGGTAATACATAGATTAAAATTACAAAAATAATAATAGATATATTAGTAATACATAGATTAAAGTTAAAAAAATACATTTATTAGTAATACACAGATTAAAACTACATTGTACACTAACTTGTAATATATTATAACTAAGCATGCCAACAAAATAACCCCTGCATTACTAGACCTTGTTTTACTATTCTTGCATTACTAACCCCAACATAAATTTGTCTCTTAAATCAATTGCCCCCATGTCCATTAGTTGCCAATTTAGCTTCTTTTTTTGGGTACATTTTAGTATCTGGGTAGTTGCCTAAGTCTGTCTTTCTCAGGTTTGTTGCCGTTTAAATCTGATTGTTTATATTTGCATCCTTGGATGTTGAATTCTATTTCTCTTAAATTCAGTCTCAGCATGACGAATTGGAGGCAAAATTTTTCGAGGAGAGAGCTGCCCTTGAAGCCAAATACCAAAAGTTGTATCAGCCTTTATATACTAAGGTATGTGATCCTACTGCGTTGACATTGTACTTTGCATCCATTGACCATAATGCACCCTTTATCTCGAAGTAATGTTCGCAACCTGTACATATGCAGAGATTTGATATTGTGAATGGAGTTGTTGAAGTCGACGATGCAGTGACTGAGGCAGCAGCAGCAGCGGACCAGGAAGAGGAAAAAGATGCAGCGGGTATGTTAAATATCGAGTTAGGGTTTATGCTTGTATCCTTGTGATTAGTATTCTTGACATTTGGTGTTTGATAGAAAAAGGAGTACCTGATTTCTGGTTCACTGCAATGAAGAATAATGACGTGCTAGCTGAGGAGGTTAGTGTAATTAACCCTTTATTTTTATTTTTTGTAACTAACTAGTCCACCTACATTAATCTGATCCAATTCTTTTAATTACAGATCACAGAGCGAGATGAAGGAGCACTCAAATTTCTCAAGGATATAAAGTGGGCCAGGATTGATAATCCTAAGGGATTTAAGCTTGATTTTTTCTTTGATACTAATCCGTACTTCAAGAATACTGTGCTGACTAAAACATATCACATGATTGATGAAGATGAACCGATTCTTGAGAAGGCCTTGGGGTATGTGACATATTATTCTGCAGCCAAGTTTTTTAATTTGATTTATTAACCTGTTTTCTCCTTTATGGCTTCTCACTGCTGACCAATCTGTAGGACCGAGATAGAATGGTATCCAGGAAAATGTTTGACACAAAAGATTCTAAAGAAGAAGCCAAAGAAGGGCTCAAAGAATGCCAAACCCATTACTAAAACAGAACAATGCGAAAGTTTCTTCAACTTCTTTAGTCCACCTCAAGTTCCAGAGGACGAAGACGATATTGATGAAGATGCTGTAAGAATTGTATTTTCTTTGTGTGTTAATTTTCTTGAGGTTATTGATAAAGTGTTTTATTTTCTTTTGAGGTTCATGATTTGAATAGCGTTTTCTATCTACTTCTTGGACAGGCTGAAGAACTTCAAAGTTTGATGGAACAAGACTATGATATTGGGTAAGTTGATATGAAAAATATCAATTTGCACGACCATGAATAGGGCTCTGGAAAAATGGCTAAAAAACAAGTAACCATCCAATCCGACCAATTAGACATGGGTTGGATAACTGACTTTTTGAAAATGGATAAATATGGATATTATCAACTAAAAAAAATGGATATCCAGATGGATAATATGGATATTCATATTATCAATCCCATTGTCAGCTTTTATTTTTCATAGAGTTCTTGCTTTTTGTGAGTCTACGCTTATTTGCTCACCTGACTATTCTTGAAACGATGGATAATATGGATATCATAATTCCATATTATCCGTTGGTTAATCCATTTTTTATCCGTTAAATATGGGGTGGGTCGGACATTTTATCCGTTTTGTTTAACCCATTTGACCCACCCATATCCGATCCACCCCGCCCCGCCCCTTTGCACTCCTAACCATGATTATAATTTCCATTTGAAGTGAATATTGTAGCATCCAGAATATAAATTACTGAAGGAAGATGTAAAAATTTACTAAAGGAAGATGGTGCTGATGATTACTATATTTGCTCAATTTCAATATGCTCATTTAGTTGCTGAGATTCATATCCTGATTGTCTATGCAGATCAACTATTCGAGATAAGATTATTCCACATGCTGTTTCTTGGTTCACTGGGGAAGCTGCTGAAGATGATTTTGCTGACTTGGAAGATGAGGATGATGACAAAGAGGATGATGATGAAGATGACGAGGATGAGGATGAGGATGAGGATGAAGACGACGAGGACGAGGAGGATGAAGATGATAGCAGTACCAAGAAAAAGGTACTTCCTTGTTTAGTAGCTAAATTTATATTTGGAGATGGCAATGAATGCTAACGTTTTCCCCCTTGTTTCAAACGTTACTGCAGTCGTCATCTGTTTTCGCTGCTGAAAGTTCTTTCATGTGTTTTCGCTTTGGCTTAATACATCCACAACCCCTTGAACTTGCCAGTAAATTTCATAGACACTCGAACTATGGCTTGTTTCAGTTGAGAACTTGAACACATGATAAAATGTTCCTACCTATTAGATGCTTTCGGTTCCTATCGTCTTAATTTGAACCGAAAGTGTCTAATAGGAATACTTTATCATGTGTTAGGTTCTCAATTGAAACAAGCTATAGGTCGAGTATCTTTTAAGGGGTTGTTGATGTATTAAGCTTTTCTCTTTCGTAAAACTAGACATACTGAGTTGTTTATATTTATGTCGCAGAGGATTGGTAGAGCACATGCAGCAGATGGTCCGGCTGGTGAGAGGCCACCGGAGTGCAAGCAACAGTAGATGTTCATCGGAGCTGGCTACATGATATTTGTCTTGCTAAGATGGATGGCAGAGAAGAGACCCTGCAGTTTTGTTTGCTTATTGTTGTTTGTGGAATGTGGAGTATGCTAGAACAATCATTTTAGCCATTTTTCTTTTATTATATTTTCTGGTTTATATTCTTTTGCTTTTGTGAGTTTGCCATTTTTATATTCCTGGGGTAGTAATAGAAAGGAGGTGAAGTGATGAGAATGGTTGTGTACTCTTATTGAACTGTTGGTGATTCATGAATCTCAAGTATAGCTTTAGTTCCAAGATATTTCTCTGATCTTGAGTGAGATGCCTTTATTCTCTTTTAACAATTTCTAGCTAGTGTCACAAAATTCTTGAAAATTCAGTGTATTTTTATATTTGTGTTCTACCAAAAACAATTTGGCATGTTAACTCTTGTTGACCAATGATGCCCATTAAGTTTCAGCTTCCATCAATCTTTCAGAAAGTATAATTTGTTAAAAAAAGACTTACTCTATGTCACTATCATAAAGGCCAAATATTATATTCTATGGTTATTTCCTGATTTGCTTCCTCTAATTAGTGGCAATGTTTCTGCTGCGTCGCTCATGCTTTCAGCCCTTTGATCCGTAGCGAAGTCAGATTTTTTATTAAGCTGATTCAAAATATAAAGAATAAGCTGATTCAAAATATAAAGAAGTAAAGAAGAAATGAAGATTATCATTGCATTGTTTGGGAAGGGGCTCGCCTCCCTAGCTCCGCCCTGGCCTCCTACTTTTCTTATTTTCTCATGCTGTTGTTGTTCAAGCGAGTGGTGGTTGGAAAATATGAACAAAAGCACAATAAATGAAAGCTTGAAACACATTCTAAATGTTTTTTTTTAAAATCAATATTTATTCTATTTTTCCTGTGAGGTTGCTTTGAGATTAATGAAAATAGCTTTAATGGATATATGGTAGGGCGTTTAATTTTTGTACTAAACAAGTAGTAGAGAACTTTTTAAAGAAAAGCAAAAATTGTCAATTTGATCTTTAAAGTGTAGTGGAGAAGAAAGAGAGGTTTTAATACTACTTGTTGATTACAAAATAATGAAATGAAAAGACAATTTTTTTTAAAATATTTTATATTATTTTCTTATATAAGACTGCGTACAATAGATTCTTGTGGTCTGGCCCTTCCCTGGACCTCGCGCATAGCGTGATCTTAGTGCACCTAGCTGCCCTTTTATTTTATATTATAAAGGAATATGTTCCCTTAATTTTATTGATGAATGATTTACAATATATATATATATATATATATATATATATAAGGTTACAAGAATATTTAATTTGATACAAACTAGGTAACTAATTACAAAAGGATTATAATTCTACCTAAATTAGGAGATACAATTAATGAAAGAATATTGAAAAATATTCTATTACACCCCCGCAGTCGAAGCGGGAGGTTCTCGAACACTGAGATTGGCTCGAAAATCATCAAATAGTATACGCGGAAGTCCTTTGGTGAAGATGTCGACAATCTGATAACTGGAAGGACATGAAGGACACGAACTTGACCACGAGCCACTTTTTCGCGAACGAAATGCATGTCCATCTCAATGTGTTTAGTGCACTGATGTTGGACGAGATTGCCGGAAAGATATATCGCACTAATATTATCACAGTAGATCAGTGTTGCCTTTTGAATCGGGCAGTGAAGCTCAAGTAGAAGGTTACGGATCCAACAAGACTCAGAGACGACGTTGGCAACACCTCTGTATTCTGCTTCTGCACTGGATCGGGACAATGTAGGTTGCCTTTTGGAAGACCAAAATAATAGGTTATCTCCGAGTAAAATGCATTAACCAGACGTGGAGCGTCGGGTGTCAGGACATCCACCCCAGTCAGCATCAGAATAAGCAGTGAGACTAGTAAGCGAAGACCTATATAGATGTAACCCGAAGTGAAATGTACCTTGGACATCGTAAAATACGTTTGAGGGCATGCATGTGTGCTTCCGTCAGACTATGCATGTACAAGCAGATTTTTTGCACGACATAGGATATGTCTGGTCTCGTGAATGTGAAGTACCGCAGGGCCCCAGCCAGGCTACGATAGTGAGTTGGGTCTGATTATGAAGGGTCAGAATCAGCGCTGAGCTTGGAATTGGTGTCAAGGATCTCTTTGACGTACTTCTTCTGACATAGAAATAGGCCGCCAGAATGTCGAGTGACAGAGATGCTCAAGAAATAACTCAGGGCCCCCAGATCTTTCAGAGCAAACTCAGAGGAAATGAGACATAATGGACCGGCGGAGAGTATCAGATGATGTGGTGAGGATATGTCATCAACATATAATAATAGGTAATCCATAAAACCTATAATCTGATACATATATATCATTTCATGAAGATCCCCATGTAAGAAGCATTCTTGACATCAAGCCGATGAATGGGCCAAGACTTGAATATTGGCAATGATGAGGACGGTTCGGATGGTTGCGGGCTTTACGACCGGGCTAAACGTTTCATCACAGTCCACCCCCACCTGTTGAGACCTGCCATCACCTACAAGACGAGCCTTGTACCTCTCAAAAGAACCATCAGATTTTTTTTATGTCAAAATCCACATCGAATAAATAATGTTAGCATCAGATGGATGGGGTACTAGGTCCCACGTCTTATTATCAATAAGAGAATTATATTCGTCAATCATTGCGGCTTTCCAATAGGGTCGGACAAGACATTCTTCGGGTTACGAGGGACATGGGAAGGGACAACTGAAATGGAAAGGTTAAACAACCGTTTATGTTTATGAATTCCGTGCATGACACGGGTTTCCATGGTCCGAGAGTGTGTCTCATAACGCGGGACGGGAAGGGGGTTTGTCGTGGGATTGCCGGGAAGAGGAGGAAGGGCAAGGGTGACGGTACTGGCTGGCCGAACCTCGGTTTGCCGAGAGATGGCTGCGGAATCACCCTGAGGCAGGCAGTTCCGGGCCACCATTGACAGAACCGGGTAGGCAGCTAGTCTCGGACTGGCCGAGGTGGTGGAGGGTGCCGGGGTCTGGGACGGCGGACTATGTAAATGGTGAATTAGAAAGGGGTTCAGGCCATCATCTTGGAAGTCGTAGGAATGTCGAGGTGGCGAGTTTGGAGAGGCAAAGGGGAATTGAGACTCATCAAATAGGACATGACGTGAAATAATAATTTTACGGCTCGACAAGTCATAGCACGAGTAACCACGATGATTGGCAGGGTAACCTAGAAACACACACGGGGAAGACCAGGGGTGGAGTTTGTGAGTGGTCGGATGGAGAAGGTAACAAAGACATCCAAAAATACGCAAGTGTTGGTAGGAGGGGTTCCTACGAAATAGAACTTGGGTGGACGACCGTTGAACTAGAGACTTGTTTGAGATTATGTTTAGGAGATATGTGGTCAAGGAGAGTGCGTAATGCCAAAATTAAGGGAAATTATGGCGTGAGCAAGTAGGACACGAATGAGGTTGTTTATGATTCAGATTTTCCGTTCGGCTTTACCATTTTGGGAAGATGTGTGGGGGCATGAAAAATGAAAAGTAAGACCGTTTTTGGAGCAAAACTGTTTGAATTGGTTATTATTGAATTTACTGTCATTGTCACATTGAAAACATTTAATGATCTTTTCAAATTGTGTTTTTACGAAAGCAATAAATGAAAAAAAATGGGGTAGACCTGAGATTTATTTCCAATTGGAAAAGTCCATTGAAAGTTGGAGTAGTCGTCCAAAAATAACACATAATATCGATGGTTAGCCGTACTCAAAATAGGGGATGTCCACAAATCAATATGTATGATATCGAAAGGCATTAAAGTACAATTTGTGGATACAAAAAATGGTAATTTGACATCTTTCTCAAAAAACGCAAGATTCACATATAGAAGTCCTAGAAATACGGTTGCAATTAATAAAATTATTTTTTCTAAGAGAGCGTAAAACAGTGTCTCCCGGATGTCCTTCTAGAATGACATAAGGAAAACGAAAGAGCACCAAAGGTTGAGGGAACTGAGGCTGGATTATTGACGGCGTTTGAAATATGGTAGAGATCTCTGGTGTTGTCACATCTCATTATTCGTCTCTCTATCGTAAAATCATTTACAGTAAAACAAAAAGGATTAAAGTCAAGGGAAACCCAATTGTCTGTTGTGAAATATCGCATGGAGATTATAATCTTAATGAGTTTAGGGGCATGAAGGACATTTTTTAAGATTAGTGGTAAATGTGGCGGGGATAGGGAGGAATGACCATAACCACGAATTGGAATGCCTTGTCCACTACCAACAATAATATTCTGATTTAAATTACTCAAATTGGAATAAGATGAGAGAGTATCTTGTGATGCTGTCATGTGAGATGTGGCGCATGTGTCCATATACCAATTTTCGTCTCGAGTGTTGAGTGACATTGTGCTCATAGCTGCCTCAATGTCAATTGGTGCATAAGTCGATGGCGGGAGGGGGGCTGTGTTGTGTAGGCCTGTTGTGGACGTGGGCTAAGTATGCCAGGTTGGGCCTGTTGGTTCTGAGGTGGAGTCTATGAGGATGTCGTATACGGGGAAGGAGGAGAGACCTATGACGGTGGGGCCCATGATGGTGGTGAGGGCGGCGTCGGCAATGTTGGCCTGAGTGGTGCCGCGCTTGATTTTCCGGGTTTCCTTAAGGATGAGCTTCGAACGGGTCTCATAAAATGAAGGTAACGACATGCATTGATGAACGATGGTGGCAACGCCATCATATGATTCGTTCAAACCTGTAATAAGTTGCATGACTAATCGTTGATTAGTGACTGGTGCGCCGACATTGGAGAGTTGTTCGACAAGCATCTTGAGTTCTTGACAATAGACAGACACGTTTGGAAAATCATCCTGATGGACGTCCTTGAACTGATTTTAAGGTATAACGCTCGTTGAGTTTTATTGTCATGGAAAATACTGTCCAAAAGTTCCCACATTTGGCGGGCAGTGGCATAGGCTCAATGATGGTGTGCAACAGATCATTATATATCGTGTCGTCTATCCACTGGAGGACGGCTGCGTCCAAATGAGACCAGAGTGCATCATCAGAAGTTGAAGCTGATGGTATGTCTGTGGACTTCGGCGTGAGAGGGATGATGTGGTCAATAACTTCGTAAACACGATAATGGATCTTAAAAAGCTCCGCCCACGAGGAGTATTGACCATTTTCCATCTCAAGAGTCACATGGATGAAATTTTTAATGTTGTTTACGACAAGTGCCAGATGTAATTTGGTTTTGTCAGCCATGGAAAAGGAAATTTAGGAGGAAGAGGGAGGGAGAATGGCTGGAAAAACTGGGGTTCCGTCGTGGGGAAAGAGGGGCGGCGACCGAGAGAGGTCGACGACTAGGGTTCCGACGTAGGCTAGGTGCCGACGTGGAAAAAAGGTGGCGGCCGAGAAGGTATATCGGTGGCTAGGGTAGTGTTTGTAGTTTTAAGCTATTGATATCATAAAGGAATATGTTCCCTTGATTTTATTGATGAATAATTTACAATATATATATATATATATATATAAGGTTACAAGAATATTTACTTTGATACAAACTAGGTAACTAATTAACGCAATTACAAAGGGATTATAATTCTACCTAAAATAAGAGATATACAATTAATACAATTAATGAAAGAATATTGGGTAATATTCTATTATATTATTTTCTTAAACAAATATTAAACTATTTTATTTAATCAATTTTCTAACCGCGACTTATGCAGAAATCTTGTAAAATTGTTTGCAATTATGTTTTTGGTTTCTTAAGGCTGTATATTGTTTGCATAATTGTACTAAACTAAAACATTTTCATCAATTTATCATCCACACACATTAGGTAGAGTGAATGTGATAGACGGAGAATAAATAATTACTTCTAAATATCAGTCAAAAACCGTCGTCTCTACTTCTTTGAATTGCGTGAACAAAAAAACAAAAGAGCTGAAAATAAAATGTTGGATACTTTAAATTAATGGATTTAACTAACACTGTAGCATAAATTGAAAGAATGAACATTGAATTATTTAAGAAATATTTAAGTCAAATCAACAGTTTAAATATTGCATAAACTGTTTCTCTCATAGCTACTTCGATTAGAATTTTTCTTTTATTTTATAGGGCCATGGTCAAATTAAATTAAAATGGAGGAGAAGGAATAAGAGAGGAGGGATTTCTATAACTAAAAACTTACTCCCTTCCGGTATATATTTATACCAATTCAATTAACATATGAAATTTTCTTTTTTCGTAAATATTTTACGTACACTTAATTACGGTTAATTAATTATAGATATTCTTGTTTCAGTTCATCACTTAATCACAATAAACTAATATGATTTCACGTAAACATTATAGGTGGACAAGCTCTTCCCGTCCTTAGAAAACCTAGACCCGACAAGATCATTTGAATTATGAGATAAGAAATAACAATTTCAGGATAAAATGTGAAATTATGTTATTTTACATTGGTTAAGTTTTTTATTCTGGAATTTGCAATCCTAGGATTGGTTATACCACAATTATGATATTATTTTTATACCATCCTTAATGTAGGATAACAATCTTGAAATTATTGATTTTGAGATAAAATACCAAAATGAAAAAGATGCTCTTCTCCCAAGCTTTTTTTTTTAAAGATAAGTTTATCTCAATTTATCCTTTTTCAAACAAACACATATTTTATTTTACATCTCATATATCCTATTTTAAGTTCAATAAATCAAACATTTACCCATAAAAGTATATCCATCTAATAATCCCGTTATTATTTCAATCCTCTTATTATAATCTCAATATAATTTATTTTCAACCAAATACCCCTACATAAATAAAGGTGGATTAAGTGGCTTATGCATTTGAAAATATAAGATCGAAACGTAAATAATTCGATCTTGACGTTAGACCATGCAATGTAACAGGTTATTTTGGTCCACAAGTTTGTTTTTTAGTCAAGAACGGCAACACATGAATGAATCAAAATTTATATAATCAATGATCTATGTCATCTCAACGACTCACTGATAGAGACAGATTTAGGATGATATTGACCGAATTCATTGCTTTCATTTGAATTCTATTTCAGATGAAAATATTTGTGTAAGACTTTGAAAGTATTTTTTTCAATTGTATTCATTCTAAAAGGGAATAATATATATACAACATACATTTAATTGAGAAGAGTAAATCATGCCTAATCTTTCTAATTAATTCTTAATAATCTATTACCTAATTAACATAATATTCCTAATTAATATTTTACTACTTACCATATATAAAATAATACTACATTAATACATAATAATATTCTTAATAATATTCTAACACTCCCCCACAGTCGAAGTTGGAGGGCAGTGAATGCTGAGACTGTCTCTAAATTTTTCAAATAATATCAGCAGAAGTCCTTTTGTGAAGATATCTGCGATTTGATGACACGTTGGGACATGTAACACTCGCACTTGTCCGCGAGCCACCTTCTCACGGACAAAATGAATATCTAACTCAATATGTTTAGTGCGTTGATGATGGATTGGATTCCCTGATAGATAGATTGTACTAACATTATCACAGTATACTATTGTTGCTGTCGGAATTGGGCAATAAAGTTCAAGTACCAGGTTCCTAATCCAACATGAGTCAGATACAACATTGGTCACAACACAATATTCCGCTTCAACACTTGAGCGTGATACTGTGGCTTGCCTTTTTGAGGACCATGAGATTAAATTATCACCGAGGAAGACGCAATACCTGGAGGTAGATTGTCTTGTGTCGGGACATCATGCCTAGTCTGTATCCGTGTAAGTGACAAGTTTGGAAACGGAGGACGGGTATAGATGTAATCTGTACTCCAGAGTGCCCTGAATATATCGCAAAATGCGTTTTAGAGCATGCATATGTTCCTCCATTGGATTATGCATGAATACACATTTGTTGCACTGCATAGGTAATATCTGGCATGGTGAATGTGAGATACTGTAAAGCTCTTGCTAGGCTGCGGTTTGGATCGGCAAAGGGTTTGCTAGATATGACACTCAATTTAGACTTCGTGTCTACCGGAGTTGCCGAAGGTTTGCAAAAAGACATTCCAGCTCGTTCCACGATTTCTGATGCATACTTCTTCTGGGAGAGAAATAATCCACCTGCATGCCTTGTTACAGCAATTCCTAGAAAGTAGTGTAGTGGGCCAAGATCTTTCATAGCAAATTCAGAACTAAGCTGTGACATGATACTCTTGCGAAAGAGTCTGAAGATGATGTTAGGATAATATCATCCACATATAGAAGAAGATAAGCAGTATGATTACCCTGATGATAAATAAACAGAGAATTATTTGAACGACTGTGCGAAAAACCCATGTGTGACACAAAATCTGCAAACCGCTTATACCAAGCCCTGGGGCCTGCTTGAGGCCATATAATGATTGTTGAGAAAACACACATGGTTGTGATATTTAGGATCTCTGTATCCCAACGGTTGGTGAGTATACAGTTTCATTGAGGTGTCCATGGAGGAAGGCGTTTTTGACATCCAATTGATGAAGTGGCTATCATTTTGAGAGAGACAAGCTGAGAACTGTTCTGATAGTTGCTGGTTTGACCACTGGACTGAATGTCTCCCCGCAATCTACACCAATCTGCTGTGTCTTCCATCACCTACAAGACGGGCCTTATGCCGCTCAAAAGTTCTATTAGATTTTTCTTTATGGCTAAAAATCCACATAGACCGAATTATATTAGCATTAGATGGACGAGGTACTAAATCCCATGTCCTATTTGTAATTAGAGCATGATATTCATCATCCATGACCATTTTCCAATTCGGGTCTTTTAGAGTAGACACTGGGTTACGAGGCAAAGGTGATTTCGAGACTTGGGTGTGTAGACTATATTTAGTATTGGGTTTGACAATTCCATGTTGACTGCGGGTGATCGGACGATTTGTTGGGCATGTGGACTGGACGCCACTGGCCGAGGGATGAGACGCTGTCGGTCCAGTAGGCTGGCTTTCTTGTGCGCCTGGAATTAGGTTTGTAGCGATAGCCTGGCCCAAGCTGCTGGACCGAGCAGATTATGATGCGATGGGACTAGGCCTCGGAACCGAAGGCCCAAGCTGCTGGATTGAAATGTCACTCAGTTGAGCCATCGGTCTTTGGTCCAATGGGCCTGAATTCCGGTTTCCAACACTAACAGTGGGTACCGAGCTGTGAAAAAATGTGTTAGATACGGGAGCTTATCATCATTCAAAAAACCATAAGTGTGGGTCCCTGTTTCATATATCTTGGCAAATGGAAACACAGTTTCATAAAAAATTATGTGGCGACTTATAATTATTCTTTTGGAAGAATTATCGTAACATTTGTAACCACGATGATTAGTAGGGTATCCCAAGAAGACACATGGAGTAGACCGGGGTTGGAGTTTTGTAATTGTGGTGGATGGAAAGAGGGGGTAGCAAAGGCAACCAAACACTCTTAAATGAAGATAGGAGGGCTCTCGTAAATAAAGTATTTTTAGTAGAGCTTAGTAAGACATGTTTTTGTGAGAGAGAATATTCAGTAGGTAAGTGGCCATTTGGAGTGCATGATGCCAAAATGTGTGTGTGTGTTGGGGGGGGGGGTAGTGAAAGCATGAGCAAGGATTGTTCTAACATTATTGTTTATTGTTCTAATTTTGCGTTCTGCCTTCCCATTTTGTGATGATATGCGAGGACAAGACAGATGAAAATGTAGACCATTTGTTTTGAAAAAAATCCCAAAACTGATTATTGTCAAATTTCCTCCCATTATCACATTGAATATTTTTTGATATCCCGTTCAAATTGAGTTCGGATGTATGCTCTAAATGTGAGAAATATGGAAAACACTTGTGATTTTTTCGACAAAGGGAATGTCCACAGATAATTAGAGTAGTCATCAAGTAATAGAAAATAATATCTATGACCCGAAGAACTCAAAACGGTGATGTCCAAATATCACAATGTAAAATATCAAATGGAATAAGGGTGCACGAAGTAGATGAAATAAATGGCAATTTAGTATGTTTTCCAAGTGCACAAGAATGACACTTATTTAGAGTCCATGGTTAGGTACATGAAATAAATTTATTTTGATTAAGAGAGGCCAAAATAGACTCTCCCAGATGTCCCAACCGTTCATGCCATAAAGACGGTGTCAATGTTGCAAAAGTAGATGGGAACTTAGACTGTTGATTGGGTAAATTTATTGGATAAAGCTCCCCCTTGCTATCACATCTCATGAGAAGCTTCCCCGTCTGAAAATCATGCACGGAAAATCCAAAAGGGTCAAAACGAACAGATACCCAATTATCAGTAGTAAACTTTCTAACAGAGACTAAGTTTTTGATTAACTTAGGAGCATGAAGCACATTCTTTAAAATTAGAGGTAGGTTTAGTGGTGACAATTTTCTAGAACCATACCCTTTTATTGTAATTGAATGGCCATTTCCGACAATTATACCATTATTATTGCTCAAATTAAAATAGGATGAGATATTACACTGGGAGGACTTCATATGAGACGTCGTTCCGGAGTCCATATACCAATTTGAATCCGGTGGATTTAATCCCAGGGTCTGCATGGCAGACTCAATATATGTGGGGTGGGCCACTGCTGAATGAGACTCCTGCCACTGGGTCGATAATGGCCCAATACTGCTGCCTGCTGGAACAGACCCAACAATGTGGGCCTGTTGGGCTTGTCGTTGCTGCTGTCCACTATGAGGCTGGTAAGGCGTGGGCTGAAACTGGGCATTGGGCCTTTGGTGCGGCTTGGTCCAATTTCAAGTTGGGACTGGGCTGGGCGGAACAGCCCAAGGCCACGCGAGCCCATCTCCCCGCCCCGTCTGCTGCTGCCATCGTCCACCATTCCCGCCACCGTCTTCTTGCCACCGCCCGCCGCCGTCGGTGTTGGTGTTGCCGTCATTCTCACCGGAAGTCCGGTGGCCTCCACCGGATGTCCGGTGGCCTCCACCGGAAGTCCGGTGTTGTTGTTTCCGCGATTTCCACCCTTATTCTTATTATTATTACGTCCTTTTTGTCCCTTATTTTGTTGAGAATGGTCAAAAAAATTACCATCATTTGAGGAAGTGGAAATCATGGCGGAATTTGAAGTAGTCGACGCCTTTTTAGCAAAGTTCGATTCTTCAAGTACAAGCATCGACCGTGCTTGATAAAATAAAGGTAGAGTATTACTTTGACAGATTAGTGTCCCCACTCCGCTATACGCATCAGTGAGACCAGCCACCAATTGTAAGACTAACCGGTTATTAGTAACCGGTGAACCATCATTTCTTAATTGATCCGCCAACACTTTGAGGCGTTAACAATACGCAGAAACGTTAGGAAAATCCGCCATGTCAATAGTTGAGAACTACTGTTCCACTGTAACAGCGCGAGAATTTTGATTATCTTGAAAGATATCTCGCAAACGTTCCCAAGCCGCCATGGTTGTTGAATCTGGTTCCATTATAGTATGCAACAAGTCTGTGGAGATTGTTGCATAAATCCAACCAAGAACTGTGGCATCAAGCGTATCCCACAATTCCTTGTCCGCATCGGTTGTTAATTCCTTCCATGTCCCATTTTTTGGAGGAATAATATGATGAAGAACTTTGTGAACACGACAACATATTTTGAATAATTCCGCCCATGTTGCATAATGAACGATTTCCATTTCTAGTTTGACGGAAACAAGTATTTTGATGTTTGAGACGGTAAGGGCTGGATGAAAGGATGATTTTGATTCAGAAATAGTTGGTTGTGATGGAAGATAATCAATAATGGAGTTAAAAAAATGAACAATTCGGCCAACTAGGGTTCTAGTGAGGAAGAGGACCAAAAAATTGGAAGAAAATAAAATATTTTGGATCTTTCCTTAAACTCTGATACCATGTAAGACTTTGAAAGTATTTTCCTAAACTGTATTCATCCTAAAAGGAAACAATATATACACAATATACATTTAATTGAGAAGAGTAAATCATGCCTAATCTTCCTAATCAATCCTTAATAATCTACTACCTAATTAACATAATATTCCTAATTAATATTTTACTACTTACCATATATAAAATGATACTGCATTAATACATAATAATATTCTAACAATTCATTTTGAATTTACCGATTATAAATCTTAAATTCGCCTCTGCTCGGTCATCCGTGGTTGTGAAAAATTTATGAAGCTATAGTAAAAAGTTATGTCATGTCTCCAACAACCCGTTTTGCTGCTTCCAGGAAAGCAGACTCGTCCCATTCATCTCCCTATAGCAAGAGAAAGCCACAAAAATGATAAACAAATAAATAAATAAATGGAGCTGGTGGTAGAAACAAATTAAGCAATCATACAGGCCAAACAGTGAATTAAAAATGGAAAAAACGTTAGTCATGCAATGAAAAAGAAAGTTCTTAATGGATCAGTTCAAGGAAGCTGAAGATATATGTACCTACTGACTGTTTTGTGAAGATCAAGTTTAAATTTTATAGTGTAAAATATCTATTTAGTCATATCACTTAAAAAGTAATTACAGTAAATTTTTCCATAAGTATTAATTGATTATTAACTTGATAAAAATAGTTAACTAACTACCTTGCTATACTATGTTAAATAATTACGAAATAGTTAAGATTAGTTACATTGTCCATCTATCTATATGCATCATCTTTGACTGACGAGATTAAGTTTTATGCACTAATAATATAAGGAAACTTGCAAAATCATATCACATATAAAGTAGATAACCTGATGAAAATAACAACTAGCTTACCATTACATGTTAAAACATTTTATATTATCGGTGTATACAACTTAAATCTTTGTGCTAATACATAAAAGATTGAAAAACATGTATACCTGGATACTCAATCTTAAGGTTATGAGAGCAACTGGAAATGATTGAACCATCATAGTGTTTGCTTCTACTGACACTAAGCTTACAATATTAACCATTTTCAAGAATTCCAGCAAATGAATAACCAAATCCAATATGCTGCATTTCCCCCTTACTATAACTTGCAAGTCCACAATTCTTGCTTCTATATATCTTATGTAAACAGCTACTCTTCCACTTCCATGTTGATGAAATTGAGAAGCTTCACTCTCAGTCAAAAGTTGTGCTTCCAATATTTCATTCCTTTTACATTGTTCTTTCACTTGATCTTTCAATGAACTTAAGTACTCTGTTGTACTAGCAAGAATTGATACTTTGTCCTTCTGCAGTGTAAAAGATTTAATTAAGTAAATAAAAGTGTGTTCTCGCTAAATAATTTAAGCTTTTAGACAAGAGAGTCACGTAGTTCAAGATGGTATTAGAGAAAACAGAGATCATGAGTTCAATACTTTTAATTTAGTAAATAAAAGTGTTATCTCTTTAAGAACTATGCTTTCATATGAGATAATCACACAATTCAACATGATATTAAAGCAATCATATATATGTCATGAGTTCAATTCTCTTACTTTTCACGTGCTTGACTTTTTTAAGAATCAAGTTCGCACGTGAGTAGATGTGTTAAAAATATAGTTAAGTAAAATGAAAATGTCGATCTCTTTAAAACTTAAGCTTTTATATGAGGGCATTCATTTTTTGATAGATATTCATAGCCGAGTCTACTAAAAGAGGGACCAGCCTCATCAGGGTTATTAGAGGACACCTCTAGTGTGACACATTCCCTTCTAGTTATACTATTAACTAGATCAGTCTGCTAGAGAATAGGGCTATTCTTCTTCAAGAAAGACAAAATCATCCCTTCTACTGACCGAACCCTCAATTTCATATAATTCAACAATTAACAGTACTATCCGTACTTTCACAAAAAAACATACCTTAGTTCCAGGAGGGAGCAAAGCTCTAAGTTGTTGAAAGTTCTCGTTAAGCTTTTCGCGTCTTCTTCTCTCTGAAATTATATGATGAACCTGTGTGTTCGTCAGGCGATTCACCTGAACCTTTTCTTGCCAATTCATCAGATACAAGTTCTTGAAAAATGTCATAGACCTCTTCAACATGTTATGTGTACAAGTTCTTGCACCTATTGAAGCATTAGGGCCTAAAGTTGATCTAAACTTCCTAAATGCAGTGGCTTTTCGTGTTGCTAACCGATGATCTCGTGTCAAATTCTCTTGAATTTGTCCACGAGACAAAGAAGAAGAAGGCGATGATGATAGAACAGCAAGATATGCTCTTGTTATTGCATCGTCTTCGCCGTTAATTTTTGGGAATTGTTGGCCTTGGAATTTAGTTAAATTTTGAATTTCATCTGTTTGTGTTGTCTCTGTTACATAACATGTGTTTGATATATTGAAAATAAGTGATGAATATTCACTTGATGATGATGAGTGCTTATTCTGATCATTTGACATTGGCTGATGAAATCTTCTAGTTGTTGTTGTTGATTGTTTTGAGAAAGTTTCAAGAAACAAGTTGTTCATCTCTGTTTCCAAGTTGATATATATTAGGAACTTTAGAATAAAGAATTGATTATTTTAGAGTTGACTAATATAGTAGACTTGGCAGTTAGAATGAATATTTGTTAGATCCTTGAAAGACTATTAAGTACTAGAGATTAAGTTCTAAGTACTGATAGTGTAAAAATAAACATTTATTGGTAATCTGATAAAAATAATAATTACTATCAAAAGTTAAAATTTATTAATAGTGTAAAAAATATATTTACAACGCAATGTATATAACTTAAATCATAGCTACTATGGTCATACTTGAGGGCTAGAAGCGATTCCAATTTCTAGTTCTCATGTGCACAACAACATACATGAGTTCCAGCTTCCTATAGTAACAATAAAATAGGAAATAAGAAGTTAGCCTAGACATCAATTTAAAGGCATAATAAAATGTGATTTTCTTTTTATGACGAAACTTCAATATAATTACAATGTAAATAATTTTATGCTATAAGATCACCTAATAAATAATTACAAGTAACCGTACATAAAAAAAAAAAAGTGGGAGTAATAGCCTGGAAAATTAGGCAGGTTATATGCTACAACAAAATAAATTAAGCTGACAATGTAAAAGTTTTCCACTATCAATATTATAAGTTAAATCCTTTTATAACAACTTGATAAAATTGTTAAGGCTGAAAGTTAATAAACAGCTTGATTTTGAACTATTAATTCTCTAATAAAATGGTTGCTTGTGTATACGTTTTTAACACATTAACGAGTGAATGCCTATACTCTACAAAAAGCCTATAAACAACATCATTGTCTCCTTGGTTTGGTAGATGACTTTCAGTGATATTAAGCAGTTATGAAATTAAATATTTCATTACTAAGAAGGAAAATAAAACAAAAGAACAAATCGCCTCAAAGTGGACAAAATGTATTTTAGGAAAATATTGTGAGGTGGTTTCGTTTGTATAGGATGTAGAAAAGCAATAATAGAGCGGTATGTAATTGAGTGATATATTGATTGACAAATTTGTGTTTAGATTCACCGATAAGGAAGATAGTATTGGATTATAGGTCTAAATGTGATACTTAAATTATGATGGAAGGCGGGAGAGATACATGCTAACTATAGGTAGGAAGCATGAATCATTATCTAAAAATTTTAAAGGGTCACTGTTGGAAAGTATTATTGGGTCGGGTTCATCCATAAGGGGTGCTAGATGACCCATGAGCCTATTAATTATTCCTCCACATTAAATCCGAGTCCCTAGAGCTAGCCTATATAAATACAATTATGAGTGTTTAGGAGGGGTTAATCCATCATATAGAGACGGCTAAGGTTCACACATAAAATATATATATGCATAAGTTAGAGAGATATCTAGGCTTTGGAAACATGAGGATTCATCCGCTTTGTGGGAATTCCCGACGACCGGTGACACGAGTTGTTGTTGCTGCAGACCCGCTTTCGCTACGGAGAAACTTGTAAGTCTCCTAACTAGTATTTACGCTTCAAAATACTACATTGACATCATAGCCATAGGCTCGTGTTACGATTGGAGACATAATCATATGCAATACATGAAAATGAGGTGTTTTATGAATAATTTCGAATCTTAATTGCATTATTTCATGTTTGTAAATGCCTAGTTTTTGCATGAAACCTTAGGGATTTTATAGATCTCATCGAGAGCTTTTGTCGATATGTGGATCATATTTTTTGGTCTTGTAGTTTGTGAGATATTAAATTTTAAAGTTTTAGGATTTAATAATTATGAATTTAACCCCAAAAATTCAATAAACTCGGTTTTATGCAATTTTTGTGCGAATTGACTTGGGTAATATGTTACCCATATGTTTTTGAGCAAAATCATATAATCAATTGTGATTTTCATCGAAATTTTGGGTAGTATTTTAAGAAAATTCGTTAGGGTTTGTTTAGAACAAAATTCATCATTTTTATCGTATGGATCATCTTTGGAAGATTTTACTTTGATTTGGAGGTTTACATCAATCCTAAAATACGTTTAGGATATAAATCAATGATTTGATTGAGAAAAAATGGCCGGAAATCATGGTTTTTGGCCAGAACCTTAACGAACCCAAATTAAGAAAAATTTCAACCTCAGATAAGTTTTCAACGTTCATGTTTATTGTTTTCTTAAAAATCAAATAAGTTTGATTTGCATACACTTATTATTTGAATATTTGTGTACATTCTTACTGTGAATATTTATTGTACATTCATATTATGGAATGCTTCTGATACATTTTTTGATATTATTAAAAAATATGTCGGATAGATAGAGGTCAGCCTTCTCACATAGGTGATTGCCTCCATCAATTTAGTATTGATAGGAGATGAGATGATACATTAAGCAAATTATCATAAGGATAATTTGAGAGCACGTGGCTTAAAGATCCTTAACGAAGCACAAGTAATAACAATAGGTTATTATAGTGTTTTTATGGTGGAAATAAGTTTCACCTAGTCTACTTTGAGAGGTCAAATGTGAGTTCATGTTTATTGAGTTGATCAAGGAACTCAGTTGAGATGCATATGGTGTCTGAATATCATCTGTACAACATTATCTTATGAGATAACGACATACGCTCTATGGAAAAGGAGAAAATGCTATAGCACATGTTTCATACCATGTGTGCAAATTCCGACCAAAAAGGGATAAGTTTTATCTCTGACTTATTGTTGTGTGAGACCCTAAATTGGGTACCCTCATGACTCATATGAATGACTCAAAACTTGGTTCGATGTTCGCTATCTTAGCATGCTACCAAATGACCATGAGAGATTCGGTTTGGCGGAGCATGACTAGAAAAGAGAGTTGGATACAAGTTGAGAGACTCGTGAGAAGAGGAAGATCATTAACAAAATCTCATTTAGTTTGTGTTTGCTGGTACCAGTTATGACTTATGGGTCATAATTGTGAACACAAGAACTACGATATATGAGATCAAACTGTGATGTATCAATGTGATTCAATGATCTAGGGCACTGAGCATACTTCTTATGATTTACGTGATGATTTTCATTACGACAACAAGAGGCTATAAATTTCTAACAGATGTATAGCAAAGTGCTCTCATAGTATGTCGGTCGCACGGTCTATCTATCCAGTATGATTGATGCAAGAGAGACAAAGAAAAAAATATGTTTTTCATTAGATCGATGGAGCTTGAGCACTCCCTTATGTGCGATTGAGGTATGTTGGAAAGTATTATTGGGTCGGGTACACCCATAAGGGGTGCTAGATGACCCATGAAATTATTAATTATTCCTCCACATTAAACCCTAGAGCTAACCTATATAAACACAATTATGGGTGTTTAAGAGGGGTTAATCCATCATATAGAGACAGCTACGGTTCACACATAAAATATATCTCTGCATCAGTTAGAGGGATATCTAGGCTATGAAAACATGGAGATTCATTCGCTTTGTGAGAATTCCCGATGACCAGTGACACGAGTTGTTGTTGTTGCAGATCCGCTTCCGCTATGTAGAAACCCGTAAGTCTCCTAACTAGTATTTACGCTTTAAAATACTATAGTCACAAATCTATTATATCACCATCAATCAACAAAAATAAGTTAAATTAGAAAGAAGAAATAACAAAATTTTATGACAGTTTTTCATAGACATTTATTTTATCACATCATCTTCAACAAACCTCCGCTATAGAAGCAAATTGAATAAGATGGATGAGACTCTTACTTGGCATTCAAAATTTGGATCTATTATTATAAATTTTGGATCTACCAGTTGCGAGGATCCACAAGTATTATAAAAAATAAAAAAAAAAAGACCCTATCAAAAGAAGAGAGTGATCTATAGAGCAACACGTTTTCAAATAGGTGAAGGATCTTGAAGATCACTAAGGCCTCAGTTTGGTTGACGGGGGAATAGACAAGTATACCTTATAAAATTATTTTATTTTATCTTCTGGATAATTTATTTCACTATTTTTATTAAAATGGTGAAATAAAATAATAAAAGAAAGTCTAGTGCATTAAGCTTTTATTATGTATGGAGTCCGGAAAAAGGCTAAATCATAAAATGGGATAAAATAATCCCGAGACTAAATAATACTCATTGCAGGATAAAACATGGATATCTCGAAATTATTATCCTTATTCCGCCAACCAAACGACTCCTAAGGGTGTGATGTGATGGGATGGGTGTCATCCTCCCTACAGAACTCCTGGTAATCGAGTTTTAAGAAAATCATTTGTGAGCAGTGACTGATCCAGAATTTTCATTAAGGAAGTTCAAAAAATAAAAATATAGTGTCTAGGAACTTGGAACCTCAATGTGAATTTTAAACTCTCTAAACTATTACGACATCCTCTAGTCTTGTGTTCAGAAAATTCAAAATCTGTATATAATACATAAAAATTAATAAAATTACCTTATACATACAGTGTAATTTTTGTCGAGGGGATTGAGGTTAACACCCGTAACTAAATTGGTCCTAGTTACTCTTCGGGCGAAGTGAACGAATGGGGAAATTTTCGAATGCGGAAAAGGATCCAATGAATTTAAAAGAATTGAATGAGGAACCGTATGAGGTGAAAATCTCATGTACAGTTATGTAGAGTGAAAGTAAGAATGGCTTATCTATCAACTTTTCCGCTATAATACAAAAAAATCAAATTCGACCTTACGAGTTTCACTAGATTCACCTCTGTTTATAGGGAGTGTTTCTCTATTTAATGAGCCGTAAGCGACGCATATATAAATTAGGCAGGCAATAAATACCAAATATCAAATGATTATAAACAATCTTGAAGAAAAGTAGCAAAAGAAGAATATGGAATTTTTCTAAAGGAAAGAGTAACACTAGAGTAGTGGACAGATAATGCAGCCAACCAAGAGTGTGGAAAAGTAGTGGTCAAAGTCCACAAATGTAACAGTATGAAATTCAAGTCAAGTGAGGAAGGCAGAGTTTTTTTATTTTAATATGTGATGTATTTTTATTTTTACTTAGAATATTCTTTTTATGACCTTGAAATTTCTCATTATTTTCTTTCATTTCCCCAATTTGTGTGATCCTAAAGAAAAGATAGTATTAATTTTGACAAATAAATCCTATAACTTTCTTTATTTTTTCAATGGTCCTTTATGAACATAGAAGATTTTGTTCATATTGTAAGTACACTCTGATCCACTTATTTGCCTGCGATAAGATAGAAACTTTTTTTTTTGTTGGTAAAGTCAATTTAATAATGGGGACTTATTTGAGTTATAAAAAAAAAATGATGGCTTTTTATTATTGACAAGCGATCTTTTCAACTAGTTATTTTTGGGTGTTTTACACTTTTTGAAGAAATGGTTTTACAGCCACTATCTTCTATTTATTATACATAGTTAAGAATTGTAACACATACATACATACATACATACATACCCACATATCTATTAGTATTATTTATATGTAGATCAGTCTGATATTCATATCTTATGTGACACCTTAATTTGGTTTACGTCACTCGACAAATTATTTTTCTTTTTTCTATACAAAACTACATATAAATATTTGAAAATATTATTCAAATATATGAATTTCTAAGTTTTATGTCGCTTTATTTGGGCTCATTTGACTTTGCTATCAGTGGCAGAGAGCCAAAATTTTGACCATGGAGATTCAAAATATAAAGAAGTAAATTACATATGAAGAAGTTAAGAGGATTTAATATTTACTATATATATAAAAATAAAAATTTTGATCTTGTATATGTAGTGTAAGTTTTCGACGAAGAGGGGTTGGACAAACCCCTTCCGATACCCTAACTCCGCCCATACTACCTAATTTATTTATGGATATTTTTACATCGATCAGCACTATACAACTATCTTTCACTTTGACAAGGATATCAATTTGACTGCTGCTAGTGATGCAGCTGATGATTAGCTGCTGAATCTTAGGAGGAAATTTGAAGAAATTTAGGGTACGCTCGATGAATGACCATTCCATTCGATCAAAGTTTTTTTCTAGATCAAGCTTAAGAATGACACTACCTTTGGAATCTTTGCTGTTACTTATATAATGTAACAGTTTTTGGACAATTATGGCATTGTCACAAGCCCTTTTTGCTTTAATGAAACTGGTTTGGAAAGGACTAATTAGTAGATTGAGAAAACGTTTTAATCTATTTACAGTAATTTTGGTTATAACTTTGTACATAGTATTACATAATCCTATAGGCCTGAAGTTCTTGAGGTTATTGGCATTATTTAACTTAGTGATTGAGTAGATATTTCTTCACTTTGTCAAACGCCTTTTGGCAATCCTCGTTTCTTGTGTCTATCTTTTCTGAAAGGCGGGGTATTTGAGCAGTTTAAAGATCGGCTCACAGATGGGTGTGAGCTGGGCAATGAACCTGCTGATGTATTGTAGCCTGCCTAAAAAGGTGGAATCCCGAGTCGGGGTAGCATAGATTGTCACCGATATGCCCTTTCTTTTGTAGAGGAGGTGGATCCATCTTCTTTAGCCCTTGGCTCCCTAGAGTGCAAAAACCGTGTTTCTGAAGAATATGATTCCAAGATGGTGAAGAAAGATCGGCACTATGATGACTACTACCAAATTATTTCTTTTTTTTTTAGCCCTGTCATGAATCACCTGGTTGGAGCCATGGTCTACCCAGCAGTGCTTCATATCCAAATTGCTCTTTGTCTAAGATTGGACTAAAGTTACCAAAGCAGGCATCCTTTTTTGTTCTTTTTATTTTGGCTAAAAAGCCCGTAGGTAGGGAAGTCTTATTCAAATTTTGAGGAATAGAGTTGTTATTGAAGGCGTCATGACAGCGCTTTAGGATAGGCCTGCTAACAATATTCCAATGTTTTTGGTAGAGGATGGGGTGGATGCCATCAGGACCATAGCGGATGATAGAACTAGAATAGATATTTTCTTGTTTCCTACTTACACGAACCAAGTGCTTTGCAAGGTTTAAGGAGAAGACTACATCAATGATTTCCTGGTCCTGTAAGGGTCTATCCAGGCTAGATAGGGTCAATATTATGGAAACTGCTATGAGTCTGGACATTATCAAGCTGAGAAGTAGTGTGCTCAGTTGTGAAAATGTGTTGGAAGTATTGCAAGGTATGCTCTACAATTTTAGAATGCTCAATAATCCAATTATGTGTAAGGCCCATTGGGCCTATTTTAACTTTTTGGAACCATGAGTTAAAGCCCATCAACTAACTTGTTCTTCTGCTCTTGCCAATGAAATTTCTACCTCAATGATTTGCCAGATCTGTGATGGACTCGTATTGGCTAATTAGTAGGCGACTCCCTGAAATCAGCCCATGTTCATTAGGATACAATCTTAAAAAGAAAATATTACTACTTCATCTGTTTCGGTTTATATGACACAATTTTATTTTTAGTTAATCTAAAAAAAAATGACACATTTTCTTATTTTATAACAATTTAACTTTAAACTTTATCTTTTACGCTTAACGAGATAATCTATAACCACACAACTATTTTTAACCTGTTTTAGATCACAACATTCAAAAGTCTTCCTTTATTTTTTACGCTTTGTGTCAAGTCAAAGATCTTCGTATAAAATAATGGGCGAAGAGTAATTTTTAGCATAATTATCAAGGTTACCTAAATAGCATAAACTATTTGAAAGATTCCTAAAACTACTCACGGCAACACCCAAACCAAATCCCATATTCATGCCTAAAAAGTTGGAATTGAATTCATGCTAATTTTAAGGGCTAATTTAATTTGTTTTATTTCTAAAGAGAAGGTGGACTAATTGGGGCCAAATCTATTTGTTTTTCTTTGAATTCAAATTTGGATAATGCACATTCTTTCTACGTGTTACAGATTCAATTTAGAATAATTTTTTTGTTTATAACTTTTTTACTGTTTTTAAATTTTTAAAAATAGTATATGTGTATACATTATTGTAATTAAGTTTATACTGTAAATATAATTCATATATTGGTAAAATAAGTGTATGAAAAATATATATATAATATTAATGGAATATTAATATTATAATATTAATATATATATAAAAATAGTATTAATATAGATATATATTCGTAGATTTGGTATATATATCAACAATATATATAATGTAATGATGGAATATTAACATTATATAAAATAGTTACATTATCATATATTTATAATATATTAATGATTCTTTTAAAAAAAGTTGTCAGCATAAAAAAAATTCGGAAGAAAAAGTATCAGAAAATTATGAGGGAGAAAGAGAACATTATGAAAGAGTGAGAAGAGAGTAAATGCAGTTAATTAATGGAGAGGATTAACTTTAAATGGAATTGTATTAATTATCTTCTTTTCAAATTCTTATATTTGTTATAAAAATGTGTTAGATTTGTTACTTTTAAAAAGATATGTTATTCTTGTATATAAATCTTACTAACTGATTTGGTAGGTAAAAATCTCTTCTTCTTTTTTTAAAGAATCAACTTGAAGAGATTAACAATTATTCAAATTGGTAATCGGGTATGATAGGCAACAGAGAATGGAAGTTCTTATATATTGTAAGTAATAAATGTATGACATTTGCAAACTTATACGGTTACTAAGAAATAATTTATTACTATCTTTTTTCTAAATCTATTCTTACTGTTCAATTTGTGAATTTTTAATTAAATGATCGAGACAAATTAGAAAAAAATATATAACAAATACTCTGTAAGAGTAAGGCTATTCATTGTCTTTTTGAAGGAGTACAAAATTTTAAAATAATTAATAAAGACGGGAAATAGAATACATTATAAAAAGAATTTAAGAAATCAAACACCAATCAAAGTTGTGGTGGGATCAATAAAATTTCTACACTCTTAATCAGAGGTCTCGAGTTTAAATTTTTAATATAGAAAATATCTTATTGAACGCTTTCCTCTTAAATAAATCTGGCGCGAATTCAAATTTAGTGCTGCACACCTAACCAAAAACTAAAGAAAGAAAACAGAGAGAATATGCAAAGTCAAAGACAAAATAAAGACAAGCAGCCACAAAGGTTAAAAAGCAAAGATATGGTTACTTGTTACACGCACTTCTATTTTTTTACTGCTAATTTAGCAGCCTATGGAGAGAACACGGATACAGATCAGTTGTGTTCCCTTGGGACTTGGACAAATTAAGTTGTCTAATAGTTTATCTTTGGTAGAATTTTATTCTAAGACTAATAATTTATTTTTGATAAATTGTAATTATGGTAATTTTATTAGAATATAGTTTTCTTGTTATACTAGGAAAAGAAAGAACTTACCTCTATATAAGGAGGTCATTGTAATGAATGAAAAACAAGAAAGAATTCTCATATTATTCTTCTCTTTAAATTTTCGTTCCCTCTTGATTTTATCATGGTATTAGAGTCTCGTTAAAAGAACACGAAAACCCTAAATAATGGCGGGTGATGGAGAAACCGATGATAAAATAAAGGAATCACTGGTGAAGAAAATAAAATTCAAAGAAAGACAATCTTCCATACGACATTACGTCAAACGATAATTCTGAAATTATGGTGACACAAGTCCAATTGAAGGAGGAGAATTACAAAGAATGGGCTAGATGCATGAGGACGACCCTTAGAGCGAGAAAGAAATCCGGCTTCGTTGATGGATCAAAAAGCCGTATGAAGAGTCGCCGGACTTAGAAGATTGGTGTACTATAAACTCTTTGTTGGTGTCATGGATTCGCAACACCATCGAACCAATGCTTCGCTCAACGATTCTGCATAAAGAGGAAGCTGAGGAATTATGGACGAGCATTCGGGAGCAGTTCGCTGTTATTAATGGCCCTCGGATGTAACAACTGAAGGGAGAACTTGCGGAGTGCAAGCAAAAGAGAAGGACCATAATGGATTACTATGGAAAACTAACTAAGTTGTGGGAAGAATTGGCAAACTACGAACAGATTCCGACCTGCAAGTGCGGAAAGCGCACGTGCAATCCGGGGATGATTTTGGAAACTAAAAGAGAAGAAGAAAAAGTTCATTTGTTCCTCATGTGATTGGATGAGTCAATGTATGAAACGGTGAGATTGAACATACTGGCCCACGAACCATTGCCATCATTAAACAAAATCTATTCGAAGCTAGCGCAAGAAGAACATGTGAGAGGACTCACACGAAAAACAGAAAAACGGAGTGAAACCATGGCATTTTCCATGTAAGAGAGAAATCCTTACTGTGACCAAGGTGAAAAGAAGAACGATGATAAATTTTGCACATATTGCAAGAGATCTGAACAC
Source organism: Anisodus tanguticus (assembly GCA_034509755.1). Classification (NCBI taxonomy): domain Eukaryota; kingdom Viridiplantae; phylum Streptophyta; class Magnoliopsida; order Solanales; family Solanaceae; genus Anisodus; species Anisodus tanguticus. Next base: position 2,375,311 of record CM067558.1, read on the forward strand.
GTTCTAGAAGGATATTTTCAACTCATTGGTTATCTGGAATGGTGTCCAAAAAATAAAAAAAGGAGACGAAAAATCTGAAGGAAGAAGACGAGGATGACAACAACAACAGTAGAGAGGCCTGGGATCTGGTTGCGGAAGAGGCAACTATTGGGATAACGTCGTTGTTGTCAAGGATACACAGGTGGAGACATAATGGATGAACACAAGCGGGATATGACCTTACAATCTGAGTGAGGAGATCCGAAAAACAATGATTCACGTGTTAAATTCAAAAGGAATAAATTCGAATGGCAAGATGGATGGTAAGACCGAAAACTCATCCTGAATTACTGACTCCGGAGCTACCAATCATGTGACATGTAAATCGGAGAAACTGAGCGATCCGTGGGACAATTTTGAGTGTCCGATTGGGCTTCCGGATGGAAGTAACTCGGTGGATACAAAAGAAGGAACAACCAGGCTGAATGACATGATATGGTTGAAGAATGTTTGACATGCAATTTAATTTCTATGTCACAACTAGTTGATTATTTAGATTGTGATGTGACATTTAATAGAAGTTGATTGAAAAGGGTGAGCGTCGAGGTAGACTTTACTATTTTCATAATGTGCCGCTGATACGGGATATGAACGCAGAGGGAGTTGATTGGTTCGATCTTTGGCACAAACAATTGGGTCATTCTTCAACACAATAACAAAGTCTATTACGGCATTATGCTTAAAGTAGAATAGTGATAGATTGGATAGATAATGTGATATATGTAAATGAGCAAAGCAAACGAGAAGTGTTTTTCCTTTAAGTGAGAATATTGCTTTGGATACTTTTGAGATGACCCATTGCCATTTATGCGGACCATATAGTACGACCCCTTCCTCTTGTGGTGCTTCATATTTTTTTACTGTTGTGAATGATCATTCACGAGCTGTATGAATCTTTCTCTTAATTGATAAGAAATAAGTGTCCCAAACTTTGAAGAATTTCTTCGCTCTTGTGGAAAGGCAATTCGGAAAAAGGGTGACGATAGTTAGAAGTGATAACAGAACTGAATTCACGTGTATGAAGACTTACTTCTTCGAACATGAAATTCTGTTTCAAACATCTTGCACAGGGACACCTCACAAGAATGAAAGAGTCAAAAGAAAACACTGTCACATTCTTAATGTGGCGCTAGCATTGAGATTACACGACCATCTTTCGATTAAATTCTGCGGAGAATGCATTTTGATTGTGGGATACTTGATCAATAGAACACGATCTTCAATTTTGAGTGAAAAAACCCTTGTGAAATTTTATATGGGGAGCCGACTCATTATGATCACTTAAGGGTGCTAGGGTCACTATGCTATGCACACACAAAGGGAAGAACAAGAGACAAATTTGAGAGTTGGAGTCATAGGTGTATCTTCTTGGGATACCCATACGGACAGAAAGGTTGGAGACTGTATGACTTAGAAAACGATGAATATTTAGTCTCAAGAGATGTGGGCTTCTACGAGACTAAGTTCCCTTTTGTCATAAGAACATGTAACTTGGTCGACAACATAGAAGCGATCCTGGACGAAACAAAAGATGAAACGAATCAACACATTTTTGAAGAATAGGTGTGAACAAAACTCGAATATAAGAAATTCTGACACCGGATACGAACCTACGGATCAACCAGAATTAGATCGGACAGATGCTAGTCCAAATAATAAAAAACATAAAAGAAGTACAAACGGAAGGTATCCTGACCAATGAAAAGCCACATGAGGAACAATTGGATCGAGCTAAACGTCAGAAGCATGACTCAGTTTGATTACATGACTACGTTGCAGAAACATTTCGGAAAGAAAGTCCATCAACGAGTTCGCTCGATCCTCAGCAACCCTCAGGTGCACATTTTCTTTTAGCTCACTATATATCTAGTGATAATTTTTTCTCGCAACACCTAAACTTCATTACATCAATTACAATAGAAATTGAACCAAAATCCTTCTCGGAGGCTATGAAAAATAAATGTTGAAGAAAAGCCATGCAACAAGAAATCCAAACATTAGAGGAAAATGACACATGAATATTGGAAATATTGCCGCCGGATAAGAAAGCACTCGGATGTAAATGTGTGTATAAGATCAAATACAACTCAGATGGAATAATTGAGCGATATAAAGCTCGGTGGTCATCTTCGATAATAAGCAGGAGGAAGGTATTGACTGCAATAAAATGTTTGCTTCGGTTGCGAAGGTAGTAACCGTTCAGACTTTCTTAGTGATAGCAGCTGCTTGAAATTGGGAGTTACATTAGATGGATGTTCATAACACCTTTATGCACGATGAACTGGCAGAAAAAGTTTATATGAAATTACCACTGGGATTTCATGTGTATGGTTTAAGGCAAACATGTCGACTCCGAAAATCTTTGTATGGGTTGAAACAAACTCTACGATGATGGTTTGAAAAATTGTCAAATGCCTTGATGAAATATGGGTTCAAATAGTCATACTTCGATTATTCTCTCTTCACGATGCACCAGGGAAATATACAACTTAACGTCTTAGTTTATGTGGATGACTTGATTATCTTCGAAAATGACCATGGTGCCATTGCACGGTTCAAAAACTATATCTGGGCCTGTTTTCACATGAAAAATTTGAATTTCCTGAAGTATTATTTTGGGGTTGAAGTTGCGCGTGGAACAATAAGATTATTCATTTGTCAATGAAAGTATGCCTTAGATATAATCTCTGAGTCTGGACTACTAAGAGCAAAACCGATTAAAACTCTCATGGAACGGAATCACAATCTAGCATTGGCCAAATGGGCTAACTTGGACGATCCGGAACTATACCGATGTTTGATCGACAGATTGATATACCTCAATTTTACGCAACCGGAGTTGTCCTATTGTGTACATGTTCTGTCCTAATTCATGCACCAACAGAAGGAAGCGCACTGAAGAGCCGCCCTCTGGGTGGTAAGATACTTGAAAAAGAATCCTGGGCAAGAGATTATGTTAAGTAAAGATTGTGATCTCCAGTTGTATGGGTGGTGTGATGCGGACTGGGCTAGATGTCCGTTGACCCGAAGATCGCTCACCGAATGGTTTATCTCCCTCGAAAATTCACTAGTATCATGGAAAACCAAGAAGAAACACTTTGTCTCTCGCTCGTCAGCAGAGGCGGAATATCATTCATTGACAATGGCAATCTGTGAATTAAAATGGTTGAAGGAAATCCTGCATAGCTTGGGCGTTGAACATAATTCTCCGGTGAAAATGTATTGTGATAGTCAAGCGGCGTTGTATATTGCACAAAATATGGTGTTTCACGAATGGACTAAACATATTAAAGTTTACTGACTTTATGTTCGGGACGCACTCCAATCTGGTATAATACTTCCGAGCTATGTTTCAACTAATGAGCAATTGACCTATGTATTTACAAAGACTTTGGGCAAATAACAATATGAATATTAACTTGGCAAGTTGGACATTTGAGGTCCCCATGCCCCAACTTGAGGGGAGGGGGGTATTGAGAGAACACGGACACAGACCAGTTGTGTTCGAGTGAGACTTGAAAAATTAAGTTGTCTAATAGTTTATTTTTGATAGAATCATATTCTAAGTCTAATAGTTTATTTTGATAAATTATAATTATGGTAGTTTTATTAGATTAGAGTTTTCTTGTTAGACTAGGAAAAGAAATAACTTACTTCTATATAAGGAGATCATTGTGATGAATGAAAAACAAAAAACGATTCTCCCATTATTCTTTTTCTCTCTAAATTTTCATTCCCTCGTGATTTTAACACATCCTTTTGCCTTTTCATGCAATCCAACATTTTGCCTTCCATATTCCCGGCAAAACCATTAATCTAAAACTCGTTTTTACTTAATTGGGGTTATATATTTAGCTAAAATGAGCCCAATTTTTTTTATATAATCTGATTGAACATGTTAATATTAATCAGTTAAAAATAAATGGGACATTATTTTGTTCAAACTTAAACGAGTTAAGTAAATTATATTTTCATGAAGTAATTTTATCACCCCTAATAATTTCGTACCCGCTCTTGCCTCGCCTACACTTTCTCCCTTTAAATTTTTCTGCTTCTTCTCCTTCAAATTTAACACATACCACCACCACCATACCAATGCATAAGTGAATTTGAAGAACGTAAAGTGTACGAAAACTTTATCTTTACCTTAAAGAAGGTAAAAAGACCTTATGCTCAAATTTAACACTAACACCTAAAAGAAATAAAAATAATGGACAACCATAAAGTTCAGAAAAAGATTATATTAAAGTATTACATTCATTATAGTTGCCTCGTGTGAAAGATCTACTCGTCACCATTGTCGAATTTTATGCAGAAAAGTGACAATTAAGCTATGTTTTCTTCTTTTCCCCCCTTTTTCTTTTTGTGTGGGGGTGTTGGACGTGTACTTGAGAGAAACAATTCCATTTGAAAGATTTAGTGCAACCAACAAGCTAAGGCAATATTATCATCATATAGTCTAAATTATATATACTAGGAGTTTAAAAAATATTTATACAATTATATTATTTAAATGATAATTTTATGTAATTATGTTTAATTTTATTGATCGTAACTAGTAAAGTTTTTGTCATATGAGCAGGAGGTCACGAGGACAAGTTGTGGATACAATCTCTTGCAGAAATGCAGAATAAAACTGCATACAATTGATCCTTGTGGTCCGGTCCTTCTTCGAATTCCGAATATAGCGGGAGCTTAGTGTACTGTACTTTCCTTTTTAATTTAGAATAGATGAAAATAATATACTAAAATAAGTTGACTAACACTGATAATATAAATAAAATCATCACACTTTCAGGGTGTGTTTGATACAGAGGAAAACATTATTCGTGAAAAGTATTTTTCTTCGTACCAAACACACCCTTAATATATATAACTTAGGGGTAATAGCATTTTTGGATCCTTAATTATTAGTAAATTTCTTATTGTGATCTCTGTGAGATATGACTCATCACATTTAATCTTCAATTAATCACAATATTTTGTTTTGGTCTATTTATGTAAGAAATATTTTATATTTTGACATTTTTTAGGATTGGACTACCGTCGAATATGGAGTAACAATATAAGTTTAACATTTTACATGTGTAATTAAGTATTGAAATAGTTAATAATTCTGGTAAATATATAAATATTCATAAGAAAACCGATTAGAAATAAACATTTCAGTTTAATATGCTTAATAAAATATTATAAGAACTAAAATGAGAAGTACTTACCAATTACTGAATAAACAAAACTGCTATTAACCCTATAGCTTAAATTCATTATCAACAACTTGACTAGCTATTTTTAATCTTTATAAAGTACAACTAATTAAGTACATTACCCACCACCCCTATGCTTTATCCTACCACATTATTAGTTAAAAATTCTTTGTCCAGGTGATAAAATCATCTTTGGATCAAACTGATTCTTCCTTTGTTGAAAATTGTTCCACTTTTTCCCAAAATGTCTAATCCAACTTTCCTTTGTTTTGTAATGTGGAAGATATTGCTTTATGTTGATACCAGCTTTATCACAGTAGTTCAATATTTCTTCATTTTGGTCATCCAAAATCTTGCATTCATCATATCCACTGGAAGAATGCAAAAGCCCCACACAATAAAATGTCTCCTCTTCTGGTATCACTGCTGACATCCTCTCATCCCATCTGCATTTTAAATTATATAATTGTTAGTATAAAATACAATCAAATCACTTCAAAATGTATTTATAGATAAAGCTCCGTGAAAAATAGCAATTGTAATCTTGAAAACAGAAGAGTGGATTTGAAGATTTCAAATTCTAGTCCTTTAAGGTACGGGTTCTTAGTTAATAATTTATGTATATTCAATGAACTTTTTAAGATAAATATATATTTAAGCTATATTGAATTCGGCTGAGCCCATAAGCTATACTTTACCTCCACCGCTACTTAGATATAAGGTAATTAACATGCTACAATAGGTAAACCTGGCCCGATAGTGTAAATTTCTTTATACTAACATGTATATAACTTAGACTCCTATTAAAGATACTATTAATATAAGACGTTAACTTATATATATACATCAACAAAGTAACTTTTTCTTTTATATATTATATATTATCAGGTAATCCTATAATATCTTGTACACTCCAAGTGTGGGGTCTGGGGTAGGGGGGGGGGGGAGGGGAGAAGGTGAAAAGAAAGTACTTTTTCCTGCTGGTTGGGTAGACAAGGATGGGTCCAGTTGGGTTGTTTTGTCTGAGAATGATGTCCACAAAGATAGCATCATTAAAATGGTTGATAGAAGACTTTGGTACAAAGAGATTGAGCCATGGATGAGGAACATCCCACATTCCTTTTGATTTTAACTCTAATTCCCCACTTCTAACTCTATTAAGAAATTCCATAAAAGTGGCATCTTTCTTGAACATAAATCCAGCTAAATAGTTCAACCCTTTTACCAACTTCTTCAATTCCTGCACAAAAAATTAAAAGTAAGAGTAAATCTAGTGTTGTAACATAGTAATATATTTTTTTTATAACCAGTTAAAATACACTGATAATGTAAAAATAAATATATACTATTTTTCTGTCCTAGTTTATGTGATCCACTTTGAACAGTCACGGTTTTTAAATAAAGTAAAAAAAACTTTTAAAAAAACTTGTGATTTTGAATAAGTCATAAATATTCATGTGGCTATATATAATTTCCTTAATTGTAAAATGAAAAATTTAAAGTTAAATTATTTATACATTGAAAATAATATCATTCTTTTTTAAACAAATTTAAAAAGAAAGATGCATCACATAAATCGGGATATGGGGAGTACAAGTTAATTAAAATCCTTGTAAAAATTGCTGAATAGGCACAATGTTCAAGTTAAGGTATTTTCTTTCTTTAACTAAGTGCAATTTCAATAGTAAATATGTATGGTATATACCTCATCAATAGTACAAGCAGTTTGATCATCATAGTATTTCACCATTTCTAAGCAATAGATAATTCCATTTTGGGATAACAAGGAACCAATTTTGGTTTGATTGGAAGGTGAGAAAAATGAAGATCTCCAGTTATTTAGAGGGCTTTGTTCCATCATTAGTGAGCCTTCAACATAGTCCAATCCATCAATTGAAATAAGATGTTCTTGATCTTTTGTGAATTTTGAGAAATCATCATACAACATTCTCACCCATTTCACCTACAAGAAAATATAATAAAAATCATCATAGATCTGCAAAAAAATAATAAAATGGTAATCCATCAGAGGCTGTTTTATTATAGGGATTAGGGGTTATTCCTGTAATTATCTATCCCGGTTATAATCCATAGAGAATATGGTTTTGAACCAAACAATCCCTTACTAAGCTATCACTGATTAAACTATTTTAATAATATTTTACACTATCAATATATATATAACGACGAACATATACTTACTCTTGTTGGTGCTTTATCCAAGACAATTCTTGCTCTGGTTATAATCCCAAACTGTCCCAAACCTCCTAAAACTGCAAAAAACAGTTCTGAGTTCATGTGTTTGGAGCAAGTCACAAATCCCCCTTTACCTGAAACCAAACATGAGACAACAAAAAATAATTAAATAAACAATCATTTAATAATATTATCATTCCCCCAATTAATTATGTTATTTAGGGAAATTATAAACTTGTGCATTGGTCATGCATGCACTGGTAAATTAGCCAGTATGAACCTGCCACTTGCAATGAAATTTAGTTTTTTCTGACATATATATTATTTTAGTATAAGGTGAATCTTACCTACAAGATCTTCCAGGTGGAAAAAGAGACATCACAACCTTATCAATGGATACTAGGCACATCCTTTTACATGTTAAAAGAATAAAAATAAAAATATGACTAGATCAGTATAAACATTATCTAAAGGAATCTTATATTGGTTAGGCCCCAAACATGACATGTTTCCAACCTTAACTAAGTGTTGATAGTGACTATCTCCCCATCTTTTTTCTCTTGTACTTACAATATACTTTCCATGAAAATACCCAAAATAAAATAAAATAAAATAGAAAGACCTTTTATCTTAATTTGACCTTTATGAAAATATGAAATATCAATAATGTTGGAAAAAAGAATATTAACACATTTATGTAATTACTTGTATAGAATTTTCTATTATATTGGAACATCAGAAAAGGAGAAAGATGCATGACAGTGAAAATTGAGACTTTCACTAGTACCACTAAACTATAAGCTTTGGTGTTTGTCGTATAATTTGTATATAGGAAAATGTATACATACTTTGTAAATTTTACCTGTGATAATATCCATTTCATGAACATTACATATTTGAGGACCATGCCGGAAAGTTTGGCCACTAATTCCGGCATTAGAGAGAGTACCGCCAACGGTGAGGTACAAATAGTCCGTCCACGAGACGGGCGAAAGGCCATGCTCGAGGGTGGCACGAAGAACATCAATCCATAACTGCTCACCTCCCACATCCGCATAAAACCCTAAACAAGAAACCCTAATTCCACAATTCCCATTATTATTATTATTATTTAAAGATTTCATTTCCACAATAACCCCATTTTTTGCCATGGCTTGTCCCCTAATGCAATGGCCATTGCCTCTGGCTGCTACACTAAAAGGGACAGAAAGGCCATAGGAAAATTGAATGAGGTCAATTATGTCATTAGCACAAGAAGGATAAAGAACTGCAGCTGGAAATATTTCTTGAACGATTTTTCCAAAATCTTTGGAAGATTCTCTAATGGCATCTGAATTTGTACTAAGTTTAGATGAAATATTAAGGGAAAGGATTTCATAAGGAATTGAAGGATTCCGTGGCTTTAACTTTCCTAAAATTGACATTAAACGACTGATAATGAAGAAAACAATGAGATTATAACCAGGGGTGAAAAACTTAGCCATATTTTAATATATGGGGAAAGAAGAATGAATTAGAATCGGAAGGAAAGAAGAATAAAAAAAGGAGTAGGTGACTAATTTGGTGAAGGAAAGAGAGTGATATGAGGGTATATATAGTGGGAGAAAATATTTGCATGGGAATGAGTAAGAAAATAAGGGTGTGTTTCGAAGGAAATGTTACTTACTTATTTTTTGGTGTTCCGCAAGCTAGCAGAAAATATTATTTCAAAAGTATTTATATATAATTTAAGCATACACTATGAAAGTGGGATTGCATATAGGTGGTGGGCAGGGGGGAGGGTGGAGTGGGGCCGATGGGGACGAGGTGGGGTAGGGTGTTAGGAGGTGCGAAGGAGATAATCAGTATGAAATGTCAATTATGTAACTTGTTTTCTCTACTTCTATCAAGAAAATAATTTTTTTGTGAAAAATAGTTTGATCCAACTAAACATGAAAAAATTGAATACTTTTGAAAGTAACAAACACATCCTAAATCTTGAATATAGCAGTACAAGAGTCAGAAAATCTTGAAAAGTTTTATATGGGTGAAGAAAATTCTATGAAAGATACGAAAGGACAAAAGATTTGTTCTCATTGCTCTTTTGCTTTTGTGTTCAAAACGTCATAACTTTCTCATGGGATTAGATTAGATATCAAATTAATTCACCTCTTTCATGTGTTGCTATATTGTCATTTCATGATCAACAAAGATTCCCTACTGGAAATATATCTCATCTTTCTTGTTGGCTTTGTGTTTGCTCGTAGGCATGATCTCTAAATAGTAGCGAAATCATCAGAAGATTCGTTAAAAGTGTCCAAAGTTTAATATACATATATAAAAACAATTTTTTAATCTATATATTTAGTATTTATATGCAATCAAACCTCTTTATGTTGTTTGTTTGAAATTTTTTGGCTATCATGTACAATGAAATGTTGTTATAGAAAACTTATAATATTACATAAGATGAAAAATCATTTTCATATAACACATAGCTGAGTGAATGTTATTTTAAAAAATTAATGGTATAGGTCTGACCGTACATAATATCATTTTTTGATGAAGGGTATTCAGCTGATCCCACTCTTTATTGTGTAGTATGTGGCTATGCCACTTCTTTTAGAAAGGCACTCTACTTTTATGGTTTTAGTTAGAGGCTGATTTATAATTTAAATTTGGTGGATCCAATTTTTATATGTTTCTAGGACTGAAATTATTGCTCTTTTTAAATTATGGATTCATAACTTAATACTTACTGATGCTTTGTGATTTTATGGTGGGCGTGGACGCGTGCGTATGCACACACGCTCTGGGTAAAAAACTATATACTAGATTCAGTTGAACCATTGAATGTATGTAGCATTTGCCCTTATACTTAGTTAACTACGTGAACATCAAGATGCACTAGTTCATTAGGAGTCTTTTAGTTTTGTTAGCAATTTGTTGAGACATAATATAGTTAAGCAATTATTAAAAGTATTTCGATCTATTCAAAGTTTAATTTTTTAAATGAGATAATCACATGATTTATTATGAATTATATATTTATGTGTTAGTAAAAAATATGCAGCTATCAAACGCAAGTGAGATAGTATAAATATTAATCTGAAACGGATATAAATGAAGCATTTATTGGAAAATGATTCCTTGATCATCTTATTCCAATCATAGGTAATATATACAATCATAGGTCTAGTACTAATCTAAGTTTACCTAAAATAGAAGATGCTAATTACCTACAATCTTCCTAATGATGACTAATTGATTTTACAACTAATTATAAGATGATTAATTGATTTTACAACTAATTACAATATCTTAATTAATGAGAATAAACATAATTATGGGATTTGCCCATAATTATTCTAACAGTCCCCCGCAGTCTTAGCGGGAGGTTCACGTATGCTCAGACTGTCCATGAAATCATCAAAGAGTACGCGCGGAAGACCTTTCGTAAATATATTTGCAATTTGATAGCGGGACGGTACATGTAAAATGCGGACTTGTCCACGAGCAACCTTTTCTCAGACGAATAAGATATCCATTTAATGTGATTTATGCGCTGATGCTGAACATGATTGCCTGATAAGTATATTGCACTCACATTGTCACAATATACCACTGTTGCCTTTTCAATCGGGCAATGTAGCTCCAACAGTAAATTACAGAGCCAACATGATTCAGCAACCATATTGGATACCCCTCGGTATTCTGCCTCAACACTTGACCAAGACAGTGTGGATTGTCGTTTGGACAACCAGGAAACGAGATTGTCCTCAAAAAATACACAATAACCTGAAGTGGAACGACGTGTGTCCGGACAGCCACTCCAATATGCATCTGTGTAGGCTGAAAGACTCGAGATGGATGACTTATATAGATGTAGTCCGAAGTGGAGAGTACCCTTAACATATCGCAGAATCCGCTTGAGGGCCCCCATACGTTCATCCTTCGGATCATGCATGTGTAAACAAACTTGCAGGACCGCATAGGAAATATCAGGCCTTGTAAAGGTCAGATACTACAATGCACCTGCAAGGCTACGGTAATGTGTGGGGTCACTATATGGAGTACCTGAAGCGTTGCTCAACTTCGCCTTTGTGTCAATCAGAGTATGAGAAGGTTTGCATGAAGACGTTCCTGCTTTGTCAAGTATCTACTCGGCATACTTCTTTTGACCGAGAAACAAACCACCTGCATAGTGAGTGACAGCAATGCCAAGAAAATAATTCAACGGGCCCAAGTCCTTCATTGCAAATTTTGCTGCAAGAAGGGACATAATAGACTAGCGAAGTGAAGTTGAGGATGCAGTGAGGATAATGTCATCAACATACGGAAGTATATAAACCATATCAGTGCCCTTCCTATAAATAAAGAGAGAATGATCAGACTTGCTGTGAGAGAATCTCAATGTGGAAACAAAACTGGCAAACCTATTATACCATGCCCGAAGGGCTTGTTTCAGACCATATAAGAATTTCCTCAGTAGGCACACATGATCTGGACGGGCAGGATCGCAAAATCCCAACGGTTGATGCATGTATACCGTTTCCTGCAAGTGGCCATGTAAAAATGCATTCTTGACATTTAACTGATGAATGGACCATGATTTGGATAGTGCCAGGCTAAGAACAGTTCTGATAGTTGCAGGCTTGACTACCGGACTGAAAGTTTTACCGCAATCTACTCCCACCTACTGAGACCTGCCATCACCAACAAGACGAGCTTTGTATCTCGCAAAAGAACCGTCAGAATTCTTTTTATGGCAAAATACTCACATAGACCGAATTATGTTCACATTAGATGGTCGTGGTACCAAATCTCACGTCTTATTTTGAATAAGAGCAGTAAATTCATCTAACATGGCAGCCTTCCAATTCGGGTCTGATAAGGTAGCTTTGGGATTTTTCGATATTAGTGAGGGTTGGACTGAGGTGGTTAGGCTAAACTAGTGTTTAGGTCAAAAAATCTTGTGCATGGCACGGGTTTCCATTGTCCGTTTAGGAGTTGTACCGTTGGATGGATGGGTGGTGTTGGGATTTTAGGCCGAAACAGTAGGTAAGGTGGTTTTGGTATTTTGGGCCGAGGTAGGAGGCCCGGGACTGGTCTGGGCCAGTGAGTTACGGGAAGGGGGTGGGTTGACATTTAATGGTGTAGGGTCTGGTGATGACCCTAATTGTTATTTTGAGAGTTTATATGATACCTCAAAAGTGGATGAATTTCGTCGTCCAGAAAATCATATGAAGGTGAGGATGCCGCTTGAGATGTTGCAAACGGGACCGAGAGATAATAATTTTTCCTGTTGACATATCAAAGCATTTATATCCTCTATGATTTTGGGGTACCCCAAAAACACGCAAGGAGTAACCAGCTTACGTGGAAAAGATTCCATATTCTATGCCAATAGACTCGTGACATCCATGTACTGAGTCGTCAAATGAGCCTTAGATCGAGCTTGAAGTTTATGAATGCTAGTGGACGGAAACAAGGGATAACACAAACACCCAAAAACCCATAAATGTGTAAACGAGGGGATACAATTGTATAATAACTGAGTAGGGGACACATTGAAGATTAGTTTACTAGGAAGAATATTTAAGAGATATGTAGCCATTTGAAGAGAATTGTGCCACAAATTGGTGGTGTAGACGAATGCACAAGGATAGAGCGAGTCATATTGTTGATTATTCGAATCTTTCTTTCCGCTTTCCCATTTTGAGAAGTTGTATGTGGACAAGAAATACGGACATATATCCCATTTTGGTGACAAAAATCCTTAAATTGGGCATTTATAAATCTCCCCCCCCCCCCCATTATCACATTGAAAATATTTAATAGTTTTTCCAAACTGAGTTTTGATAAACACACTAAATTATTTCAAAATTGTAAAGGTTTGTGATTTTTTTTTCCTAAGGGAAAGGTCCACAAAAAATTTGAAAAATCATCAAGGATAAGCAAATAATACTTATGACCTGCAGCACTTAAAACGGGTGAAGTCCGCAAATTACAATGCAAAATATCAAATGGCATAGTAGTAGTAGTAGTAGTAGATGCAAAAACTGGAAGTTTAATATGTTTACCAAACACACATGTTTGGCAAACAGAAGAGTCTAAAGTTCTATTACAAGAAAACAAATTATTCTTCCTAAATTGACTAAAAACTGGTGCTCCTGGGTGCCCTAGCCTATTGTGCCATAGACTAGGAGAGATGGCTGAAAAGGTGGATGGTTTGACCCTGCTATCGGTGGAAACATAGGTGATGGGATATCAGTCCCCCGTGTTGTTACATCTCATGAGCGGCATGCCCGTCTGAAAATCCTTCACAGAAAAACCAAATGGATAAATATTCACAGAAACATTGTTGTCAGTTGTAAAACGTCTAACAGAGATCAAGTTTTTAATCAATTTTGGTGCATGTAAGACATTTTTCAAACATAAAGGTGGATGGGGAGAGGGTAGTGTTACCTGACCAACACCACGAATTGAAATTTTCTGCCCACTGCCGACAACAATATTTTTATTACCGCTCATATTAAAATAAGATGAAAGATTACCTTGAGATGTTGTCATGTGTGACGTAGCCCCTATATCTATGTACCACGATTCATCTGGAATATTGAGTTTCATGTGACTCATGGCTTGTTCAATATCTGTGGGTGCATATCCAACCGAAGATGGTGCCTGAGCTGCAAACTCATGTTGTGGACGAGATCCGAGAATATCGGGTTGGCGATTTGAAGAAGGAGGAGGTCGGGCCTGCGAAGAGGTCGAAAATGGACACGGTGGGGTAGCCCACTGTGGGCCCAGGCCCATGGTAGGTATTGCCCCCACTGGCCTTCGTTACTGCCTGGAAAATTGCTGCCACTGCCAGCCCGCCACTGCCCGGGCTGGCTACTGCCGCCGGCGGTTTGTCCCCCGCCACGTCCACCTCTCATTCGATTATTATTTTCTCCTTTATTATTTCGATTTGAACCCCTTTTTTTACCCATTATTTTGACGACTTTTCTGGCCACCCGAACCAGAATTTTGGAGCTCCAAATCAATGGAAAAAGAATTGGTAGAGACGAGAGTCGTTCCACCTGTGGTTGTGGCCGATGATGCCTGCTTTTCCTTCATCGTTTCCTCGAAAATTAACCTCGAACGGGCCTCGTAAAAGGGAGGTAACGGATTGCTTTGCTGAATAAACGTAGCAACACCATCATATTGTTCATTCAGCCCCGCAATCAACTGAAGGACTAACCTTTGATTTGTCACGGGAGAACCAACGTTGGACAGTTGGTCCGCAAGTACTTTTAATTCTTGACAATAGGCAGAGATGTTATAAAAATTATCCAATTTAATATTTGTAAATTGGTGTTCAAGATAAACGGCCCTAGATATTTTGTTATGTTGAAAAATATTCTCTAATATTTCCCACGTCTGTTTAGCCGTAGAATTAGGTTCTAAGATGGTATGAAGAAGATCATTCGAAATTGTGCCATAAATCCATTGAAGGACAATAACATCTAATCGAGACTATAATTTCTTGTCCACCGTAGTGGTATCCGACGGTGACTCGGATGGAAGATTATGGTCAATCACCTCATAGGCACGGCAGTGAATTTTGAAAAGTTCTGCCCATGAGGTATACCGCCATTTCTCCATTTCAAGAATAGTGGAGATAAAGTTCTTGACGTTATTTACGGCAAGAGCAGGATGAAAAGTTTGTTTTTCGATCATAGTTTCCACTAGAACAAACAAGAAAGAGAGAAAATATTTGATGGAAGTAGACTAAGTAACCCTAATAGTTGGAGAAAATGTGAAGTTTGTTTAGGTTAAGGGTTTGTGTAATAAACAAACTTATGTTTAGTTGCTTATGTTAGGCCGTGCAACAAAGAATGGAAAAGAAAATTTTGTTGCTTGACAAACTTATGTGAGGCCGTGTAACACAGAAAGGTAAAGAATATTTAGTTGCTCGGTTTGGAGGTAGGACAACCGAGAGAAAGAAAGTTTTTAGGGCAAATGATTCTTTAGGCTCTTGATACCATATTGGAACATGGTTCCTTGATCATGTTATTTCAATCATAGGGAATATATACAATCATAGGTCTAGTACTAATCTAAGTTTACCTAAAATAGAAGATGTTAATTACCTACAATCTTCCTAATGATGATTAATTGATTTTACAACTAATTACAAGATGACTAATTGATTTTACAACTAATTAAAATATTGTAGGAAGATTGTAGCTAATTTGATTACAACTAATTAAAATATCTTAATTAATGAGAATAAACATAATTATGGGATTTGCCCATAATTATTCTAACAGCATTATGGATAGCGAAAACTTAATTATATAATTGATTCTAATTTACTTGAGAGTGAGACGGGTTAAGGTAGCTAACCACGCTATAGCATTAATTATCAGTTTGTTGAATATATGGGTCTGGAGTTTACTTGGTCTTTGTTATTAATTAAGGAAACGCTATGGTCATAATTATGTATGCACATATGAAAAGTAATTTCTAAAAGGCCTTTCTAAAACTGTCCATTCAATATCTTATGCAATCTTCAAGAAGGAAAATGTACTGGAAAATTGAAGGAAACATCAATATGATTTTTCTTCTTGTTGATTCTAAAATCTTATTTGTAGGTATTTGAGGTAACATGTGAATCTAAAAAGTCAATTCCATGCAAGTATAATTACCACGAATCTTCTTGTCAATTTCAATATAGATTTCATCACTTGCAACTGATCGTATCTGACAGAAGGAGTATACACATGTATAATTCGAGTTCAAGTTTTAGTGTAAATTTACACTTGTATAAGAATCCCGTGACCTAAATTCGCCAGCAGGCCCACTGCCTGCTGGCCCACAAATTCTGATCCAGAGTCTTAGCCCAGTTCATTGTCTCGGCCCAGTCCTGATAATGGTAATGTTCCAGCAACACGGCCCACTACTCATTTTGATCCGATATCTACTGAACCCAGTTGTTGAGCCAGCAGGCCCCTGCTGGCCAGTCTTCTGCCAACTCGAGAAACGCCCAACTCCCGTCCAATTCTACCTCACATCAGCGGTCCGTTACTCGTAGCTAAAGGGGTATTATTAAACCAAAACGACATTTTAATCTTAATTTTAATGTCACTAAATCTCCCCTACCACGTAACCCAGTGTCTGCCCTTCATGAGCCGAATTGGAAATTAGCCATGGATGACGAATATAATGCTCTTATTGAAAATAAGACGTGGGAGTTGGTGCCCCGTCCACTTGGTGTTAATATTATTCGGTCTATGTGAATTTTTACTCATAAAAAAAATTATGACGGTTCTTTTGAGAGGCATAAGACCCGTCTTGTAGGTGATGGTAAAACACAACAGATTGGCGTGGATTGTGGAGAGACATTTAGTCTGGTGTTCAAACCGGCAACCATTCGCATTGTGCTCAGTCTAGTTCTCTCGAAGGCATGACCCATTCACCAGCTGGATGTGAAAAATAATTTCTTACACGGTGATCTTAAGGAGACAATTTACATGCATCAACCCTTGGATTTTACGGACCCCAATTATCCTCATCATGTATGTTTGTTGAAAAAGTCCTTGTATGGGCTTAAGCAGGCCCCACGGGCTTGGTATAAAAGGTTTGCAGATTATGTGTCTACTATTGGGTTTTCTCACAACATGTCTGATCATTAACTGTTCATCTATCAGCGTGGTACTTCTATGACATACATTTTGTTATATGTTGATGATATTATATTGACTGCCTCATCAGATATTCTACGCAAGTCTAGCATGTCCCTTCACAGTTCAGAATTTGCTACGAAAGATTTGGGGGCCTTAAGCTATTTTTTTGGCATAGCAATCACTCGTCATGTAGATGGTTTATTTTTATCTCAGAAAAAGTATGCGGTAGAGATTATTGAGAGAGCTGGAATGTCATCTTGTAAGTCTACTTCTACTCCGGTGGATACCAAAATTAAGCTAAGTGTTACGTCTGGCACCCCATAAGAGGATCCCACCAACTATCGCAGTCTTGCAGGAGCACTTCAATATCTGACTTTCACAAGACCTGATATTACTTATGCAGTGCAACAGGTGTGTTTATTTATGCATGATCCACGGATTGAGCACATGCATGCGCTCAAACGCATTATACGATACATACATGACACACTTGATTATGGATTGCATTTATATTCGTCTGTTGTTTCTACTCTCGTGTCTTATACATATGCTGATTGGGGTGGCTGTCCTGATGCCAGACGCTCGACCTCTGGTTATTGTATATTTCTGGGTGATAACTTGGTCTCTTGGTCTGCAAAACGCCAGGCTATATTATCGCGATCCAGTATAGAGGCCGAGTATCAAGAGGTAGCCAATGTGGTGTCTGAATCATGTTGGCTGCGTATTCTTATATTAGAACTTCACTTTCCTATTCAGAAAGCTATTTTGGTCTACTGTGATAATGTTATTGTTAGTGAAAAGGTAGCGCGTGGACAAGTACACGTCTTGCATGTCCCTTTCAGGTACCAAATTGAATTGCTGACATCTTTATTAAGGGTCTTCCCTCGGTTCTATTTAAAGATTTTAGGGACAGTCTCAGCGTATGACAACCGCCCGCTATGACTGCGGGGGTGTGACAAAAGGAGTATACATGTGATATACACGTGTATCCAAGTTTAAGTTTTAGTGTAAACTTACCATAGTTGAAGAATTCTTATACAAGTGTAATTAGGATTTATTGTTATAATAGGAATATGACTTTTCATTTATTGTTATAGTAGGAATATGATTTTACATAATTAGGGATTGTGTATTGTATATAAATACCGCTTCATTAATGAGAATAATCAATGAATTATTTCTTTCAGTATCTTTTACTTTCCTTCTGAATTTCAATTTTCATGTTCATGAATGTTCTAGATTTTTTTCACATTATTATATATAATAATGAGAGGGAGAGGAGGGCCCGTGACTTGGATCACGTGAGGTGCATTAAGGACGAGGACGACAAAGTACTGGTAGAGGACGCGCATATTAGGCGGAGGTGGCAGTCTTACTTCCATCAACTCTTGAATGAAAAAGGAGATAGAGACATTGTGCTGGAAGATCTGGAGTAATCTGGTAGGTACCTGGATTTTGGGTATTGTAGAAGCATTAAGGTTGAGGATGTTAAGGGTGTTGTTCGCAAGATGCGCAGGGGACGAGCGACCGGGCCTAATGATATCCCAGCTAAATTTTGGAACAGCGCAGACAGAGCAGGTTTGGAGTAGCTGACCGAGTTATTTAACGTCATTTTTAAGACGGCGAGAATGCTCGAAGAATGGAGGTGGAGCAAAATGATTCCTTTGTACAAGAACAAAGGTTATATCTAGAGTTGCAACAATTATAGGGGTATCAAGGTGCTAAGCCAGACTATGAAAGTGTGGGTCGTAGAGATGAGGGTGAGAAGAGGCGTGTCTATTTCTGAGAATCAATTTGGATTCATGTCGGGGCGTTCGACTACAGAAGTCATTCATCTTATTAGAAGGTTGGTGAAGCAATATAGGGAGAGGAAGAGAGAGACTTATATATGGTTTTCATCGACCTCGAGAAGGCATACGACAAAGTCCCTAGGGAGGTTTTTTGGAGATGTTTGGAGGTTAGAGGTGTACCTATGGCATACATTAGGCAATTAAGGATATGTATGATAGAGCTAAGACCAGAGTACGGACAGTAGGAGGAGACTCGGAGAACTTCCCAGTGACGATGGGGCTGCACCAGGGATCAACTCTTAGCCCATTCTTATTTGCCTTGGTGATGGATGGACTGACGTGACAAATCCAATAGGAGGTGCCATGGTGTATGTTATTTGCAGACGACATAGTCCTGATTGGTAAGACTCGTAGCGGAGTGAACGCTATGATGGATATTTGGAGACAGACTCTGGAGTCTAAATGGTTCAAGCTGAGTAGGACCAAGACAAAATACTTGGAGTGCAAGTTCAGTAACGGGAGCGACCTTAAGACAGATGTGGAGGTGAGGCTTGGTACTCAGGTCATTCCAAAGAAAGGAAACTTCAAGTACCTCGGGTCTATTATCCAAGGGGGTGGAGAGTTGGCAGTCAAGTATGGGGCGGAGTTCTATGCGACAAAAAAAGTGCCACAAAAACTTAAAGGCAAGTTCTATAGGACGATGGTTAGACCGACTATGTTGTATGGGGCGGAGTGTTGGCAGTCAAGGCTTCACATAGATGAAAGTTGCGGAGATGAGGATGTTGAGATGTATGTGTGGGCATACAAGGAGGGATAAGATTAGAAATGATGATATTCGGGACAGAGTGAGAGTGGCCTCGGTGGAGGATAAGATGCGGAAAGCGAGATTGAGATGGTTTGGGCATGTGTAGAGGAGAGACACAAATGCCCCAGTGCGGAGGTATGAGAAGTTGGCTATGGATGGTTTCAGGAGGGGTAGAGGTAGGCCGAAGAAGTATTGGGGAGAGATGATTAGATGAGATTAGATAGGGGGTTGTGGAGGGCAGAAATTAGGGTAGAAGGGCAGTAAGTAGTCGAGTGTAGTCCTACTTACGCTTGCAAAGTGGTTGTTGTAGTGTTTTTATTATAGGCCGGCTTAGCCTATCATACTAATATGCGCAATATTGTTTTATAATCCTCTGTAGCTTGATTTTTGTTGCTATGTGTTCTTTAGTGTACTTTGTTTATCTTATTTACCTGCGTTAGTTACTGCTTTTTTTTTCGAATGCGCTATCATGACTTATTCGCTTTTGATACCAACATTTTCATACTGCTTTAATTTTTTCCCCGGGTCTGATTGTTTCTCTTGATTTGCTTGTGCTTATGCTTTGTCTTGAGCTGATGGTCTCTCGGAAACAGCCGCTCTACCTACTAAGGTAGATGTTAGGTCTGCGTACACTCTACCCTCCCTAGACCCCACATTGTGAATTTCATTGGGTATGTTGTTGTTGTTGTATTATGTATAACAAATTCAAAGTAACACCAAGTCTAGTTTTGTACAATTACTTAAAGCAACTTGGACAAAAAAAGAAGTGACTTGGACAAAAAAAACGAAGTAGATAGCGTTGGATGTTGCATCTGTTACTATCACGATTTTTTAAGAATAATAAGTTGTTGTAGTTGCAGGAGGAATTTAATATTTGATTTACTAGAGTATTTAATTTTTAATCATAGTAAATATCTAGTGCTTTAGTTGTAGGCGTTAGGATTTATCTTGAATTTTCTACCTTATTTAAATTCTATCGTAATTGTGTTTTATTTTAAAAAGGATTTCTTGGTGGAAAATATTTTTTTGTAGAAAAGGACGCTACCATATATTTTTTTTTCTTGTAAGAGAAGTTTTGGACTTCTATAAATAGAAGATCTTTTATTCCCAGATAGAACACAATAACATCTACAATGTAGTCATTTAGGGAAAGATTATTCTCTCATAGTTTATGCTTTCTTTTATATTTGTTTTTCATATGTAGGTCAGTTGATCAAATCATATCAAAGTATTACGCGTCTTTAGTATACTTTTTTTTGTCGTCTGATTTATCGTCTTTCAAAATTTGCAATTATTAGCTTTCGCAGGACGTCCTGATTATTTCGAACCCAACCGTAGGAGTGTACTACTTTATTTATATGGCTATTTATTGCCCGGTAAATAAAAAATATCTTAGGGACAAATTTTTCAACCTTGTCCATCTTTTTAAAAAATCATAACAATTAGCTAGACTGGAAATTTAAGTGTCATGTTCAAGATCCCATTAATTCAATCTCCACACACAGTAGATTGAGAGGCTGATCGGGCCTCTGATTCATTTGAATTCAATATTTTTAACATGTCGTATAAATTTATATATAAAAATTCAATAAAAGTGAAATAAATTAATAATAAATTTGAACCCTAATTTTAAAAATACAATGATTTTAGTGCTAATAACTTTAAAAGTTAAACCATAAAACATAATAATGGATCCGTCTCTGAGTAGATCGAGACCAATAATTCTATCTGTAGTTCGCTTGTTGTTTCCCTTGCTTTATATTAGTTTCATACGTAATATATATGTAGTAATTGCCCATGGTACATAAATAGTTGGCGATGCCATAGTAGTTCACACTTGCATTCTCTCTATCATAAGGAATTTTTTTTTGCAAAGAAAATCATAAATGTGAATCCAAATAAGATCCTAACCAATTCAAATAGTGCTTCGTTATACAAGTCAAGAGTCTTTTAAGACTAGCTAGTAAAACATATAAGAATGAAGGCAGCTGACAGATCCAAAATTTAAATTTAATGGTTACAATATTTAAGGTTCTTAGCATTAACATCATCACACATTTAAAATTACGGGTTTCAAATAATTATTTGTCTAACATTTTAATAATTTATACGTACATATATCTATGTTTGTGTTGAAAATACTAAATTCAGTTTAACTCACAGCTTTCATATTTGGTTGGTTCTTGCATATTATCACATCCAGCCTGTTGAATGTCTTGTCTAACAATGTGCTTTGAAAGGAGTGTCCCAACAACCAAATAAGAGAAAAAATTGAAAGAAACAAAATAAACACATATAATTTCATGTGATCATATGGAATGGTCCTGAAAATGCTACACAAATAAGACAAGAAAATGTGACATTATGAACTAAAACTTATTAGCCGTATGAATAGTGTGATACATCTATTTGCTAAAACAACATTATATTATGTACAAATTTGGCATGCAATATTATTGCAATTGTCTGCGGAGCTAGTCAATTCAAGGTGCAAAATCAATTTTATTGACATAGACGGGCAGAGGCAGGATTGAAAAAATTAGATGGATTCAAAAAATGTTAAAATGTCACAGTTGAGAGTCAGTTGAATCCCTACCCTAAAACAATTTTTGAATCTCCTTTGCCATTAGGATAAAAAATTTCTTTGTTGGGATCAAATAATTAATGTGTGTATAAAAGAAAACATTTCACCTATACATGGTATGGTTTTTCTAGCAAAGTAAAGGAGAGAACGTGGCTATCTGCCACCGAATGAACATGGGCGAAGCTAGCTTGAAGGGAGGGGTTCAATTGAGGGTAAGATTGGAATAATCTTCCTTAGGAATTCCTTTCATTAATCACAATATATATAGTTGTATAGAGGTTGATTTCTAATACAATAAGAATCCTAACTTACCTTAAATGGTTGATTCCTAATACAATAAGAATCCTAAGTTATCTTAAATATACATCTATCATAATTACAAAATATACTATGAATATTCAGAAAATATTCGCTAATACTCCCCCTCAGTCGGAGCGGGAGGAGGTCGAACGCTAAGGCTGAATCGGAAGTCGGTGAAAAGCTGTCTCGGTAGTCCATTTGTGAAAATATCTGCATACCGATAGGAGGAAGGCACGTGTAATATCTTGACCTGACCAAGGGCAACCTTCTCACGCACAAAGTGAATATCCATCTCGATATGTTTGGTCCGCTGATGTTGGACCGGATTATGAGACATATAGATGGCAGATATGTTGTCACAGTAGACTATAGACGCTTTTCGCAATGGACACTGGAGCTCCAAAAGAAGATTTTGGAGCCAACAGATCTTAGCAACGACATTAGCAACTCCGCGATACACTGCTTCAGCACTCGAACGGGATAGCGTGGCCCACCGCTTGGTGGACCATGAAATAAGATTATCCCCAAGAAATACACAGTAGCCCGAGGTGGAGCGACGTGTGTTCAGGCATCCTGCCCAATTTGCATTCGTGTATGAGAGTAATTTGGTTGGGGCAGAGGGGTATAGATGCAGTCCAAAGTCAAGTGTGCCCTTAACGTATCTGATAATACGTTTGAGGGCCGCAAAATGGGACTCTCGAGGGACGTGCATAAACAGACACACCTGCTGAACGACATATGTAATATCAGGCCTAGTGAATGTGAGATACTGAAGGGCACCTGCAAGACTCCGATATAGGGTGGGATCAGAAACTGGCGCACCCTCATTGGCAGTAAGCTTGGATTTTGAGTCAACCGGAGTTGACATACTTTTACAATTTGTCATTTTAGCCCTGTACACGATCTCTTCCGCATATTTGCGCTGACACAGAAACATAGTAGCGGCCGATTTGACCACGGATATACCCAAGAAATAACTCAGCTTGCCCAAATCCATCATAGCAAATTCAGTTTTGAGTAGAGCAATGATTTCATTCTTCAAACCGTCAGAGGATGAAGTAAGAACAATGTCATCCACATATAATAGCAAATAAGCAGTGTTGCTACCTCGATGAAAGGTGAAGAGAGAGTTATCACACCTGCTATAAATAAATCAGATCTGCATAATATACCTGGAAAATCGATCATACCAAGCGCGGGGTGCCTGTTTCAAGCCATATAATGACTTTCTGAGATGACATACATACTGCGGGGCTGTCGAATGAACAAAGCCAGGGGGCTGATGCATGTACACGGTTTCTTTCAAATCCCCATGAAGAAATGCATTCTTGACATCAAGCTGATGAATCGGCCAATGCATGCCCATAGCAATACTGAGAACAGTCCGAATAGTAGTCAGTTTAACAACCGGACTGAATGTCTACCACAATCAATACCCTGCTGTTGATTAGTGCCATTAGCAACCAGTCTTGCCTTATACCGCTCTAAGTCACCACTGTCTCTAAACTTGTGACGATATAGCCGCATACACCGGATAACATTCACACCGTTCGGTCTAGGTACCAACTCCCAAGTGTTCTTCTTGGTTAAAGTATTAAATTTCTCGCACATGGTCGCATTCCAATTAGGGTCCAGTTTGGTTAGTTTTGGATTTTTTGGAATGAGTGATAAGGTTTGTGTGGAGAGATTGAAGTGAACCTTGGGTTTGAAAATTCTGTGTTGGGCACGAGTCTCCATGTGGTGGGTAGGCAGCAGTGTTTGGACTGGTGTGTGAGGCTGCTGGTTTACGGGTTCTGGAGGCAGCAGTGGTTACACTGCGATATGTGGCTTCTGACTTGCTGGTTCTGGGGGTGTTGGCTGGTCTCATGTCAAAGGCTGGTCGAGAAACAGTTGGTGGGGTAGGTGACACAGGGAGGTTGAGCAGTGGGGGGTTCGACCGAGAGATAGAGGGTGTTTGGTCGGCGACAACACCGGACATTATTGGTGACGGAGCTGCTGGTGCAGTCTTTGTCGGAACAGGAAACTGTCGTCGACACATTGGCTGGATTAGAGGAGTTAGAGGAGACTCATCGAGAAATGTGTAATCCATGGTTTGGAATTTTCAGAGATTTGAAAATGGATAGGTCGCCTCATCGAATGTGAAGTGACGTGAGATAATGATCTTACGAGTGGCTATGTCATAGCACAGGTAACCCCGATGGTTGGGTGAGAAACTGACGAAGACACATGGCGTGGTGCGTGGAGCTAGTTTGTGAGATGCAGTGGAGGCCAGGTTGGGGTAGCATAGGCAACCGAAGATGCGGAGTTGGTCATAGGAAGGGAACCTACGGTATTAGATTTCAGTTGGGGTCTTGTTTTGGAGAGTGTTGGTTGGTAAAATGTTGAGGAGGTATTCTACCATTTTAACAGCGTAGGCCCAGAATGACGGTGGGAGACTGGCATGAAAGAGAAGGGTACGGACCATGTTATTGATGGTATGAATGATTCGTTCAGCTTTGCTGTTTTGGGAGGAAGTGTAGGGACAGAAAAAACAAAAAATCATGCCTTGTTTAGAGCAGAAATTGTGAAATGTTGAATTATTAAATTCACGTCCATTATCACATTGAAAAGATTTTATAAATTTTTCAAACTGTGTTTTAATAAATTTTTGAAATTCAAGGAACGTGGCAAACACTTCAGATTTGAACTTTAGTGGGTAGATTCATACAAAGTGTGAAAAATCATCTAATAATACTAGATAGAATTTGTGACCCAAGGAACTGACAACCGGAGATGTCCACAAATCAGCATGAATAATATCAAATGGAGAAAAAGTAACATTGTTGGATGACATAAATGGAATACGAGTATGTTTTCCAAGCGGACAAGAAAAACAGTGTTGGACAAGTTTCTCATTATTACATTGAATACGCTTATTAGTCCTAAGAATATTAAAAAGAAGATCTCATGGGTGTCCGAGTCTGTTATGCCAAGTTGACGGAGAGATAGCAGCAAGGGAGACAGGTGAATGAGTTCTGACAGCGGAAGATTGAGTGAAGGGGTAGAAGTCTCCCACACTATTGCAGCGCGTAAAAAATTTTCCCGTATTGAGATCCTTCACAGTAAAACCAAAATGGTCAAATTCGACAGACACATAATTATTGCGAGTGAATTTTCTAACAGAGATTAAATTTTTAATGATGTTGGGTGTGTAAAGGACATGATTTAGGGAGAAAGGCGGGTGGGGATGTTTGGTATGTGTGTTACCGTAACCTTCAATTGGAATGCGATGACCATTGCCAACAGTAATAAATTGAGGACACTGTTACCGAAGCATTTGGGATAAGTTACCTGATGGCCGGTTGAGGTGAGATGTGGCTCCGGTGTCCATGTACCAGTTATCGTCGGGCTGTTGAAGGTTCACGATGCTGAAGGCCTGGCCCAAATCGGTGGGGGCCATGCTGCTGCCTTGCGAGTACTACTGGACTGAGACCATGTGGGCTTGCTGTTGCTGCTGATGGGCCTGCCTGTTGGCTGGGGCAGAGCCCAAGAGACTGAGTGTCCAAGCAGCCTGCTGGAACTAGGCCCCTGATGTTGGGTAAGGGCAGGCAGGTGAGGCCCAGTTCTCGGTATTGGGCCAGGGTTGCGGTCCAACCCACTGGAAGTAGGAAGCAGGGTTTGGGCCTGGTTGTTGGTTTTGGTAGCCCTTGTTGCGGTCCTTTCCATTGTTGTTATTGTCGCGGCCTCTGCCAACACGCCCTCCGCCGCGGGACTACTGCTGGTGGTGGTCTTGGGTGGTGGCGGGGTGGTGTTGGCCGCCGGTGGTGTCATGCCGTCAATGGCTAACACCTTTTGATTGTGCTCATCTTGTTTTGCACGACGGGTTTCTTCTAACAATAGTTGTGAACGTGCCTTGGTGAAACTTGGTAGTGGGTCGGCATGTTGAATCATCATTGCAAGTGTATCGTATTTACCTTTCGGTAAACCAGCAACCAATTGAAGTACCATCTTGGTTTCTGAAACAGATGTCCTGACGTTGGAAAGTTGGTCGACTGTGAGTTTCAGTTGTTTGCAATATTCAGACATGTTGTTAAAATTCTCGAGTCGCGTATTGTTGAACTGCTCTTCCAAATACACGGCTCGAGTATTTTTATTATCCTGAAAGATTTCTTTTAATCGTACCCAAAGGTCACGTTCCGTAGCACCTGTTTTCATGATAGTACACAACAAGTCTTTTAAGATGGTGCCGTATATCCATTGTTTGATGATAGCGTCAAGGCGACGCCATGTCGAGTCGGCAATATCGGTGGGACGAGGAACATAGTCATCAATATGGTCGAGCACATTGTACGCACATGCATGAATATAGAACAGTTCTGTCCACATGGAATATTGACAGTCTTCTTGGTTAAGAATTATAGGGATATAATTCTTGATGTTGGTAACGGCGAAAGCCGGATGAAACGAAGACGATGAGCGTGGTGGGGGGTTGTCAAATGTACCAGTGGAGGAACCGGAATTAGTGGGGGAAGACATGGTGGCCGTCGACCGAGAAGGAAGAAGAGAGAGGGTGGTGGTCGGCGGCTTTGGGAGTAGAATTTAGGGTTTGGCTCTTGATACCATGCAAGATTGGAATAATCTCCCTTAGAATTCCTTTCATTAATTACAATATATATAGTTGTACATATATATAGTCGAACAAAGGTACATGTTCAACACACACATAGATTTTCATGAGAGATGTTGCTCGTTGGGCATGCATTTCAATTCTATATATTAAAGAAGTTAATTGTATATATAGGGAAGTTAAGTGTAATACTCCCAATATATTGTGTGAGGTCCCAAGCAAATATTTAGCTTTGTATTTACTATAGTATTATTTTCAAGATGCCAAAATAAAACTACCATTCAACTTATAATCTTTGACTATTTGACCTAAAGATGTAGCAGGTAGGAATTTTTATCAAAACACTTATAGCCCCGCGTACCATACGGTCTATCTTTTCCTATATTTCGTGGTCCAAAGATATATTTAAACGATACTAAGAATCACAACGAATTCTATTTTGCAATCTCGTACAAGTTGGATTATTGAATAATGTGTTTAAACAGATATCACGAAAAATAGTAACGTAACAGTAGATTATGAATCAATAGTAATATAACATGATTCCATTTTCAAACATTAGAAAGGATATAATAATGTCTCTTCAATACAATACAAAGTCATGTTGCACACATGTTATTATATACCTTTAAGCCATTCTATAGCAACATTATTTGTTCTGATGTTCTTTTAGTTGCTATAGCGAAATGCTGTTAATAGTGGCAAAATTAGAATTTTTATAAGGAAGACTGAAAAATATGAAGAAGTAAACACATGAAGAAAGCCAAACTTAGGCCGAGGATCTAAAGGGGATAACAGACATGGAAGGAATCGGGATATAAGGTATTGAGAAATTAAAAGATAATTGAAATATGCAGGAAGTAAATAAAGATTAACTTACAATTTAATGTTCCAGTTAAGGAAACCATAAATCAAAGGTTATGCAGGAATTTAAATCAAATAGGCGGTAAAACCAGCCAAGTATTTAATGCAGGAATTTAAAGAATTTAAAAGTATGAAGTATTTAAAAGATTAGGAGGTAATACCGTCCATAATCATATTCATTAAAATATTAAAATATACAAAGTATTTTGTCAAGGAGATATACCTTGGGAATTTCTAAGGTATTTTGGATCATATGATATGAGTCATATGATATGAATCATATGAACTAAATCATATGAGTATTTTGAGGGGAATTTTACTTCTAACCTAAAGGGGAATTTCTTTAGAACTCTCACTTCTCTCTAGTTTAGAAAGAGAAAGACTTAGGAAAAAATGACTTGTCTAACTAAGGGAGATGGAGTCTCATTTTATAGGAGATTTACATGGCATTTTCATAAATAAAAGAGAATCTAACTATTCATCTAAGTGGAGAATAACTATTCATCCGAGTGGAGAATGACTATTCATCCTTTTGGCATTTTTTTTTTGAATTATTGCTGAAATCTTTGCTTTTTTGAAAGTAGCTTTTTCGGGCACTTTCTTTTGTCGGAATTTTGTCTGAACTCTACTCCTGGTATTTTGAATTCTTTTGGCAACTTTCTTCAGAATCCACTGTTGCCAAAAACCGGACTGTCTTCAATATCAATTTCTAGTTCTTCTTCTTCTGATGAAGAGCCTTTTTTGATGAAGACGATGCAAACTTCAGAATTATGACTTGCATTTCTTCTAGATTTTTGGCCGCTGCAAGCATTGAGGCCATCTGGGATTTCCGTGAAAGGAACTGGGTGTGCTCCGATGTTTGTAGTGGTGCCGGAGGTGTTTGTAAAGGCGTCTATACCAAAATAGATTTTCGGGCATTTAACCATTCCTGGACCTTTTGTGGTGTGAGACTTAATGGTATTTTAAAGCTGTCCCACCATCTGACTTTGAATCTTCTTCGGATCGTTGGAATTTTGTTATCCGAATAATCTACGAAAGTGTGAAAAAGGTGTAGTCGCACAAATCTTTTTTCTTCCTCAGAGGATTTATATTGGGATTTGAAGAGGCTGAAAGATTTAGTGACTTGGGGTTTTTGTATTTCTAGGGTGGATCCGAATTGCTCCCACCATGTTGGAAATTGTGATGGATTACATGAGGTATCAAAATGGAAAAGCCAAGTGTGGCTTTGCTTGATATTTTGAATGAAAAATGAATTGAACCAAGCTTGTTGGTAATCCCAGTAATTAAAAGGAATATAAAAAAATGGTTCATTTTTATGGGTATCTGAGAAATTTAGGAGTTGAGACAGTTCATTCCCCCAATCGCTTGGAGCAATTACATTAAGCATTTTGCAAATGGAATAAGAGAGATCTGAGTTATTTTTGTAATAATTATTTTTAATCGTTGCTGATCCTGATATTTCAAGGATAGCCTGATAAAAATATGGGATTTTTAAAATATCCCATGATTTGTAAAACCATCTTTGTCCAAAATAATTTTTCAATGCTAAAAATGGGTCTTCATTAAAAAATTCTTTTTCAAGAGTCACAATATTTTGAAAAAAACGGTTTTATGAAAAATTCAGGAGCATGTTTTTTGGGGACTTGTGGTACCACAAGTTGGTTTTTTGAAAATTATTTTTGAGAAAGGGTTTTTGAAGATTCTTCTTTCTCATTTTTTGAAAATTGTTTTTGAGAAAGGGTTTTTAAAGATTCTCCTTTCTCGATTTTTGTAAAATTTTGAGAGGTTTTTTCCTCTCCTGAGCTTTGAGCAACTTCTTGTTTGGAATTTTGAAGTTGCATCAATGCCTGTTGTAATTCTGGGGATTTCGCAAGGAGTTGTAGAAGATTCTCAGCAGTTATCTCCTGTGCTGGTGTTTTTTGCACAGATGCTGCGGCATTTTCATTTTCTTCTTTCATCATCGTTGCGTCATACCATGTTAGGTGTTTTTCAGTGGGAGATTTGACAGGAAATTTTTCTTTTTCTTCTTTTATTGGTTTGGCATTTGTGGGTTTCTTGGGGGCCATGGAATTTGTTTGTTGTTGTGGTGCAACCACTGGTGTATTTATTGGTGGAGGGATATCATCTTTTCTCTTTTGGAGCAAGGCTCCACACATCGCATGGTTACAGTATTGTCCGGATTCTCGCATGTCCTTCCTGGATATTTTTTCTATGTAGCTCAAACATTGGGGCAAGGGAGAGAGATAGGACATCTCCGTGTTGTAACCGATATTAGAAATCTGTGGGTTTCTCCTGTTTTTTAGTAAACCACTAGTTAAAAGATTTTTAAAGTAAAAAATGTTAGGAATCAATTTGCAAAAAATATTTTTTAATGCAATATTTTGGAAATAGTCTTGACATTGTAAATCATACTTTAAAAATTTTGTATATGCAAAGGCATCAATTGGTTTGATGGAATAGGTATCACAGTTTCTAGGGGACTCAGAATTCTGATCTAAAAACTATTCCTTAATTCTCCTAGATGACAAGAATAAGTTTTTATCAGATTGAGGTCTCTAGCTTTTGGTTTTGTCAGAAAAGGGAATTTTAACTTCTTATTATTGAAATAAAAAGAGATGAAATCATTATCAACCTTATCAGGGGTAATAAGATTTATAAACGGTGTCCCTAAGATAACGGAGTTGTGAATGTCTTTTACTAAGACAAACGATGTTGCTATAGAAACTCCATTGACGATAACGGACGCGCTGGTTTGGGAATTGATTTCTAACTTTGTGTTATTAGCAGCTGCTAATGTTTCCTGGGTATTTTCATGAAATTTATCAGGTATTAGACCTGTTTTTATGCAATTCAGATATGCACATGTGTCAAAAAGAGCAATTGTAGTGATTCTAAAATTGTCTGGGAATTTAAGGGTTATCTTAACAAGATATTTCTTGGACATGATTTGTCTCAAGACAGCAAGGAATTCTTTTGGGATCTCGTCAAGAAAAAGGTTTTCAGAAGGTTCTTCAGGATTTTCAAAGTCGAATTTGTCGGACTCAGAACTGGACTCAGAATTTTCCTGGGTTTCTTTTGAAAGGACTATTTTTAGTAGCAGAGAGTCTTGTTCTTGTTTTTCTCGTAGAATCTTGATCTATACTTTGATTTGTTTGACCTCTCTCTGAAGCTCTAGAACTGGGGTTTCTTTGAATTCTTTCATCCTTTTATCCTTTCTCAGGATTTTGGTCAAGTCGTATGTATTTTTGGAAGTATTTGGCAAGATCGTATTTTTGAAAAAAAAATTCTCGTATGCAAAGGATTTGAGGAGTCTATTCAAATAATCTTTTTGGTGTTCGACATTTATGTGTTTAACCATGTCTAACATGAATTCTTGATCCTTGGTTAAAGCACAAACATGTTTTCCCTTACCCTTATCAGGATTTTCAAATGAGCTGGTCATGAGCAATTCATCTATTTGAAGGGCTTTGTTGTCTTCAGAAGATAGAGAAAAGTAGTCAGGTTCCGACTCGGCATTTGAATCAGAGGAATCAATGAGAAGATTGGAGATTTTTTGGGTGACTTCATCGTCGAGTTTCAATTCTTGTAATTTTTTATTCATTTTGCAGTATCTCGATGTATGGCCTTTTTTTTGCATTTGTAACACGTAATGTCTTTATATTTGAAATCAGCTTTTTTGGGATTCGGTCTGTCTTTTGAATAACGTGTATTTTTATAAGGATTTTTGTAATACTCTTTGTTGGTTTTGCTAAAATCTCTCTTTTTGTATCCTCTCGAAGTACTCTTAAGGGATTTATGAGTCTTGCTACAGTTTCCTGTACAACTAGAAGAGTGAGAAATTTGTATCAAACTGTTTGCAAAAAGTACCAAGTTCGCACCTAGTTCTCTTTAGCTCCAATTTGAGGTGTTTTTGTAATTTCAGGTCTTGACAGATCTTTAGACCTTCCTGTTGAGTTATACTGACTAGTTGTCCGTATGTAAACTCACTGTAAGGTATAATCTGTTTACCACAATTCTCTTTGATTTTGTTCCTAACCTTTTCTCCTAAAAGGGTAGGTAGTCCGGCCAGAAATTTCTCTTTCCAAAATGGCTGGTTGGAATCTTCCCTGAGCATAACTCTAGTTAAAAAGGTATTCTTGTACCATTGGAAATCACTGAGTTTTTTGCATTGGAGGTTGGAAAGTAACTCGGCATTTTTATCTTTCAAATGTGAAGAATCTCCTATGAAGTGTAAAGAGATTGTAAGAATCAAGGTTGCTACAGCATCTTATAGAGGTTCACCCTGATCATCGAGGATAAGAATTCCTTCTTCATCAGTTTTGATGGAATTGATGATATCTTCCTTTTGTTGATCAGTGAGATAATTATCCCACCAACCTTTTAATTTACCAGAAAATCCTGCGATATGCAGTTCTGCAATGGTCTTGTCTTGCGTATCATTTTGGGTTTTGTAGGCATTTGCAGCCATGGTAATTTGTTGGAGAAAACTGAGAATATTGTATTCGGTCATCCCATCTATGTTCCAATCATAAATGGAAGAGGCATTGAAACGGTATTGAGCAAGGGGTTTGACTATTCCTAAATCTGGGGCAGGAATAATCTGTAATTATTGTTGTTGTACCTGTTGTATTGGTTTTTGCCAATCCATATGGTTAACAAAGGGTTTTTTATTTTGGAATTGTTCTGGAGTATCACTGTCGTCGGAGTCATGTGTTAGGGTAGTGATTTTATTGGATGATTGTGGATTTGGTAGGGAAGTCTCTAGAGGTTCAGATTTAACAACACCTTCTAAGATCCATTCGTCTGGTAGGATAATATCCTTCCATCTAATAGGTCTTGGTATAACGGTGTTAGATCTGGAAAGATCTGTTTGTAGAAGAAGGGTTTCGCCTTTCTTACTATGGTATCTAACTTTTTTAGCAAAAACTGAAGTCATAGCTTTGTAATGGATTCTAAAAATTATAGCTACGGGAATCGATCCTTCAAGCATTTGGTAATTGTGTGTCTTGATTTGTAAGACAAGAGATTTTAGGATATTTTTGTCATTTAAAGAAACTGAGAAATTTGGGTAACAGTAAAAGAATATTGGTCCTGTGCAGAGACTAGACTCAACATAACTCAATAGGGAATCTTCGAAATTAATGAATCTGGCATCACGTGAAATAGCAAGGATTGAGGTGTTTAATCCTTCCTTAGTGAGGGGTTTTATCCCTACTTGGACTAATCCAATATGGATGTATTTGTAATTTCTTTCTTTGTGTCTCTTCAAGAAATTTTGAGAAAGTAATTGGATTGTTTCAAAAGGTTGAGATAATTGGATATCTCTTTCCTCTGTTTTGATAGTAAAATCGGTTTTGAAAAACTGGTATTTGAAATTTTTGTAAATCTGATCTCGGTTTACTCTCGGTATTTTCCAATTATCATAGATTTTTCAAAATCTTGTATCAAGATTTCTTCGGTGTTTATTATCTTCTTTGAATCCATGGAAGAAGATGAACCAAAATCACAAGAAGTAGATCTGTTGAGAAATGGATCCATGTTATGAAACTCCTACGGAGCACCCGGACTCTTCCTACAATCAAAGGCCTTCCCTAGGGTATAACTGTCTGCGTTCGTTGAGGACTTACCGACCCCGGACTATCCTAAGCACAAAACCTCGGAAGAACCCGAACCTCCAAAAAGGATTCAACATCTGGTCTGGATAATATTCTCTCTATCTCTACCATTTATGGCTTTGATACCAAACTTAGGCCGAGGATATAAAGGGGATATCAGACAGGGAAGGAATCGGGATATAAAGGATTGAAGAATTAAAAGATAATTGAAATATGCAGAAAGTAAATAAATATTAACTTACAATTTAATGTTCCAGTTAAGGAAACCATAAATCAAAGGATCTGCAGGAATTTAAATCAAATAGACGGTAGAACCAGCCAAGTATTTAATGCAAGAATTTAAAGAATTTAAAAACATGAAGTATTTAAAAGATTAGAAGGTAGTACCGTCCATAATCATATTCATTTAAAATATTGAATATATATATATATATAAATATAAATTTAACCATGTATATACAATGTAATTTTCGTTGAAGAGGGTTCGGTTGACCCCCTGAATCCTACCTAGCTCCACCCTTGGCTGTTATACAGAACTTAAATATATCATAATATGAAAGATTGGTTCCATAAAAACATGATCAATATTATGAATGTTGTTATAGAAGATAGTTGTTATAGAGAGATATGTATATAGCATTTCATTATTCTGCATCTTTAAAAATACACACACATGCATACACGGTCTCTCTTTCTCTCACACACAAACATGAAGATAATAAGTACTTACAGTTGAGAAAAGTGGAAGTATAATAAGATTTGCTTTGTTCTCTTTTCATTTATCCCCCCCCCCCCCCCCCCTCATTGTCTCTCTAGTGGAAGTATATTGTGTTACGGGAGGAAAATAATGGCAATTGATACACAAATGGCAAAATTTTCCAACTCAGGAAAAAAGAATCAATCGTTTTTTTCACTGATTTCACTAAAAAGTGAGATCAGAGGTTAGATCTTTAGACAAGACGTTTTGGTCTCAACATTCTAATTGAAAATCCTCTCATTCTTTTATACATGGCCGCTCAAGAGACTGACTCTCTCTTTCTCCGTATTTAAACTTAATTTTTTGAATTTCAGTAGCAAAGTGAGACTTTCTACTCGTAGTTCCTCTCTTGTTAATGCACGCGCACATGCACATTTTATGTTCGATGTACTGATGATGTAAAATATATTTGCATAATCAAGTCACTTATAAGGTAATTATCGGTAAGTATCTGATAAATATTAGTAATTGATATCTTAATAAAAATAATAACTAATCTGCAATCACATATTAAAATTCATTGATAGTATTAGAATGTATTAATCTCCCTTGGGAGCCTTTCTCATTAATAAAATACATATAGTGTGTATAATATGAAATCCTAATACAAAAGGATCATATAATTATCATAATTATACAACACTAATAATTACAAAATATATGGTGAATATTCACTAATACACCCCCTCAGTCGGAGCGGGAGGAGGTCAGACGCTTAGACTGGATCCGAAGTCGAGGAATAGTTGTCTAGGTAGTCCTTTAGTGAATATATCCGCACACTGATATGAAGAGGGCACATGCAATACCTTGACATGTCCGATAGCAACCTTCTCACGAACAAAGTGTATATCTATCTCAATGTGTTTGGTTCGCTGATGCTGAACCGGATTGTGAGATAAATAAACAACAGATATGTTATCACAATAGACTATAGATGCCTTACGCAAAGGACACTGAAGCTCCAAAAGTAGATTTCGGAGCCAACAGATCTCAGCAACAACATTTGCAATGCCTCTGTACTCTGCTTCTGCACTCGAACGGGATAGTGTGGTCTGTCTCTTGGCAGACCATGAAACTAGATTATCCCCTACGAATACACAATAGCCGGAGGTGGAGCATCGCGTGTCCGGACAACCTGCCCAATCTGCATTCGTATATGATAGTAACCTGGTAGGTGCAGAGGGGTATAAATGTAATCCATGATCAAGTGTGCCCTTAATGTATCTGATGATACGCTTAAGGGCAGTAAAATGAGGCTCCCTGGGCATGCATGAACAGACACACTTGCTGAACAGCATAAGGAATATCAAGCCTGGTGAATGTGAGATATTGTAGTGCACCTGCAAGACTCCTGTAAAGTGTGGGATCCGACACTGGATTACCATCAACAGCACTAAGCTTTGATTTAGTGTCAACTGGAGTGGATATAATCTTGCAGTTTGCCATTTTAGTCATGTGTACTATCTCATCTGCATACTTACGCTGACATAGAAACATAGTCTGCGGATCTAGCCACTAATATCCCCAAAAAATAACTCAGCTAAACCCTACTATCTTTCCTCCGCCGCCGCTCTGATACCATGTAAAGAATGAATCTTGGGCCTAACTCAACCCCAAAAGCTATCTTATGAGGAGAGGATTGACCAAGTCCATATAAAGAGATCAAGTCCCCCATCCCTAGCCGATGTGGGAGAACTCAACACCCCATTGCATACCCAGGCCTGCAACTGAAGTGTGGACACGGGGACCCAACATCAGTGAAACAAAGAATTGGAATGAGTCTCGCTCTGATACCATCTTAGAATGTATTAATCTCCCTTGGGAGCCTTTCTCATTAATACAATATATATAGTGTGTATAATGTGGAATCGTAATACAAAAGAAATCCTATAATTACCATAATTATACAATACTAATAATTACAAAATTTATGGTGAATATTCTACTAATATTCACTAATAAATAGTACTATAACAAAAATATTTATACTCACAATAGATGTGTAGTATTATTTGAGATAAAACGGTTCAAGATGATATAATTTATACTATAGTGTAGGTTCCATGTTTTTCTTATTAACATCATAGAAAAAACAAGAATTTATTCGGAGGGGAGTAGGGAGAGCATTTGCGGCGAATGTAAAAGATCTGTTTTGCTAATTGGTGGAATCCATGGAGTCCACCATCGGTGGGATAAGGGGTTCTTAGTCTCCTTATATGGCATTGGACAATTCTCCTCTCGTGAGCTAGCTTTTGCAGTTGAGTTAGACGCAATGTTTATTTTTTTATCATGGCGTTGGTCTCCCTTCTTATATTGTCCACATTCCAAATTTTTAGTGTTGAGCATAGGTGCAGTATTGGAGTCCCACATCATTTGGTATCTTTAGCTTTTGCAGTTGAATTATGTCCAATAGGGAGATTAATGATCCCTTGCCTGGCAGATGTGAGACTTCAACAATATATCCAAGACTTTGACCGGAATTAGGTTACACCGTGGTGTTATTCCATTGATTCACGATTAACTCCACATTTGATTTCTTGGGTTTTACCCTCATCCATGATTCCAAATTGTGGAGATGATTTACTCCACGAAAGGATCAAGAAGATTACATTGAGAGGCATTGAGCCCTGAACAAAGGTACGCGTACAGGTTTAGTGGAATTCAGTCTTTTAGGGTCGAACCCTTTATATACATACGTATTATTATATCTCAATTCTGAAGTATAGTTTAAATTCTGAATTTATCTTTAATTGAAGCTTTTAAGGGGGGCTGATAGATTGAGAGACAAACAAAAGGCCGTGCAAAAAAGGAACATTAATGTGAAGCCCTCGTGGTGTGGACTACCCTCAAGATACTGAATATCTTCATGGGGTTGACACTATTATGATAGAGTGCTCTCATATATGTCTCTAATGAAGGGGAAAAACATAAAGTACCAGACTGTCTTGCCCACAACCAAATTCGTCTTACTGTGCAATCATAACTATGCATATATTGCATCACAATATTTAGTGAACCCCAAAAGTGCAATCAATCGCTTGCCACTAGAATAATATTAATGGTCCTATACCAAGTATATATATCCATATCCCAACCAATGCTATATAGTCTATAAGTTTAAGTTATATGCACGGATAATACAACTTATTTTTTTACTATATTATGTTCTATTATAGAAGATTAATGCTTTCCATTTTTAATGTTACCGACTGATGTTGGTATAGAGAATTACATGTTGTTACCTTTTAAGTTACATGATCGTGTAAATTTCTTACATAGTCAGTACATATAGATATTTTATAGCTATATATTAAAGTGCAACTCGATCGATGTATTGAGCTTTTGCTATCCGCGTGATCCAGAAAGAGGCAGTTCATTTAAGTCTACACGTTTGTAAGAGATTGTTTTTGGGATTGAAAACTCTTGACCTAGTCCTGATCGCATGACAATACCTTTTAATGTCGCGCCATCAAAAGGTGCTAATTAAAAAAGTTCTCTTTATTCTTGTATCCAACAGATCATCAAGTGGTTCAAATCGTTATTAAATTCACCAAAACAACGTAACTCCTTATTTAACAATCTTCTATAGGGACCCTTTAGGAAAAGAACAATGCAGAGTATTATCATGAGAATGAAATAGACAAAAAGTCCAGCATGAAATGCATAATACAGTTTGCATAGGACTATTAAATGGCTGGCATCCCCAAAAGATGGAACATAATTAAGGAAGATGGGATTTTTGGGTACTTGTTTAGGGACAAAATCACGAAATTAAAAGGTTACTAATTAGTAATTGGTTGCATAGCTAGCTAGCTTTCAATATTTCAAACAAGTTGCGTGGGTACAATAATAAGTATTGAATTGGAAATTTATGCTATATGCTAATATGCAGTTCATAAATTAAACATACATGACCAAAGCGCAAGAGTTAAATGCCTTCCCCAACCCCCCAAAAATATATAAAAAAATATAATCACACTCCAATAGGGCCTTGATATATTTTTGTTTGGATGATCACAATGTAAATATGTACTCCTATTTGTTTGGGATAAGGCATAGAAATACACCTAACCTATAGCGAAATTGTCAATGACACACCTGAACAATGCGAGGGTCCTATATGACCCCCTGAACTTTTTTTTTTTTTGTATTTTTTTACCCCCTTAAGTAATGACCTGCGGTGGAAGGTGAAAGAACATTGTAAGAGTGCGTATCAACCAACTTAAAACCCATATATTCCCTATATATTTGCATTGTAAGGGTCCAAATTGTAAGCTAATACGTCTTTGTAGAAAAGGTCCCCTCCCCATCTCTTTTATTTGTATATATGAAGCTATAGAATAGAACCGGTTGTGATCATCGATTAAAAAAGAACAGTTCGGTGCACTAAGCTCTGCAATGCACGGGGTTCAAGAATAGGTCGGAATATAAGGGTTTATTATACACAGTCTTATCCTGCATTTCTGCATGAGGTTATTTTCACGGCTCGAAACTGTAATCTCCTAATCACATGACAACAACTTTACTAGTTACTCCAAGGTTGTCCTTCGTTGTGATCTTAGACTGTAGAAGACTTTGAGAAATTAAATTATTTGTATATATGAAGGTGGAAGATGAGCTGGTATGACAAAGCAGTAAAAGTTGTGAAAATGATGGATCTGTGAGAATGCTAGCACAAGTACCACAACAATATATATTGTATGGTAATCACCAGTGTCATCTCAGTAACTTAGTCTAGTTAACTAGCAAGAACATGTATATAACTGAAAATATATGTGTATTTATATTTTCTTTCGTAATTTCACAAAAACTATACAAAAATTAAGCAATATCGCCTCCCTCTGACGGGCAAACTTACATTGTTTGAAGGAGATTCAATTGAATTCGTTTAATTGGAAATTAACATTATGCAAAGAGGGTGAAACTAGTAAATATTCTCGTTCTACTTGTTAAGAGTTTCACATCGGATATGGAATGAGAACATGGACTCTTTATATGGACTTGGACAATCCTCACCCTACAAGCTAGTTTTTGGGGTTGAGTTAGGCCCAAGATCCATTATTTACCTAGTATCAGAGTCAAATCCATTCCAATTCTTTGTTCACTAATGTTGGGCCCCCAAATTATATTATTCACGCTCCAGTTAACAAGGTCTGGGCGTGCGGGGGAATGTTAAAAATACCACATCACATCAGATATAGAATGGGAACATGAGCTCTTTAAATAGACTTGGACAATCCTCACCCTACAAGCTAGCTTTTGGGGTTGAGTTAGGCCCAAGATCCATTATTTACTTCGTCACTACTTTCTCTGTTGAAAATAATGAAATAAGTGAGGCCCTTGTTTCATATTTTCCATGTTTCAATTTATATATTTTACTTTTTCTTAGTCATTTTTAAAAAAGAATGTCATTTTCTAGATTTATAATCAGTAAGTCTTTAATTAAACGTCACACATGGCATATTAAATTCCTTAAATTTCAAAGGACATTTTGATACATTATACACATATTTAATTTAAAACCACAAATTCAGAAGTTTTTCTTAATTAATTTCTTAGACTTCGTATTCAATCAAATTAAGACACACTAAATAAAATGGGGTAATGAAATTCTTCATTGTGTATGATTAAGATTTACCATATATATATATATATATATATATAGGAAAGGCTAGAGTATAATGATCTATTTTACGCAACCTTACCTGTATTTCTGTAAAAGGTTGTTTCCGCGACTCGAACTCGTAACCTCCTGGTCACTGATAGCAACGTTGCCAGTTACGCCAAGACTCTCATTCACTACAGAGAAAATAAAGTTATATATATATATATATATATTAAGCAAAAGATTTATATTCGAAATGCTTCGACAGTTTCCAAAATTCTGGATCAATTAATTAGGGGGGCACCCTCCCAAATGAGAAATGGGTTTGTCAAATAGCCAAAAGGGTAAAGATCTTCGAAGATCAAACAATCAGACAAATGAGAATGTACCATGAAGATATACCTAGGGCCCCTTAGATTCTTTGGTTCCTTCCTTATTATTACATGTTGTTTTCTTTATTTTGGTTCTCGTGTCATTTGTGGTTGCGATTCCCGTTTCATACTTATTTTTTATATGCTTTACTCGAGTCGAGGGTCTATTGGACAAAACTTCTTTATCTTCACAAGGTATGGGTGACGTTGCGTACACCCCACCCTCTTAGACCCCACCTATAAAATTAAATTGGGTATGTTGTTGTTGTTGTTATAGTAGTAGTCACCTAAGCATCAATGTCTCTCCACTTCATTAAGGGACATAAAGGATATAATTAAATTTTTTGAAATGGACGCTTTTTAATAATTAATTTTTTAAATGAAATAATTACATCGTTTAACACGATATTAGAGCAGCATAGATCATCATAGATTCGAGTATCATCGGTACCTGTTTATCAAGAATAAATTTCACATACTAATTGGCTCGTAAGCAAAGAATCGGGCTTGTACGTCAGGAAACGTGTTAATATTCATGTTAAAAATATTATTATGTAATAAAATGTGCTATGTCTAATAATTCCTATTATGGGTTCGTGAGTTTGCCATTGCCTAGTGTTCAGGCGTCAAGTTGTATATTCGTGCGTGAAAACTAACGTATATATTGTTATATAAATATTTAAGAATCTACGATCTTTAAATTCTGAATTTGCTATTATATACCGTTCCAATCATTTTTCATTGAATTTTTTTCTTCCTATTCTATTATAATTGTAGAAATTAGAAGACCATAGAAGCTAGGACCGTACGGCTACATGCATGTTTTCCACTTTTTTCTTGAGCTTATCTTATCATTACTCCAAAATTTATTGATTTTAATCTATATTTAATTGCCAAACATTATCATGATGTAGTAGACATGTTAAGTATAAAGTGCAAAATAGTCAATATGTGGGGTGTGTTTGGTAGGAAGGGAAATATTTTTCATGGAAAATGTTTTCTTGAAAAACAAGTGGGTTTTTTTACTTACTCTCTACTGTCTGGTAAGTTAAAAAAAATCATCCCAAAGGCATTTGTATGTAATATATCAACACACTATGGGGATGGGATGGAGTGGGGAGTGGGTGTTTGGGGGTTGCGAGGTGGGTTGGTCAAAGGGTGGGGGTTGAGGGTGTTGGGTGGGTATGAAGGAGACAATGAACGTGGCATATCACTTATGTAATTGTTTTTTCTACTTCCATTAAGTAAGTCATTTTCCTCATTTTTGAGGAACTTGTTTTCTTAGAGAAAATATTTACCAAAATTTTTGGCCAACCAAACAAAGGAAAGTTGAAAAATATTTTTCTCCATACCAACACACCCGTAATATAACTTTAAAACATGGTTAGGTGCCAAAAAAGAGGTCATCTTGTTATTACTCCTAATATTTATGCTATATTTTTTTATATTTATGCTATTAGTATAGCTGTGTGATACCAAAAAGGGTGAGCTAATTATGCATAAATTAATAATATAACCACAGAAAAATCCTTAGTTATTATGATATGTCTAGCTCTAATTATATCCCCTTCTCCAATATTGAGGCAATGTAAGAAACATTTATAATCACTTTTGTCTTGCAAATCGCTGCTGATGGTAACCACAAAGATTGTGAAATCATTAACATTAAGACAAAATAGTTCTATATTCTAGGAATAGAATAGGTTGGTATATACACGATTGCAATTATGAGGCTATTTAATCAATGATCATTGTATATATAGGTTACAAATTCAGCCAAAATAATTATGTTCCCATCTCTCAAGTCTTTTTCTCTCCGTGTGCACGCATGCTTGGTTTGAGATAATAATTATCTTGGATTAAAGAGTTTAATAATTTGCTTTTATCAAGGTAACTCATTATGAAGGTTAAAGATTGCCATCTCAAGAAATTATTGAAGGGGCAAGCCTTTCTTTATGATCATATGGATCGCTTTTCGAGACTTTTCTTTCCATAGGCATTGATTGTAGTCTAACCATCTAATTTTATGGTTGAATAGATTATTTATAATTTATCTTCATAATAAGCGTTAAATAGCAACCTGATAAAAATAATAATTAATATGCTATCACAGGTTAAACAACATTGATGATATAATTTTTTTCTTAAATTGTTGGCATACAGTGAGAGTCACCTTGTTAAAAAGGCGTTAATTGACACTCATTCGCTAAAAATTTACATTTTGTGAATAGGAAAGAAAACATTACAATATATATATTATATACGCTGAATTTCTTTAACTTTTTCGTACATTTACTTTATTATAATTTAACTCCTCCCGTTTCTTGTAAAAATCTTTATCCGCCACTATTAACCATATATAGCTTAAATCCTAAAGAGATATACTCAATTACTCTATTCTTGTTTTCTTGTGGTAGGGTTAAGAAGGGGGTGTATTCATCTCACTTAGTAGTAGTAAGAATGTATTACTTTTTTGGGACAAAAAGGGTTTTTTGAAACATCTTGCTGTAGTATATTTGAAACTTGGGAAATCTAGAAGGCATTTCACACATTGGATTGTAAAAAAATAATAAAAAATTAGGCATGTGAAACATATAATAGGTGGGGCTAATATAAGCCTTAAAATTACATTTTATCTTTTTTTAAGAAAAAGGAGGGGACAAATATGATCTTTGGGTCCAATAAATTTGATTACACATCAAAAGCCATTGGTGAATGGATGTGCTCGCAACTCTAAAACACAATTATGCCTTTATTTCAAATAGTTGGGCTGGTCACATGAACCTTCACCAACGGTTGATGTATCATGCATATATGATATGGGTTAATCCGAGCTCGATACTTTTGGGTTAGACCTCGTATATGTATTAAAAATTATTAAATAAATGTAAATAATAAATTTCGAACGTAATAAATTAAATTGGATGTGACGGAATTCCAAACTCAAAAGAATAGAGTGCAAATCTTAGCTGTGTATAATCTTCACTGTCCATGTGTACTCACATTGTCAGTCTCAAGTTGAGATAAAGGAGGAAGATCGCAATAGCTTGACAACCAATGTAAAATTAATCAATTTATAATGAATCCTCAATGTACTCTGAAATGTTTAATTAATTTTTAAGTATAACAAGTTATGGATGATATATTTGCCTTTAATTTTGGCTGGTGGGATTTCACCAAAAAAGATAGAGACCTAATTTGACATGCCTTCTATGGAAAAGGTTTCTGGTGCTTGTTTGGACACACAAGAAAAAAGGATAAAAAATTAAAACTTTAACAACTTTCACCACTTCTTAAAACTTCTTTGCAAACAGAACAAACATGAGCATATCCCTTAAAGCTCTATTATATCTGAATGCAGGTCATTGATGCAAAGATCCGAAAATCTGGAGATAAGACAAGGTAACAGATCTCCCGACTCCTCGACAGGGAAGGGTGCTAGAAAATATTTTTTGATCATATTAGAATTTTAATAGTTCCTCCAACATTTTCAAATGAAATGGTTTGGATAGACATTCTAGGAACTATTTCGAAACGAATAGTACTGAGTTGTAGTAGTAATTTGGTCGGAAACACTTCCGAGCTACGACAGAGCTCAAATGCTCCCAACAGTCTGCAGATTGTATAACCCAAAAAGATGCTCAAATAGATGACGCGAAGATTTGTTTCGAAATACAATCTTTAACCTGGCTTTCAATGAAGGAAGAAGTTAGCATCTAAATTACAACTTCAAGAAGCCATTGCCATAAGGACTAGTTCAAAATTTCATTCATCATATCAGATCCATAAACAATATTTATGCATCGCAGCAACTGTACAAACAGAGATACTGCAAATAAAACCACATCTAACTGCAAAATGCAGCCTTGTTTCTTTGCTTTTTAAAATTATTTGCTCT
Organism: Anisodus tanguticus; assembly: GCA_034509755.1. NCBI lineage: Eukaryota > Viridiplantae > Streptophyta > Magnoliopsida > Solanales > Solanaceae > Anisodus > Anisodus tanguticus. Next base: position 2,419,598 of record CM067558.1, read on the forward strand.
ATAGAGGGTGGAATAGTAGCCTCATCTATAGAGCCGATGCATATCCTCACCCCAAATTTCAACCAACACAAAGCTACGAGCATTCGTTCGGGGAAACACCCTGCTGGAAACAGGAATGTCACCTCCCAAGTTTATGCAGCTGGAACCTTTTTCCCGTCTTCTATGAAGAATATTGCAGACTCTGGAACCTGAGAACCGCAAAGCTAATGAACGCTAGCTAACATTTTATGAAATCAGACAATTGAAGAATATGGTATAAGAGTAACAAGTATGTGTGTATCTGTATTCCCAATTAGTACATGAATCCTCTTTATTCATACCCCCCCCCCCCCCCCCCCCGTATTTGGGCCGTTTAATTCCAATACTCATTGATGTCTTTGAAAACAAATTTGAAGGTTGTCTAAAGCTAGATAAAACACTAGAAAGTAGAAATGGTATACAACTAAGGTGAAGAGAAACTTGGTTTTCCATATAAATGCAGATGGTAGTAAAAACAGAGAGAGAGACAGAGAGAGAGAGAGAGAGAGCATGTTTGTGTGTGCTCTCCTGGCATAGAAATAAAAATGGAAAAGAGAGTTATGTTTAGCCTCTTAATTTCTACCTTCTAATCCTGTAAAGTAGTTCATGGAGTCTACTCAGACAATGTGCAACTGATCATACTATTAGATATCGAGTCCAAAGGCTACTTAATCAAAAGTTTCTGTTGGAAGTGTAACCAGACTGAGACACGTATAAAGACAATAATCAGAAGGTAAAACAACATACATCTGGCCAGGTTTCTGTAATGAAGTCCACAATGTCATAGGATATGTCCCCTTGAACATCAATTTGCTCCTTTTCAGTTGGGCCCTGAAGCATCAAAGCAGGTCAGACCGTCAGGTATCCATCTAACTCATCTGAGAGAAAATTAGAAACCACAACTTCAACACACCTTAACCACAGAAGCTCCAGTAGCAAACTTTTTACCAAGCTTTTTTGAAGCATCACTTAGTTTAACACCTAAAATGTCCAAAATAAGCAAAGCTAAATACTGTAGCAACTTGGAAGACAGAAAGATAGAAAAGCAAGACAATGCAAGGCTATACAACTACAGATATTGCTCACCAAAGATCTCGAGGCCCTTGATGGTAGTGATACTCTTTCGTCTGTTTCTGGTGACCTTTTCAATGATAATCTCCTGCTTATCCTACAAAATGAGCAAGCAAGTTTTACAACTTGTAGACTTGCTTATAAGTCCATTTTCACAGCATTATTTTTTTGGATCATGACGCCACTACTAAACCAATGGATAGGGCTCCACACTACGCCTCAAATGAGGACAATATATGAAAAGTTGCACAAATACAGTGAGGACTTAGGTTAGCATTAGGCAAGATGATAGTTTCAGTTAATATTGCTTATCAGGCTCTACTGACAGGGAGAAGGAAGAGAGCAGAAGAATGCGCCAGATTGAAATAATAGCTAAAAGGACAAAGGAATGACTGGAAGCTGAAATGTGCTAATAGATGAGCCTCATTTGCTCCTTCACCATGCCAGAATGGAAACTAGATCATGCCAAATGATCTGCGACTTCATGCTCAGTTTACCACAATAAAATGGAATCATTTCAACCAAATTCACTAGGGAACAATTAAAATACATTTTAGTGAGTGCTGCTAGTTAATTTTAGTAACTGACATTAGAACTTCCTGTGGAGAAGCTATTTTCTTGAGTTCCTCCAAATGGATATCCTATGTAGAGTGATCATTCTCAAGGGTCAAGGGCATGAATCATTTACTTTTCCACCATGCCGCACAGAAACCAAGTTTCTTCACCATATCTATACTGCATCCACAACAATGAATGCATATCTGAACTGCAAACATCTTAACAAACTGCTGCAGAACAGAGGCCATTTGACGACCTCCCAGATTCGTGTAGGTCAGGTTTAATTACATTTTTTATTTGGTAGAACAAAAGAGATTAAAAGAATTAGTGTAAATATTTCAATTATATCACAGACCAGGCATTTAAGATTCACTGCTGCAATGAAATATTACACAGAAAACCTTCAACTGACATTGATTAATGTAAGTATGTAACAATGTCCAAAAACAAAATGTAGTAACTTTGGAAGTTAATACCAATTCACTGATTTTTTCTGGTTGGTAAACTGATTGGATTGAGCTCTTTATATTTCTGTAGTCTCTACCTACTGCCTCTAACAGTCAAGGAGAAACTACTGAGGATGCTAGCATATTCACATTGCAGGGAAAACTCATTCCGAAGCATAACAGCTTCAAGTTAGGTCAACTGGGTGAAATAGGATCCATTCAATATTGAATATAAATGATAAAAGCAAGATTTGTAACTTAATATCTCAATGCAAAAGAGTGAAACTTTTCAATTAGAATGATCCAGATTCATAATATGTTGGTCAAACTAAAACCTTAAGAAGATAGCTGACAGGGAACAATAAAGAAAAGTTCTACAGGCACAGAATTCAAAGGAAGGATCACAAGAATTTCACTGAATCGAAGTTTCTAAGTGCTTATAATATCACATGGATGGCAGTCTCATGACATTTTGAGAGAAGGATTAATATACATTAGACAAAGAGAAAAATGCTTGAAATTTCATACTTTCTTTTTTATCTTTCCTCCAGGAAGGCGCTTGACTTCTTCTTTCTTAGATGTAGAAGAACCTGACCCAACAAAAGGGAACAAAAAGGTTAAGAACAGAATTCAATTTTAACATGCAAAGGGGGGAAGTAGATAAAAAAAAAACAAATCAATAAAAGATCCAAAATCAAGGCCTACTGTTCTTAGTTCAAACTTTTCTCTACAACTATTGGCCCCACAGGGAAGGAAGACAGGGTTAAAACATCAAGTAAATATTGTTCTTCCAAGAACAGACAAAAAACCCATAAATGCAGATGGAAAGAGGAAGGTTAAGAATGTAATTCGATTTGTGAGGAGGTAGATGAAATGCGCGCGAAAATCAAACCAAATACCAAACCAGAGTTCTCTAACACTTGCGAAATCGAAAAAGGTCAAGAACGAGATTCAATTTGTTGGAAGGTAGATAAAATGAATATCAAAAGCAAACCCATAGTTCTTGATACATGACCATTGAAGAAGTCAAAGCTATAGCAAAAAGGAATCGACATCATATTTTTGGTTATTACTCCACCTTTAGCACATATGAGCTAGGCAATATGGTGAAGTTTTCTCAATCGTCATGTCTTCAACCGTGGGAGTTCGGAAGGATTCTTCCCATTTGATAGCGAGCTCACACAAAAGTGCTCCTCTCTCACCATTCCTGGTCATTAACGTAATGCAATGCCCTAGCAAAGTGTTGCAGAAACCTATTGAAAGGGGTCTTATAGAAGCTATCGTGTAGCAACAAAAGAATACAGCCCACTCACAGTTTTCTTCTTCTGTGACACCTTTACTTCACCAATTTTGCAGAGCATGACCAGCCTCAAGTCCATATAGAGGAGAGTGAGGTGCGTTGATGGTCAACAATAAAATATTCATCAGATTTTATAAATACTCATTAATGAACTTTTTGGGACATCTAGGCATACATTATTCGGCGTCTGGGTGTAGCGTTAAATGGGTAAAAGGTTCCGCAACATATCTGCCTGGGTTTGAGGACTATAAGCAAGGGTTAGCGCATAATGGACGAATGTGGGTAAAATGGGAAAGTGTGGGTAAAGAAGTTAGTCTGACCACATCAGCGCCCGGATGTGGCGCTAGACCAAATAGGCAGTTGTTACATAGGGTTGTTGACAAGAAGTCAACAGAATCAATGGTTCCTCAAAGAGATGGAGAGCTCTTAGGATGAAGTTTTGTGTGTTTATAACATAGCTCTGTTAAAGAAGTAGATGTGCAGGTTGGGGATAGAGGAGCACGCAATATGAAGAGAGGCGGATAAAAATGGGATCATAGAAGGGGGTTGGAGGACTAAAAGCATCACTGTCCCTTTTAGGTGCGGCTTTTGGAGGAACATTGTGAAGGTACGGAAAGAGCGGCAACATAACATTCAAGGTAGGGACAAGAACAGGATCAACTTTTGGAAGCACACATGGTTTAGAGGTAACACTTTGAGGCTCAAATTCCCAAACATCTAAAGAAGCACGAGTCAAAAGGAATGCAATCCAACATATACGAAGAATGTGGTGTTCTTTGGATTTACAATTTAGAAGGAACCTTTGGGATTTGGAGGTAGCAGAATTTCAATGAAACGCCCCGATTTTCGTGTTAGATTACGTCATAACAAGTTAGATTGGATCCAGTGAGTTTAAGGACTTGTATAAGGTCAGTAATGATTTAAAACGAGTTTAAGGTAATGTCCTAAGGGGTAGAGGCTAAACAAATCGAAGACATTAAGTTCGTCGAAGTTCAGAAGGGTATAGGAAGTTTAATGGACAGTGAAACGTATTCACGGCCCGTAAAAATTGGGGGGCACCACCGTGGATGTGTGGAGGAACTACTGGAAATTGCCTTGTGATCCATGGTGGGATCACGGACCGTGAAACCCACTGTGAATTGAGGCGGTGGGGCGGTGCTAAGCTTGTATAAATAGAAGGCAGCGTGTGTTCTCTCATTTTTCACACCCAAACAGACCTCCTAAGCTCCCAAACTCTCTCTACTTGTTCCTCCATCATCCTAGAAGAGATTACCAAGGTTCGGAGGTGGATCTTCCCTCGGAGAGATCGTAGTAATCGTAGAAGCTTAGTTCTCTCTTATCGTCGTGGTACGGAGGATTCTTCAAGTTGAAGTAAGGTGTCTCAAGGCTGGATCTTGTGGATTAAGATTAAGTGGTGAAGGATGTTGATTCCGTCGTCGTCTTGAAGGGTCGCCATAAAGGTATGTAAAGGCTATTCTTATTTCTTTCTTTGGGCATGAATCCGCCATAACAGCAAGTTATACCTAATAACCTCAAAAGAAGTAAAGTGCTATGTATGTTCCGTTCGTTTTGTCTTCGAGTTCCATTGTTCATTGTTCAAGAATGATTCTATCCATAAAAAGTTCTGAAGCTTATTGAGAATCTGGTTCTATTCAAAGAAAAGGGTTTGAGATAACATCTATAGTGTTGTTCGAGAGTCTACCCGAGGTGAGATATTAAGTCATTAATCATTGAGCCTAGAGCGCATATACATACATATACATACATATATATATATACATACATATACATACATATATATATATATATATATATACATAATATATATACATATACATACATATATATATACATAATATATATACATATATACACACACACACACATATATATATATACACACACACACACATATATACACACACACACACACACACATATATATACATACATATACATACATATATATATACATATACATACATATATATATACATATGTATACATAATATATATACATATATATACACACATATATATATATATACACACACACACACACACATATATATACACATACTACCGAGCTATAATCAGTGGGCGATGGACCTTATATGGCGTATATACACAGTAATTGATGGATGCCACCGATTGGGCGATATTATATAACCACCACCGAGCTATAATCGATCGGGCAACAAATATATAATTATGTATATATAATATGACCACCACCAAGCTATAATAGGTGCGCGATGGATATATGTATGTATGTGAGGCCTATTATGGCTCTTCAGGTTCCACATTATTCGCCCTATGAGGCATTCAGGTTTCAAGTTGATTCTTGTATCTTATTTGTTGTTGTTGTCTTTCATATGTTATTCATGCCATACATACTAGTACATTCTATTGTATTGACGTCCCTTTTGCCGGGAACGCTGCATTTCATGTTGCAGGTTCAGATAGCCAATTCGATGGTCCTCCATCGTAGGCAGTCCCAGCACATCAGCAGTTGGTCGTAAGATTGCATATACTCCGGAGTCCCGCCGAGTCTAGAGGTTGTTTTGCTTATAATATGTATATAGATAATATGAGTAGGTCGGGGCCCTGTCCCGACCATGTTATGTTGTTGGCTACTCTTAAAGGCTTTTGTAGACGCATGTCCAGTATGTCCAGTGTGTATGATGGTCTTGCTAGCCTAGCCGTTGTGATGGTAGTTCACATGGAGGCCTTGACCTTGTTGTATTCCTTTTGGATGGTTCAGCTGTAGAGATCCATGATGGTCTTGTCGGCCCACATATGTATATATATCTTTTGAGTTGTTTTTGTACGGACAGGTTACTTTGAGTACGGCCTAGTCGGCCTAGATATCTCCATGTATGTCTTGATATGATATGTTACAGGTTGGTATGCTCGGTCAAGTAAGGCACCGGGTGCCGGTCTCGCCACCCTGTCTCGCCTCCCTATGTTTGGGGCGTGACATTCAAAGCCGGATTGAAATGTTTTATAATCAGAATACATCATTGAACCAAAACTCATAGAGGTGGAGGGAAGAGTGACAGTAGATTGTTCCTAGTAAAGTCCTAGTACAATAAGCCTTTAATCGGGGACGACCCAAGCTCCCTGCATCGTTCGGATGTATATAGCACCACTTTTTCACTTGATTAGCAACGATCAAAGAAATCCTAATAGTTGAAAATTAGAGTAGGTGAAGGATCACATATGTTATTTGGTGCTATATGTGTAAAGAGCTAGGATGTGGATCACCTTTTTTGTATTGTCAGCTAGCTAAGTGTTACTGGTGGTAGGTTTTGAGATGGTTCAGGACAAAATGGAAAACGCCAAGCACTAAAAGGAGGCACTATTTAGTTAAAATTATAAAAGACAGAAGAGAAGATTTAAGACGTGCGATGTTTCCCACTCGCGCTCATGAGGTTATATAAAGAACAACAACGTACCCAATGCGATCCCAGAAGTGGGGTCTGGGGAGGATAGGATGTACGCAGACCTTACCCCTACCTTTGTGAGGTAGAGAGGTTTTCGGTAAACCCTCGGCTCAAAAGAAAAGTAATTAATGCAGGATTGAAAGAAAAGAGACAGCAAATCAGCAAAATACAAAACAAATGTGGCAACTGATAGTAATACACATCGAGGAATAAGAAACTATGCGATAACTGGCTACTACTACAAAAAGGAAAAGATGAAAGGAGGAGACTAGTCTCCCCCCACCTCCCTCCAACCTCTCCCACACAGAGTGCGACAACACCATGGGGTTATATAGAAAGAGGAAATATGAGACTTTTTGATGGGGTACAAAATGACTTTGTACACTTGAGGAATAACTTCTCATTTCTAGTTTACTTTTGGAACACCAATTAGGTCCCAAATTGTGAAAAGCGGTCTTCCCCAAAAAATTAATCCCATACCATCCCATTTAATGTGACAATTCTTTCTGGAAACAATTTAATCTTAGAATCCTCATTCTACCCTTAATAATATGATTTTATAGCCACAAAAATTATTTCTATAATAAGTTTCAAAAGTCTTTATTTCTTTCTTACCCTTTGTGCTCACTCAAACACGTAAAATAGGACAGACGGATAGTGGCGGATCCAGAATTTTCATTAAGGGGGTTTGAAAAATAAAATGTAGTGCTTGGCGTTTGAACTTGAAACCGCAAGGTAAATTTTGAACCCCCTAAACCACTTAGCCAACCTCACCTCTAGTCTTGTGTTTAGGGTGTTCAAAAAATATATATATATATACCTAAAAGATTAAAAAATTACCTTATATATACAGTGTATTTTCTGCAGACGGAGTATATCTTTTTTGATATATTACTTCTACACAGAGTTGTTCCCATCATAATAAAACATTTACCTTATACAAGAAAAAGAAAATGATGTTTTTCTTCATTAAAGTCAACAAATTGATGTTCCAAATTACATGAAAAATAAACACTTTTAACATTCTAACTACAAACTCCAAACTCCTTCAGGACAAGAGAGTAGTAACAACAACATACCCAGTGAAATTTCACAAAGTGGGGTCTGGGGAGGGTAGAGCGTACGCAGAACTTACCCTGAGATGTTCTTTCCGGTAGACCCTCGGCACACACAACCCAAAGCAGTACAAAAGTCATGACAAAAAATACTATAAAAAGCAGGATAAAGCAGTCTAAAAAAACAACAAACAATAAATGAATACGATGATCAACGTACAAGAAACAAGAGATATTAAGTAGAAATAGGACAAGAAACTACGAGATTAATACTACGACTACTAGTAATAGCAACCCTACTCTTTATGTGTGTGTTACTATGTGTTGCTTCTTTGCCTTGTATTATGATATTTTACTGTCTTATTTTTCTTGCAATCCTGCATCGATTATTTTTCTTTTGAGGCGAGGGTCTATCGGAAACAACCCCTCTATCCCACCCACAAAGTTAGAGGTAAGGTCTGCGTACATCCTACCCTCCCTAGACCCACTTCCTGGGATTACACTGGGTTCGTTGTTGTTGTTGTTTGTACTAGTAATAGCAACAAAAAAAAAATTACCTTCCGAGATTGAAGTCGACTGGAGCTGATCAGATACTTTATCAGCTTCTTTTGAACTGGAATCTGTAAAATCAAACAAATACACTAATTTTAGTTTTTAAAATAAAATACAAGAATATCATTCATTCATATATACATATAGTGATCTCAAAACATGCTTAATTTTTAGGGTTTATAACCTTTAACGAGTTCCGGGTAGAGATCGGGTGCGTATTGGATCAACCAGGGTTTACATTTCTCGAATTCGGGTCCGAATTCACAGTACTCAGCGGGTAACCCGCAAATTCCACAATATAGAACTCGTACTGGTTGGGGCTTTTCCGCCATTACTGAAAGGAAAACTCAAAATCTATGTTATGTTATAATTTGAGGAATATGCTGAAATTGAAGACAATTGTCTACTAGAACGACGACGTTTCCGGGTTGTCGTAGCAAATTAATACTCACATCCGACCCAATTTATGTGGCACTAATGCAATCATCCGTCTCAATTTATGTAACACTAGTGCAATCGTCCGTTTCAATTTATGTGACACTAGTACGATCGCCCCCGAATTGAGAATTAAATTTACTAAAATATTTCCATTAGCTTCTTTTTAATCAAGTTCAATACATAATTGACATTTTTCTATATTTAATAATTTAAATTTAAATTTTTTATTTTATCTTTTCACATAAATATCTATAACTTAATTAATATTATAAATTTCAAAAAAAATCTTTTATTTTTAATTTTGTGTCGAATCAAATCTCTTAATATAAATTAGGAGGAAGGGAGTAGCTAAAAACCAAAAGGTATATATATATATATATATATTAAATAATTTGTTCCCTCTGTTGTATTTTAAGTGAAGGATAATATTTGGACATTCCAATAAAAAAAATTCTATAATTTTCTCAAGTCCTTTTAAATTTTTTTAATTATTAACTACATAGAATTATAAGTAGTATTATTTTTTATGTAATTATTAATTATGAAAATTTTATTTTAAAAATTTGAAGAACTCATGTTTAATTTCATGCCGGCAATTATGTGCAATTACTTCTATATTTTAAGATTTTCACATAAATTGAGATTGAGAAAATACTTACTATTTATCAAATCAGAAGTTTTAGCATTTCAAAAGGAGTGAGGTAAAACCTAAAAGGATATTAACAAATATTATTGTGAATCTAATCATCTTTCAAAATTTCATTATATGTTCTAAGAATACGGAGTATATATATAATGATTTTAACTTAAGTTATAAGCAATTGATAGCATAAAAAAATTATATTAACATTGTATTTTAATTGATTATTGCAGATTAGTATTTTATTTTCCAAGTTATCACAACAGGTATGATAAGAAGAGTTACTTGTTTTATATATCAAATTAATATGATGGAGTAAACTTCTTTACACCGTCCTCATAACATAAACTTATACTTAGTTAATTGTTAAATTATATGAGATAAAACAATTTTTACTTTATGTTTTGGCATCAGTCCGACCTATGATACATCACTGTCTTTGCAGTACTATACAATATTGAAAAAGTTTGTATGATTAAACCCTATTTAAAGTTTAATTAAAGACTCTTTTATGTCCCTTATTCTTGCTTGCTTAATTTCTAGGCAAATTTGATACGAACCTTTAACATGAGTCTTGGAATCTTAAGGTACCCACTGATACAAAGGCATATCCATTGTCATGTAGTGGAGTCGGAAATTTCGTTAAGAAAATCTAAGATATTAATTATTACTTATAATTTTTTAACGAAAAGTGTTTATCGTGATTATATTTGAATCTATATGGCTTAATCGCCTCCACTACTAGTTCCATGGGTTCGCCATAAAATTACGACTATTAGACTGAACTTTTAGGCATATATATAAATGTCAGAACAAGAACCGAAACAATTAGATATATAGTTTGAAATTCACACTTTTAACTCCTATAATATACAAATTTTAAATTCTGAATTGTTCATCGTGTGCAATGAAGTTCACCTTTAATGCTTTAACATAAAACTTGGAAAATGAATAAAAACGAAAGAAAAGGAAGGGTAAGGGAATATAGGAGAAACAATTTTTCAGCTAGTCTGTTTTCTAAGTACTTAACAATTTTGCGGCTGTATTTTCTATAATTCAAAATTCTAACTCCATCGTTGATTGTTATATATGGTGGGGGATTACAGTAGAGCCGATGTTTGTTCTGTTTTGAAATAAGTTTTAGGATTGCTTCGGTTAAAAATAAAAATTTGTGTGTTCAAACATGCACTAGAAACCTTCCGCAGACCGACAAAGGTTGTGGTGTAGTGGTTTGTACTACTCCATCCTTAATCAAGAGGTCGTGGATTCGAGTTCCTTTGAATACAGAGTCACCTTTGATAAGGAATATCTTACCCCCTCCCCTCCTCTCTCCTCCCCCCCCCCAAATATGGGACTTCTTGGCACGAATACGAATTTAGTCTAACTCTAATACAGGTACTGAAATACCGGATGGAAAACCAAAAAAAAAAAAAAACTTTCCACATAAGGCACGTCAAATGAGATCTATCTTCTTGGTGAAATCCTACTGGCTGCCAAAATTAGAGGCAAATATATATATTATCATTCATAACTTGTTATATTTTTAAAAAGATTAATTAAACGTTCCAGCGCACTATGAGGATTCATCATAAATTAAATAATTTTACATTGGATAGTAGGCTACTGCAATTTTCCTTTTTTATATTCTCGATTTGAGACTGAAAATGTGAGCACACTCATATAGGTAGAGTTGAATTGGGCGACATGGACAACGAAGATTAGATGTTGATCCATAATTTGCACTTTTTAGTAAGTTCAGGTTTGAAATTCAACGACATTCCATTTGATTTATTGGGTAGGAAATCTATTACTTTTATTTATTTAATGAGTTTTCTAATACACAAGATTTGACAGAGGCGATTACTATGAATATTCTGACAAAACGAATTAGATATTTCATGCTCACGCAAAGTATTTTATCGTGCTAGATCACTAACATATTCTCAAAGTTATTGGATTTGCATTAACTTATAATATATATACATTGGAATGAATCTATTAAGTGGGAAAGAGTCCTCGTAAGGCCTCTCTCATCCTTGCTTATGACATTCTGTCTTTAGTGACGATTTATATATTTCATCCCGACTTATTTAGAATATAGGCATAATTATATTTAACACTCGAGAGCACATCCAATAACCCGTGGTTTTTGGTGTTGAGTCAATTCTGTTGGACCGAAAAATCACATTTGTGCCCTCTTTGTTATTTTTTATTTTTTAAGGTTTAGAGGTTAGATTAGCCCCACCTATTTTATGTTTCACATGCCTAATTAAATTTTTCTTTACATTCCAAAGTGTGAATCTGCCTTCCAGATTGTCCAAGCTTCAAATATACTACAGCAAGATGTTTCATAAAGCCCCTTTTGTCCCTTGAAAGTACTACATTCTATGGAGAATTTTCACAAATGATTATATTTTAGTTGTTTTTTTAAAGCATAGTTTTATTTTTGTTAATTATATTTTGTAGTTACAGTAACATATATTCAAATTTAGTTGTATTCCAATTCGGTTGTATTTCATTGTATTCAATTTGGATGTATTCATTCATAGCTACTTTTACACCGTATCCAACTTATTGTAATTAAATTCGATTGTAATCAAATAATATAAATGCAAATTAAATAAGGTTATTCAACTATATTCAAATTCACTGTATTTATTTGTATACAAAAAAATCTCCTTCAAAATACAGGCGAAAAATACATAAAAGAACACTGAATTTTACACAAAAAATAACAAATATACTTAAATACACTCAGATTTGAGATACAAGAAATAAGATACACTCAGATCTAAGATACTAGAAATAAAATACGTTCAAATTTGAGATACAAAAAATAAAATACGCTCAGATCTGAGATACAAGAAATAAAATACTCCAGAGATCATCGGGGTTCACTAGAAGTCACCGGAGATCGCCGTAGTCCGCAAAAAGTTATCGAAAATTGTTGTTCCGATCGGATGTGGGCTGGTCCAATCAGATATGGGCCTTACCGACCTCTCTTTGTCCAGTTGGCGTGTGGCGGCGGCGGTTGAAACTCGTCGAAGAAGATGGAGAGGAAGACAAAAGGGTGGCAACGACGGTTGGAACTAGGCGGAGAAGAGAAAGCCAGAAGCCGGCAATTCTGATGGAGTTGTTGAACTTGAAGAAATGCTTGGTGATGTTGATGGAGTCACAACACTAGCCGGAACCTCCACTACCGCCGGAGTGCTCATCGGAGTATCTACCGGCGGAGAAGTCGCCACAGATGAAACCGGAGCTAGATTCGCTAGTTGATGGATTGAGTGCTGGAGAAGATGGAGAGGAAGACAGAAGGGTGGCAGATTTGGGCCTTATCGACCTCTCCTTTTCCGGTCGGTGTCTAGCGACGGCGGTTGGAACTCATCGGAGAAGATGGAGAGGATGATAGAAGGTTGGAAAATATGAGATTGGCAAGAGAGAAGGAAAGAGTTACTGAAAGAGAATAATCTCTTGAGTAGTTTCATTAATGTAATTAGTTTATATACATGATATACACTAGTAAACCTAGTCTATAATTATGAAAATCAAATATACATTTTCCTAATACAACATATTACAACCATTATTACAGATGTACAAGATCTCTAATAATACCACAGGAATATACGGTGTATATTCTATTACACCCCCGCAATCATAGTGGGCGGTCTTCGGACGCTAAGACTGTCCCTAAAATCTTCAAATAGAACTAAGGGAAGGCCCTTAGTAAATATGACATCAATTTGATACCGTGAAGGGACATGCAAGACACGTATTTGTCCACGAGCTACCTTTTCGCGAACAAAGTGAATATCCATCTCGATATGTTTAGTGCGCTGATGTTGGACAGGATTCCCAGAATGATAAATCGAACTAATATTATCACAGTAGACCAAGGTAGCTTTCTGAATAGGAAAATGAAGCTCTAAGAGGATTTACGCAACCAACAGGACTCAGACACCACATTGGCTACCCCTCGATATTCGGCCTCCGCGCTGGAATGCGACAACGTAGCATGGCATTTACCTGACCAAGTTATCACCAAGAAACATACAATAACCAGATGTTGAACGTCTGGTATATGGACATCCACCCCAACTAGCATTTGTATAAGACATGATGGTAGATATCGATGATGGATATAAGTGTAAACCATAATCAAAAGTGTCTTGAATGTAACGTACAATATGTTTGAGAGCGTGCATGTGTTCTTTCCTCTGATCATGCATCAATAAACACACCTACTGCATTGCATAAGTAATATCGGACCTCGTAAACGTAAAATACTGAAGAGCCCCCACAAGACTACGATAGTGCGAGGGATCCTCGTAAGGTGTGCTACAAGTAGCACTAAACTTTGATTTAGTGTCAACCGGAGTAGGAGATGACTTACAGGATGACATGACAGTCCGTTCAATAATCTTTGTTGCATACTTTCTCTGGAACAAAAATAGACCACCTGCGTGACGAGTTACAGCTATACCCAAAAAATAACTCAAAGGTCCCAAGTCTTTCATAGCAAATTCGGAGCTGAGAAGAAATATGACATCCTTGCGCAGTTTATCAGAAGAATCAGTCAATATAATACCATCCACATATAATAGAATGTTGAGTTCGCCGTGCAAGAACGCATTTTTTACGTCTAGCTGATGAATGGGCCATGCTTTTGAGAGAGCTAGACTGAGAACAGTGTGAATAGTTGTCGGTTTGACCACAGGACTGAATGTCTCACCACAATCCACGCCAACCTGTTGAGTTTTTCCATCACCTACAAGACGAGCCTTATACCTCTCAAAACAACCATCAAATTTTTTCTTATGAGTAAAAATCCACATAGAACGAATTACATTGACACCAGGAGGACGGGGCACCAACTCCCACGTCTTATTTTCAATAAGAGCATTATATTCATCATCTATGGTCATTTTCTAATTTGGGTCACGAAGGAAAAACACGGGGTTACGTGGTAGGGGTGATTTAGTGCCATTAGAGTTGAAATTACATTGTCGTTTTGGTCTAAAAATACCCGGTTGTCTACAAGTAATGGGTCCTTAACCTGGAATAGAATTGGGCTGGAGATGGGTCGTTATGGTGTTCTCGGTACCGTTATGGGTTGGAAGGAGTTGGGCCGGCTGGAGGGTGGATGTGTTTGGGCCAGTGAGCAGTGGGCCTGCTAGTAGAATTGGACACGGGTGTGTGGCATTTAGGACAGCAGAAAGTGGGCCTGCTGGCTGAGATTCGGGGGCGAAGGGAGATGGGCCAGCACGCAGTGGGCCTGCTGGCAAAGTTTGAGGACGGGCAGTGTTGGGGCCGGTAGACAGTGGGTCTGCTGGTGTCTGCTGGTCAAAAAGCTGAGGTGTGGGCCAGATCAAATGGTGGATCACATACGGGGAGAGCCCATCATCCAAAAAATTATAAGAATTGGACACGGGATTATGCAACTTAGAAAACAGAAATTGGGTTTCATAAAAAATGACATGGCGACTAATTATGATTTTATTAGAGGATAAATCAAAATATTTATAACCACGATGATTAGATGGGTAACTAAAAAATACACACGCGGTACAGCGGGCTTGAAGTTTGTTGATGGTAGAGGAGGGGAATAGAGGATAACATAAACACTCAAACACCCTAAGATGAGAATACGAAGGATCTTTTTGATAAAGAATTTTGAGTGGGGATTGATATGCTAATCCTTTGATAGGTAGTATGTTAAGGAGGTATGTTGACATTTGTAATGCATGATGCCAAAGGGAATGTGGTAATGATGCATGGACTAGTTGTGTACGAACAATATTATTAATGGTGCGGATTTTTCTTTTGGCTTTTTCATTTTGTGATGACGTATGTGGACATGAAAACCCAAAAGATATACCATTAACCTTACAAAATTCTCTAAATGGTCCATTATGAAATTCTCTTCCATTATCACATTGAATATTCTTAATTTTCCATTTAAATTGTGTACGGATGAATGCTCTAAATGATAGGAATATAGAAAAACATGAGAATTTTTAGATAACGGAAAAGTCCATAAAAATTAGAATAATCATCCAAAAATAACATATAATAACGGTGACCGGTAGAGCTCAAAACAGGAGATGTCCAAAGATCACTATGAATAATATCAAATGACAACAAAGTACTAGAATCGGAAGCCACAAACGGCAATTTAACATGTTTCTCAAGCGGACAAGAAGGACAAACATTAGTGCAACGGTCACTATTACACTCAATAAATTTATTGTTTTTAAGGGAGAAAAACACAGACACTCCCGAATGACCCAAACACGTATGCCATAAGGAAGGTGCTAAAGCGGCAAACGTTGACGGTGTGGCTTGTTTTGTGGTGGTGGTGGTGGTGATGGGATAGAGCTCACCCCGACTATCACATCTCATTAGAGGTATCCCCGTCGAGAAATCTTTCACAGACAATCCAAAAGGATCAAAGTCAACAGAAATCCAATTATCAGTTGTAAATTTTCTAACATACACCAATTTTTTAATTAAGTGAGGAGCATGAATAGCATTCTTCAAGGCTAAAGGTGGGTTCGGTGTTTTGGAGATAAATTTGTGTGACCATAACAACGAATTGGAATTGAATTACCATTACCAATAATTATGCCACAATTTTTACTCAAATTAGAATAAGACGAGAGACTACCTGGTGCGGACGTCATGTGAGAAGTAGCACCGGTGTCCATGTACCAATTTTCATCCGGAGGATTTAGCCCAAGTGTATGCATCGCCGCCTCGATAGACGAGAGATTACCTGGTGTAATCTAGTTGGTGATAGTTCAGGTAGAAAAGGTGAACAACTGATAGTTGAAGGTGTGTTTTGCAAATTAATTAGTGATAGTTCAGATAGGAAACTCTCACACATGATAGTTGAGGTAAGAAACTCAAAAAGGTGATACTTGAGGCGTGTTTTAACCCTTATCTCTATATTCAACGAATGTGATTAACAATTGAACTACTTAATTTCACATGTATAATGAATTCGACGCTAAAAACATTAAATAGTAAACCAATCAAATATAAAATTTGGACCCACGGCTACCTTCATTCTTAGATGCTTGACTAGCTAGTCTTAAAAGACTCGACTTATATAACAAAAGACAATATTCGAATTGGTTAGGTTCTTATTTCGGCTCACACTTCTGTTTTTTTTTTCTCTTTGCAATTTTTTTTCCTTCTGATATAGACAATGGAAAATACTGTAGAAAAATAGGATAATGCAATTGAGAAGAAAGGCTCTGTCATGAAAAATCAATGTCTTTAAAGAGATCTTGCATGTACATTTTTTATTGGATTACAACCAATTTCCTCCGGGAACAAAGTCTCAATATATTGCAAATTAACTGGGCTACTTCAGGGGAGACATCCTTATATATTTATAAAACTTAAGAGATGACTTTTCTATAATAATTTCTTTCACGAATAAATGTGACTATTCAATTTAAGACATTCAAATATTACAAACCAACTCAACAAATACTACATATATGAGCTAATATAAAGAAACAAAAATTACAAGCGAATTACAAATAATGAATTATTGGAATCGATCTACTCAGAGGCTGATCCAAAATTGAAGCTCTATTTGTTCAAGGTTCTTAGCGTTGAATCAATTGTATTTTTTAAATTATATATATGTTCATATGTGCTATTTTTTGTAATTAGTGAAATTTTTATCCATAAATTTATGTTACATGTCGAAATTACTTAGTTCAGATGAACCAGGTGCCGCAACACTAAATCTGCCTCTGAATCTACTACAAGTGGAAATTGAATTCATGGGATCGTGAACATGACCGTGGTCTAACGTTTTCATAAAAAATCACTTTCTCTAAATGAATCTTTCTAAAAGGTCCATAAATTACAAAATAAATAAATAAAAAAGGTCAGTTATTAAATAATTATCTCAAAAAGGGACAATCAGTGAAAATTTCTAAGAAATTGATTAATCAATGGGATCTTGAACATGCCACTTCGAAATTCCAATCTAATAAGTAATTGGACTAACGGGTCATTGATTTGCTTGATATACGATTGTATGTGACAAGATTTGTTGTTACTATGAATTTGATTCTATAATAGTACATGTGAAATAAATCTAGAACATGGACATGAAAATTGAAATTCAGAGGGAAAAATATAAAAAGAGAAGAAAATTAAAAGATACGATCAGTTTGAAAGTGATGAAATCTTTATTGAAATGGACAAGACGAGTTAGTAATTATACTTGCATAGAATTGATTCTTCAGATTCACATGTTACTTCAAATACATACGAATAAGATCTTACATTGAAAGAAAAAAAGATCTTAGAATTAAGAAGAAAAATCATGTTGATGTTTCCTTCTCTAGTGTGTCAACATTTAATTTGCAGATTCTTTTTTCCAAATGTTATTTGCTTATCCAATTAAATCAAAGATACTTGAAGATTGCTTAAGATATTGAATGGATAGTTTTAGAAATTACTTATCATATGTTCATGCCTAATTATGACCATATATCGTTCCTTAATATGGGAAATAAAGACCAAGTAAACTTATATATTATAGTACTATTCAACAAATATATGGGCGGATTTAATTCCTGGTGCACGCGAAGCTGGTATTCGCTCCTGAATATTCAGATAATAAAAAAAAGAAGATAAAATTGAGATATTTATGAATTTTATTAAATTTTCTTAATTACTTGATTGAATAATCCAAAATTCAGTTATTCAACTATATTTAATAATCTTCAAATTGGTCAAGACTCTATTTATGACCACTTCTACAAGTTGTTGGCTTCATTGAATTTGCTTCACTAATAGACTTACACTTGGACTTTGATCATTTTATCTTATTTTTTTAAGTCACCAATACTACTTATTAAAAATAGTTATTTTTGTAATTACATTTTAAACGACTAGGGGTAGAAATTTATGTGCATTCTGGTCTTATCTAACACAGGCGCTCATGCACACATACAATATTGTAAAAATTACCCTAATTTTGTGTTTACATCAAGCTGATTAATACATGACATATGTCTTTCATTCAAGATGGATGTAAGATTCTAAATTTATACATTAGATGAATTTCTTACTATAAATATCGGGTGTTGTTGAATCTGCTATTAATTTCAAACAAACAACATAAAGAGGTTTGATTGCATATAAATACTAAATATATAGATTAAAAAATTATTTTTATATATGTATATTAAACTTTGGACACTTTTAACGAATCTTCTGATGATTTTGCTATTATTTAGAGATCATGCCTACGAGCACACACAAAGCCAACAAGAAAGATGAGATATATTTCCAGTAGGGAATCTTTGTTGATCATGAAATGACAATATAGCAACACATGAAAGAGGTGAATTAATTTGGTATCTAATCTAATCCCATGAGAAAGTTATGACGTTTTGAACACAAAAGCAAAAGAGCAATGAGAACAAATCTTTTGTCCTTTCGTATCTTTCATAGAATTTTCTTCACCCATATAAAACTTTTCAAGATTTTCTGACTCTTGTACTGCTATATTCAAGATGTAGGATGTGTTTGTTACTTTCAAAAGTATTCAATTTTTTCATGTTTAGTTGGATCAAACTATTTTCCACCGGAAAATTACTTTCCTGATAAAAGTAGAGAAAACAAGTTATATAATTGACATTTTATACTGATTATCTCCTTCGCACCTCCTAACACCCTACCCACCTCGCCCCCATCGACCCCACTCCACCCTCCCCTGCCCACCACCTATATGCAATCCCACTTTCACAGTGTATGCCTAAATCATATATAAATGTTTTTGAAATAATATTTTTACAAGCTTGCGAAACATCAGAAAATACTTACTTATTTTCTTATTCCCATGCAAGTATTTACCCCTCTATATATACCCTCATATCACTCTCTCTTTCCTTCACCCAATTAGTCACCTACTCCTTTTTATTCTTCTTTCCTTCCGATTCTAATTCTTTCTTCTTTCCCCATATATTAAAATATGGCTAAGTTTTTCTCCCCTGGTTATAATCTCATTGTTTTCTTCATTATCAGTCGTTTAATGTCAATTTTAGGAAAGTTAAAGCCATGGAATCCTTCAATTCCTTATGAAATCCTTTCCCTTAATATTTCATCTAAACTTAGTACAAATTCAGATGCCATTAAAGAATCTTCCAAAGATTTTGGAAAAATCGTTCAAGAAATATTTCCAGCTGCAGTTCTTTATCCTTCTTGTGCTAATGACATAATTGACCTCATTCAATTTTCCTATGGCCTTTCTGTCCCTTTTAGTGTAGCAGCCAGAGGCAATGGCCATTGCATTAGGGGACAAGCCATGGCAAAAAATGGGGTTACTGTGGAAATGAAATCTTTAAATAATAATAATGGGAATTGTGGGATTAGGGTTTCTTGTTTGGGGTTTTATGCGGATGTGGGAGGTGAGCAGTTATGGATTGATGTTCTTCGTGCCACCCTCGAGCATGGCCTTTCGCCCGTCTCGTGGACGGACTATTTGTACCTCACCGTTGGCGGTACTCTCTCTAATGCCGGAATTAGTGGCCAAACTTTCCGGCATGGTCCTCAAATATGTAATGTTCATGAAATGGATATTATCACAGGTAAAATTTACAAATTATACGACAAACACCAAAGCTTATAGTTTAGTGGTACTATTGAAAGTCTCAATTTTCACTGTCATGCATCTTTCTCCTTTTCTGATGTTCCAATATAATAGAAAATTCTATACAAGTAATTACATAATGTGTTAATATTCTTTTTTCCAACATTATTGATATTTCATATTTTCATAAAGGTCAAATTAAGATAAAAGGTCTTTCTATTTTATTTTATTTTGGGTATTTTCATGGAAAGTATATTGTAAGTACAAGAGAAAAAAGATGGGGAGATAGTCACTATCAACACTTAGTTAAGGTTGGAAACATGTCATGTTTGGGGCCTAACCAATATAAGATTCCTTTAGATAATGTTTATACTGATCTAGTCATATTTTTATTTTTATTCTTTTAACATGTAAAAGGATGTGCCTAGTATCCATTGATAAGGTTGTGATGTCTCTTTTTCCACCTGGAAGATCTTGTAGGTAAGATTCACCTTATACTAAAATAATATATATGTCAGAAAAAAACTAAATTTCATTGCAAGTGGCAGGTTCATACTGGCTAATTTACCAGTGCATGCATGACCAATGCACTAGTTTATAATTTCCCTAAATAACATAATTAATTGGGGGAATGATAATATTATTAAATGATTGTTTATTTAATTATTTTTTGTTGTCTCATGTTTGGTTTCAGGTAAAGGGGAATTTGTGACTTGCTCCAAACACATGAACTCAGAACTGTTTTTTGCAGTTTTAGGAGGTTTGGGACAGTTTGGGATTATAACCAGAGCAAGAATTGTCTTGGATAAAGCACCAACAAGAGTAAGTATATGTTCGTCGTTATATATATATTGATAGTGTAAAATATTATTAAAATAGTTTAATCAGTGATAGCTTAGTAAGGGATTGTTTGGTTCAAAACCATATTCTCTATGGATTATAACCGGGATAGATAATTACAGGAATAACCCCTAATCCCTATAATAAAACAGCCTCTGATGGATTACCATTTTATTATTTTTTTGCAGATCTATGATGATTTTTATTATATTTTCTTGTAGGTGAAATGGGTGAGAATGTTGTATGATGATTTCTCAAAATTCACAAAAGATCAAGAACATCTTATTTCAATTGATGGATTGGACTATGTTGAAGGCTCACTAATGATGGAACAAAGCCCTCTAAATAACTGGAGATCTTCATTTTTCTCACCTTCCAATCAAACCAAAATTGGTTCCTTGTTATCCCAAAATGGAATTATCTATTGCTTAGAAATGGTGAAATACTATGATGATCAAACTGCTTGTACTATTGATGAGGTATATACCATACATATTTACTATTGAAATTGCACTTAGTTAAAGAAAGAAAATACCTTAACTTGAACATTGTGCCTATTCAGCAATTTTTACAAGGATTTTAATTAACTTGTACTCCCCATATCCCGATTTATGTGATGCATCTTTCTTTTTAAATTTGTTTAAAAAAGAATGATATTATTTTCAATGTATAAATAATTTAACTTTAAATTTTTCATTTTACAATTAAGGAAATTATATATAGCCACATGAATATTTATGACTTATTCAAAATCACAAGTTTTTTTAAAAGTTTTTTTTACTTTATTTAAAAACCGTGACTGTTCAAAGTGGATCACATAAACTAGGACAGAAAAATAGTATATATTTATTTTTACATTATCAGTGTATTTTAACCGGTTATAAAAAAAATATATTACTATGTTACAACACTAGATTTACTCTTACTTTTAATTTTTTGTGCAGGAATTGAAGAAGTTGGTAAAAGGGTTGAACTATTTAGCTGGATTTATGTTCAAGAAAGATGCCACTTTTATGGAATTTCTTAATAGAGTTAGAAGTGGGGAATTAGAGTTAAAATCAAAAGGAATGTGGGATGTTCCTCATCCATGGCTCAATCTCTTTGTACCAAAGTCTTCTATCAACCATTTTAATGATGCTATCTTTGTGGACATCATTCTCAGACAAAACAACCCAACTGGACCCATCCTTGTCTACCCAACCAGCAGGAAAAAGTACTTTCTTTTCACCTTCTCCCCTCCCCCCCCCCCCACCCCAGACCCCACACTTGGAGTGTACAAGATATTATAGGATTACCTGATAATATATATATATATATAAAAGAAAAAGTTACTTTGTTGATGTATATATATAAGTTAACGTCTTAGATTAATAGTATCTTTAATAGGAGTTTAAGTTATATACATGTTAGTATAAAGAAATTTACACTATCGGGCCAGGTTTACCTATTGTAGCATGTTAATTACCTTATATCTAAGTAGGAGTGGAGGTAAAGTATAGCTTATGGGCTCAGCCGAATTCAATATAGCTTAAATATAAATGTATCTTAAAAATTTCATTGAATATACATAAATTATTAACTAAGAACTCGTACCTTAAAGGACTAGAATTTGAAATCTTCAAATCCACTCTTCTGTTTTCAAGATTACAATTGCTATTTTTCACGGAGCTTTATCTATAAATACATTTTGAAGTGATTTGATTGTATTTTATACTAACAATTATATAATTTAAAATGCAGATGGGATGAGAGGATGTCAGCAGTGATACCAGAAGAGGAGACATTTTATTGTGTGGGGCTTTTGCATTCTTCCAGTGGATATGATGAATGCAAGATTTTGGATGACCAAAATGAAGAAATATTGAACTACTGTGATAAAGCTGGTATCAACATAAAGCAATATCTTCCACATTACAAAACAAAGGAAAGTTGGATTAGACATTTTGGGAAAAAGTGGAACAATTTTCAACAAAGGAAGAATCAGTTTGATCCAAAGATGATTTTATCACCTGGACAAAGAATTTTTAACTAATAATGTGGTAGGATAAAGCATAGGGGTGGTGGGTAATGTACTTAATTAGTTGTACTTTATAAAGATTAAAAATAGCTAGTCAAGTTGTTGATAATGAATTTAAGCTATAGGGTTAATAGCAGTTTTGTTTATTCAGTAATTGGTAAGTACTTCTCATTTTAGTTCTTATAATATTTTATTAAGCATATTAAACTGAAATGTTTATTTCTAATCGGTTTTCTTATGAATATTTATATATTTACCAGAATTATTAACTATTTCAATACTTAATTACACATGTAAAATGTTAAACTTGTATTGTTACTCCATATTCGACGGTAGTCCAATCCTAAAAAATGTCAAAATATAAAATATTTCTTACATAAATAGACCAAAACAAAATATTGTGATTAATTGAAGATTAAATGTGATGAGTCATATCTCACAGAGATCACAATAAGAAATTTACTAATAATTAAGGATCCAAAAATGCTATTACCCCTAAGTTATATATATTAAGGGTGTGTTTGGTACGAAGAAAAATACTTTTCACGAATAATGTTTTCCTCTGTATCAAACACACCCTGAAAGTGTGATGATTTTATTTATATTATCAGTGTTAGTCAACTTATTTTAGTATATTATTTTCATCTATTCTAAATTAAAAAGGAAAGTCCAGTACACTAAGTTTCCGCTATATTCGGAATTCGAAGAAGGATCGGACCACAATGATCAATTGTATGCAGTTTTATTCTGCATTTCTGCAAGATATTGTATCCACAACTTGTTCTCGTGACCTCCTGCTCATATGACAAAAACTTTACTAGTTACGATCAATAAAATTAAACATAATTACATAAAATTATCATTTAAATAATATAATTGTATAAATACTTTTTCATGAAGTATAAATACTTTTTAAACTCCTAGTATATATAATTTAGACTATATGATGATAATATTGCATTAGCTTGTTGGTTGCACTAAATCTTTCAAATGGAATTGTTTCTCTCAAGTACACGTCCAACACCCCCACACAAAAAGAAGAAGAAGAAAAAAAAAAAAGGGGGGGGGGGGGGGGGGAAGAAAACATAGCTTAATTGTCGCTTTTCTGCATAAAATTCGACAATGATGACGAGTAGATCTTTCACACGAGGCAACTATAATGAATGTAATACTTTAATATAATCTTTTTCTGAACTTTATGGTTGTCCATTATTTTTATTTCTTTTAGGTGTTGTGTTAAATTTGAGCAGAAGATCTTTCTAACTTCTTAAGGTAAGAATAAAGTTTGCGTACACTTTACATTCTCCAACTTATGCACTGGTATTGTGGTGGTGGTATGTGTTAAATTTGAAGGAGAAGAATCAGAAAAATTTAAAGGGAGAAAGTGTAGGTGAGGCAAGAGCGGGTACGAAATTATTAGGGGTGATAAAATTACTTCATGAAAATATAATTTACTTAACTCGTTTAAGTTTGAACAAAATAATGTCCCGTTTATTTATTAACTGATTAGTATTAACATGTTCAATCAGATTATATTAAAAAAAGCTCATTTTAGCTAAATATATAACCCCAATTAAGTAAAACGAGTTTTAGATTAATGGTTTTGCCGGGAATATGGAAGGCAAAATGTTGGATTGCATGAAAAGGCAAAAGGATGTGTTAAAATCAGGAGGGAACGAAAATTTAGAGAGAAAAAGAATAATAGAATCGTTTTTTTGCTTTTCATTCATCACAATGATCTCCTTATATATAGGTAAGTTATTTATTTTTCTAATCTAACAAGAAAACCCTAATCTAATAAAACTACCATAATTATAATTTATCAAAATAAACTATTAGACTTAGAATATGATTCTATCAAAAATAAACTATTAGACAACTTAATTTTTCAAGTCTCACACGAACACAACTGGTCAGTGTCCGTGTTCCCTCAATACCCCCTCCCCTCAAGTTGGGGCATGGGAACCTCGAATGTCCAACTTGCTAAGTAAATATTCATGTTGTGATTTACTCAAAGCCTTTGTAAACACATCGGTCAATTGCTCATTAGTTGAAACATAGCTCAGAAGTATTATACCAGATTGAAATGTCCCCCAAACATAATGATAGTGAACTTCAATATGTTTAGTCCGTTCGTGAAACACCGGATTTCGTGCAATATACAACGCCACTTGACTATCACAGTACATTTTCACTAGAGAATTATGTTCAACGCCCAAGCTATGCAAGATTTCCTTCAACCATTTTAATTCACAAACAATCATTGTCATTGAACGATATTCCGCCTCTGCTGACGAACGAGAGATAATGTGCTGCTTTTTGGTTTTCTATAATACCGGTGAATTTTCGAGGGAGATAAACCATCCGTTGAGCAATTTTTGGGTCAACAAACATCCAGCCCAGCGAGAAACTAGATTTACTCTTACTTATATTTATTTTTTTGCAGGAATTGAAGAAGTTGGTAAAAGGGTTGAACTATTTACCTGGATTTATGTTCAAGAAAGATGCCACTTTTGTGGAATTTCTGAACAGAGTTAGAAGTGGGGAATTAGAGTTAAAATCAAAAGGAATGTGGGATGTTCCTCATCCATGGCTCAATCTCTTTGTACCAAAGTCTTCTATCAACCATTTTAATGCTGCTATCTTTGTGGACATCATTCTCAGACAAAACAACCCAATTGGACTCATCCTTGTGATGTTTTTGTTGGGTTGTTGTACGCAGCGGATATTGAAAACTTGTTTCAAACCCAACAAACGTAGAACTGTTTGACTATACGATAATTTTAAACTGTAAACATAAGACTTGAATGGTACTTACATGTTTACAATATCTGAAATCTTTATCAACTTTGGGTGCGGACGCGAATGCCCTTTCGATTGCAAGCTTCAAGCTTCAATATATTCCTCCTTTGGAAAGCTAGGAAATCTGGCAAAGGTTCGAGAGAGTGTTTTGATTCTGAATCTCTAAGACTTAGAATAATGATATGAAAATCAAGTGTATTGAATAATGAAATGTAGGTCTGAATTTATAGGTGAAAAATTAGGTCAAACCAACCTTGGGTCTGGCCCAAAATTTGAGACAGATTAGGTCATGGCGCCGCGGCCCTATGGTGTGGGCGTCGCGGCGCTGACATGGCCCTACACTGTCTCGTTTTATTATCCGCACATTCTTAATTAAATCCAAAATCCAATTTTGACTTAATTAAAACAGTCATTATTCATTTAAATATCTCGATTTTAAATCGAATGTTTAATACTCTCTCAATACATCCTTAGATCGAAAAGACAATCGACATAGTGTGACCCTACATGCCTTCACATATCGACATTAATCAAATTAAGGTCTACGCGGAACTCCTAGACGGTGCCGCAAGACGAACTCAATATGTGAAGTACATTTACACGAATCCAGTAAACTCAACCTCTATGTGGTAAGATAAAATTCTTTCATTCACGACACACTCAATCAAGCTTAGGATTTGTCAAGTGTCTATCCAAATGGCTTAATCATTGTTTCTCATCTATATTAGTTGACAACTATAACATGTGCTAAATATTTCTATTGCGTTGGCCAACGACTTAGTCAACCTAATATCACTGAGAAGCTGAGTGTTCTCTCGAATATACATTCGAGGAATGAATCTTAATCTTAGCTCAACTACCACCTTTAATCCACATCGTAATGTACCCAATACAAGCTGTATCTCAACCTAGAAGGCATTTGAGCTTAGGACAGGATCAAAGTATATTACTTTGTAGACAATGTGCGCATTGACCTCAAGTCTAAGGACTTCTATCTCCCACACGCTGATCATACTTTAGACAAGTATAACAAACAGTATATCAGCAGGGTATACCAATACTTCCAAAGTATCCATGTGTCCATCACGAGTAGTCATTACTCATAGCAGGGGTGACATACTACATCCTCTAAAGATGTGATGCAGACCACATGTCGACTTATCACATATCATCGATATCCCATTCTCGATGATCATTAGTCGAGGCTATTTTAAGAGTTACGTTATAATATTAATATCTCACATTATTAATAACAATGTAACCTCTAGGGATGTATATTATAGAATATTATAAACAATCAACTAATAATTCAATAATTGCAAATGCCAAAATATTAATCTCCATTAATAATAATACGAATGTGTATAAAGTACATTTGTCTTAATACAGATTGTCTCTAGGACATACATGTATTTTCACCTTTGTCTACCCAACAAGCATGAAAAAGTACTCCTAGAAACTTTCTTTCCCCCCTCCCCCCACCCCTTCCACCATACATATTTATACTATCAAATCACAAATTTACGTGTTGGAAGTGGATAACTCACCTTATTTTCAAATATAAATTCCATTTTTATTAAAGGTTATTCATAAATATCATTAGGATAATCAGATAGCGTAAAAAATTTCTTTACGCTATCCGTACATATAAATTAAACTAATACGTAGCATTTTCTAAAGGATTTACTTAATATTCACTGATAATGTAAAGAGACTTGTACATGCATTACATGTTACTTATAATATTCTCTATGTCCCAAATTATGTGGCATACTTTCTTTTTTAGTATGTTAAAAAGGAGTAAGTCTTTCTTATATTTAGAAATAATTTAACTTTAACATTCTCTTTTTTATTCGTAATGAGACAATTTATAACCACACAGACTTGATTTAGATCATAATTATTAAAAATCTTCCTTTCCTTTTTAATTTCATATTCAGTCAAATAGTATCATATAAATTAGGAAAGACGAAATATCACTTATTGGAAGTAATTTTAACTACTTTTCAAATGATCTGTTAGTGTTATAATTCTTTTATAATGCAGATGGGATGAGAGGATGTCAGCAGTGATACCAGAAGAGGATACATTTTACTGTGGGGGGCTTTTACATTCTTCAAGTGGATATCATGAATGCAAGATTTTGG
This sequence comes from Anisodus tanguticus, assembly GCA_034509755.1. Lineage (NCBI taxonomy): Eukaryota > Viridiplantae > Streptophyta > Magnoliopsida > Solanales > Solanaceae > Anisodus > Anisodus tanguticus. The sequence continues at coordinate 2,447,552 of CM067558.1, forward strand.
ATGACCAAAATGAAGAAATCTTAAACTACTGTGATAAAGCTGGCATCAACATAAAGCAATATCTTCCACATTACAAAACAAAGCAAGATTGGATAAAACATTTTGGGGGGAAATGGAACATTTTTCAACAAAGAAAAACTCAGTTTGATCCAAAGATGAGTTTATCACCTGGACAAAGAATTTTTAACTAGTTTTTCACCAATAATTAAGGTGTAGGATAAGCATAGGGGTAGTGGACAACGTACTTAGTTGTATTTGTTGGAAATTTACCAAATGTGAAAATAAGTATATCCCATTAATTTATGACTCAAACAATTGGGCCCGCACGTCAGAAACGTCGTTTCCACACACGTGCACACGTAGTGCCAAGTATCGCAAATTTCATTAGTGAAAGAGATATTGATACGTATGTAATACGTTTGAGACATAGAATTATGGACGGTTATTGATCAAATGACAAAGTATTCCACGTTGGTAAATGAAGTAAGAAGTGTACAAAGTGTAAAATGAAACGAGTCGGAAATCGCCGCGGGGCCATGAAGCGTCGCGGCGCCTCCCAGGCTGGAGCCGCAGCGCTACTTCACAGCGCCGCGGTGCTTTGGAGGCAGAAAGCTGCGACGGGAAGTTGGAAAAATCTGACCTTTGGGCTGGTTTTGGAGTATTGATTCTCCATTACTTGGCACATGAATTCAGCCATTATTTGGCTAAATGTAACCTCTCAATTAAGTGAAATTACATGGCTATTGAAGGCCATTAGTTGGCTAGTTGAGGGGTCTTCTACTTACACTATAAATTGAGGCCTTTGGCTCAATTGAAACACTACACTCAACACTTAGAAAATTCTCCAGATTTTCTGATTTCATATTCTTCCTCTCTAGCAAAGTTACTATACTCAAAGTTCTTCAAGAGTAACACTTGAGTTTCCTTTGCTCACTTGTTAAAGTTGATGTTGTATCTTGGGAGACTATTGCTCAACACCGTAAAAGGAGATATACGGGGCAATCTTGTCTTAAAGAAAGAGTGTCATCACTCAACTCAGCGAATCATACAAGCAATCGGTTAAGTTCTTGATTTCCAGTTTATTGTAATAGTTAGTTTATCCTTTCTATTATTGTAATAGTTACTTACTTTCCGTTCCCTACAACAATTGTATCCCAACAATTTTAAGACAAGATTTTGTTGTAAGTAACTAAGTTAGAAAGATGACTGGTATAAATCAAACTGCTTCTGATTCTGTTCCTGCTGCTCAAGGCAATCCCTCTGCCTTCCCACTACTCAAGGCACTCCTAATGTCTTTCCGGTTGATCAAGGCTCATCCAACGCCTTTGCTGCCGCTCAAGGGAATGTTGTCGTTCCTCCACCCGCTGGATTTCACTATGAACGCCCTGAAAAGTTCATGGGGTCAAACTTCAAAAGATGGCAACAAAAGATGCTCTTCTATCTGACTGTTATGGGAATGACACATTTCCTAACAGAAGATTCTCCGCAAGCTGGAGATGAAATGGACCCTTCGCCTTCTGAAACGGGTGAAGGGGGCCTAGGTATCCATGTCATTAATGGCATGAAGATGGTTCTTGATGCATGGAGTCATAGTGATTTCATGTGTAAGAATTACTTATTGAACTTCTTGCCAGACCCTCTCTACACGGTGTATTGCACCGTTGGAACTGCCAAAGAGTTATGGGAGAAGCTATAAAAGAAGTACAACGCACAAGATGCAGGTACTAAGAAATTCATCGTTGGGAAATTTCTGAAATTTCAAATGGTGGATAGTAAGAGAGTGATGTCCCAAGTCCAGGAATTCCAAATGATTTTACATCACCTGGATTTGGAAGGTATGAAGCCAAACAAGCAGTTTTTGGTTGCATCACTGATTGAAAAGTTACCTCCTTCGTGGAATGAGTTTATGAGCCACTTAAAGCTCAAGACAAATGAGATGACATTTGAAGAACTTATTATCAAACTCCAAATTCAAGAAGATAATAAGAAGGCCTTGCCTAGGGGTAAACAACCCGCTGAGGCAAAGCCAAATCTGGCTGAGGCCAAAGGAAACCCAAGCAAGAAGCGCAAGTTCCAGAAAGACGGCAAGACCCAAGCAGCGGAGAAGTTCAAAGGAAACTGTCACCACTGTGGGAAACCTGGTCATATGATCAAGGACCGCCGCAAGCTCAAGACTACGCAACAAGAGAAGGCCAAGGCTAAGGGCAAGGCTCAGGTTAACGTTGTCAAGGACCAGTTTCTAGATGACATGATTGAGGATTTCTCAGCAGTGGTGCTAGAAGCAAACCTGGTTGAGAATCCTATGCAATGGTGGATGGACACAGGTGCTACAAGACACATCTGTGCCAACAGAGATGCCTTCTCCACTTATACACCGGTTACAAATAAGAAGTTATTCATGGGAAACAACGTTTCCTCTGACGTGTTGGGGGTAGGAAAGGTAGTTCTAAAGATGACTTCTGGAAAAGAGCTCACTCTGAAGAAAGTGATGCATGTTCCTAAGATTAGAAGAAATTTAATTTCAGGTCCTTTATTGGTTAATGATGGTTTTAGGCTAGTTTTTAGTCCAATAAATTTGTAATCACTAAGAATGAAACTTTTTGTGGGAAAATGATTCGTCTGTGAAGGCCTCTTCAAAGTGAACACCATTTCTGTATTACGTAAAAGCAATAATATTGAAGCCTCTTCATCTTACTTGCTTGAGTCCTATAATTTATGACATCATAGATTAGGACATGTCAACTACAAGTCCATCCAAAGGTTGGTAAAGTTGGAGTTGTTGCCGTCTATCGACATAAACCCTCAACATAAGTGTGAGGTGTGCGTAGAGGCAAAACTCACAAAGCTTCCTTTTTGATCCGTCGAAAGAAATACCGCTCCTCCAGAACTTATTCACACAGATATATGTGATTTAAATTTTGCACAAACTAGAGGGGGGAACAAGTACTTTGTGACATTCATTGATGATAGCACAAGGTATTGTTACCTTTACTTCTTGAAAAGTAAGGATGAAGCCTTTGAAGCGTTCCGACGTTACAAAGCTGAAGTTAAGAACCAACTAAGCATGCAGATTAAATCCATTCGTAGTGATAGAGGGGGAGAATATGTAGCGCCATTTGAGAAATATTGTGCCTAAGAAGGCATTGTTCATCAAATGACAGCTCCATACTCACCTCAATCGAACGGTGTGGCGGAACGTAAGAATCGCACATTGAAGGAAATGATGAATTCCTTGCTCATCAATTTCGATCTTCCCCAAAACATGTAGGGAGAAGTTGTCCTTACCGCTAATACGATTCTTAACAGAGTCCCATATAAGGGTAAGGACAAAACTCCATATGAATCATGGAAGGGAAAGAAACCCACCTATAAATATTTAAAGGTGTGGGGTTGTCTGGCAAAGGTTGAAGTACCCAAGCCAAAGCAGGTCAAGATTGGGCCTAATACTATAGATTGCATATTCATCGGATATGCAAATAACAGTAGTGCTTATCGCTTCTTAGTGCATAAGTCAGATATTCCAGATATCCACAAGGGTACAATCATGGAATTAAGGAACGCTCAATTCTTTGAAGGTACCTTTCCTGGAAAGGAAAATGACATAACCTCTCGCAAACGAAGTTATGAACAAAGCTCTTAGGAACCGGGAGTCGTTGACGGCCCGGATCTAGATGGTTCAGATCTATTGGATATCGAAGTGGCTGAATATCTGGAATCTAGTGTTCCAGATTCTCAAAACTTGGAGACTCCACAGATGGAACTAAGGCGAAGTAAAAGGGCCAGGAAGGATAAATCCTTCGGTCCTGACTTTGTAGCTTATATGGTTGATGATGAACCAAGGACAATTGATGAAGCATTGTCAACTCCAGAGGCACCGCTCTGGAAAGAAGCTATTGAGAGTGAAATAGGCTCCATTCTGCAAAACCATACTTGGGAGTTGGTTGATCTTTCTCCGGGAAATAAACTATTGGGTTGTAAATGGATACTCAAACGGAAGTATAACGCAGATGGGTCTATAGATAAGTACAAGGCCAGGTTGGTGACTTCAAGGGCTATCGGTAGAAAGAAGGTCTTGACTACTTTGACACGTACTCCTCGGTATCTCGGATGACGTCCATACGGGTATTCATTGCGATCGCAGCTTTGCGTGACCTTGAGATACATCAAATGGATGTCAAGGCAGCCTTCCTAAATGGTGATTTGGAAGAAGAAATTTATATGGACCAACCCGAGGGGTATGTAGTTCAAAGGCAAGAGAAGAAAGTCTATCGGCTTGTCAAATCACTGTATGGGCTGAAACAAGCCCCGAAGCAATGGCACAAAAAATTTGATAGTACTCTACTATCGAAGGGTTTCGCCATTAATGAGTGTGACAAATGTGTCTACATGAAAGGTAACTCTGACTCGTTTGTTATGATATGCATGTATGTAGATGACATGTTGATCACAAGAAGCAGTTCTAGGGTAATCCTAGAGACTAAGAACATGTTGAAACAATGCTTCGACATGAAGGATATGGGTATCGCAGATGTCATCTTAGGGATAAAAATCTCTAAGATGTCTGACGGATTGGTCTTATCTCAGTCTCACTACATCGATGATGTTTTGAGAAAGTTCGAGATGTTAGACAGTTCGCCTATAAAGTCACCAATGGATAGAAATCAAAAACTTGATAAAAATCGTGGTGCACCCATATGCCTGGAGCAATATGCACAAGTGATCGGTAGTTTGATGTACATAACAAACTGCACCCGACCTGATATTGCTTATGCAGTCAACAAGTTGGCTAGGTTTACCCGTAATCCGAGTGATGATCACTGGAAGGCATTGAATCGGGTACTTCAATACCTGAAATACACGCTAACTTACGAGTTGCATTATTCGAGATATCCAGCTGTACTAAAGGGGTGCGGTGATGCAAACTGGATATTTGATATAGAGAACTTGCATGTATTTACAAGTGGGTATGTATTTACAATTGGTGGTGGGGCTGTGTCTTGGAAATCTTCTAAGCAAACTTGCATCGCCCGATCCACGATGGAATCGGAGTTTATCATTTTAGACAAAGCAGGAGAAGAAGTTGAGTGGCTTCATGACTTCTTAGAGGATGTTCCTTGTTGGAACAAACCCGTACCTTCTGTAATGATCCACTGCGACAACCAGTCAGCTCTAGGAAGGGCACATAATGCTATGTACAACGGCAAGTCTCATCATATTCGATGGAGGCATAAGACAGTTAGGCAGATGATCACGACGGGTATAATATCTATTGGTTACATAAAGTCAAAGGATAATATAGCAGACCCGCTGACAAAGGGCTTACCCAAGGATCAGATGTTCTGCCTGTCTAGGGGAATGGGCTTAAAACCCAAAGTATAAGGACTAATATAGTGGTAACCCAACCTTACTGACTGAAGATCCCAGGAATTAGGTTCAATGGGAAAACTAAGCTGTAAAGGTTCAGTTGATCGCTTCGGTGGAAGTATGAGCACTTCGGATAGTGATTTCTACAAAGAAACACCAAATCCAAAGCCGTTCCCGCAATAGACTATAAGTGTTATCTGCAGTGTGGGTGAAGGTTAAGTTTCTGAAACCTTTAATGATCCTCACCGGTTGAGGTTAGGTTTGGGGAAATTTTTAATGGTTCCTAACACTTGTAAAATGGGGTATAGCAGGATACCTTGTAGGAGACCACCTATTTAAGTGTGAGGATAGGCCACCTCAAATGAACGCACTTAAGAATCCAAGAAGTGTCCACGGCCACAACAGACAAAACATTACGAAGAACTGCGTAGAGGAAGTTATTGTGTTGGTACCGTTGACTTGGCTTACACTAAACACTGACGGTTCAAGACATCACGTTCACCGCGCAGTAAGTAAGTCCGATGGTATTCAACTATGAAAGGTTCAAAGCGTATGCTACCTATCCAGATACAACATCGGTCCGCTGAAAGATTGCTAGAAAATGCACCATGTGTGTGCGCCAAAATCTCTTTCAAGAGGGGATTGTTAGAAATTTACTAAATGTGAAAATAAGTATATCCCATTAATTTATGACTCGAACAATTGGGCCCACACGTCAGAAACGTCGTTTCCACACACGTGCACACGTAGTGCCAAGTATCACAAATTTCATTAGTGAAAGAGATAATGGTACGTATGTAATACGTTTGAGATATAGAATTATGGCCGGTTATTGGCCAAATGACAAAGTATTCCACGTTGGTAAATGAAGGAAAAGTGTACAAAGTGTAAAATGAAACGAGTCGGCAATCATCGCGGAGCCGTGAAGGGCCGCGGCGCCACACCGTCGGAGCCGCGGCGCCTCCAGGCTGCGCTGCGGCGCAAATTGGTTGGTCAGTTACCGGAGTCGCAGCGCTACTTCACAGCGCCGCCGTGCTTCGGAGGCAGAAAGCTGCGACGGAAAGTTGGAAAAATCTGACCTTTGGACTGGTTTTGGAGTATTGATTCTCCATTACTTGGCACATGAATTCATCCATTATTTGGTTGAATGTAACCTCTCAATTAAGTGCAATTACATTGCTATTGAAGGCCATTAGTTGGCTAGTTGAGGGATCTTCTACTTACACTATAAATTGAGGCCTTTGGCTCAGTTGAAACACTACACTCAACACTTAGAAAATTCTCCAGATTTTCTGATTTCATATTCTTCCTCTCTAGCAAAGTTACCATACTCAAAGTTCTTCAAGAGTAACACTTGAGTTTTCTTTGCTCACTTGTTAAAGTTGATGTTGTATCTTGGGAGACTATTGCTCAACACCGTAAAAGGAGATATACGGGGCAATCTTGTCTTAAAGAAATAGTGTCATCACTCGACTCAGCGAATCACACAAGCAATCGGTTAAGTTCTTGATTTCCAGTTTATTGTAATAGTTAGTTTATCCTTTCTATTATTGTAATAGTTACTTACTTCTCGTTCCCTACAACAATTGTATCCCAACAGTATTGAGCTACGTACAAAGATTAAAAATAGTCTAAGTTTTTGATTGCTTGGTTGATTTTATTTTTGGATACATTGTAAGATAAACTAAATGATGTAATGCTTTCTAGTGTGTTAGAATAATATCAGTCTTTTGCACCAGAAAAAGAAAAGAAAAATAAACTAAATAAGAGTCTTAAATTTTTTCGTAAACTATATGGGTCAAATTCAAAGGTGGAGGCAGAATTTGAAGTTTATGAATTCAAAATTTTAGCTTTTTAAGTTACTATGACTTCTTATTAATAATTTGTACATATCAAATAGATTTTTTAAGACAAATGCAGTGTTCAAAATTACTAGATTCGAAGGTTACTAGGTTCTGCTGAACCCGTACGGTAAAGAGTGGATTTTAGGTCTAACTCAACCCCAAAAGCTAGCTCGTAGGGTGAGGGTTGTTCAAGTCCATATAAGGAGTTCATGTTTCCATTCCATATCCAACGTGAGACTCTTTAACACGTACTTTGGTATCTAATTCCGTTCCTGCAAATATCCACGAGAAGAAACTCCAATTCCTTTAGCGATTCTCCCAAATTATCATATTTTCTTTGCGTGTGTAATTTTCATTCGCCAGAAAGTCTCATTTGTTTGCCTCCTCCAAATATGTTTGGTATGACATTGTTCGCTTCTAAGTTCCATCAAGTATTTACATCTTAAATTATAATCCTAAAAGGATACATTGTATGTCCTCCTCTAATTTGATAAATTTAACAGCAAATAGGTAGTTCGTTTCCCCACTTCTAATTTTTTATCTGACATTTCTTTGTTTGTTTTGGCCTTATTTGATACTCCATAGCGCGCTCTGCAACGAGGCTTCAGTTATATTTCATTTTAATTATCCTAGCATCCACTTTTTTTATCTCTAAGGGATCGCTTGGTAGCTGGTTAGAATTATGCAGTTATTAGTAACACATGAATTAGTTATGCAGATATTAGTTATGTATGTATTAGTTATACAGAGTTTAGTTATGCATATATTAGTTATGCAGGGTTTAGTTGTGCATAAATGATTTCTTTGGATACTGATTTAATATATTAAAAATTAAAAATACTTTTTAAAATTAAAATATTTGTTTGCAATTATACCCCTTGTCCTTCTTTAGCTTTGTATTTTTTTTCTTTCAGCCTTTTTATTTAGGCAACAATATAGAAGCTAATGTTTGAATTTGAGAGCACCCACACTCCTTATCATTCTCAACTAGAAAGCTCCGACATATTAGGTGTTCATTTTTTCCCCTTTAACAATTATTCTGCAAATGTATCCAAGGTCCAAATATATTTTAATATAAAGAGATGCTAGTAGAATTGTTTAAGTTGTTGGCTCCATGTATATAAATATAATCCCCTACTAAATATATCACCATTCACTCTCTAGCAAAATTTACTAAAATGTTTTGGCTACAAAGTTTGTACGATGATATAGAAAGGAAATTTAGAACAACAGTGAAAGAAAACTTAGGACAAAAGTGAAAGAAAAACTTACCTGTAATTATTTCACCATTATTATTACATAAAGGACAGTGAGGAATGGATCAGAAATTAGCAGATCTGATTGTGTATGTAGAAAAGGAGTAATTCGTGTGGAGTGATAGAAGGGTAATGTTGTTCATATTTTTATTCATGTATTACTTAAATTGGAGAAGGAGCCTTGGAGTAACTGGTAAAGTTGATGACATGTGACCAGGAGGTCATGGGTTCAAGCCGTGGAAACAACCTCTTGCAGAAATGTGAGGTAAGGCTGTGTACAATAGACCCTTGTGGTCCGGTCCTTCCTCGGACCCGGCGCATAGCGGGGACTTAGTGCACTGGGCTGCCCTTTTTTTATTACTTATACCGGTATTAGCTATTCCATATTCTACCCCGCATAAAATAATACAACGATTCTCTCATAACTTATACATGTATTAGTTATGCGAGTTTTAAAATTACAAACCAAACGTGGTATTATTTTTATACCTGAATAACTTATCTCTTATCCAACTACCAAACATTGTATAAGTTATGTTGAGAATAATACATGAATAAGTGATCACTTATCCAGCTACCAAACGACACCTAAAAGTTTATCCAAAAGCAATATCTCCAATTTGAGTCTTAACCTTGTCATCTGTATTCATTTTAATTTCTCTTGCACCAAGGGAAGGCCAAGCTATTAATTTGGTTTGTCTGAATATAAAAACATGATTAGGAAATGCGTCAACAATTTTCCTAGGATAATCCACTAATAGATTTGCATATAACATTAATAGATAGATATTTTTCTCAATCACATTTTTATTTCTCTCTTTCAAAACATGCTACTACATGATAGAGGATATAAGTGTTACACCATAGGAAAATTGCGATATACTCCCTCCGGATCAAAAAAAAAATGTCCACCTAGCCATTTGCATACCCTTAAGAAAATATTAACTCCTAGAAAAAAAAAGATAATTTAACTAAATTACCCCTAATTAGGTAAACACTATTATTGCAGGAAGCTTATGGGATTGTCTTTGGACGAAGTTTATATTTTTTTAGTTCCATAGAAGCCACTAAGGGAATACAACAGCATGTAAACTTCAATGGATTATATTTGGATAAAGTAGAAAGAATGTTTCGAAGTGAATCTACTCTGTCTCTTGTTGTCCGATAGGAACAGAAAGAAATTGAGAGCATCGAGAAGTCAATCTGGACGTGTCTAATGCAATGCAAAAACTTCAGTCTATTTTTTTTTAAGTTCTTGCTTCATCCTTAATTAGAGAATTCTAGTTTGAGTCCTGAGAATGAAGAGGTCTTAGGTATAGCGCATTTTAACTTCAACATGAGATTTCTCAGCATGAATTCGAATTAGTCGAACCCCAAAATAAATACTCAACACCAAATGAAAATTTTTAAAAATTACTAATAAACTGCCAACTTTGAAATTTCTCATTCATTTTTAATGAAGATATAGAGACCCTCTCCATTCCTTTTCACTACGTAGAGAAAAAAACTAGAACAAAAAAAAGTGTTGCTGCTAATATAGGCTAGTGCATGCCCCAAATAAATCAAATTCAAAAACATGAGGCACTGATGGCTATTAAAAATATGAAGTACTGGGAGCAAACAAGACAATTTGTCCTCCAAAGGATGAGTGCGACATCCCAATTTGATTATGATCTCTCCTCTGAAAATATCACCCAAACCCCTAATTTATTGTATTTTACAGCTATGTGAAAACACACACACACTCTTAGCATCTTAAATAGTGCCCAACTGACCTACTTTCAATACTCTCATATATACCCCTACTTTGTGTGTGTATATATATATATGCTTCTTTCTTCTTATATAATAACAACAACAATAATAATAAATTCAGTGTAATCCCATAAGTAGAGTCTGAGAAGGGTAGTGCGTACGCAGACCTTACCCTACCTTGAGAAAGAGAGGTTATTTACAATAGACCATCGGTTTAAAAAAATGAAAAAGAATGCAGTAGAAAGAAGCAGAAATAACAAGATAATATAATAATCGAGCCTAAAGGAACAACAGGTAGTACCGTAGTAATAGAAATCTAAGAAGGCTACAGAAAAGATAAAAAATTTAAAACGGTCATCCTTAGCTAAATCTATTACAAGTCTCGAATTTAAGTTTTGAAAATATAAAATTATTCCTAATATAAATCGTTTTTAATGACTATATATAGAGAGAGCGCGCACAGCTCCGAATAATTAATTGATCGACAAATAAACTCTAATTACGTAATGGTTATAAATAGAAGCAAGCATCAATGTGTGATTAAGCAAGGATTAAATAAATGTGAAGTTTAGATTAATGATTATGCCGGGAATATGGAGGGCAGAATGTTGGATTGTATGGATGGCAAAAAAGCTACTAAAATCTAAATGAACAGTTTAAAGAAGTAGCCATATCTTTGCTCTTTTAGCTTTGTGGCTGCATGTCTTTATAATTCTATCTTGACTTTTAGATTCGCAAGATTCTTTCCCTCTCTTCTCCCTTTTTGGCTTGTTAAAGTTTTCTCCTTTAATGTCTTTTTTCTTGAATATATTATAGGATATATGCCGAGTTTATCCGAAACAATCTCTCTATCTTGAGAGGTAGAGGTAAGGTCTGCGTACATTGTACCCTCCTCAGACCCTACTATGTGGAATTTTCATTTGGTATGTTGTTGTTACGGTTGTATTATAGGATATATTACAAAACAATAGCCTAAAATATATTCTACCTGGATTCATTCAAGGTATGATTGTCAAATTAACTTCTAAATATTATTAACCTTTGGAACTTCGACCAAGCGACTTGATAGGCAAGCTACCTTGATCTATTTTTGGGCTTTGATTCGCTACGTTCAGAAGCTCCAACAAACCCTAATATGAAATAGAAGGGAAAACATATAAGTATTCATGAACTTGTTCCGAAATACCAGTTACACCTGATCTTTGCGAAGGTCCTATTACTGTCAGTTACACACTAATTAATTCGAGCTGGATTGGGATATCAAAGTAATGTTGTGGTTTTTGGCACTTCTATATGTTTGTGCATATATAAAAACATATTTTGGATATCAAAGAAAATGTTGTGGCCTACAAAGCAAGATCAAAAAAAAAATCAAGAGACCAGTCTTTGGGTACACGTTTGTGCGTATAGAGACATAATTAGAAAATATATTCTTGTTGTAAAATTAAAGGAAAAATTAAGCTCAAGGTTGCACTTCCATTGTACATTGTCAAAGTTTCAGAGAGTACTAATTATTATGAATAGATAAAAAGGAATGAAAATGAAAGATAAGTAAGAGAAGTTAAGCAACATGATATTTGCTTAAGACGAAACAAGTGTATTATTACAAGTACCAGACCACAGACCACAGACACAGAGTACTACTACACAAACCAAATACTTAGTTATGTCTTTAGACTTCCATAAAGGCACAGCCTTGAACAAATATTAGAACCATACATATATATATATCCATTAATATAATTGCAATGAAGAGGCGCAGCACGACAGATTTTTCTGACTTGATTTATGGAAAGAAGAAGTACCAACACGACGGATTGCTCTGGCTTCTTGATGCTAAATCTCATCAAAATTCTCCTCCTCGGAATGTGGTTCCTTCAAACATATCTCTCTGGAAATGGACTTATGCCTTCACTTTTTCTTGCTTCATGAGTTGTATAAATTCTCCAAATACTGCCCAGTTAAAGATAGGATCCAATGAGAATTTGACATAATTATGGCTTGATTTCGAATAGCTGCACTCAGATTCAAGCAAATCCTGGTTTTTCTCTATAGAATTGACCCTTTATCACTCTATTTATCTCAAAAGTTAACGATGGAAACTGAAATATAAGAGAGCTATCATGCGCAAAAGACGAGCTAGAAATGACTTAGACAACATAATCCTAACTAGGATTAATCAAAGTAAAGCAGTTCTTTAGAAGTTCTTTTGAGGAAGTGATTGGTGGTGTGACATCATTATTCTCAAGAGAGTAATTGTTTTTTGTCAATCCTCACAAAGACAGCAATATTTGTTAAAAGTTTACAGTTAAAGACAACCACTGAACAAATTGGCTGAGGTTTGTTGTTTACGAGGAGGATTGAGTAAGGATATATTTACCAGGATCAGAATCATGAGGCCCTGGAGATGCTTCGGGATGGTATTGAAGTGACATCAGCTTCATTTTAGAGGAGGCAAGACCAGCACAACTTCCATCATTTAAATTTACATGAGTCACCTCTACACCCTCTGGAAGAGACTCGGGGTCAACAGCATAGTTGTGATTCTGCATATGGAAAGTAATCAAGATTATAAAAAAATTAACTATATTACAAGTGTGTCCTAGTCTTGAGCACCTATCTGTTCCTTTACCAGCATTATTATCATTGTGCTAGCATTATCTTATTCTTGATTCTATTACTATTGTTGTTTCTTTTACTTTGGTTAGCTTTACTATTTTTACTATCAGTACTTTTCTTTCTTCAATATTTTCATCATAGCGCTTTACTCTTGCATTTCTTTCAACCTGCTCTGGAAAACAATCTTCTTGAGCCGAGAGTCTGTGGGAAACATCTTCTCTACCCCACGAAGGTAGGGGTAAGGTCTGCGTACACTCCACCCTCCACAGACCTCACTTGTGAGAATGGGACTCTACTGGGTATGTTATAACATGTAAACACCCACGTCCCACACTACAAATCTGAAGTACAAACAGCTCAAATTTAAACTAAAAACTAGACCATCATCATTATGCAATGAACGTAGTGCTTAAAGGGATGTACACGTTGATGAACTGAGGTATAATTGTAGAGAAATTTTGGAAATCGACAGAGCAACAATCAGCTAGAGTTTTCTATTGCACATACCTGGGCACTGATCTCAACACAGCCATTTCGAAGGTTTCGAACTGGATGATTTCCTCCATGGTGACCAAATTTCATTTTGAATGTCTTACCCCCCAATGCTTGACCAAGTAACTGGTGACCCATACAAATGCCAAAAACAGGAATTTTTCCGATAAGTTCCTTTACCGCTTCAACTGCATAGGGAACTGCAGAGGGGTCTCCTGGCCCATTGCTGAAAAGAACCCCATCAGGTTTCATCTTTAGAGTTTCAGATGCCGGCCATGTTGAAGGAACAACAGTGATTTTACAGCCATAGGATGCTAAGCGCCGAAGTATATTATGCTTGATTCCAAAATCATACGCAACAACCTTCATCCACCAGAGGGGCAAAAAGAATTAGTTTTCTCACAGAAACAATACTCTTTTCAAGAATCTAATAAACTCCAACAATACTGACATTGAAAGTTTCTTTATTTCTTCCATTATCATTGAACTCCCAATCTGAACCTGTTCTATCAACCCATTCGTAAGGAGATTTGCATGAAACACCACTGATTAAATCCACACCTACACAACGTAATACATTAATAATCAAATTCTTTGGTTTTATAATAAAGTATTTTTTCCTAAAATCAGGAAGAAACAAGGCCAGTAACTTACCTACAATGTCCCATGTACGGGACATTTCAAGAAGTTCTTCGTCACGTTTTGAATTTTCTGTGCTCAAGACTCCAATGAGGCTTCCGTCTTCTCTCAATCTTCGCGTAATTGCTCGAGTGTCGACATCATCTGTTGCATGGTAAAGTGGCTAACATCAGAGAATTTGAATTCCTCAGTTTGACATGGAAATGACAAGTGATCTTGTATAGGACACACATAGGACTTACATATACCCATGATGTTCCTTTCAGCCAAATAGTCACCAAGTGTCTCTGTGCATCTCCAATTTGAGGTGCTGAGAAATATACAACAGTTTAACACTATAAACACCATACAGTTTGAAGCTGGATTTGTAAAGCAGGGCATAGCGACCAAACCTGATACTTAAACTTCTAATGACTAATCCTGCAAGAAAGCACTGCATCGATTCTTCATCACCTGCCCAGAGAAATTCCAAAACGGTCAAAAAAGAGTATTCAAACTGTGATAAAATAAGAGAGAAAATATTATTATTGAATTGTTGTATCTACATGATTACACTGAGCTCTATTTATACACTCCATTACAATCATTTTCCTACTAGGATACTATACATGAAATCATATTCCTATTCTACATTACAATCATTTTACTAGTAGGATACTATATATGAAAAACTCTATTCTAACACTCTCCCTCAAACTTGTGCATACAAGTCATATGTATCGAGCTTGTTACAGATGTAATTAATACGAGGGCTAGTGAGTGACTTGGTGAAAATATTTGCAAGTTGATCACTCGACTTCACAAATTTTGTAATAATATCACCAGAGAGTATACCTGATCTGGATTGAGCAACCTCAATATCTAAAAAATACCTCAGCCTGTTGAGACCTTTAGTACGAGTCATGCCAAACTCCTGAATTATTGTGCTGAATTTTCCAAACCGGGCTCTGGGAGACTGTTTCATACCATAAAGTGACTAACGCAATCGGGCTAGACTCCCCCTGAGCAACAAAACCAGGTGGTTGCTCCATATAAACTTCCTCCTCAAGATTACCATGGAGAGAATAGCATACTTCACGAATGTGTCCAAGCCTATTACAATAACTACACCTAGGTCGAGATCTTCCAAGACGACCTCATCCTTGTCGCTTCTTCATGGACTGTGATGTGCAATTTTCTGA
Organism: Anisodus tanguticus; assembly: GCA_034509755.1. Taxonomy (NCBI): domain Eukaryota; kingdom Viridiplantae; phylum Streptophyta; class Magnoliopsida; order Solanales; family Solanaceae; genus Anisodus; species Anisodus tanguticus. The sequence goes on from CM067558.1 coordinate 2,462,702, forward strand.
TCTCCTCCTTAGAGGTTTTGAAGTAATCATAGGACTTGAACTTCCAATTCCCGTGTTTTGGAGTTTAACATATCAAAATCGAGAGACGTAGCAAAATCTGACTTGAAAGATGGATGGAATCTGACGAACATAACCCAAGATGAAAATCACCGAGATAGGGCCGAAAAAGGGTGCATGTGCGGCGCGTGAAACTGACACGTTAGCCGGAGCTAGCACTTCGAGCGGCACGTGGTGGCGCGTGAGTGGGTATTTGTTGGAACCGTTGATTGAGTTTTGGTCGGAAGAGATTGATCTACCTCGTGGTGGTGTTGGAATTTGCGCAACACTACCCAAAAGTAATTTTGTAGCGGACAACTATGTTGTCACCGAAAATATTGCACAGTGACTGATTTGCTTTCCTGAAAATTATTGAAAATTTGCACAACAATTAGTCTCTCACTAGCTTGAACCTGATCTATGTTGTGGTGTTGTCGGATTCTGTACAACACCACTAGATAGAGATGTGACGCTAGCAATCACCGGAAAAATTATACACGGTGGTGATATTTATTATTTTCTCGAATCTTCGCTGCAATATTGCAGCGCGAATACTTTCTTACTAATGCTCCGGAAGAGAAGGACGCAAAACAATCGTCGGAATTGAGGCACGCGACTGTGATGATATTTTGTGCGTAGGATCGAAATGATGACACAACTCTACGGGACGCAAAACTGTCGCCGGAATTGAGGCACGTGACTTTGATGGTATTTTGTGGGTAGGATAGGAATGATGGCACGACCCTACGGGAAAAGAAATTATACCGAAAAAGTTGTCGAAACTCGAAGAAAGTAGTATGGGTCAGCTCGGAATCTCTATGCGATGCTGACAATAAAAACAATTCTTAAAAGAATTCCCCGAGACAACGTGGATTCGCCAGAACCCTAGTTCCGACGATCGAAATCTGGAAATTGTTCACGACGAAATTACTATTCACGTCAGAAAACAATGTTCGTCCGGCACTGTTCACGAGGCACTGTTCACACCTACTTATTTTGAGAGAATATTTTATTTATAAATATGTAAAAGTTCTCTATCATCTTCGCTCTACCATTATCTTTGGTCAGACGGGAGACACATTGGCTAGTGCCGCCCGCCGGCAGCGAAAGCTCTTTGATTCTCTATCAAGACCATAGAAGCTTTAATACCATGTGAGAAAATATTATTATTGAATTGTTGTATCTACATGATTACATTGAGCTCTATTTATAGACACTCCATTACAATCCTTTTCCAGCTAAGATACTATATATGAAATCCTATTCATATTCTACATTACAATTCTTTTCCTAGGATACTATATATGAAAAGCTCTATTCTAACAAACAAAAGTAACAATTAGTCATGAAGCAAACGCTAAACGCACCGAAATTGACCCCAGTATTCCCGATATGAGGGTTAGTCATCAACACAAACTGGCCCGCATAACTGGGATCTGTAATTATCTCCTGATACCTGTAATATCAGGAAATAGAGATAGCTCGTAAAATGGACACTCAAAAGAATCTGAAAAAGAAAAAAGTAGCAAGAAGTAGAAAGAGATGAAAGTAGAGCGCAAATAAATTCTTTTTTTCCTGCATTCTCTGAGTAACTCTATGAGGTACACATCAAGAATCAAAATATGGGTAGCGAAGATAATATATGCTTCGGATTTACAATGTCAGTTTTCCATCTTTTCTGCATTATTTCCCATTTTAGAGGCACTTAGAGACTTCTTTCATTTTCCAAAAAGACAACTTTGTGGCCTAAGATTTGAAATTAGATTCCTCCAAGTTCAGCCAATATATTATATATCATTTGAAAGAATTTCTCCAAAGAGATAGGAGGCGGATCAGCAAAGAAATAGAAGCTGATGTAGATGTTAACAGTAACGGGTTTTAAATAAAGGTCATACATCATATTTCTCAGATTTCATTTTGTCGCACTTTTTAGATGCATATTTCATAAATGATAGAGCTCTCTTAGAAATATAACTGTCTTAACACCTCAATTTCTACTTAACTCCTTTTCAAACAGAGCATACAAGGATATAATAACTAGAAAAAGAGAACAAATTCTACATTCTCATGAACCCATGGTTATCATTCTAGACATATGAAAAAACTGAAGAATAAAAAGCATACAAAATAGTATAGGAGATGTTTATGCACCCAGAGGTGTGGCTTAGTGGTTGATGAAGTCGAAATGAAAACCATGGAGAACCCAGCTTGAGTCTCAGTAGATCCGAAAAATCTAGATATGCACAAAGCTGATTTGAACACCATTGTTATTACCCAAAAGAAATAAGGGGATTTTCTTCTTATTGGAGAGAGCTTTGATGTATTCATTTTCTAGGGAAGAAGTTTTCCGGGAAGAAAAACTAGTTCACTTCTTGAGAACATCTCATGTATTTCTTCAGGAAAGAGGTAATGAAATCATTTAGCAAAGAACCAAGAGTAGTTGAATCATATTTACACAGGATAAAACATCCACTAAAGTAGAAAACAATACACGCTTGGACTTTTTTCCCGGGGGAAGAGGGAGCGCTGGGGAATTGCTTGAATGAAAGCTAAATTTTATTTAACAGTTCTATGCACAAGTTGAGGTAACGACACCTTAACTGAAATCATTGAGCATAGATCAGCATATATGGATGTTTGTACGACCGAATTTCAAAATTAAATAAATGTGTGGGGAATGATTATGAAACAAGCCTAAATAGTTCTGTTCTAGTTCATTATAAATACTCAGACTACCACCTAAATTGGATAAGCCTGAAAGCTAAAGATAATTTAGTACACAACGTATCTTTTAAGAAGATATGCAGTTATACAATTAGCAAGTAAAAGAAATTGTGTTACCCAGTTAAAGATGTATTAAAAACCACTTCTCCAACTTGGGTTCCACGAGCACCAAATGATTTTGCCTTCCAAATTGAACCATCCTCGAGAACAAGTCTAGCATCTGCTACCTTCCAAGGTCTTTCAACCAGACTTGCAGCTCCTGCACCTCATCCAGGAAAATATTGAATCATTAAGAGTTCTAATATTCACTATTGAGTTAAAATAAATCTAAAATAAGAAGAATAAAGGTCCTTGAGCTCATAAAATGAATTGACAATAATGTAAAGAAAAGTTAATAGCAGTGAGCTAAAAGATGGAAAGATAACAAAGACTCGCACCATACTGAAATTGAGACAGGACTAAATATGTCTCAGCTTATAGAAAAACTAAAAAAAAAAGACACCAAAACCCAGAAAATTACAACAAAATCTCATTTCACCCTTTTTGTGTGACTAAATTAGATAATTCAATGAAACCGCAAACAAACTAAAGCCCCATAAAACCGATAAATGAAGTAGCCCAGCTTTCTCTACAGTATAAGCTGACATAAGACCAACAATTTCCAATGCTTAGTTGACGAGGTTTGGAACATGGGCTTGTAACCAAAGCGCAAACTACAAAAGATGATTTTGCCCAAAATCTCCCATTTTCTGGACCAATCTCCATAAATGAAGACAGAGAAAAATATTAATAGTGAAGACACACCTGGCTTGGGGCACCATTGGTGTTTCTATTAACGAAACAGCCGTCAAGGGCCTTCAGCATTTTTTTTCTGGTCCAACGAAACGAAGAAGGCATCCGATTAGAGTGCCTTCCTCACTTAAATTATCGGTCCAGCTCCTTCCTGGAAAAAAAAATGGAACCACAACCCCTCGACCATTTTATCCAACCAGGCAGGCAGTTTTCTTCCAAAAATTCCAGCCATTCAAAAAAATGCTTGTGCACACTTTGGAGCGTGTGGAACATTAGAACCGGTTCAAAAGTTGGAGAAAATCAACATTTCACCAAATTTCAGACCTTGAAAAGTTTCCGCAAAAGGTAAATATCTTGGCTGTTTGTAAAGTGTGCTTCTATGATAGTAGATAAATAAATGTATTCAAATGTGTGCTAATCACAGCTAGAAACATTTGAATTTAAACAATGGCTATAAAATAAGAGTCTCAACAAAACAGTATAAGGCTACATCTTAAATTCTTACAAACATAAAAATTCATAACGAATACAAATTATTCTCATTGCTCTTTGCAATTTTTGCTAGTTTTTCTTCACCCTCTTTTCATTTTTTGGTTTGACCAAAGGTATATTGTATAAGCAGTAGAAAGGAGGTACTGTACATTACAGAAGTTTACAATGCTTTCTGCTCCTTCAAAGCCTGTAAGGAGTTCTGAAAAGTAGATGATCGACAGAGTTAGCTACAAAATTCCTTCCACTCCAGCTATGCAAAATTAAATACATTAAAATTTAATCTGAGCAGTACAATCTTTAATCCGTTCAAATGTCCTTCTATTCGCAGAGGAGCTTTTCTTCAGCAACTCTATCTCCTTATTTCTCTATATTCTCTCTTTTCTCATCTTGTATCCTTTCTAGCTTGGAATAGCATAAACAGCTCCCGGTAAATGTTTCATATGATCTCTGTTACTTCACTCAAAGCAGATTATTTTCACAGTTTCACTCTCAGGTCATCCAATATTTCAGCAAAAGTGGACATTTACTTCTTAACATTTGATTATATAGTACAAACGCATACAAAATTTACATTTTTGGTGCAGCTTGATTGTGTCTCCATCTTATTTTTTTGGAATTTCTGGTTATAGCAGAGAGAGATTGCTCCTCAGCTTTTGTACGGTTGCTATTACCTCCTTCGTACTAATACTATTATATCAATAAAAACTACATAACCTTATTAAAAAGATTAAATATTTCAGCTAAGTTTCGGTCACTTTTGCTGCAGGAAGTCATATGGATGCAGAATCTGATTGTCTGGACGAGAATATGCCGTTAAAAACTTAACTGATGGTAATTTTTGGACAAAATATGTTGCCTTTATGAGACATTAGGTTGTTTTATGTTAACCAGTTTATTACACGGATGAACTGGTCCAACCAATAACCCCCTGTTTGGATGGTTGTTTCCCGTGGTTCATTATTGTATTGTTTTCTATAAAACCATGTTTGTTTCCATTGTTCTTAAAATTATGTTGTATGGTGTTGTAAACCCGTTGTAGTTACGTGGTTATATAACCATGAAAAAACCCAATTTTTTAAACCACGGATTTGGTGGTTTTTGCGTGGTTACGTATTTCATTTACCCATTATACCCCCACCCTATCCACCCCCTCCATCACACCCAAATCCACCCCACCCCACCAACCACCCTCGACACCCCACAACCACCCGCCACCTACTTATCTTTTAAAGTTTCTATTTGATCATTTACCTTAGTTTTAGTATATCTATAAATTAATTTGTAATTATGGGATAAAAGTATTTTAGTAAACTTATATGTTATTATACAGTACCATACAGTCAAACCAAACAATAAAAATGTTATTAAACCACAATAAACTATCTATCCAAATATTGTATTCATTAATACAGTACCATACTATACAATCTGATACTGTACATTATGAAACCATGGGTAACCACCCTCCAAACAATACGTAAGGATATTTTTGGTAAAAAAAAACTCATCAGCAATCCAAACCCTAAAAAGAAAAAAGAAAACAGAAACTCCAACAAAAACATACGCAGAAATTACAAATAATTGGCGCAATAATTCAACACCGTAAAGAGAAAAAGGAAGAAGAAGAACACTCAACAAAGCATAGCAGTTGAATAACTGAAAAACAACCTTAAAATGCAAATTAATTATAATTTACCATCTGAAGAGAGGTTATTCGAAGAACATTTAACATTGAAAACTCTGAAATTTGCAGACTTTTTCGAAAAAATTGCGCTGGTTATTATGGTGGTGGAAATTGCATTTGCACAATCCATGGCTGAGCTTCTGTTAGGGAAAAAATATTTCTTCTTCCAAACTTTGGATACTGAAACTATGGATACTGAGCCCTAACTATTATTTGGGCCTTCTTATTTGGGTTGGACACTAGTAGTACTCTTATTTAACTTGTAGTCAAGCTAATCTAACATGTTTTTAGTATGTTGGTATCATTTCTATGTTTTCTTTCTGTATATTCCTCCCTCTCAAAATATTTGTCATATTTATTATAAATAGATATCTTAAATTATTTATTATTTTCGGATTTCAAGACAAAATTAATTATTTTTTCCTACTTTACCCTTGACGGAATTTTTCTTGAAGACTATAAACTCCTTGATTTGGGGTGTTATTATTCTAGTGCAAATACCAACAACAAGCCAACCTTGTTATCTTAAACACCTGATCACGTTTTACAACATGTAATTACTACAATTAACTATTTTCGGTTAAATATACACGGTACATAGGATATAATTTAGTCTCCTAGTTTAGATAATGTTGTAGTGTAATTAGTATTATTACACTACAACATTACCTAAATTAGGAGACTAAATTATATCCTATGTACCGTGTATATTTAACACTTTCTTCACCATACTAAAGTTGATGATTCAATGGATATTGTTGAAGACCAAAAGAAGAACGTTGAAGATTCGATTGTAACTGTTCGGCACGAGTTTGATTTGAATGTGGTTGATACTTGGATATGATTTGAACAAATTTCCGGATGGCGGGTATTCCTTCTTCAATCAGATATGACCTTGAAATTTCTCCAGTAACTTAAGTTATTGGTTTTGTTTCCGGTGTGCATGCGGGTCTATTGGCGCTGCTTCTTTTGACTGACTCTTGCGTGACAAAAGGAAATATGTCATTTTTTTTCGGAAAATATTGCATTTCCTTCTGTATCGAATCTTGGTCTAGCCAAAGAAGCTAAAAACATTACTTTCGCAATGTAATTTTTGCTCCTGCAAGTGCGATATGGCTCTTCTTTATCATGTAGCATGTAGTAACGCTCCGATCTTTTTGTCATATACAACCATATCTCGTCTATATAGACAACATTATACATGTCAATAAACTGACGGAGCATGTGGTATGTTATCACCATCAATCATTGATAGATAAAATCGCAAAAGAGATATTTTATTTTCTTCGGTTAAATGTGATTTTAGTGCATTTGTATGTCGGCGAATTTCCTTCGATCGCAAACGCCTAGCTACTCCAAAACTTTTAATTTAGTATTTTTATTAGTATGTGTACCCGCGCGATGCGCGGTATGTTTAAAAAAACAAAGCGAAGAGGCATAATAGAAATAAAACTATATGAACCGTATATGATATATATTACCGATTTTATATTCTCTCACATCTCTCTTTTCTCCAACTCCGTATGGTCCCTCTCATTCTGTAAACTTATAAATATCCAGGAGTATTTTCGGATGTTAATATTTTGAAACACTTTTAAAACTGTCGTATTGTCTTTGATATTTTTTATTTAGGAAAATGTTTACAGGAGAATCAGTTTGAACCAGACCTGTCCAAAGCTCGGGTCGAGGCGGGTCTAGGGCCTTTTTTTTTCTGCTTGCCCGACCCTGACTCTGTTTTATTTTTTAATTTTCAAACTCTTGCCCTGACCCTTCGGGGACCCTACGGGTCATGGGTCGGCCCTGACCCGCTCTACAAAATAAAATAAAACAATAAGCAAACACTGCAATTCTACCAAATCCGTTATCCGATATAATTTGTCACCAATTAAAAATTACAACAAACATAAACATGAAATCATTAAAAATAACACCAAAAAGAACTGAAGCAGATTCCACACTTTTAGCTGAGTCGAATACCATTCAGGAGCGTATTTTCCACACTTTTAGTTGTAAATCCATAAACAAACAAGAGGCAAGTACAAACCAACATCACGATAATTCATCAACATCGTCATAAGCATCATCATCGTCATCATCATCACTAGATTCTTCTTAATTTGTCCCTTCACCGGAGAGGAGAGGAGGCCCGAGCAGGAGAGGAAGGTTGAACATAAGTGGAGAGGAAGGGGTGGCGGATTGAAGTGAAGAGGATGCTGAAGGGTTAACCCTTCACTTATATAGCGAAGGGTTAAGTCACGCGGGTCAGGGCCGGGTCGGTGATCAGGCTGGATCAGACGGATAAAAAACTCTGACCCTGGCATGACGCTACATATGAACGGGTCTCCGCTTTTTTGGGTCAACCGCTCACGGGTCAGATATAAGCTGACTCTGATTCTGGTTTTTTCGGATCGGGTCGGGCGGGTCCCCGGCCCAATGAACAGGTCTAGTTTGAACCAAAATAGGCCATGGCCCGTGCTCCACTGGGTTTCGATGCAGTTTTTGTCACAATCTTTGTTTGTTCTACAACAGCTAACTACACTTAGCCAAAGGCCTTGATTTATTTTTCAAATACTTTTTCTTAAACCCACAAAAAAAGATTTATCGAGTTACTCAAAATCTTAAGTAGGATCATGAAAATTATGTGGCAAAACCAAATCAAGTAGGTAATTGGCTTTGTCTAGCTATTTTACTTTGGAGTTAATCTACTATGTTATTTAGTCCACATAAGTTGAAACTGACGGGAGAATGGTTATACTATTTATATCTTTCAATTTAGTCACCCCCAGGGTATTGCTTCTCATCACCTAGAGACACCTAAACTTTTGATATTGATTTTTCATATATTCTACATAAGTCAACAATTATTTTATTGATAGAATATTATCATATCTTGTATATTATTATTGATAGAATATTACCATATTTTGTATATCTTTTATATTAGATAAATTTATATTCCAATTGTAATTATGAAGATTTAGTTATCTAGTTTGTAATTATGTAACACTATATATATTGGATACAATAATCAATAAAAGGCAAGGAACATATTCCTACATGGTATCGGAAGCCAAATTCTTTCTTCAACTTTCCTCTCTTCCTCTCCAATTTTCAATGGCTGAACAACCTAACTCTTGAGATGGAAAATGTTCAGTATTTATCTTTGACGGAATTATTTAAGATTCATTGTTGTGTATACAAAGTCGACAATATCATCCCTCCAAAATCAAAGCCCCTAGAAAGACCTGATGATTCTGACGATGAATTTTGATTCCACTTAGATGTGGTTGTCCTACAATGGATCTATGACACGATCTCGAATGATCTATTGCATACAATCATTGAAACCGATGTCACTACACGACAAACGTGGGAGCGCTTGAAAAGTATATTTCATAACAACAAGACACAATGTGCCTTATATCTGGAAAATCAATTTCAGGCCATTCAGCATGATGATTTTCCTAATGCGTCGGCCTATTGTCAAAAACATAAGATGATTGTCGATCAACTCTCCAACGTCGGTGCATCGGTCACTAATCAACGATTGGTGATACAACTTATTGCGGCTTTGAATAAAAATTATGACGGCGTCGCTACCATCCTCCAACAAAGCACGACATTGTCTCCGTTTTATGAGGCTCGTTCGAGACTCATTCTTGAAGAAACCAGAAAAACAAAGCGGGCGGTGATTAATGCCAGTTAGCCGACGTCGCCCTCGTAGCCACCGACGACAACCATGCTAACCCAAGAGGCTCAGCTCCCGCCCCATCCCACAGGCAAGCCAATGATCCGGCATATGGCTCACATTCCCGAAATAACAACAGATAAAGAAATTCTGGGAACAACGGCGGAAATAGCAATGGCAACGCCGGAAATAATGGCAGCGGCGACATGAGGTAGCCCCCGCCGACTGGCAGCTACCAACAATGACAGCAACACTGGCAGCAGCCTCCGTCATGGGCTGCCTACCTTGCCCCTACTCGACGTCCTCATGGGCCCAACCTCTGGCCCGACAGGCCTAGTCTGGCATCCTTAGTGCACGTCAACACCAGGCATACAGTGCACATGTTTCTCCTCCTTAAACCTACGCACCTACGGATGTTGAGGCAACTATGAACACGATCTCTCTCAACGTTCCTGACAACGGTTGGTACATGAACACTATAGTCACATCTCATAAGACGACATCCCAAGGTACTATCTCGTCTTATTTCAATATGAGCAATTTAAATCATAATATTATTGTTGGTAGTGGACAAGGCATTTCCATTCGAGGTTATGGATAATCATCTATTTCCCCACCACCACCACCACCACCACCCCGTTAGCCTTAAAAATGTCATTCGTGCCTCGAAACTTATAAAAAATCTAATCTTTGTGCATCGCTTCACAACCAATAATAATGTTTCCCTTCAATTTGATCATTTTGGTTTTTCTGTGAATGACCTTTTGATAGGGATGTGAATACTGAAATGTGATAGCACCGGGGACCTTTATTCTATCACCACCTCTGTCAGCCATCCAGCCTCATATCCATCAACCTTTGCAGCAACTTCGTCTCCTTTATGGCATAATAAATTAGGACATTCGGGAGACTTTGTTTTACGCTCCCTTAGCAAAAATAAATTTATTGCTTACAAACATGTCCCTTCTCCTCCTGTTTGTGAATCTTGTATTTTGGGAAATATGTCAAGTTGCCATTTTATTCTTCATTCACTTGTACTTTAATTCCTTTTGATAAAATAAAAAAAAAGGGCAACTCGGTGCACTAAGCTCCCACTATGCGCGGGGTTCGGGAAAAAACCGGACCACAACGGTCTATTGTACGCAGTCTTACCTTGCATTTTTGCAAGAGGTTGTTTCCACAACTTAGTGATTTATGGACTTCTCCTATCTCAAGCACAGTCGGGAATCGATACTATATGTTATTTTTAGATGATTATTCAAACTTTCTATGGACGTTTCCCATTGGTAATAAGTCCCAAGTCTATTCTAATTTTTCGTCATTCAACACCTTCATTAAGACACAATTTGAAAAGTATTAAATGTTTTCAATGTGACAATGGGAGGGAATTCGATAATAATCAATTCAAACTTTTTTGCGCCAAATACGGCCTTGTTTTTCATTTTTCTCGTCCCCACACCTCTCCACAAAATGACAAAGCCAAACAAAAAATTAGAACCATAAACAACTTAGTTCGCGCCCTCCTTGCTCACGCCTCTATCCCCCCCCCCCCCTCAAATTTTTGGCATTACGATCTATCAATGACAACATATCTCTTGAACATTCTCCCAAACAAGTCTCTTAAATACAAGTCACACACTCAAGTTCTCTATCTTCGGGAACCTTCCAATAAGCATTTATGAACTTTTCGGATGTCTGTGCTATCCCCTCCATCCCTCCACAAAAATCAACAAGCTGCAACATCAATCAACCCCCCCTCCCCCGTGCGTCTTTCTTGGCTACCCCCACAATCATTGAGGTTACAATTGTTATAACTTGTCAAGCCGAAAAATAATCATTTCTAGGCATGTCATATTCGATGAGTCCCAATTCCCATTTTCCAAACTCAATTCTCCATCCCCAAATTCCTATGACTTCCTAAATGATGGCCTAGATCCCCTTCTAATTCATCACTTACAAAAATCAGTCATCACCGATATCGGCAGTCGTCCCCACCACTACCGTCCCGAGGCGGGCAGTCCACCCAGCCCCGCAATGGGAGCCTAGGAACAGTCTGTCACGATCTTCTATCTTGATTGTCTCTCAGCTAGCCCCCTCTCCCTGATGCCACTGTCCCTTCTTGGCGCCACCCCCTACTCCCGACAGTCTACTCAGTCCTGCCTCCACTTCTCGGCCACCCCATCCCAATCTTGTCCAACCTCCCGCGGCACACCCACGGACAATGGAAACCCGTGCTATGCACGAAATTTCCAAACCCAAACGACTATTTAACTTGTCCACTTTGGTTGCCCCTTCCCCTATTTCTCGTAATCCGAAAGATGCCTTGTCCGATCTTAATTGGAAAAATGCAACGATTGACAAATATAATGCTTTTATTCAAAATAATACGTGGGATCTAATACCTCGTCCTCCTGATGCTAATATTATTCGTTCTATGTATATTTTTCGATATAAAAAGAAATCTGATGGTTCTTTTGAGAGGCACAAGGCCCGCCTACGTCCACCATAGGCTCGGCGAGCTGTCCTCCTAGATTTCCCGAAGGTAATGCCAGGGCCTTTTCAGGACTGACGAATCTTGATGCCAAGAAGGAGACCAACTAGATGAGATTATTCCAGCAAATAGCAGAAGAATACACTTTGAATTTGATAAATGCATTGCTTGTGAAGTATGTGTGTGTCGGTCTTTCGTCTCTTCGCCTATAGACGGCGGCTTGGCTTCGCTATCGCTCATTTAGGTGATGGCAGGTCTCAACAGGTGGGAGTGTATTGTGATGAAACTTTTAGTCCAGTGGTGAAATCAGTGACTATTCGGACCATTCTCAGTATTTGCTTTGTCCAAGTCTTGGCCTATTCACCAGTTTGATATTTAAAATGCTTTCTTGCATGAAGACCTTCATGAAAACATATATATGCATCAACCTATGTGATTCAGGGATCCGATTCATCCATATTATGTGTGTCTTTTGAAGAAATCACTCTATGGACTAAAACATGCTCATCGTGCATGGTACCAACGGTTTGCTGATTTTGTATCTTCTATCGGGTTTTCACATAGCAAATCTGATCATTCGATGTTCATCTATAGCAAGGATAATGACATGCCATACATCCTACTATATGTTGACGATATTATCCTCACCATATCTTCTGATGCACTTCGCCGATTCATTATGTCACTCATTGCCTCTAAGTTTGCTATGAAGGATTTGGGCCCCTAAGCTATTTTTTAGGCATTGTTGTTACGAGACATGTATGTGGCTTATTTATTTGTCAAAGGAAGTACGCCGAAGAGATCCTTGACTGAGCAGACATGCCGTCTTGCAAACCGACCCGCACACCGGTGGACACTAATTCCAAACTCAATGCTTCTTTGGGTTCTCTATATGCCGACCCGACTCACTATCACAGTTTAACAGGAGAGTTGTAGTATCTCACTTTCACGAGACCAAATATATCTTATGTCGTACAACAAATATGCACAACCCGATAGATGAACATATGAATGCCCTCAAACGTATTTTGAGATATGTACAAGGTATTCTTCATTTCGGCTTACACCTGTACAATCCTCACTCTCTAGTCTCACATCTTATTCTGATGCTAACTAGGATGGATGTCCTGACACTCGTTGATCCACGTTGGGTTACTGTGTGTTCCTTGGAGATAACTTGCTTTCTTGATCTTCTAACAAACAACCTACTCTGTCTCGATCCAGTGTTGAAGCTGAGTACAGAGGTGTAGCGAATGTTGTTGGATACACAACATTCTACTTGAGCTTCACTGCCCATTCCATAAGGCTACAATAGTTAACTGTGATAATGTAAGTGCGATATATCTTTCCGACAATCCCATTCAATATCAGCGCACTAAACACATTGAAATGGATATTCGCTTTGTACGTGAGAAAGTTGCTCATGGACAAGTTCGTGTTCTTCATGTCCTTCCCGATATCATATTGCTGACATATTCACTAATAGACTTCCGCGCATACTCTTTGATGACTTCCGAGCCAATCTCAGCGTACGAGAACATCCCTCTTCAACCGCGGGGTGTGTGATAGAATATTACCATATCTTGTATATATTATCATTGATAGAATATTACAATATTTTGTATATCTTTTATATTAGATAAATTTATATTCCAATTGTAATTAGAAAGATGTAGTTACTTAGTTGGTAATTATGTAACACTATATATATTATACATAATAATCAATGAAAGGTGAGGAACATATTCCTACATTTATAATAACGTATTTCTGATATAATAATATACTACTTTTGAATTAATAGGCTTTTAGGTGTTGTAATACCAAAAAGCTTCCAATAGCCACATGTAACACACACAAAAAAAGATTAATGGCATCATTGATATAACTCAATCATATATATATATATATAGAGAAGTAAGAAACATCTTTTGGGTAGTAACTTGTAGGTGATATCAGTTATTATGTTCTCAAACCCTGGTCATTCAGGCATATCCCTTGATTTACTAGTAATAGTGTTGAGAGACCAAAATTACTATCTTCAGAAATAGTCTGGCGTAAGCCGAGAAGCTGAATATAAAAAAAGAAAGAAGTAAGAAACACTCATTTATAGACCTTGATTTGAGTAGACACAGGTCTCCATGTTTTGGCGATTGTTTTTCGCTTTTTACAATCCATGCCAACACGCTAGCTCCTTCAACGTGTCTCCGATTTATAGTTGAAACCGTACGAAGAAAACATCTCCGCAATAATTACTTCCGCCATAAAATGTTCGCCTTCTATTAATCAAATCTAATTAGTTGACACATAAAATCACCACTTAAAACTCCTGTAATTGATTTCTTATTTAATGTCAGTTCGTTACCTTTTGGGAGGCCTACGCCCCATAGAAACTGCCTGAGACTGTCCCTTGGCCCGTAGGACCTGACATAAGGTTAGAATTCTAGTCCTTCCATAGTGGTATCTCACTGATGGCCCAGGATGTAATGACCGAAAAATGCCTAAAAAATCAAAATGCATTATGGTAAAGATCATACAAACAGCTTAAACTTCAAAATAACCAATGAAGGAATAATTAAATTTTGCAATGCATATATATATATAATACCTATGAGACACTACAAGGACAATTTTTTTTTATCACATTAGTAGACAGAATCAAATTGTACACGAGTCTGCAAAAAAATAGTTGACACATGAAATAAACACTTAAACATCAGAAACGAAAAAAAAGGAAAAAAATGAAACATAAAATTAGCAAAGGTATAAGAGCAACATCTGAAGGTGGATCCATGAATTACAACCTTTAAGCGAGTGGTCAACTTTATAGAACTTGAACGCATGAAAAGAATCACATATGCTTCAGCTATAGGATCTATCATGTATGCCATGACATGTACGAGGCCAGATATGACCTATGCACTTAGTATGACTTACAAATTCCAGCAGAATTCTGAGGAAGAACACTAGAAAGCAGTCAAAAATATTCTTAAGCATCTTAGACGAACTAAAGAATATTTCTTAGTCTCATCATGCAAGGGCCAAATATCTGCAAATTTAACAACGACTATTGTACTATAGAGATTAGGAGCAAATTGATCTAATATATAGTTAAAAATTGCTATAGCGAAAATTTCGTGGTACCCAAACATAATTAAACTTGCATGGAAGCATAATCATCTTACTAAGACATCATCGGATAAACTGAAAAGGATTATGGCAACGAAGTTTTAGTGGGATGGTGTGTGAAGTGGAGTTAGTGGGTAAATGGGGTAGTTTAATTAAAACTAATTAATATAAAAAATCTGATAACTTCCCAACAAAAAAGTCCTAATTAAAATTCAAAACTAATTAATAAAAAAAATCTGATACCAAGATTCTCTACAGGACTCATTCACGATTTTAAATTCAAAATTTTAATTAAAATTTATTGTTAAGTTTTAAAGTTAATAAAACTTGTATATCTAAATAACAGTATATTCTAAGTACCTTTTTAGTATGATATGAATCCAAACAACAATATATATTTTCACCCGAAATGTATATATGTAAGAGTTGTGATGACCCAAACTTAAGTTCTTAATTTTTTTTATAGGTCAATTCAAATGAATAATAAATAAATTAACTTAACTACTTGTCATAATCCTAGGTCATACTTCCTTCTTTTTTCAAGAACTGTTTATGTCTCTAGCATGATCACTTGATGAAATCTGGAGGGAAGTGGAGTAAATGGCCGATACTACTGGAAGGATTTCTCTTTGGATAATATATACTGTAACTGGTATTCTTGTAATCGGTCTAGTATTTTCTTTTATGGTTCATTTCTGTTATCAATGAAACCGAAAGAAAGAAAGAAATCAGTGCGTTTCGTATAGATCGAGACTTGTATAGATATAGATATAGATATTATTATTATTAATATTTTATTATTATTATTATTATCATTATTGACTATTGATTATCGATATATGAATGGTTATTCATCTAATAACTTCCAAAATTATTCACGGTGTTTCCAACTTTTCCTATCCTTCCGTTCTTGACGTTCCATCATTATCTTATTTACTTTTTATATTTATTTTTTAAATTCAAAATAATAAGTAAAACTAACAACTAATTTCTTGTCCTAAATGTCCAAGTGGCTTTTTTCTAGGTTACCATTTGGCTTAATCGGTGCCTTTTTCTTTGGTTTTTAATAATAGATAGATTATTCATATAGATAAGTTTCTTCCTTCCTTATTCTGTTATTATTTAATTTAAATTTAAGTTTCATCTTAAGATGTTCTTTTAACTTATAATATAAATTGTCTATATAATATTAACCAAAGATTGATTAAATTTTTTCTAAAAGATAATATGTGATATAAATTTAACAGTTTTGATTTAGAGCCTGTTTGGCCAAGTGGGTTTGAGGTCAAAAGCATTTATTTTTGAGACAAAAACACTTTTTTAAAAAAAATTTTATTTGAGGTGTTTGACCAATTAGTAAAACTGCTTTTAAGTATAAACAGAAGCAATTTTTCTGCGGTTAGGGAGAAACAATTTTTTTTTGCTTCTTGAAAAAAGCAAAAGCAGAAGCAGAAATAAATTTCTGTTCAAGATAAAAATATCTCTATCATAAATACATATTTACCAAGTATATCCCACGAAGACCACAACCCATTAATTTCTAATTAATAATCATTTATTTTATTTTACGTTGTATTTTTGTCCTAAATTTTAAAATTTATTTTTTAAAATTACTTTTTGGAATGATTTTAAATTTTATTTTGGTTGATGTTTTTAGTATGTTTAAATCATTATGTTGATATTGTATCAATATTTAATAATTTCTTTGATTTATCGATGTATCATATATTTTTTTTAATATGTACTTTAAAATTTGAATTAAATAAACGTAAAAACTTAATTAATGTCTTATATTAAAAATATTTTTTTCTATAAAGTAATCTTAATAGTAAACATTTATTGATATTTATCTTTTTTTCATAATTTGACAATCAAAAGCATTTTTTAAGAAGATTAATCAAACACAATCTGCTTATTTTTGTCTTAATTGGCTATACAAAATATATAAAAAATATTTTCTTGAAAGTATTTTGACAATTTTTTATGGATCAATTCTAGCTGCATATCACTTTCAAATTGGCCTATAAATTAGCACAATTTTTTTTATGGATTGACATAAATTGAACTAAGCTAATAAATGAATGAGTCAATCAAGTCATTGATCCACCCAAATTTGAATAGATTGGATGAATCATATTTCCATGAGTTAATTTTATTACCTAGTGATGAGAATAAAATTTGTCACTGCTAGTGAAAACTGACCATAACAATAATATTTGAAGAAATTGCATTGGTTGGTCTTTAATTTTTGCCTTTTAAAATTAAACTTATGTCTAGCGGAACGTAATTTATATAATATTATGATACGCTAATATAATCTTTATGTATTTGGATACAAATTGGACCTGAAAACCCAGTGAAAGATTTGGCCCAGTAGCCGCACTCCTCTTTTCTTTCTTCCTCAGAGCTCTCACAAACACACTAAGTAATGGCTCCTCTCAAAATTCTCCTCTGTGGTGATGTACTCGGCCGCCTCAATCAATTATATAAGCGCGTTTCTTCGGTTCGTCTTCTTTATTATAATCTATTTTCCTCTAAACTATACATACATATTATTTAACGGAGCTACAGTGTAGCTTAGAGGTTCGGCATGGTCCAAATGTTGTATTTGTCTTAAGAAATCTATTCTATATGTACAAATTATTAATTTATAACTCAGTCATTTAAAAAATCAAGAATTCTCGAACCAATAAGCTTCTGTGCATGTATAAAATAGATAGATATACTCATTCATAGCCGACTCACTTAAATTTTTTGAATTTGCTGTTGTGTTTAAGGGTGTGTTCGATATGTAGGAAAATGTTTTTCAGGGAAATAAGTGAGTTTTTTACTTATTTTCTTGTGTTCGTTACATAATCAAAAAAACTATCCTAAAATACATTTGTATCTATGCAAATACTATGGTGTGTGTGTGGGGTGGTGGTGTGGGTAGGAGGTGGGTGGTGTGTGTGTGTGTGTGTGGCTAGGAGGTGAGTGGTGGATGGGGGGGTGTGTGTGTGTGGGCGGGAGGTGGGTGATGGGGGTGGGGGTGGAGGTGGATTGGGGGTTGTGGTGGGAGTGAATATGAGGTGCCCTCGAGGGCGACAAGGAGATAATCAATGTTGAATGGCACTTGTGGAACTTGAAAGTCATTTTCCTCATTTCTAAGGAACTTATTTTCCTAGAGAAAGTATTTTTTTTAAAAGTTTTGACCAACCAAACATTGGAAAACTGGAAACATTTTCTACATACTGACCACACTCTAAATATCAACTACTCAGTGTATAGCTGAACTCGAACTCTTTCAGGTGAACAAGGCAGCTGGTCCATTTGATGCTCTTCTTTGCGTGGGCCAATTTTTCCCTGATTTGACAGAGGGGCTTGAGGAATTCAATGATTACATTGAAGGCCGTTCTAAGATTCCGATACCGACCTACTTCATTGGCGACTATGGCGCGGGGTCCCCGAAAATATTGTCAGAAGCGTTGAAGGACCTGAGTAATAAAGGGTTTAAGATGGAGGGTTATAGGGTCTGTGAAAATTTGTATTGGTTGAGAGGAAGTGGAAAGTTTAGCCTTCATGGTAAGACCTTAACCAGCACCTCATTTATCGTTTTATTCCATTTGCTTAAATGAAGGACTGAACAGGCAGCTAAGAAGTGGATGCGTCATCTGCATCCACTAGTTATATATTTTTGTAACTGTAGTGTCCGGGCCAACTTGAGCTTTCGTGTGGAACACACTTCTTACCATTTTTGCCTCAGTTGGGATTTGAACCTGAGACCTCATGGTTCAACCCACGTCGTTAACCACTAAGCCACACCTTGAGGTGTTGTCCGCATCTATGTTGCTTAGACTCCTCAAAAATATCGATGAGTGCCTGTCGGATTCTCCAAAAATAGTGTATTTTGGAGAATCTGATACGGGTGCGGCAACATTGTTGGAGAGTCCGCAACAAAGGTCTGCATCCACTCTATTAGGGAAGATGTGTTTATGTATATCATATACTCTTGTATAGTTGGAAATTTTTTGATAGTATGTCACAACTCTACTAGTTCACCAAGTACCTGCTAACCCCCCTTCCCCCGCCCTAAACGTAGGTATCAAGTAGCTCTATTCACTTAGACTTAGACAATTGAAATAAAATCACCTTACGTTATGCTTGCACCAGCAATATGAACCCTGGTCTCCATATGGCCCGTACCGGCTTCATTAATAGTTAAGCCCCACACATGTGTGCCTAAAAGATGTATATTATACTAAGTTTGTATTTATTGCGACAAAAGAATAGTGGCTTGTACACCACGCCACAAATCTGAATTCGTCTTGGTGAATAGGGCCAATGAGGGGAACACTTGGGTAATAGTTAAAAAAAAGTTACTTTTGATCTGTTGGGAAAAGCATGTGGGTGCACCTGTTTACCAAAGGACTTTTGTTTGATGCAGTTATTATCGGCTAATTTGCCTATAGTAGTTGGTAGATAAAGGGTTGTATTGTCCTACCTCTCTGTGGTATTGAAGAAAAGCCTAAGCTATTGCCTACAGATGCCAAATAGACTATATGTTGCTAAATTGTTAACCCAATGTTGTATTGAATTAAAGATATTGGACAGTGGCACCATTCCAAGTTATACAGTGTCAGATGCTGATGTCTAAGATTTGAAAGTTGAAACTTGTTACAAGAGCAGCTAAGCACCCTGCAATTTTACATATCCAAAAAAAACCTTTTTGTGAGCACATCTAAACATTGTGCAATCTATCTTAATTTCGTGTTGTCCTTTTTTTGCTTAATTGGCTAAGTTTCCTCAATTAATTCGGCATTGAGGAATAGTTGATTGACCGATTGATTAATAAAACTGTTGTTGTTACTATTTTTTATTTGATTTTATTTTGCAATAATTGCATCCAATCCACGATAACCCCAGGGTATTCCCTGAATTTGGAAGGTTCGCCCTATTGTGATTGTTAGTTTGCTTTATGATATTAGAATCCCACCAAACAAGAGATGTCCTTTCTCATGTCTCCGGAATTAATGAGACAAAGAAATTAGGGTTTCGTATTATGTCTTGATGGAGGTGCATGACTGAACAATATTTTTAGACTTTTTGTTGGATATGATAACTGATATACTGTGCTCATGTTTAGGTTTATCTGTGGCATACTTATCTGGTAGGCGATCTCCAAGTGGAACTCAATTTGGAACATACAGTCAAGATGACGTTGATGCTTTGAGGGCTTTAGCAGAGGATCCAGGAACAGTAGACATATTTCTTACATATCCTTTGGTTTTATATTGATCTCCCTCATTTTCTTCATCCCCCCATTCCAAGTACTCCATACAATCTCGTTGATTTCCTTAATAAAAAAACACTAATGAGTGGCCCAGTGGAGTAACGAATGGAACAACATCAAAAATTCTTGCAGAAATTTCAGATGCATTTGGGAACGATCCCGCAGTGTCAGAATTAGTAACTGAGATTAAGCCTCGGTGAGTGATCATATTTTTCAAAATACAGTTTATTTGTTGAGTTGGTGTTCATGGGCTACCAAATCTTTTGCTCTTGAGCTTCGTCTTGAACATTTCTTCTCGACCGTTGGGGAAGAAAATTTGAACTCCTCAAAAGTTGGAGGACATTTTCTGTTGCTTTCTAGTTCTTCATTTTAATGAACCAGAATTTTAATTTAGTACTTTGTTGCCCAATAAATCCATAGATATGAAATTTTCCCCAACTGAAATTGTTTCACTGGTAGGTATCATGTTGCAGGAACTATGGGTGTATACTTCGATCGTGAACCGTATGCTAATGTTGATGCTCTACATGCAACTCGCTTTTTGGGCTTAGCTCCTGTTGGAAACAAAGAAAAACAGGTACTACAACCTTTGAATTTGTTTTAATATTCCTGTGAGTATTTGTTATACTTCTGTCTGCATCTTAAGCAGTTCTATCACATATCGAGAATGTTTAATCAAAGGTTATTTACTTTCTCTAATTTCAGTCACACACTCTGTCCTCCCCCCAAGAAACAATTATGCAACATAGTTAAGGTAGCCGAGGGTCTATCGGAAACCTCTCTACCTCACACAAGGTAGGGGTAAGGTCTGCGTACACCTCACCCTCCCCAGACCCCACTTGTGAGATCACACTGGGTATGTTGTTGTACAACAACACACCTAGTGAAATCCCACACAGTGGGGGTTTGGGGAGGGTAGAGTGTACGCAGACCTTACCTCTACCTTGGGAGGAGCGGTTGTTGTTATATAGTTAAGGTTAAATATCAAACTTGTTGATAATGATTTCATATTTTCAAAATGTTATAGGAACTCTTAAAATCTATTCATTTTTCTGATGAAATTCTGATGTGTTTTCAATTTTTCAAATGCCATTATAAGATATCAGGTAATGTAGAGTCTGAAAAAGTAGAAGTTTCCTAAATTTCACTCTTGTTTTCAAATGGCATACAAGTCTATAACCAAATGAAAGACTTCTCTGCTGACAAATGCAGGACTTATCTTCTTAGCAAAGCCTGCACCCATTCCTTGGTCTTTTTAGACAACTTCTTTCCATGTGATTTTAGGTCTACCTAATCCCTTTGTATCGTTTTGAATCCTCATTTTATGCATGGATTTTTCACAGAAATTTATTCATGCAATATCTCCCACTCCAGCATCAACAATGTCGAAAACTGAGCTTAGTGCAAAGCCACCAAACACTACTTTATGCCCATATTCGAACATTGACAAAGCAGCCCCACCCGATGGAGCAACAAAGAGGCCTGGTAATAGTACTTCTGAGTCACAGTATTGGAGATATGATGTGTCGAAAAGGCAGAAATATGGAGATGGTGGTGGTGGTGATAGACTCTGCTTTAAATTTGTCTCTTCTGGCTCTTGTCCAAGAGGAAACAAGTGCCACTTTAGGCATGATGAAGAAGCTTCGGAACAGTACTCAAGAGGTGTGTGTTTTGACTTTCTCAACAAGGGAAAATGTGAAAAAGGTCCTGATTGCAGCTTCAAGCACAGTTTGCAGGAAGAAGGTGACAGATCAGCATCTAGGGCAGCAAGTTCTAACAGGTTAATATTTATTGAACTACTTGATTTTTCTTGATGACTTTGCAGTGTCCGTGTTTACTGGTTTGTGAGCCTTCATTAGTGCTCCCTTGCTTTGTAGTAAGCTTTGTGGTAATTTTTGCTGTTTTTCAGGTCAAGAGAATGCTGGTTTTGTTTGTCAAGCCCAAATGTTGAGTCACATCTCATCACTAGTGTTGGAGAAAATTACTACTGTGCACTTGCTAAAGGACCTTTATTACCAGATCATGTACTGATTATGCCCATTGAACACACGCCCAATACGTTATCTCTGCCACTAGAATGTGAAAAGGAATTGGAACGACTTCAAAGCAGCCTCAAAGCTTATTTCAGAAAGCAAGGGAAGGAAGCGGTTTCCTTTGAGTGGGTATTTAAACGAGGAAGTCATGCCAATCTTCAGGTATGTAAATTTTTCATTCATGTATTGTAATGAATGTATGCCTGTACTACACATTATATAAAAAAAAAGAAACAAAGAAGAAGAAGAAGAAGAGATGTCTGTGTTACGATTCTGTCCTTAAAATTGGTTTATAAGCATACCTTACTTTTCATGTTCTGTTTTTTGTTTCAGTTATTGTAGCAATCTACTTTCAAAAGATATGGTGGCAGTTTACCTGTCAAAATAAGTTTAAACAATATCTTGGACAAACTTGAATTATTTTTTCTCTTTATAGATTATATATCAAGTACCACAGTCTTCTAAAACTTATTCCAGTAGACATAGGTGCTGCAGCAGTTTGTACTTGTAGAAAAAGGTGTTACATTGCCGCCCATACATGTATTTTCCTATTTGAGATCTCTGACCTTAGGAACTCTGAGTAAGCGCAAAACTTGTCCTGAGTACTGAAATTGATTGGAAAACTTCCCATTGAGTGCCCATTACTTGATTGTTTTTCTCAATATTCAGTTATTTGTGAATGAACTGTCCATGTTCATCACTCACAGTGTGAGGCATAGACAATGAAGCACAAACGTTTGGCTAACAGGAATTAGTATTTGTATTTAAATTACGAGTGAGAGATCGAATTAAAGAAAAGTGTAGATAGATTACCAGAAAGTTTGCTCTGCACAGAGAATTCGACACCATTCAATCCTTAAAAATTACATCACAATGGAACAAGCCCTTGATTTCACATTTTGCAAAAGATATCCTACTTCATATAGAAAATACGTGCATAAACCTTGTTGAGGGAAAGCCAGTAGTTTAATGTAAAAGAAGATATACTAGAACAACAACATACCCAGTGTAATTACACAAGTGGGGAATGTAAAGAAGATATGCTATGTAGAAAATGGTAGACAATGCAACTTTCAGGTAGTAGATCTTTTTCCCCCTTTTTTATTTTTAGTAGGCACCCAGGTAGAGAATCACCTTCGCTGATGGAAGATGAGAGGAGGAGGTTGAGATACAAGACTAGAATGTTCAGTTTGTCAGGAAACTGAAGAAGTAATTCAGAAAACTATGGAATTCTATGCCAGCATATATGTATATATATTACAGGTTATCTTGTGGGAAAGAAACCAAAGATGTTTTGGGGGGAAAGCT
Source organism: Anisodus tanguticus (assembly GCA_034509755.1). Taxonomy (NCBI): domain Eukaryota; kingdom Viridiplantae; phylum Streptophyta; class Magnoliopsida; order Solanales; family Solanaceae; genus Anisodus; species Anisodus tanguticus. The sequence goes on from CM067558.1 coordinate 2,486,348, forward strand.
GAACCCGTACTAGATTTAAACGCAGATTATTATTTTTTGGTACTTCGCTGTAAGTGGTGGCTAAATGCTTATGATACTGACACCTTACTTGAATTCACCAGTTTTAAAGTTTTGCGTGTACATATTCATGCACTTTTGTTTGAATAAAATACTTATTCGATAAAATAAAAGAATGATCAGTTTGTGGAAACTGGTTAAACTGCTTACCTAAACTGTGGTTGAGAAAAAAGACTTGGGGAAAATTGCAAGTGCCTCGCCTTGATGGACCAGTCTCCCTTTTCAACATTAATTATATTATGCACAATTGTGTAATTGTTAGTCTCATGTCACAGTTCTTTTATCAATCACCTTTTCATCTTTATTATTGCATATTTGCCATTATCTTACCTCCACTCTTTGTGTCTATTGTAGGTTGTTCCTATTCCCTCCTCCAGGGCATCCATGGTTCGAGATATTTTCAACATGGCTGCTGAAAAATTGGGATTCAAGTTTACTATGGTTAAAGGTATGGTTACTTACTGTATTGTACAAAGCCATGGAGTCCTGAATCCCTGTCCCATTCCCCAACCCAAATCATCTGAGCTATGCAAGTTTCTTCACCACTAAAGGCAATTTCTCCACGAGCCTATGACAATAATACTGAACATCATTTGCCTGAGAATCTAGGAAGTGCCAGATTGGATGTGAACAATTTCTTTTGGTAATTTACCATATTTTACATGTCCAGCACCTTTGGGCATAGATTACTCCCGCATTATATAAACCTCGAAAGTTCTACTCTACCAGTACATTTTCAATTCTAAGCATTGTTGTACAAGGTAGCACAGCAGATGCTAAATTCTAAACCTCTGTTTCCTCATTAAATCCTTTTCTCGTCTAGTCTCTCCTAATTGGAGATGTGGGTTAGCGTGGTTGTGGAGAAAGCCTAAAAAAAGGGCAGCCCGGTACACTAAGCTCCCGCTATGCGCGGGGTCCGGGGAAGGACCGGACCACAAGGGTCTATTGTACGCAGTCTTACCTTGCATTTCTGCAAGAGGATGTTTCCACGGCTTGAACCCATGACATCCTGGTCACATGGCATCAACTTTACCAGTTACTTTAAGGCTCCCCTTCGGAGAAAGCCTCGTGGATTTAAATGTAATCCTCTGGTGCTTGCTTTGTTTTGCCTTTCAAGTATCACATATTGTCTTGCGTGGAAGCAATTCAGTCTAGAGATGACGTTCATGTGGTGTTTTCTTTTTTACTGCAGAAGGAAGACAAGCGTTGCGGACAGAGTTCGACAGAAATTGCAGCTTATTTTATGTTGAAGTTCCTGGAGGTGATGTTTTGTCACATGTTGTTGAGGAGAACGAAAAATTCCCAGCTCAATTTGGTCGCGAGGTAAGATGTTTCCTGACAAGGGAGGGATAGATAGCCTAAAAAGGTGCTTTGGGGTGGGGTGGGGTGGGGGTGGGGGGATTCTGGAGAAGTAGGATTTAGCATATGAAAGAAATATTTATAAATAACTCTGGCAGAAAGCACTTCCATATAAATTTTACCTACTTTCATCCTTGCAATCAGTCCCTTTATTCTAGTAATGTATCATTTAGCTAAAATTTCCAACAAGGTGATAGATGCGTAGTTTGCATCCTCTTTATATAAAATGTCTAACAGCTATAATTTCGCTTTAGTAACAAGATGTAATATTGCATGAATGTCCCCCAGGTTTTAGCAGGCTTGCTGAATGTGGCAGATAGAGCTGATTGGCGAAATTGTAAGCTTGGTAAAGAAGAAGAAATTCAAATGGTTGAGAGATTCAAAAGCGGATTTCAAGAATACGATCAAATCAATAGGATAGCCGAGAAGATGCAACACTAGAACTCTTTCACTTGTGTTCTTCACTTTCTGTTACTTGACATTTCCTTGAGGTTTTCCTTTGCTCCCGGCTTTGATCTAACTGCAAGTATCGGCAACTCTTGAGGTTCATGTGTTCGTGTATGCTTGAACAGTCACTATATTTGCTAAACAAGAGGACGCTGTTGTAGCCAGGCAGTAACTGCTGTATATTTGAGCAAACAACATTAGTGCAATTTTCATGTAACTCATCCTGTCAGTTAGGCTATTGAGGTAGTTTTTCATGAATGAGCTTGTGAGTTTGTTTCAACTATTTGAGATGAGGTAGTAATACACAATTGTAACTTTGTTGTTTTTTGCAGAAGCAATTGTAACTTTATTGTCCAGTGAATTGATTCTTGTTTGTTAGAAATATTTGGATCCTTTTATGATTTTTTGCTGCTAATGAAATATTTTAATAATATAGTTTGTACGGAGATAAATGTAATATTTTTTTTGTTATTCATTAGGCAGAAGTAAGATGAGCTTGTGAGTTTGTTTCTTGTCTGTACACGGGACGTGCATAGAGAGCCGATTTTGGGAACCTCATTTAAGTCATAATTGTAAATTATAATTTTCTCTTATAAATTTAACTATATCATCAATAACTTTCGACATATGCTGTTGAAGATGCAAAATTTCGCATCGAAATTACAAATTTTGCCTAAAGCTTGATGTATTGTTTGTGCAGGTAAACTTCCGACATACAGGTCTGAAGTTTGGCTTGTAAAAGCTAAACTTCTGACACTGCATGCCTGAAGTTTGGCTTACCAATGTCAAACTTCCTATATATGAGCCTGGAGTTTAGCTTGCCAAGGCTAACTTCCAACAACATGCTTGTTAAGGCCAAAGTTTCAACACACGAGCCTGAAGTTTCGCTTGCCAAGGCCAAACATCTAACATACGAGCTTGAAGTTTAAACTTGCCAATATACTAAGTTGTTTCAAAACTCAGAGTAATTTTATTGAAGTTTGAACTACTATCTTCATCGCGGAAAATGTTTCCAAGTTTTCCTAACAACAATCACTTGATTTAAATTCAATGTTCATATCCGAAATTCAAGACTCATTTTTTTAAGCCGGCAACAATAGTGATTTTTTCAATGTTGTCAAGCCTTTTTCCATAATGACCCCTTGATTTAAATTGACTTTTTTATATTTTTCAAAACTCACTACTTCAAGCATTATACTTCAATTGGCGTACAATAGAATTGAAATACATTAGTATTATACAACAACTAAGAAAAAGAAAGAGGAGGAAGAGCAATAATTTTGCGGATGAAGTTTGCCTAAACTGACTACTAATTTAATATTTTAAAACAATTGACTATAAGTTAAATATAAGCCTCAAATTAGCTCATGAAATTTTGACCCGACTACTTATAAGACTAGATTCACAGCCGTATTAGAGACTTCCAATAGTTGAGTCCATAGCGAAGATCATCTGATTTGCTCTCAAATTTGAGTCCATAAATTTAGCCACTTTGGAAATGGTGTTTGACATACGCGATTAAAGATGTCCAATTTTGCATAGGAAATTAACTTGAAGTTTGACATATTGATTGCACAAGTAAACTTCGGACATGTAAGAATTGATTCCTTGATCATCTTATTTCAATCATAGGTAATATATACAATTATAGGTCTAGTACTAATCTAAGGTTACCTAAAATAGAAGATGCTAATTAATCTTTCTGATGATGACTAATTGATTTTACAACTAATTACAAGATGACTAATTGATTTTACAACTAATTACAATATCTTAATTAATGAGAATAAACATAATTATGAAATTTGCCCATAATTATTCTAACAGTCCCCCGCAGTCTTAGCACGAGGTTCACATATGTTCAGACTGTCCCTGAAATCATCAAAGAGTACGCGCGGAAGACATTTCGTAAATATATCTGCAATTTGATAGCGGGACGGTACATGTAGAACGCAGACTTGCCCACGAGCTACCTTTTCCGGACGAATAAGATATCCATTTCAATGTGTTTTGTGCACTAATGCTGAACATGATTGCCTGATAAGTATATTGCACTCACATTGTCACAGTATACCACTGTTGCCTTTTCAATCGGGCAATGTAGCCCCAATAGTAGATTACGGAGCCAACATGATTCAGCAACCACATTGGCTACCCCTCGGTATTCTGCCTCAGCACTTGACCGAGACAGTGTGGATTGTCGTTTGGACGACCAGGAAATAAGATTGTCCCCCCAAGAACACACAATAATCGGAAGTGGAATGAAGTGTGTCAGGACAGTCGCCCAAATCTGCATCTATGTAGGCTGAAAGACTCGAGATTAAACCAGTCCAAAGCTCGGGTCGGGCCGGATCAGGGCCGAGTCGGGTGGCTTCTTTTTTTTTTCCTGCTGGCCCGACCCTGATCCTATATTTTTTTTAAATTTCTGACCTTGGCCATGACCCGTTGGAATGGGGATGGGATTTGGCGGGCCGAGTCGAGTTGGGTCGATTTTTTTTAAAATTGAATTTCCAAAACTGAAATTGACATTCACACCTATACTACCATGAAATTTCGACGTTGAAATCTATTGTGTATCGTGAGATGTTTACTAAAGAAAAAGGAAAATTAGAAATCGATTTGGGGGAAAACACAAATTGATGGGGAAAACGAACGTTTTCGTAAAAATTGGCTACACGTTTGGCCGGCCCCGTCTCGAAAAAATATGCAAAATAATTTTTTTTGGGTAAAACGGACATCCGAGCGCAAAGTTATGACCATTTAATGTTTCACCAATTTACAACTATTTTCTCTCCCTACATTATGCTTCCGTGATATTAACAAAACGACTAATAATATAAACACATAATTAATAATCAGCTACCGTTTTTATCTTATTTTATGTCGAGCTCAATGTAGATTAGAGAAATACATATATTATAAAAACATGCATTATATCACTTAAATATTAATGACAAAAATATATATAAGTACAAAATAAATATTAATGAAGGAAAAATAATATAAATTATATTAAAAAATACGCGGGTCGGGGTCGGGTCGGTGGTCGGGCCGAGTCAGACGGGTAAAATATTCTGACCCTGGCCCTACCCTAGATAAGATTGGGTCCCCGCTTTTTCGGGTTGGGTGGCTCGTGGGTCAGCTATAAGCCAACCTTGGCCTTGGTTTTTTCGGGTCGGGTCGGGCCGGACCGGTCCCCGACCCGTGGGACAGGTCTACTCGAGATGGAGGACTTATACAGATGTAGTCCGAAGTGGAGAGTTCCCTTAATATACCACAGAATCCGCTTTAGGGCCCCCATATGTTCATCCTTCGGATCATGCATGTGTAAACATACTTGCTAGACCGCATATGAAATATCAGGCCGTGTAAAGGTCAGATACTGCATTGCACCTGCAAGGCTGCGGTAATGTGGGTCAATGTATGGAGTATCTGAAGCGTTTCTCAACTTCGCCTTTGTGTCAACCGGAGTATGGAAAGGTTTGCAAGAAGACATCCATGCTTTGTCAAGTATCTCCTTTGCATACTTCTTTTGAATGAGAAACAATCCATATGCATAATGAGTGACAGCAATGTCAAAAAAATAATTTAACGGGCCTAAGTCCTTCATTGCAAATTCTGCTGCAAGAAAGGACATAATAGACTAACGAAACGAAGTCGAGGATGCAGTGAGGATAATGTCATCAACATACAGAAGTATTTAAGCCATATCAGTGCCCTTCCTTTAAATAAAGAGAGACTGATCGAACTTGCTGTGAGAGAATCCCAATGTGGAAACAAAACTGGCAAACCTGTTATACCATGTCCAAGGGGCTTGTTTCAGACCATATAAGGATTTCCTCAGTAGGCACACAAGACCTGAACGGGCAGGATCGCGGAATCCTAACGGTTGATGCATGTATACTGTTTCCTGCAAATGGCCATGTAAACATGCATTCTTGACATCCAACTGATGAATGGACCATGATTTGGACAGTGCTAGGCTAAGACCGGTTCTGATGGTTGCAGGATTGACTACCGGACTAAAATTTTCACCGCAATCTACTCCCGCCTGTTGAGACCTGCCATCACCAACAAGACGAGCTTTGTATCTCGCAAAAGAATTGTCAGAATTCTTTTTATGGTAAAACACCCACATAGACCGAATTATGTTCACATTAGATGGTCGTGGTACCAAATCCCACGTCTTATTTTGAATAAGAGCTGTAAATTCATCTAACATGACATCCTTCAAATTCGGGTCTGATAAGGCAGCTTTGGGATTTTTCGGTATTTGTGAGGGTTTGACTGAGATGGTTAGGCTAAACTGGTGTTTAGGTCGAAAAATTTCGTGCATATCACGGGTTTCCATTGTCCGTTTAGGAGTTGTACTGTTGGATGGTTGGGTGGTGTTGGTACTTTGGGCCGAAACGGTGGGTAAAGTGGTTTCAGTATTTTGGGCCGAAGTAGGAGGCGTGGTACTAGTCTGGGCCAGTGGGTTATGGAAGGGTGTGGTTGACATTTAATGGTGTAGGGTCTGGTGATGTCCCTAAATTATTATTTTGAGAGTTTAGATGATACCTCAAAAGTAGATGAATTCCGTCGACCAGAAAATCATATGAAGGTGAGGATGCCGCTCGAGATGTTGCAAACGGGAAGGTTGACTCATCAAAGATGAAATGACGAGAGATAATAATTTTTCATGTTGACATATCAAAGTATTTATATCCTCTATGATTTTGGGGGTTCCCCAATAACACGCAAGAAGTAGATCGAGCTTGAAGTTTATGAATACTGGTGGACGGAAACAAACGATAACACAAACACCCAAAAACCCGTAAATGTGTAAACGAGGGGATACAGTTGTATAATACATGAGTAGGGGACACATTGGAGATGAGTTTACTAGGAAGAATATTTAAGAGATATGTAGCCATTTGAATAGAATGGTGCCAAAAATTTGATAGTGTAGACGAATGCACAAGGATAGAGCGAGTCATATTGTTGATTGTTCGAATCTTTCTTTCCGCTTTACCATTTTGAGGAGATGTATGTGGACAGGAAATACGGGCAGACATCTCATTTTGGTGACAAAAATCCTTAAATTGGGCATTTATAAATCCCCCCATTATCACATTGAAAACATTTAGTGGTTTTTCCAAACTGAGTTTTGATAAACATACTAAATTGTTTCAAAATGGTAAAGGTTTGTGATTTTTGTCCTAAGGGAAAAGTCCACAAAAAATTTGAAAAATCATCAAGGATAGGCAAATAATACTTATGACCTGCAACACTTAAAATAGGTAAAGTCCACAAATCACAATGCAAAATATCAAATGGCATAATAGTAGTAGTAGTAGACGCAGAAAATGGAAGTTTAATTTGTTTACCAAACACACAGGTTTGGCAAACAGAAGAGTCCAAAGTTCTATTACAAGAAAGCAAATTATTCTTCCTAAATTGACTAAAAATTGGTGCTCCTGGGTGCCCCAACCTATTGTGCCATAGACTAGGAGAGATGGCTGAAAAGGTGGATAGTTTGACCTTGCTATCGGTGGAAACAGAGGTGACGGGATATAAGTCCCCCGTGCTGTTATATCTCATGAGCGGCATCCCCGTCTGAAAATCCTTCACAGAAAAACCAAACGGATAAAAATTCACAGAAACATTGTTGTCAATTGTAAAACATCTGATCAAGTTTTTAATCAATTTAGGTGCATGTAAGACATTTTTCAAACATAAAGGTGGATGGGGAGAGGGTAGTGTTACCTGACCAACACCATGAATTGAAATTTTCTGCCCACTGCTGACAATAATAATTTTATTACCGCTCATATTAAAATAAGACGAAAGATTACCTTGAGATGCCGTCATGTGTGATGTAGCCTTGTATCCATGTACCACGATTCATCTGGAATATTGAGATTCATGTGACTCATGGCTTGTTCAATATCCGTGGGTGCATATCCAACCGAAGAAGGTGCATGAGCTGCAAACGCATGTTGTGGACGAGATCTGAGAATACCGGGTTGGCGATTTGAAGAAGGAGAAGGTCGGCCCCACGAAGAGGTCGGAAAAGGACACGGCGGGCAGCCCACTGTGGGGACCAGGCCCACGGTGGGTACTTCCCCACTGGCAGCCGCTGCTGCCTGGAAAAGTGCCACCATTGCCAACCCGCCACTGCCCGGGCTGGCTGCTGCCGCTGATAGTTTGGCCCCGCCACGTCCACGTCCCTTTCCACTATTATTTTTTTCTTTATTATTTCGATTTGAACCTCGTTTTTGCCCATTATTTTGACTTGTACTTTGGCCACCCGAACCAGAATTTTGGGGCTCCAAATTAGTGGAAAAAGAGTTGGTAGAGACGAGAGCCATTCCACCCGTGGTTGTACCCGATGATGCATGCTTCACCTTCCTCGTTTCTTCGAGAATTAACCTCGAACGGGCCTCTTAAAAGGGAGGTAAAGGATTGCTTTGTTGAATAAACGTAGCAACACCATCATATTGTTCATTCAGCCCCGCAATTAATGGAAGAACTAATCTTTGATTTGTCACGGACGAACCAACGTTGGATAGTTAGTTCGCAAGTACTTTTAATTCTTGACAATAAGCGGAGATGTTAGAAAAATTATCCAATTTAATATTTGTAAATTGGTGTTCAAGATAAACGGCCCTATACATTTTATTATCTTGAAAAATATTCTCTAATCTTTCCCACGTCTGTTTAGCCGTAGAATTAGGTTCTAAGATGGTATGAAGGAGATCATTCGAAATTGTGCCATAAATCCATTGAAGTACAATAGCATCTAAGCGGGACCATAATTTTTTGTCCACCGTAATGGTATCCGACGGCGACTCGAATGGAAGAATATGGTCAATCACCTCATAAGCACGACATTGAATTTTGAAAAGCTCTGCCCATGAGGTATATTGCCCTTTTTCCATTTCAAGAGTTATGGAGATGAAGTTCTTGACGTTATTGACGACAAGAGCTGGATGAAGGGTTTGTTTTTCGACCATAGTTTCCACTTAGAATCAACAAGAAAAGAAAGAGAAGGAAGTTGTGTTTTGGATGACAGTGGATTGGGAAAACCTAAAAAAATATGCTAGCCGATGGGGTGGGTGATTTGTATTGTTTTTGGCTAGGTTTTTAGGTCTTTAGAATGGTAGTTTAGGTTTAAGGTTTTAGGAGGACTAACCCTAATTTAAGTGGACGAAAAACAAGTGAGATGAAAGGGCAAACTTACGGCTAAGAGAGGGAAAAAGAGAAGAGAATTAGGGCAATGATCTTTTAGCTAATGATACCATGTAAGAATTGATTCCTTGATTATCTTATTCCAATCATAGGTAATATATACAATCATAGGTCTAGTACTAATCTAAGGTTACCTAAAATAGAAGATGCTAATTAATCTACCTAATGATGACTAATTAATTTTACAACTAATTACAAGATGACTAATTGATTTTACAACTAATTACAATATCTTAATTAATGAGAATAAACATAATTATGAGATTTTCCCATAATTATTCTAACACGACATACACTCCTGGAGTTTGGCTTGCCGAGGCCATTCTTCATATGTATGGGCATGAAGTTCCAAGTTTGAACCATTAATTTATGAAGTTTCAAACATATCTGTTCCAAATCCAAAGTAATTTACTGTAGTTTGAACTATCAATTTCATCCCTGCTAATACTTTCAAGTTTTTCTAACAACGTTCACTCAATGTTCATATTCATTTTTCAAGCTTGTAATAATAGCGGCTACTAATTAAATATTTTAAAACAATTGACTATTAAGTTAAATATAAGCCTCCTCATTAAATTTTGACCCGACTACTTATAATACTAGATTCACTGCCGTAGTAGAGGCTTCCAACAGTTTAGTCCATAGCGGAGATCATCTGATTTGCTCTTAAATTTCTTCAAAAAAAAAAGAAAATGGTATACAATTTCTTCTCCCTTATTTCAATTTTTTAAAATTATAGTTTCAGTGAATTTGAAGGGATTGATTAACTGATAAAGTTGATGGCATGTGATCTGTACGTAAAACACCCTTGTTTAAGTCGTGAAAACAGCAAGATAAGGCTGATTATAATAGACGATATGACACGCCTTCACAAGATAAGGATGCGTACAAGTCCGGCCCTTCAAACCCCACGCATAGCGGTAGCTGTGAATTTATAGAATATTTTAATTTTGATTTTGATTTTGATTTTGTTGTGTGTTTTTTTTGTTCGGAAAGGCTCAATCAGCAAAACCGATTTCCAGTCCAGTACCCGATGCGTGGTACCCAACCCTAGCTGTGTTCATGCTTGCGATTGGACTTGTTGTAACTGCTTCCTTCTTCATGTAAGTCCTCGATCGGATCTTTTATAAGCTCAGAAAATATTGGATTTTGATTTTTTGCGATTGTTTATGTCTTTAAAAGACATGTTATTTACCAGTATCGGAATAAAATTGACTCGGATGGAGAGATATAGAGGAATCATTTAGTCGATCCAACTAGTTTGAGATTAAGCTTTAAAGTATTAAACTTGTATATCCAACCAAAGAAAATGATGATCTATGAAACAATATTATTATTGGTAAATATTTCCACTGTTTCGTATAAGAAATACTTAGTATCATACCAAATGCAGCCTTTGTTAGTCCTTTTTTTTTTAATAACCAAGAAATCCTCGAGCACAGTGGTGCACCATTTGAAACTCTGATTTTGGATCTGTCCCTATACCCTCTCCACTTAAATACCAGGTTTTTGTCTTGCAATGGGTTTCGAACTTGTGGCTTGTGCGTAATCCAACATCACACATTGCGCTCTTACCACTAGACCTAAGCCTTAGGTCCCTTTGTATGTCCTCTTTTCCATCCTTTTTTGACAACATTGTTGGAAGGAAACCTATCTAAGCAATTTGGATATTTGATTACATTTTCTCATTCGGCGCCTTCTGTAAAGAGTCTTATGACTATTCTATAGAAAGTGTTGTATATTATTTATCACTTTCCTATCATTCTTAGTTTTTGACCCCTTATGCCATGCTTACAACTGTTAAATATGTTGAGAGCTAGGGAAATCAGGTTATAACTTCTGTTCATATGTGAGATTTAAAAATTCATGTCATTTATTATTTACTCAAGCACTTTACCCTATGAACTTGACTTGTAATGTGAGGAACTCATCATTCCTCTTTTTGCGTTACTTGAAAACCTCTTAGAAATTTTGTAGTTGAAAAGGATTTTTTTAAAGAATGGTAATGTTCAGTTGTAAGCAGATTCACCTAGGGCACCCCATGGTACTATTGCAAGGTTTAATGTGCTAATGCTTGCACAACTATAGAATGTGCTTATGTTAGATATTAATGTTTCTCCAGGGCTTTATCATAACCTATAACCATCTTTCAATACTTTGTTATGTTCTATAGCATCTTTTGGTTGTTGGAGTTAAACTTGAAGAGTTTGGACCATTAGTTTTTGGTCAACTTTATTTTGTGTTTACAATGACGGATCCATGATTTTCATTAAGGGGGTTCGAAAAATAAATATGTAGTGCTTGAGATTTGAACTTGGAACCTCGAAGTGAATTTTGAACCCCCTAAACCATTGAGCCAACCTCTAGTCTTGTGTTTAGGGTATTCAAAATATATATATGTACATAAAAGGTAATAAAAATTACCTTATATATACAATGTATTTTTTTGCCGAGGATGTTCGGGTGAACACCCTGGGACCCTCCTAGATCCGCCCTTGCGTGTTTACAAATGTCACATGTTTATATTAGATGATCTGTCTAAGTAGAGTGAGATATCCTTCTCTCCTTTTCCTTGAGGTGGGGAGGAGGTCGGGAGTAAGTATGAATAGAACAAGCAAGCTGGTGGATTAAATTCCTTCTTAGAGAAATCATGGAACTTATTCCAGAGAAAATTTCAAGCTATCCACTTGTATATAACATGTGAAGCTTTAAGTTGAAAAGTTTGAGTCGACGGGTTAAGGGCTTGTAGCTAAAGTAGTCCTAATTGTATGTCTTCCTCCACATGATTTCAATATTTTCGGCTTTGACACTGTCTACCTTGTAAGTGTTCACTCTTCAGAAGTCTATACAAATTAGAGTTGCAACTCTTAGATATGACCTATGAGAAAATGTGGCAAGAGACATCTTTTCTCCATTACCTTAGAGCAAACTAGCAAGGTTAAGAGCCTGCGCTTTGGCAGTTTTGATATTTGAGACATAACTAGAATTCTTCTTTGAAGTTTCTTAAAAGAAGAATTTTCTTGGATTGCTCATCAGAGTATACAATGCTAAAGAGTACCACTGATTTTCCGGGTTCTGCAAGACCGGTTGTCTTTTCTTTTTGTAACAAACCTAAAACTGTTTGACAGCTATGAAGCTACTTCTCCGAGGAAATACCGCAGTCTTGCAAAGGAGCTTGCAACTGGGACAGTGGCATCTGTTTTTTTGGTATGTACACTATAATGACTTGATCTCTCGTTTTTCACTACTTGCTTGTGCTGACTCCTCACCGCACTTCGTGCAGGGTTTTGGATCCTTGTTTTTGCTCCTTGCTTCCGGAGTATATGTTTGATCCGTCTACATGGATAAAGATGAAGTCTTTTAGTACTGTTTCTAAATGAACAGTTTTGAGTATCGCAGTTGGTTTTATATGATTTATGATTGAAGACAGTATCTGTAGAACTGATTATTGTCACCTAGTGTAGTCTGAGAAAATGGCAAGTAATGGAGAACTTGTTGAAAAACAAGAAAATACTTATGACAGTTTATATTAGTGTTGCCATCAATTACTTTATAGAAGAAAGTGAGGATTCCCTTGCTTGGGTTTACATAGCTATTCTGGCAAGTAAGTGAATACATAATTACATACTTCTGTGAAAATGGTTGGGAAAAGATGTCTTGATCTCATGGTTAAAGATACCAATGGATATTTTTGTTAGGGTACCAACTGTAACTTAACTGCTCATGAACAGCACAAGAGCAAGTATTTGAATAATACATATACTTTATCCTTACTAAAATTGACAAAAGAAATAAAATGATCCTGACTTATAACATTGTACTGAAGTACTCAAGTCCATGATTAAGTTAGAGGAAGAGGAATGCTAGAGAGCACTGTATTTTTATGGGAGGGAGCTTCAAAGAGGTTGTCCAAATTCGAGGTCCAACAATCTAAACTACAAGCTTTCTTTGAAGCTCCTACAATATGAGATATTTGAAGAATTCCCTTTTTATCAGTGAGGTGATTGAAAGCAAGAATTAACATCCTCATTGCTTCACCTGCAAATAACACTTGAAGTTGAGGGGAATTCTGTAAATTTCCCTTAGGCAATGGCTCGGTGATAGCATAAAAATCATCTCCACTTGATCCAACAGCTATATAACTATATGATCCCAAAAACAATCTTCAAAATCTTACTAAACTTGATGGAATTTGACTTCTTGAAATGCTTTGAGTTTGCTAGAAACTGTGACATTGTTGTCGAAACCCCGTTTATAATCTCCTCATCATCAAGATTTTCAACCTCAAGAGCTTCTTCACCTGCAAACCATGACACTAAAACATTTGACTTTGGATAAATTGGATGTATAAGTGCTGTCCTCCTTATCCACAAGGGTATTTTCGGGTGACTCAAATGCGTGCCTGATGGATGAAAAACCATCCGCATATTAGGGAAATCCATCTCATCATAGCCAACATTCTCATCATGATTTGGACTAAGTTGCAAGAATAACTTATCAACAACACCAAAACCAAGTCTTGAAATTGCTTGAGCCTTAAAATTAGGAAGTGGAGGACTAAAAAGACCAAAATCGTCGCGAATTTCCTTGTTTTAAAACCCCTAATGAGACTGTAACAATAACATGATCAGCATACATAACTGATCCATCTCTAAAATGCAACTTCACTGGCTTAGTACTGTCCCCATTTTCCAAATCTAAACAACAATTACCAGATTGCCATTCGATTTTAGCGACTTTTCGGCCTAATTGAATCATACCAGGTGGTAAAACAGAAGCTAAAGATTCAATCACTTTTGAGTACCCTTTGGCTATAGTTAAATCATCACCAGGAAAATTACAATACTCACTTTCTCCATTAAAATCTAAAGTACCTAAATCACCAGCTGCTGAATAATGCCTATGTATATTCTCATACATAGAAAAAAATCCCTTCTTCAAGTGATTTTCTAGTCCAATTTTCAAACACTTCAACATTTTCTTGATCTTTTTTTAAATAAAAATCAAGCCCTTTCCTTAAAAAAGAACCAATACTAAGATTTTTTTCAATGCCACCATTTTCAAGATTGAATTTTTTGAAGAAAATTTCTACATACCTCATTTTCAAGATTCTTTTCACCTGAAGAAAAATCTAACATATAATAGAAAAAAATTGATATGGGGTTAACAAAAGATGAATTTATTTCATGCCCATCTTCAGTCGTAGTCATTTTTTGTCCATAAATGTACCTTCCATACACTCCCATGGCTGATCAGATTGAAATGAGTTGATTTCTTGGGCAGTTTTGTAAATTGGATTACGTTCAATACCATGAATCCAAGTAGCACCTATTTCAATCTTATCACCACAGAATTTAGAGGTGAAAATTCTTCCACCAATTCTATTTCCACCTTCCACAACACAAAGATCATACAATTTATTTGAGCAACACAAAGATCATATAATTTATTTGAGTTTTGTGTTGTGTAGAGTTTTTTTGCTGCTGATAGACCAGCAATTCCTGCTCCAATTACAACAATTTTGGGCTTTTGAGTAACAATTATTAGAGGCAAATTAATGAGGACAAGGTAAGAAAATAGTGAACAAAAGATATTTGTGAGTATGATGTTATGAACTACTTGAACAACAAGCAAATATATATAGGGGTGTCATAGTGTCTATATACACAGTTTACTTTTAGTGTCTCAAGTATTGATAAATTGTGATGTTGGTCCTTATAAATTATGGCTCATCACGTTTAACCTTCAATTAATTAAGAACTACTCTTGTTCAGTCGATTATTCCTGGCTAAGGGTGTTCTGTTGGTAACAGAATAAAGAAAGGCAGATTAATTCTATACTCGACAAGTACCAATAGGCAATTGGGGGTAGTTGATCTCATTTTCTATGAGTACATCCTTATTTATCATTAAAAAACGTGTTCGTTCTTTTTATATAAAAATATATTATATAAAAAGTGGTGGAGCTTAATATAACGTTACAAGCTTAAAATATTTATCACTGAAAAGACGTGTTACGAGTAACATTACAAGCTTGATATAACACATAGATAATTAAGTGGTGTAACAACAAAATAATTTTAGTAAATTTTTGAATATTTACAAGCACATGGATCAAAAGTCGCTTAGTAACTAAATTGAGGGACTAAAATTGACCCTCAAAATTTGAAGGACCAGACTGAAATAATCTATAAGGGTGATTTTCTAACCATAACTATGGAATAAGGTTTTGGAAAGTAGTAGTCAACTTTGGCAAGAAAATAATTGACATACCTCCGAGATAAACTAAAATCTTGTTTGAATTTCTATATTTCATAAATAATTTAAGCCTCCAACTTTAGAAAGAAAATAATTAAACTAAAATCTTGTTTAGATTTCTATATTCATAAATAATTTAAGCCTCCAACTTTTGAAAGAAAATAATTAACATACCTCCAAGATAAACTAAAATCTTGTTTAGATTTCTATATTTCATAAATAATTTAAGCCTCCAACTTTAGAAAGAAAATAATTAAACTAAAATCTTGTTTAGATTTCTATATTCATAAATAATTTAAGCCTCCAACTTTTGAAAGAAAATAATTAACATACCTCCAAGATAAACTAAAATCTTGTTTAGATTTCTAAACTTCAGTAATAATTAAGCCTCCAACTTTGGTAAGAAAATACTTGAAATACCTCCAAGATAAATTAAAATCATGTTCAAATTACTAAATTTCAGTAATAATTTAATAACCCGTTTGACCAAGTTTTTAAAATCAATTTATTTTGGAAAGTGTTTACAAGAAAATATTTTTGGTGAGAAGTAATTTGTGTTTAACAATTAATTTAAAAAGCATTTTTAGCAGCAATTAACGTTTGACCAAGCGTTTGAAAAAGTGATTCTAAATGTATTTTTCTCATAAGTGCTTTTCAAAAAATTGCTTCTAGGGAAAAATTACTTTTTTTAGCTTCTAAAAACAGCTTATGTTACACCCCAAAAATATTTATTTTCTCCAAAAGCTTGGCCAAACTTCTCAAATTTTTAAAAGAAACACTTTTGGAGAAAAATAAGCTTGGCCAAACAGGCTATAAATCTTCAATATTGGTAAGATAATTGAAATACCTCCTCCAAGATAAATTTAAAACTTGTTTAAATTTCTAATTTAAATCTCCAACTTTGTCAAGAAAATAGTTTGAGTTCTTGGAAAATAAATTAAATATTAAATTTCACTAATAATTTTAAGTAAATTATAGATTTTAATTTAATTATGTTAAAACTATTTAAGCTTGTGATAAACAACAAGACGGTACGACTATTGAACACTCTAAATTTCTACTTTGTGTGCAAATACAATAATGTTATCTGGAAACTCATCAACTAACAGTTAACAACCCAATGAAGATTAGCTTATTTGATATTGTGGTAATGTTGTTTCTGGTTATACTTAACATGATTTTATTCCTAATTAAGGCCTT
Organism: Anisodus tanguticus; assembly: GCA_034509755.1. Classification (NCBI taxonomy): domain Eukaryota; kingdom Viridiplantae; phylum Streptophyta; class Magnoliopsida; order Solanales; family Solanaceae; genus Anisodus; species Anisodus tanguticus. Next base: position 2,502,901 of record CM067558.1, read on the forward strand.
TTATTGTTTCGATTTGGCTTAATAGGGTTAAAATGTGAAAGGACAAATAACCAGAAATAAGTACATTGAGCAATCTACTTTGTCCATTCTGTTAGAATTTGAAGTTAATTGTCCATTCTTTAAGATTTGGTATGCTCCATATGCTTGTTATAACAACAAACAACAACAATATACCCAGTGAAATTTCACAACGTGGTGTTTGTGAAGGGTAGAGTGTCCGCAGATCTTAACTCCACCTTGGTAGGTAGAGCGGTTGTTTCCGAAAGACTTCGGCTCAAGACAAAGCATAAGCACAAGCAAAACAAGACAAACGGTCATACCCGTACAAGAAATTTAAAACACTATAAAAATGATGGTACCAAAAGCGAATAAGCCATGATAGCACATTCTGAAAAAAGTAGTAGTAACTAACGCATTTAAATAAGAAAAAAAAAGTACACTAAAGAACACATAGCAGCGGAAATCAAACGACAGAGGACTATAAAGCAATATTGCGCCTATTAGTATGATAGACTACGCAGGTCTACAATAATAACACTACAACTACCAGTTTGTAAGCGTAGGTTCCTATGCTCCATATGCTTGTTATAATGTACTGTATTACTTACCATTTATTTTAAATAAATGACCTAATTGTGTAAAAAAAAATTACATCGTCAGTGCATAAATTTTAAACTCGAAATGAATTTCATATTACTTGACATTTTTGCTATAAAATGTGCACGAAAGACGGTGTGAACACATTTGCGCACAATATGTTTTGATTTATATTTGTATTGTATCGTATTTTAGTATGTTGTTCTTTTGAATATAACGTTTGTTATGATTCTTAAAATTAGTTACTATATTGTATTGTCAAATTTGTCATATAACAATAAAGAGTTTCATTTTGAATAACAACCAAATTTTGTATGACAGGATTGTTACATTATTTTTCAGATATGTCATATCTTTTTATTTTCTTGAGTTCTCTAAGCGTTGAAAACGCGATAACGAGAGAATTGAAGTTGCTCTCAAGCTTAGATGTCGATTGCAAAGAATTTGTTGCTATCATGGAGTTGAATAACATGCATATGTCGATTTTAATATGATATGACCCTAGGAGGCTTATGGACGCTTATGAGGGCTAAGATTTGTGGTAAAATTTTGGATGAATATTTCCATGTCATATGCCCGTTGATGATGGAGATAGGGCCTTTGAAGAGCAAACACCAAGGGTATACATTGCATGAATGATTGCTTGGAAGGAAGTTGAAGATGGCACAAAGGTGGAAGTCACTAAAAAGTGGTTAGGAGTGCAAGATATGTGAAGGTCCTATGTAGGAGGCTTATTTGTGTAAATGACACTTTCGAGGTCACTTTTGGGCCTTTGTTATAATAGGCAAAGACTATAAATACATGTCTTAGTTTCATTTCATCCTTAAGCTTGTTTGGATGATGAAAACTCTTATGAGTGTTTTATGTTAGTGTTAGCCTAGTCTAGGAATTAGCCATAGTGATTAGGATAGTTAATTAGTGTGATAGCTTGGTTGTCTTGAATCTAGTTCATGAATTGTACACGAGTATTGCTCACTTGTGGATTCATCTTTCATAAATTGGGTGCTCTTATAGTTTAATTCCATTGAGGTCATGAAATCATTGATTGCTTTGGATTACTATTCTTGTGTCTAATCTTCTATCCTTTTCTTCTCATATTTGATTTCTTCCTATCTTTCCATTCCGCGTTTTGATCTTTATCATAATATAAGGTTGTTTATTACTTTTGTATCTTAATCTCTTTACTATTATGTCCTTCAAATTACGAACAAAGGTGATATTCATGGAAATGTAATTGCTATACTGGCTTTCAACTTCAAATGAAACAAACCTACAATAGAATTCAAAACAATAATGTAAAAACCAAAGGATGCAAGGCTCTAAAGAAAATTACAACAAATGTCATAGTAAGCATCATTACAAAGAAAAGGTGAAAATTGGTACCCTTGATATAACTTGTATTATTATTATTATTTCAAAACCATAATGTGATCCACAAATTATAGTAGTTGTATATATACACATGAAACCTATTTGTATTCTAAATTTCAATTTCATACTTGCCAATGATATTTGGAAGCTGTACAATTTCTTTAATATCATAAATTCTCACAGTCCAATCAGCAGAGTTCTGTATAACTTCCTAAACCAAAGTTTTACAGAGAATCAAGAAAATTCTCTGTATATTATATCCCTCTAATCAAATATTTCTGTAATTCAAATGATTTATTCAGCTGCAAATATAGCCTCCACTGTTAGCTTCTTTTATGTATTCGGGCACCATATTTACTGTCTGCCATACTAGAAAATAACAAGAAAGTGTAAGTAAAACACGGTAAGAGTTAATTTAATAAATTCACTAAAATACAGTAAAATGCTGTATCGACACTAGCTTAAGACAAAGATAAATTTATGATTCTTGACGTGAAGTAAAATATATAGTTTTTGAATCAGGACTAGTGTTGTCAAAGGCGAAAAGCGTTAAAAAGCACTTTAAGGCCTATCGGGGCTTTAAGAGCAAAAAAAAAAAAGCGCAACAAAGAAAAAAATTAAAAATGTATATTTAATGTAAGACAAATTTAACAATGTCATTCATAATGATTTCCTTAACAATTACGTAATATATCTTTCGCTCTATTCAAGATAGAACTTATGGGCAATGAGGCACACAACTTAGTCCTCTGCCTATACTGAAGCGCAACCTAAGTGAGGGGAAGGGCCTACCCTGAGCTTCAAGGCTTAAGTGCGCCCCAAATGAGCCTTTGACAACACTAACCAAAAAATATTTGACGGAGACTATAAAAGTGTTAACTTTTGGCAAACTTACAAGACCAAAACTGTCCAGTGCATACTTAAGTGATAGTTTTGAACCTACCCTCAAATATAAGGAACCATACTCATCATTTTCTCCTAACCAGGACACCAGATAATTGCAGCATCACTTTGTCAAAAAAGACTTAAATATATGGCCTTTTTGAACTCTGACTGCTAATTGTAATGCAAAAAGAATTGCACATACCTTTTCGAGTTTTTTATCTTGATCTTTTGACTAAAGAAATTCCTGTTGGATTACCACCCCATTCTTCAAATACTACCAACAGGTTTCCACTTGGTTTCAGCCACGATCGTGGAACATGGTACCTGAAATTAGTAACAGTTTCACAAAGTTCTTTAAAACGAGATGAAGTTTAAAAATACCATATTTCTTCTAGCTTTTTGTTTTCTGTTTTCTTCATCTTTACTCAATATTGTCGATTTATGTGATTGTAGGGAATATAAGGGATAAAACGTCTCACTGATCTCTAAATGATTTTTAACTTTTTGCTATAAACAAGTAGGATTGTCATGTGAAATTTTCCACCAAAAGTTGATCTAGTCCAGAACTCAACTAAAGGTTGTCTATGTTGATCAAGACTCTTCAAAAATCAATGTGTGCATGTCGGATCCTCAAAAGTAGTGCATTTTTGGAGGATCCGACACTGCTGCGGCAGCATTGTTGGAGTGTCCGAGCAATGTAGAATGTTATAGGAATTATGGAAATCGCATACCATCTTTGAGAAGGCTGTCCGCAGTTAGTCTGACATTTCTTCTCATTGAACGTTCCAGCGTAATTACATTTGCTACAGTCACCTTGTGCTATGTATCCAGGCCAGTGGCGACCTACGCCTTCACCATTTATCCATATCTGACCTTTTCCCATACTTGCCATATCTAAAGCTAGCGGTTCATTTCCTCCAGGTGCGTTAAATATAGCCTGGAAAGGTATTAGTCTATTAACTACATGCTACAACATGTTATTCAAGATCATAAGATTGATAAAAATATGTCAACATTTTGATGACTGCATTAGAACAATACAAATAGGCAGTGATGAAGCCAGGAATTTCGCTATGGTGTTCACTGTTCAGTTTAATATATATGTATAAAAGTAAATTCTGACTGAATAGCCAGTGAAGAAGCCAAAAATTTGGTAAGGGTGGTCAGTTTAATATATATGTATGAAAAGTAAATTCTGATTAAAGAGGAAGTGAGGAAGCCAGAAATTTCGGTAAAGGTGTTCAATTTAATATATATGTATAAAAAGTAATTCTAACTTATAAATAAAGTATAATTTTATATATACTCAGTATATTATTTTCTGATGAATGGCGTTCAACTGACCACACTTCACTCTATGTGGCTACACCACTGTGAATAGGAAATTTACCTTGTACCAAGTTAGGGGCTGCTTTTGAGCCACTAGGGAACCTTGAACCCATTCAACAGAAGAACTCCCACTTAGGGAGTGAAGACTTAACGATTCACCTTTTAGGCCAACCTGCCAACAAGCAAAATATAGATTATTCAGGTATCAACGCTCTATATTACTCCCTCCGTCCCAATTTATGTGAGGTCTTTGAGTGGACACAGTGTTTAAGAAAGAATGAAAAACTTTTGAAACTTGTGGTCTAAAACAAGCCATAGATATTTGTGTGGTTGTAAATCATCTCACTAAGGGTAAAAGGAGAAGCTTAAGTTAAATTGTTACTAAATATAGAAAGATGTCATTTTTTTAGACAGATTAAAAAGGAAAGAGTGTCACACAAATTGGGACAGAGGGAGTACTATATATCGTTCTAATACTCTCACATCCGAGTAGCTCTTGAAGGAAAAATTAAACATTTGGGGCTACGAGGAATGGATCATAACAGCTTCATTCGTTTCCTCAACAAAATTATATGAAGATCAAGCTTTTGGGAGAGAAGAGAAGCAATTAGTGAACAAACCTTGTAAGACCATCTCTGTTTTGTCAAATCTCTTTTCCCCTCATTGAGACCGCTCAACGTGACTGGACCCAAAACTTCTGCATTCCATGTATCATAATGCACACCAACATTCTGAAATGGATTTTAAAACCATAGGTTATAGAAAGTGTTTACGATAATGCTTCAGTTACAAGTGCTAATTAAAGGATCAGAGGAACAGGAAATAGAAAACTAACCGGGAGACCAACGGAAACACTGAGCAGCAAAATCTTGTTAATACCAGCTCTTAATTTCACATTGCCACTATATGTAAGTTTTGGATTATCCAATGTACCATATACAGTTACTGAAAGAAATAATCCCTTGATTATTTTCATTAATGAAAGAGTATATATACAATTTACAATTTTCCATAATAGAAAAATCTTATTCCTATTCTACTCCCAAAACCTTATTCTAGTAGTACAAAAATCCTATAATTATGGTAAGTGTACATTACTAATTTAATACAATAATGTTACACTAAATATGGCACAAAACCGTGGCATACATTGGTATGTATACCGTGTATTGAGATGGTTTCACACCAGGTAAATTGCCTTGTGAAATCGTGATATACATGGTATACAAACCTATGTATATCACGGGTTTTATCACACCCCCGCAGTCATATCGGTCGGTCTTCGTACCCTGAGACTGTTCCTAAAATCTTCAAAGAAGACCCTTGGTAAAAATGTGTACAATTTGATACCTGAAAGGGACATGCAAGACGCGTACTTGTCCACGAGCTACGTTTTCGCGAACAAAATGTATATCCATCTCAATATGTTTAGTGCGTTGATGTTGAACAGGATTTCCATAAAGGTATACCGCACTAACATTATCACAATAAACCAAGTTAGCTTTGTGAACGGGAAAGTGAAGCTCTAAGAGAAGATTACGGAGCCAACATGATTCAAAAACTACATTGGCCACCCCTCGATACTCGGCCTCTGCACTAGATCGGGATAAGGTAGCTTGCCGTTTGGCAGACCATGAGACCAAGGTATCACCAAGAAACATACAATAACCAGACGTAGAGCGTCTGGTGTCCGGACAACCACCCCAATCAGCATTTGTGTAAGAGACAAGTGTAGAAACCGACGACGGATATAGATGTAAGCCATAATCAAGAGTGCCTTGTATGTAGCGGTTAATGCGTTTAAACGCATTCATGTGCTCAATTCGAGGATCATGCATAAACAAACACACATGCTGCATGGTATACGTAATATCCGGTCCCGTAAAAGTGAGATACTGAAGTTCCCCTTCAAGACTACGATAGTGGATGGGGTCCTCGTATGTGACGTCGGCCGCAACACCTAGCTTGGGTTTAGTGTCAACTAGCGTAGAGGTAGACTTACAAGAGGACATACCAGCCCTTTCAATTATCTATGCGGCATACTTTCGTTGAGATAAGAATAACCCATCTGCATGACGAGAAACAACAATCCCCAAAAAGTAACTCAAGGGCCCCAAGTCTTTCATAGCAAACTCAGAACTGAGCATGGTCATGATAGACTTGCGCAAAGTATCAGTAGAGGCAGTCAAGATAATATCATCCACATATAATAGAATATAAGTCAGGGCAGAACTACGACGATATATGAATAATGAATTATCAGACCTACTGTGCGAAAACCCAATAGATGAAACATAGTCTACAAATCTCTTATACCAAGCCCGTAGGGCATGCTTAATCCCATACAAGGACTTCTTCAATAAACAGACATGATGAAGATATTTGGGGTCTCGAAAACCCAAGGGGTGATGCATGTAAACGGTCTCCTTAAGATCACCATGTAAGAAAACATTCTTCACATCTAACTGATGAATGGGCCATGCTTTGGAAAGAGCCTGACTGAGAACAGTACGGATGATAGCCAGTTTGACCACCGGACTAAATGTCTCACCACAATCCATGCCAACCTGTTGAGTTTTACCATCACCTACAAGTCGCGCCTTATGTCTCGCAAAAGAGCCATTAGAATTATCTTTATAAGTAAAAATCCACATAGACCGAATAATATTAACACCAGAAGGACGAGGGACCAACTCTCACGTCTTATTCGCAATAAGAGCATCATACTCGTCGATCATAACTAATTTTCAATTCGGGTCATTTAAGGCAGACACAGGGTTACGTGGTAGAGGGAATTTTGAGACATTAGAATTGAGATTAAAATGCCTTTTTGGTTTAAAAATGCCCTGTTGACTACGAGTAATTGGACCTTGACTCGAGGAGGAAGCGGGTGGATTTTGGGCTGGTGATGGACTGGCCAGCAGGAAGTGGGCCTGCTGGCCCAATAATAGAAACTGGATCTGGAACGGTGACTGGGGCAGTGGGCTGGACCACTGGAACAGTACCGAGATCAGTATTGGGCCGGGAGTTTGGCCCACTGGGTTGGTTCGACGGAACAGCAGAGCCAGTGGGCCCGCTGGCGGATATTTGGTGCGGGACACGTCCAAAAAATGGTGGATAATATACGGGGAGACCTCGTCATCCAAAAAATTATACGAACTAGGCCCGGGACTACTCACTTTAGCAAACGAAAATTGGATTTCATCAAAAAGAACATGATGATTTTATTGGACGATAAATCAAAATATTTGTAACCATGATGATTAGACGGATAACCCAAAAACACACAAAGGGTAGAACGGGCTTGAAATTTGTTAATTGTAGTTGATGAAAATAGAAGATAGCATAAACACCCAAAGACCCTAAGATGGGAATACGAAGGATTCTTATTATATAGGATTTGAAGGGGGAGGAATATGTCAATCCTTTGGTAGGAAGTATGTTAAGAAGATAAATAACCATTTGTAGAGCATGATGCCAAAAAGAAGGGGTACGGATGCATGGTCCAATAAAGTGCGGACAATATTATTAATGGTACGAATTTTACGTTCGGCTTTTCCATTTTGTGAAGACGTACGAGGACATGAGAACCGAAAAACTATGCCATTATTGTCACAAAAATCCCGAAACAACCCATTATCATATTCTTTGCCATTATCACATTGTATATTTTTTATTTCACGGTCGAATTGGGTACGGATGAATGCTCTAAATTTTAAGAATGTGGAAAAAACTTGTGATTTTTTCGCTAACGGAAATGTCCATAAAAAATTAGAATAATCATCCAAAAATAGAACATAATAAGGATGGCCCATAGAACTCAAAACGGGAGATGTCCATAAGTCGCTATGAATAATATCAAATGGCATTAAAGTACGAGAAGTAGAAGCTACGAATGGTAATCTAACATGTTTTCCTAGAGGACAGGATTGACCAAATTGGAGTACTACGCGTACCCTTATAAGAAATAAAATTGTTTTTATGTAAGGAAGAAACAATAGACGACCGAGGGTGAGCCAAACGTGCATGCCATAAGGAGGGAGCTAGAGCTGCAAAAGTGGATGACAATGCTTAACTCGAGAGACCGGATGTTGGCGTGATAGATAAAGATCTCCCCTACTATCACATCTCATGAGAGGAATCCCCATCTTGAAATCCTTCACAGAAAATCCAAAAGGATAAAAATCAACAGAAACCCAATTATCAGTGGTGAATTTACGGACATACACCAAATTTTTAATTAAGTTAGGGGCATGAAAGACATTTTTCAAGACGAGGTGGATCCGGAGACAAAGTTTTATGACCGCAACCACGAATCGAAATTGAGTTACCATTACCAACAATTATGCCACGATTGTTGCTCAAATTGGAATAAGACGAGAGAGTACCTTGGTTGGACGTCATGTGAGTAGTGGCTCCAGTGTCCATGTATCAATTTGCATCCGGGGGATTTAATCCAAGTGCGTGCATCGTGGCTTTAATGTCGGTAAGGGTGGGACCCGCTGCATGGTGGGCCTGGTGAGGCCGAGAACCAAGCATGCCGTCTTGCTGCCCCAGCCTAGAATTTCCTCTCGGGGTCCACTGTGGGCATGAATAACTGGGCATGTTTGATGGCGGAAACTAGGCCCAATTCGGGTTGGTTGCATATGGCGGGTAATAGGGGTTGTTGGGCCCAGGCCCACTGGCCCAGTTCCACGTCCAGTTGGCTTGCGGCCCACTACCCCGAGGCCCATTGCCACCCCCCCGTTATCCATTATTTTTGCGATTCTGAACCTTTTTGCCACCACCGTTGTTGCAGGTTTTGCCGGAATTGTTGGAGACGGAGGGAGAAAAGTTGGACTCGATCACCATAACGATAGAAGGGGCCCCAGTGGCCGCTTTCTTAGCCAAGCTGGCTTCTTCGAGCGTGAGCATGGAACGGGCCTGTTAAAACTGCGGAAGAGGACTGCTCTGACGAAGAAGCGAACCAACGCCACTATAAGCCTCAGACAGGCCTGCAACCATTTGAAGGACAAGACGATCGTTGGTAACGGGCGCACCAACGTTGCGGAGTTGGTCCGCCAATTCTTTCAACCTATTGCAGTATGCTGAAACGTTAGGGAAGTCTTCCATATTGGCGTGAGAGAATTCCTGCTCAAGGAAAACAACATGAGAATTTTGATTATCTTGGAATATATCACGCACTCTATTCCAAGCATTCATCGTCGTAGCGTCTGGTTCGATAATCGTTTGCAATAGGTCGATAGAGATAGTGGAGTAAATCCACTGAAGAATGGTAGCATCAAGGGTCGTCCATAACTTAGGATCATCCTCGGGTTTAGGCACCTCTGTATCCGCGGGAGCCGCGGGGATAATGTGATGGAGGACTTGATGCGAGCGTGCGTGAACTTTGAACAGTTCGACCCACGTCGCGTATTGGACGTTTTCTATTTCAAGAATGATAAGGATGTTAGAAACAATAAGGGTATGGTGAAACGTGTTCTTAGCCATAATAGCAAGACATGAAGTAGGGATTGAGAAGAAAAAATTGGGAAGAGAGAAGGCACCACCGGGCACGAAAACCGAGAAGAGAGGCTTGGAAATAGATGCAAAAGGGGGCGGAAATTTGGGAGAGAATTTTAGACCTAGACTTCTGATACCATGAAAGAAATAATCCCTTGATTATTTTCATTAATGAAAGAGTATATATACAATTTACAATTTTCCATAATAGGAAAATCCTATTCCTATTGTACTCCCAAAACCCTATTCTAGTAGTACAAGAATCTTATAATTATGGTAAGTGTACAATACTAATTTAATACAATAATGTTACACTAAATATGACACAAAACCTTACACTAAATATGGCACAAAACCGTGACATACACTGGTATGTATACTGTGTATATCACGGTTTCACACTAGGTAAATTGCCTTGTGAAATCGTGATATACATGGTATACAAACCTATGGATATCACGGGTTTTATCAGTTCCTACCAAAAGTCAAGGACATATAGAAATTAGGAGATACAGATAGACTTAAAAAGATATATAGCTTGTTTGGTCAATCTTCTGGAAGCCGAAAGTGCTTATTTTTTTCTTTCAAAAAGTGCTTATTTGAGAAAATTAAGGTGTTTGGTCAAGCTTTTTGGAAAAAATAAGTGTTGTTGAGTCGTAACAGAAATTGTTTTTCAGAAGCTAAGAAAAGTAGTTTTTACCCCGAAGCACTTTTGGAACATTGGTCAAGCACAAAGTATTGCTGCTCTGATATTGGCAAAAGTGTTTTTTCAATTAATTAGTCAAACAAAAACTGCTACTCTCCGAAAGTATTTTTAGTAAAGCACTTATGACAAAAAATACTTTCAAAATGAGCAAATTTTGAAAGTCTGGCCAAACAGGCTAGTGGTTTGTTAGGAAAAAACACTTTGCCATAATCCCAACCAAGTATACCTGATAGTTTTCCATTGACGAAAACATGCAAGACATGACCAGCAGACATAACAGTGAGATAAGGGTCCTTTCCGTTCTTTAGAAATCCTTCACAAGACACTATATTTACACTGGAGAAAGTAAACAAAATATTATCAGGATATTAGATCTGACATGTAAAGATGGAATCAGATACAATCTTTTGAGGAAAGCAAGAAAATGAAAGTTACTCACTCTGTCATGTACCACAGATAGTCCGAGGAATCTCTAGTGACATTTTTCTGTTCCCATAATCCGTTGGCTGAAAGTTTATCGCTGTCATCAGCAGTCGGAGTTTCTTCATTGTATGATTGCCAAGACAGTCCACCACCTGTCGGTGTCATCTTTATGCTCGAGCTTCGGGAGCTAACCTGCAGCATTACATAAGAGGACATTAAAACTTCTGCTCCCTAAATGTTTTTGGGATTTGTTTCATTTTTGACCCATTGGCCGAAATTAATTACGTACGCTAGCATAAATATACAAAAACTATACACTGATTATGTATATTATGTGTATATTCTGTTGGAAATTTACTAAATGTGGAATTAAGTATATCCCATTAATTTATGACTCGAACAATTGGGGCCCGCACGTCGGAAACGTCGTTTCCACACACGTGCTCACGTAGTGCCAAGTATCGCAAATTTCATTAGTGAAAGAGATATTGGTACGTATGTAATACGTTTAAGACATAGAATTATGGACGGTTATTGGCCAAATGACAAAGTATTCCACGTTGGTAAATGAAGGAAGAAGTGTAAGATGAAACGAGTTGGATTTCGCCGCGGAGCCGTGGAGGGCCGCGGCGCCGGAACGCCGCGACGCTAATTGGTTGACCAGTCACTGGAGCCGCGGCGCTAATTCACAGAGCCGCGGCGCTAATTCACAGAGCCGCGGCGCTTCAGAGGCAGAATGCTGTGACGGGAAGTTGGAAAATTTTGACCTTTGGGCTGGTTTTGGTGCATTGATTCTCCATTACTTGGCACATGAATTCAACCATTATTTGGTTGAATGTAACCTCTCAATTAAGTGTCATTACATGGCTATTGAAGGCCATTAGTTGGCTAGTTGAGGGGTCTTCTCCTTACACTATAAATTGAGGCCTTTGGCTCAATTGAACACACTCAACACTTAGAAAATACTCCAGATTTTCTGAATTCATCTTCTTCTTCTCTAGCAAAGTTACTATACTCAAAATTCTTCAAGAGTAACACTTGAGTTTCCTTTGCTCATTTGTTAAGTTGATGTTGTATCTTGAGAGACTATTGCCCAACACCGTAAAAGGAGACATACGGGGCAATCTTGTCTTAAAGACAGAGTGTCATCACTCGACTTAGCAAATCACACAAGCAGTTTGTTAAGTTCTTGATTTCCAATTTATTGTAATATTTAGTTTATCCTTTCTTACTATTGTAATAGTTACTTACTTCCCGTTCCCTGCAACAATTGTATCCCAACAATTTTAAGACAAGATTTGTTGTAAGTACCTAGAAAGATGACTGGAATAGATCAAACTGCTTCTGATTCTGCTGCTGCTACTCAAGGCAATCCCTCTGCCTTCCCCACTGCTCAAGGCACCCCTAATGACTTTTCGGTTGCTCAAGGCTCATCCAACGCCTTTACTGCCGCTCAAGGGAACGTTGCCGTTCCTCCACCCGCTGGATTTCACCATAAACGCCCTGAAAAGTGCATGGGCTCAAACTTCATGAGATGGTAACAGAAGATGCTATTCTACCTGACTGTTATGGGAATGACACGTTTCCTAACAGAAGATCCTCCACAAGCTGGAGATGAAATGGACCCTTCGCCTTCTGAAACGGCTGAAGGGGGCCTTGGTATCTATGTCATTAATGGCATGAAGATGGTTCTTGATGCATGGAGTCATAGTGATTGCATGTGTAAGAATTACATATTGAACTGCTTGTCAGACCCTCTCTACACAGTGTATTTCACCGTAGGCGCTGCCAAAGAGTTGTGGGAGAAGCTGCAAAAGAAGTACAACACACAAGATGCAGGTACTAAGAAATTCATCATTGAGAGATTTCTGAAATTTCAAATGGTGAATAGTAAAACAGTGATGTCCCAAGTCCAGGAATTTCAAATGATTCTACATCACTTGGATTTGGAAGGTATGAAACCAAATGAACAGTTTTTGGTTGCATCACTGATTGAAAATTACCTCCATCGTGGAATGAGTTTATGAGTTACTTAAAACTCAAGATAAAGGAGATGACCTTTGAAGAACTTATTATCAAACTCCAAATTCAGGAAGATAATAAGAAGGCCTTGCCTAGGGGTAAACAACCCGCTGAGGCAAAGACAAATCTGGCTGAGGCCAAAAGGAACCCAAGCAAGAAGCGCAAGTTCCAGAAAGACGACAAAAGCATCGGAGAAGTTCAAAGGAAACTGTCACCACTGTTGGAAACCTGGTCACATGATCAAGGACTGCCGCAAGCTCAAGACTGGGCAACAAGAGAAGGCCAAGGCTAAGGGCAAGGCACATGTTAACGTCGTCAAAGACCAGTTTCTGGACGACATGATTGAGGAGTTCTCAGTGGTGGTGCTAGAAGCAAACCTTGTTGAGAATCACATGCAATGGTGGATGGACACAGTTCATCTTGAACGATTATATTTAGATATTTTATCTTTCTACGTTGCTTTGGCCTGATCCACATATATCAATAATTTGTATCTTGCAGGTCCAATCCGCTGTTTCTGAAGTTATCACATGTATACCAAGGTTTTGTGCTATTTTCTGCTTGAGCTGAAAAATAATTAAGGGAAAAGTATTATTCCCATTAAAGGAAAATTAGTGTAACTATCTTCTACAGTTGAAAGTGAACTATCTAACAATAGGTAGAAAACAGGTCACCTTAGCATTTTGCTTAAATACTCCTAGAGAAAAGTTTACAAATTCAAGCCATATTCTACTTATTCATTTCACTTTTCTAAAGATTTAATTTTAAAAAAGGAGAGGCTTAAGGTTTTTTCTAACCAAATATGGCAATATGATGTTCTGTAGATCTTGAGTGTAATGATAATATTATATAACAGAATAGTAAGTAGACCCTTTAGGAAAATCAAATGAGAATCAAATACTTGTCATATGCAACTTTTTTGTATTGACAACTATACAAAAGAGTGGTCCAACTTACAGCCTAATTACAACCAAAGTGACAAATTTATATCTGCAATGCTGATAAATTGCTAGAGCTAAAACTTCATTTAAACTGGACGTCTATATCAAAGCCAAAAAGTCTGAGCAAAACATTGTATTACACAGTACACAAGTAAAGGTTGGTATTATGGTAAAGAAAGAAATGTGACTTATTAGGACTTGAAAGAGAGAGAAAACATATCCAACAAGTCTTTTAAGCATATTTGTTGTTAGCCAAACGCTAAAACAAGCCAAAAAGTGCTTTTAAGCTGGTTGGATCAGCTTTTAAGCCAATTCAAACACCCTCGTTATATAGAACCCTAGTCTCTTCATTCGCATATTTCACAAAAAAATAATAACTATCGTCATCCTACGAAAAGAGCATATGCTCTCTTATTTCAAATGAATTGGCAGTTAATGACAAATATGTTAGTGTATCAAAATTTACTAATTACTAAGTTAATTGTATTCATAAAAAATCTGAAAACAAATACTAAAATATTAGAAAAAATTATTTTCTTCTATTCAAATTGTATGGTCATAGTAGATTATTTCCTAAAAAAAGAAAGAAGATGTTACCTAAACAGTCACTTAAAAGATGACAGTTAGTCCTATAATTACAGTTTGAAACCAATTCCATTTCCTATCACATGACCTGTGAAATTCAATTTCTACTCGAACTGAATCATGAGGTTCAGTAACTACAAGGATTATGTGATGCATTCATGAGGTTGCAACTGTAATTTGGGGTTAATCTTGCATGAAAGGTCAAATTCACGATGAGTTTAAGTAATATATTGTTAGTATATAGACATCTTTTACACTAACATGCCATCTTTATTTATTGCAGCAAGTATTATATCTTATTTTTAAAATTTTAAATCTCATATTTGGAGAAGACTTACCTATATATTAATATTCTTTAAATGACTTGACGGTGTAAAAAGTAGCTCGCACTGACGATTTATAAAATTTGAACTGTTTCACAATTTTTAATAAATTGGAGGAGGTGGGTTTGAAATGTCTTCAGATGAAAAGTCAAATTCCATAATTAAGGAGTATATTTCTTGAAGTGGCAAAATTCATTCATGAAAATGCTTTAAAAAAATCCAAATCCAATGACATATATAACAATCTTATTTTGACCAGATATATATATTCTGCTTTCTAGCACATGGCATGTCCAAACTAATCAACTGGCAAGAGTTTAATTTGTGGTATTAACATTTCTTCATGTTGATATAGTATATAGTTAGGGCTGGCCAACTGGACGAGTTCGGGGCGGGGCGGGTCCCGACAGGACGGTGGGAGACAGGGACTCGGGCGGGACTGGAGGGTCGTGACTGGCGAGTTCTGGCAGTGTCCCGTCCCGATCCCGATCCCATCGTTAAAGGGGGCCAGTATTTATCGGGTCGGGGGCGAGACTGGGTCGGAATCAGGTTTTTTATTCATTTTTTTGCACTTAATTTTAAAAAATAACATATATATAAAGTATAAACACCTCAATAATTGAACAAGATAGTGTAATAAAAACATCCCAAAACTGTTTTTGTGCCTCTTATATTATTTAATAGAAATATGATTTTTTTGTAATACAATTGTCAAAATTGCAACTTTGTGGTGTTGAAAGTTGCAAAGAACATAGTAATATTACAATTAAAAAATTACATATGTAAAACACCTTTTCTAGTTTCTTTATAATTTTTTGTGGTTCTTCGGTTGGAATTGGTATTTGTTGGTCAAATTGCTCGACGTCGCTTTCACCTCCGTCGGATGAGATGTCGTTGTAGTTTTCGTCTTCTTCGTTGATCTCCGGTTGACCGCACCTTCTCCGCTCCGCTCGTATCCAATCTCTGAATAATACTGCAATCTCCAAGTTGTCTCCCGCTAATGAGTGTCTGTGCTCTCCTATTTGAAATCTGCCGGCCGAAAAAGCACTTTCAGACGTTGTTGATGACGCTTGAATGTTCAACACATCTCGGGCCATCTTTGACAGTGTCGGAAATGTCTTCTCATTCTTCCTCCAATCCAATATTTCAGCAAGTCTTCACGTCCTTCTTCATTGAGAACTGCTTGGTACGGTACAACACCCTGCAAAACAAAAACATCGAACTCGCTAACTTGGTTAGTAGTGTTACCACTATACATTCTACTTCTAAGGATTTCAATACTAGCCGCAGAAACATCATGTCTTTTTTGAGGTTGTGTTGAATAAGAAGAAGATGGTATGAAAGTCGGTTGGTTGCTAGCACTTTCTTGTTGGTAATACCTATATGCTTTTTTGCATTCATCTTGTATGCTAGACAACACTTCTTCTTTAGTTTGTTCAATAAGTGGTAGGTCATTTGAATTTTTGGGAGTTGGAGGAGTTAGTACTGCTATACAATCATAAATAGTTTCAATAAGTATTTAACAACCGTCTATTTCAATAGCCGGATTTAATACAGCACCAACAATATAAATAGTGAGAATAGAAATAAAATATTTTTTTATTTTGATAAATATTTTTTTAATAGGTGCCTTATAAGTTGGGTTTTTCATATATTCACTAAGTAGTAAAAATATTAGAGATATATAAAATAACATAGTTGAAATAATAGGATAATATATACCGGAAATTTTTTTTGTTGCTTGAAAAAATTTCTCTAGAAATACAATAAGTTCTGAAATTTTTTTCCAATCGATATCTACAACCATATCAGTTGGAGTTCGATTATGGTCGTTAAAAAATAATGTTGTAGGTCTTCTATAGTCATAAGCAATAAGTAGTTACTCTTATAAAGAATTTCACCTAGTGGCTACTTCTTCGGGATTTTTTCGATAAGGTAGTCCGCGATCGTGACAACTTTTTTTATAATCTTTTTTTCGTTGTATTCTGTTACTTTTAAAAATAAAATTTATAGCAAATTGTATTTTTATTAAGAATGTCTGCAAAAAGTGTTAGACCATCCTTTACAACTAAGTTATATATATGACACGCACATTTTATATGAAAATGATTTGGAAAAGATGGAGTTAAAAGATCTTTTAAAATTATAATTGCATAATTATTAGAAGAAGCGTTATCTAATGTAATAGTCATAAGTTTATCAGTTATTCCGTAATAATCACAAATTTGATAAATATTTTCTGAAATAAAAGTATCAGTGTGCCTATCATCTATATATCTATAAGCTAAAATACATTTTTGCATAGACCATTTATAATCTATCCAATGACATGTTACCGTTAAATAATCATGGTCGTTAGTACTACGGCATATATCAGACGTGATAGATACTTTACCAGGAAAATGATATAAGTAATAACGTAAATACTGTTGATATTCATGTGCAAATTTAAATACATCTCTTTTAACAGTTGATCTAGAAAAATCGTTAAAAGAAGGATTATACATATCTAATATAATGAATAAAACCAGGAGAGGAAGGAAATGAAAAAGGCAAACCCTCCACATCAACTAATTTTGCTATTGCTTCCCTATCTCTATGTTTATCGTATTTAGGGCCTACAGTTCCCCATGTCATAGGGTTAATTTGACCCTGTACTTGGTCCAGGACAGTATGTGAACCTTGTCTCGACTGAGAGGGCATTGGCGCACCCAAATTTTCAGCCAGGTGTTGGTTCCACATAGCTTTGTGAAAGTTTTGTACGTGTCTCAATAAACCCCCTGTCCCACCCTGACCTTTTTTCATTTTAAATTTAGAAATATTTTTACAAATTTGACATCTAACTACTTGATTCTCTTCGTCCCTATCAAAAAATTTCCATGCATCTAATTTTAATGGTCGTTATGTTGGGCCTCGTCTCATACTAGGGGGAATAGGAGGCATTCCAGTTGGAGGTGCACTAGTGGGTGTGTCATCTAGATCATCTTCTAAATTAAAGTCTTGTTGAGTTCCATAAAATATCCCATCATCTAAATCTAATGGTATATCAGGAAAAAATTCAGTATCAACCAAATCATCTTGTCTAGGAGTAAGATGACTAGAAGAAGTACCCTTGCCCTTGTTACCCCTACTGGAAGAAGCCTGACCCTTACCCTTACCCGTAATCATACGTTTCAATCCTTCCACTTTACTTATACAAATAAATAATTAAAGTAAATGAAATTAAGTGCGCTAAATAAAAGAAAGAAACAATAATAATTTAATGAAGGAACGAATGTACCAAACGCCGACGTAACGTCGACGTGTAATCGAGAGGTTGAAAATTGAAACTTTGCTCGATGGAAGATCCTCAAGCTAGTTGCCAACTTCACTCCCAAATGAATAAATAAAATTGAATATTTAGTAAACAATGTAGACTTGTAGAGAGATAAATTGAGAGATTGTAGGAAGATTTCTGAGAAAGATGAAGAGAAAATGAGGTATTTATAGTTGAAAATTGGCTTAAAGTGTAAATATAATAACTTAGGGATTAAAAATAAATTTTAAGGGGGTAGGGGGAGGGGGAGGCCCAAAATGGCCGTTGCACAACGGCCAAAATATAAAATGGTCGTTGGTGCAACAATTATTTTGTGCAAAGGGGAGGGATCAGGACCGGACCGGTCTGGCGGGACTGGGCCGGGCCCGGGCGGGATGAGCCCAGATCCCGTTCCGGTTCAATTCCCGATACCATTTTTTTTATAGCGGGGGAGGGGCGGGTCTGTTCGGGACCAAGCCCACCCATCCCGTTGGCCACCCATATACATATTTAATGCAATCAAATGTTCAAGCCTTGTAAGTTTTATAACTCCCAACCACACAAAAATACTCACAGCAACTATGTTGTACTAACTTATGTCCAATAATGTTCAGAAGATAAAAGCTTTATCGATTTTAGCAACTTCTAACTTGGAGAACACATTCTTAGTAGTTTTCCGCTGGATTTTCAATATGCATGTTGTGTAATTTTATTTTATTTTCCTCTTTTCGTATAATTATCAATTTTACTTACAGCAACACTGTATTATTCAACCGGGTTTCTCATTTCAAAATTTTATGATTTTTGTTTTCATAAATTTCCTTATTTCTCTGATTTTGTGAATCATGCATGTGTTTCGATCTTGCTTCAATTAACATTTTTGAGACCTGATCTTTTCTAATATAAGGGGAAAACACCATTAAAATTCATAAAGACAAAAAGAAAGAGGAAGAAGAAGTGAACAAAGAAAAAGAATAGAATAAAGGAAGGGTAAAGAGTCTCACATCGGATATGGAATGAGAACATTGATTCTTTATATGGACTTGGACAATCCTCACCCTACAAGTTAGCTTTTGGAGTTGAGTTAGACCTAAGATTCATTCTTTACATGGTGTCAGAGTCAGACCCATTCAAATTCTTTGTTCACCGATATTGAGCCCCCAAATTATATTATACACGCTCCAATTAATAAGGTCTGGACATGCAGAGAGTGTTAAGAGTCTCACATCGGATATGAAATGAGAACATGAACTCTTTATATAAAATTGATCAATCTTCACCCTACAATGTAGCTTTTGGAGTTGAGTTAGGCCAAATATTCACTTTTTACAGGAAGCCATACATTTTTCTTCTCTGAAGGAAGGAGGTTTTTCCAGAACCAACAAAATAACTGAAAGAAATAATCCCTTGATTATTTTCATTAATGAAAGAGTTTATATACAATTTACAATTTTCATAATAGAAAAATTGTATTCATATTCTACTCCTAAAACCTTATTCTACTTGTACAAGAATCATATAATTATGGTAAGAGTATAATGCTAATTAATTACAAATAATATGGACAAACTATTACAAATAATTGTGGTACAAACCATGATATACACTTACCATGTATATCATGGAGTCGTGTGGTCTTTTACACCTCCGCAGTCATAGCAGGCGGTCTTCGTACGCTGAGACTGTCCCTAAAATCGTCAAATAGCACCGATGGAAGGCCCTTGGTAAATATGTCAGCAATTTGATACCTGGAAGGGACATGTAGGACGCGTACTTGTCCACGAGCTATCTTTTCGTGAACAAAATGAATATTCATCTCAATATGTTTAGTGCGTTGATGTTGAACCGGATTGCCAGAAAGGTATATAGCACTAAACATTATCACAATAAACCAAGGTAGCTTTGCGAACTGGAAATGTAACACCCCGTACTTTCGGATGACGGTTGAACGCATAAGCATAGGCAAGTAGACCGGACTCCGGAAAATTTATGTTGCACTCACGTATGCTAATAAGGAAATTAGTATATGAAAGGATGTGATCCCGAAGTAATTTTGGATTTAACAAATGTGACGACGGGGATCAATAATAATAATTGTATATCCCCAAAGAGGTTATGGGCTAGTGTCATATTACAAGAATTATGACATTGAGTATAAGAAAGTTTTATAAGTCGTCAGAATTTAAGTGAATTTGGATAAAAAATTTAAGTGTGTGTATAACTAATTAATTGTGGGATTAATTATTTATAAAAGGGGACATATTGTAGTGGGACTCTACGTGTTATATTTTAACGAACTGCCACCAGTGACTAAGCCTTATAAGCAAAGAACGGTGGCAGCTTCACAAGTCTCCAACATTCATCTTTCTCCATTATTCCATCTCTTCAGGCTTCTTCATCTCTTCAAACTATATTCATCAAGCATCTGTAGGAATCCTTCCATGGATAAAAATTTGTTGCACTCCAAGCAGAAGGAGTAAAACCTCAGTCGGTAGTCGCTGGAATTTTTGACCAAATTGGGCATTTTCTGTAAGCTTTCATATAACCAAAAAGGGATAAATTCGTGGTGTTCTAGACCTTGATTCCAGTGAAATTGAAGCCTTCAACAAGCCTAGGAATTCAGAAACCCAAGCCGTGACCTAGTGCTTCATCGAAAATTAATTTTTAGGTATGTTTCTGCTTGTCGGAAACTAATTTGGGCGAAAGGTTTTCCGACGGTTCTCGTAGCTATGTCTAACAAAGGTAATCCTTCTTGTTCCTAAAGTTTATACAATTACAGAACATGATTCTTGCCATTAGCTCTAAAATAATTATCGAAAATGTTAAGTTTAGGTTGGGTGTTGTCAGGACTGCCGTAATTGTAAGGTATTGGAGTTGCATGTGAAATTGATGTATTGTTTTGGGTATTGTAGCAGTAAGAAGAGGGATTAAGAGGGCTGGGTGTTTCGCTACACGCATAAGTTTCGATACAAATGGGATATAGATTCTACGCGTACAAAGTATTCACTAGAATATCTCAATGAAGCGATTTCTTGTATATTGATCCGATTATGATATAAATCATTCATATGGTGTAGATAATCACTTATAAAGCTTACAAGGACCCATGAAACTTAGATAATTTCGACAACAAGGTATGCACGGCTCTTTCTTCCTTTTTGGCATATTCTATGTTCAAAGCGTAACCAGAATATTGTTCCATAAAATACTCTACTCTTAGTAGTTAAGAATGATTATGTTATTGACTCTTATGTTAAATGCCTGTTTAAGTATGTTTTTACGGAAAGGATGTTGATATTCCTAATATTAGCCAAATGTATAAAGGTATTATGTCATCCGTTGAGATTGGAGTATTGTGTTACCATTCATGCATTTTTATTTGCATTGCATTTATGTATTACCCTGGACCACTTGTGTTATGCACATTACTATATGGTAAATATTATATATATAGGGGATATGGGAAAAGGGAAAGACGTTATATACGCACACCACCTGCAGCTGGTACAGACTATCACGTAAAGAAAGAGTCCTATGAGGCCAAAATGATGTGATACCATGTGTGGTCGATATAACCTGATGCCCACAGAGACGGTTATAGGAAGGAAGAGTCCATGTGTGGCCAATATATATGTATACCGCATTTGCATCATGCATACATTCATTAACCATCATATAGTATTATGCCCACCGAGGCTGTTATGGTAAGGAAGATGCCCGATGAGGCTGATGTATATGGAAACTGCATTGTGCATAATATTTAGGCATATGTATTAGGGCCCTCAGAGGCATTTACTGATGGTCAGTTGTTTCGGTTTCAGTTGTTGTTATATCCCTGTTATACTATTGTTCATGCCTGATATACTCAGTACATCAATCGTACTGACGTCCCTTTTGTTGGGGACACTGCGTTTTATGCCCGCATGTTCATATTGAGAGGGTGACGGTTCACACTAGTATGTTGATTGTTCAGCTGGTATTCGGAGCACTCTATTTGCTTCAAAGTCTCGATCTGGTCGTGGTATGTTCTACTCTTTAGAGGCTTGTAGATAGGTGTCTTGTGGTTAGTTGTCATGTATGGCCTTGTCGGCCTTGGTATACAAATGTGTAAGTTGGGGCTTTTGGGTTGAAGCTTTTTGTAATCTATCACGGCTCAGTCCGTGTTTAAATATGATTAAGGATAGAGTGTATCTGTGGTCCCAGGTGGGTAGGATCCGGGTGCCCGTCGCAGCCCTTCGGTTTGGGTCGTGATAGGAAAGTGAAGCTCTAAGAGGAGATTACGGAGCCAACATAATTTAGAAACCACATTAGCCACCCCTCGATACTCGGCCTCTGCACTAGAGCGGGATAAGGTAGCTTATCGTTTGGCAGACCATGAGACCAAGTTATCACCAAAGAACATACAATAACCAGACGTAGAGTGTCTAGTGTCCGGACAACCACCCCAATCAACATCAGTATACGAGACAAGTGTATCCGTCGATGATGGATATAAGTGTAAGACATTGTCAAGCGTCCCCTGGATGTACCTAATAATGCGTTTGAGCGCATTCATGTGCTCAATCCTGGGATCATGCATAAATAAACACATATGCTGTACGACATACATAATATCTGGTCTCGTGAAAGTAAGATACTGAAGGGCCCCTACAACACTGCGATATCGGGTCGGATCCTCGTAAGGTGAGCAAGCCGCAGCACCCAGCTTGGGTTTAGTATCAACTGGAGTGGAAGTAGACCTGCATGAGGACATACCGGCTCGCTCATTGATCTCAGCTGTATACTTTCGTTGTGATAAGAATAACCCACCTGCATGACGAGTGACAGCAATCCCTAAAAAATAACTCAAGGCCCCCAAGTCTTTCATAGCAAACTCAGAGCTGAGCATCGTTATGATAGACTGGTGCAAAGCATCAGAAGAGGCAGTCAAGATAATATCATCCACATATAATAGTATATAAGCCAGTGAAGTACCACGACGATATATGAACAATGAGTTATCAGACCGGCTGTGAGAAAACTCAATAGTCGAAACATAGTCTGCAAATCTCTTATACCAAGCCAGCAGGGCCTGCTTAAGCTCATACAATGACTTCTTCAATAAACAGACATGATGAGGATATCTGGGATCTCGAAAATCCAAAGGTTGATGCATGTAAACTGTCTCCTTAAGATCACCATGTAAGAAAGCATTTTTCACATCTAACTGATGAATGAGTCATGCCTTCGAAAGGGCCAAGCTGAGCACAATGCGAATGGTAGCCGGCTTGACCACCGGACTAAAGGTGTCACCACAATCTACACCTACAAGACGAGCCTTATGCCTCACAAAAGAACCATCAGAATTTTATATATGAGTAAAAATCAACATAGACCTAATAATATTAACACCAGAGGGACGGGGGACCAATTCCCACGTCTTATTATTAATAAGAGTATTATATTCGTCGGTCATAGTAATTTTCCAATTCGGGTCACTTAAAGCAGACACATGATTACGGGGTAGAGGGGATCTAGAGACATTAGAATGGAGATTAAAATGTCTTTTCGGTTTAAAAATACCCTGCTGACTACAAGTAACAGGTCTATGACTCGGGGGAGAATTATGTTGATTTTGGGAAACACGGGACTGGGTGACGGACTGGCCAGCAGGCAGTGGGCCTGTTGGCCCAAAATTGGAAGCATAAACTATTGGTGGATTGAGAACTGAAACTAGCCTAGAAGCCGAAACTGGCCTAGAAGCTGGGACAGAACTGGGCTGATTATTTGGCCTAGTTGCTGGCCTAGTGGCTGGTGGACTGGACAGATGCGTAGGTACCGTAGAACCAGCGGGCAGTGGGACCGCTGGCGGATGATGGGTGCAGGACAAGTCCGAGAAATGGTGGATAATATATGGGGAGACATTGTCATCCAAAAAATTATACGAATTTGGCACGAGACTACTCACTTTAGCAAATGAAAATTGAGTTTCATAAAAAATAACATGGCGACTAATGATGATTTTATTAGATGATAAATCAAAATATTTGTAACCACGATGATTAGACGGAAATTCGTTGAAAGAGGGGGGAGGGGGAAAGTAAAGGCCAAAGAACAAAAGAAACTCAAAAACACACAAGGGATAGACCGGGACTGAAGTTTGTTAATTGTGGTGGACGGAAATAGTGGATAACATAAGCACCCAAAGACCCTAAGATGAAAATATGAAAGAGTCTTATTATATAATATTTGAAGGGGGGAAGAATATGCCAAACCTTTGGTAGGAAGAATGTTAAGAAGATGTATAGTCATTTGTAGAGCATGATGCCAAAAAGAAGAAGGGGCGGAAGAATGGACTAATAAAGTGCGGACAATATTATTAATGATACGAATTTTGCGTTCGGCTTTTCCATTTTGTGAGGAAGTATGAGAACAAGAGGAACGAAAATTGATACCATTATGACCACAAATATCCCGAAACAACCCATTATCATATTCTTTCCATTATCACATTGAATATTCTTAATTTCCAGTTCGAATTGGGTAAAGATGAAATCTCTAAATTTTAAAAAGGTGGAAAAAATGTGAGATTTTTTCGCTAACGAACAAGTCCATAAAAAATTAGAGTAATCATCCAAAAAAGAACATAATAACGATGGCCCAAAGAATTGATAACGGGAGATGTCCATAAATCGCTATGAATAATATCAAATGGCATTAACGTATAAGAAGTAGAGTCTACAAACGACAATCTAACATTTTTTCCTAAAGAACAAGATTGACAAATCGGAGTACTACGCGTACCCTTACAAGAAATAAAATTATTTTTATCTAAGGAAGACAAAATAGACGATCCTGGATGACCTAAACGAGCATGCCACAAGGAAGGAGCAAGGGCTGTAAAAGCTGATGGCAAGGCTAGACTCGAGAGACCGGAGGTGGGCGTGATAAGATAAAGATCTCCCCAACTATCACATCTCATGAGAGGAATCCCTGTCTTGAAATCCTTCACAAAAAACCCAAAAGGATCAAATTCAACAGAAACAAAATTATCAGTGGTGAATTTACGGACAGACACCAAATTTTTAATTAATTTAGGAGCATGAATGGTGTTTTTCAAAACAAGAGGTGGATGGGGGGGGGGGGGGGGAGACAACGATTTATGACCGTAACCACGAATTGCCATTACCAACAATTATATCAAGATTGTTGCTCAAATTGGAATAAGACGAGAGAGTACATTGGTCTGACGTCATGTGTGACGTTGCTCCGGTGTCCATATATCAATTCGGGTATGGGAGATTTAATCCAAACATATGCATCGCGACCTCAATATCTGTCGGAGTCGGTGTGGGGCCCACTACTTGAAATGTCTGCAAAGGCCGAGGCCCAAGCACACCGGCCTGCTGCCCCGGCCCAGAAGACTGCCAGTTTGCTGAGACTGGACCCGAGAAACTGGGTTGTTGTGAAAACTAGGCCCAGTTTCCAGGGTATGGGCCTGGAAAATAGCCATTGTATGGCCAAGACGGACTGGCCTAGTTCCATCGCATAGGGGCCCACTGCTGAGCCCAATTTTGCTGATGCTGCCCACTGCCCCGAGGGCCACTACCGCCGCCACCATTGTTCCGGCCGCCACCATTGTTGCCGCCTCGATTCTTGCCATTATTTTAAAGATTTTGACCTTTCTTGGCGCCACCGTTGTTGCGGTTTTGACCCGAATTGTTAACAAAACCATGAAAATTATATGACGAAGTCATCATTGCCACGGAGCTGGCATTGGTAGCTGCCTTTTTTGCCAAGCGGGCTTCTTCTAAGATGAGCATCGAGCGGGCTTGATAAAAAGGCGGAAGTGGATTACTTTGACGAAGGAGAGTCCCAATGCCATTATTGGCCTCATAAAGGTCGACAACCATTTGCAGAACCAGACGATTATTGGTCACAGGTGCGCCAATGTTACGGAGTTGGTCCGCCAACTCCTTGAGCCTTTTGCAATATGCAGAAACGTTCGAAAAATCTTCCATGCTGACTTGGGAGAATTCCTGCTCAAGAGTGACAATACGTGAATGTTGGTTATCTTGAAATATATCACACAATCTATTCCAGGTAGTCATAGCCGTAGTGTCCGGCTCAATGATCGTATGTAAAAGGTCGGTAGAAATAGTGGAATAAATCTACTGAAGAACGGTAGCATCAAGAGTAATCAATAACTGAGGATCCTCCGCGGGAATAGGGGTAGCAGGTGGAATTATGTGATGGAGGACTTGATGGAAGATAGCGTGAATCTTAAACAACTCTGCCCACGTCTCATATTGGACGTTTTTCATCTCAAGAACAATAGGGATGTTGTTCTTGATGTTAGAAACAGTAAGGGCAAGATGAAACGTGTTCCTAGACATAGCGAAAGAACAAAGAGATTGGGTAGAAAATTTGGGAAGATAGGATGTAAAGTTTAACACGAAATCCGAGGAAGGGGCACAAAAATAGATGCAGTTTTGGGCCTTTTGGCCGAGTAGGGGCACGAAAAACCGAGAGAAATTTTGGAGAAGAGCGGAAGCAATTTAGTCCTAGACTTCTGATACCATGAAAGAAATAATCTCTTGATTATTTTCATTAATGAAAGAGTTTATATACAATTTACAATTTCCATAATAGGAAAATCATATTCCTATTCAACTCCTAAAACCTTATTCTACTTGTACAAGAATCTTATAATTATGGTAAGAATACAATGCTAATTAATTACAAATAATATGAACAAACTATTACAAATTATTGTGGTACAAACCGTGATATACACTTACCATGTATATCACGGAGCCGTGTGGTCTTTTAATAACAAAGTGAATACTTACCTTTACAGCAAAATAACAAAGTGAATACTTACCTTTACTAAAAGGTATAAAAGTGCAGGAAACAGCCTCACTATGTATCAACGTTGAAGTAAAGTTTGCGTATACTCTATCCTTTCAGACACCACGTTGTGGGACTTCACTGGATATATTATTGTTGTTGTATAAAAGTGCAGGAAAATGGAATTCTTTTACAGTAGCACGTGGGAACAAAAAAGCAAATGCGTGAACTACAGATTTAACCTCTAGGCCTCAATTAATTTACGGGAGTGTCCTTGGTCGTACCAAAGGCTCACTCTTATTAAGAAGTTAGATATGGGCTTCAAAGAATCAATCCATTAGTCTTGCATAACGAAAGCCTTATTCTTCTTGTTCTTCTTTTTAGCCCAATGTAAAACATGGGCTTTGGCAATGTAACTCCAGCCCAACCCAGTTATACTTCTTTTGAAGTGTTCATATTGGACTTCCATTTGAGTCCTTTGGTCATGGAATAGCTGCTCAAAACTTGGACTTCAAACATAAGTGATGCACCATCGCAAAATTATTGAAAATGGTACTAACTTATATGAATTTAATTTCTATGCATTGATAGTGTATAAATTTCTAACACTAACAAGTTAAAGTTACTTGCAGATATATGTAACAACTCATCTGTTGCCACTAAAAATATTGTAATAAGGGTTAAAGTTATATCCATGTTCGGTTTAATCTTTTTTTACACTATCCGGTTACTCCTAACGAATCCATAGATAAATCTCTTCAAAATATGAAATTTGTAATCTTGAAAATAAGACACATTTTACCTACAAGTCGACAACAGTTATTTATCTTCTGATTCCACCTTTATGTTCCATCAAGGTCAGAGCTAAAAAGGCGGAAGGGGGTTCAAGGTCCGAACCTCCTGAACTCCCTTTGTTGAAAACTCACACTATACATATAGAAGAAAAAATTCTTAATGAAAATCCTACATCCGCTACAATATATATATATATATATATATAAAAGGATAGCCCGGTGCACTAAGCTCTCGCTATGCGCGGGGTCCGGAGAAGGGCCGGACCACAAGGGTCTATTGTACGCAGTCTTATCTCACATTTTTGCAAGAGGCTGTTTCCACGGCTTGAACCCATGTGAAAATTTAATATATATATATATCGACTAACTACTTGTAAGTACTAATTCCCAACTTGAAAATTTAATTAATTAAAGTGCTCTATAATAACACTATGTCTGTAATGACTTTATATTAATTAATATAATGATATCTCTCTGGCTCACGTGAATCTATAGGTTGTGCTTTAGATCCCACATTGCATGCTATAAGCTATTCACGATGTTTACGCAGAAACAAGAAAAGTAAACAAAGTTATTTTCACTTAACTATGATTAATTAGTAGTGGCGGAGTTAGAATATTTCACTAAGGAGATTCAAAATATAAAGAGTAAACATATAAAAAAAGTCAAAGAATATATATATATATATATATATACATATATAATTTTTTTTACATATCTACATGCAATTTTTCGACAAATCAATTGACAAGACGTGGTTAAGTACGTACTATGTTATCACTTTAATTTTATGTGCTAATAAGGTTAATCACTTTTAATGGGTGCAAGTATTTACCCATCAGTGCACATTATATAATGTCATTTTATTTTTTTGTTAAAATCTTTTGTTTTCTTTTGTGAAGCTGGTCCAAAACCCTAACAGTACTCTGTGCATACCTCAACCTAAACATTCACATATTTTTGTCAAGCTGACCAGTGTACTTGTAACATCTCGTAATTTTGGGCGATGGTTTTAGCACCTAAACGTAGGCAAGTAGATCCGGATCTCGGGGAATTTATGTTATATTTGCGTACGCTAATAAAGAGATTAGTATATAAAAGGATGCAGCCCCGAAATATTTTTGGACGTAACAAGTGTGACGACGGGGATCAGGTATAAATTTGGTGTGCGCATAAAGAGGTTATGGACTAGTGTCATATCAAAAAATTATGATATTGAGTATATGAAGGTCTTATAAGTTATTAAGATTTAAGTGAATTGGGATCACAAATTTAATTTTGTGTGTGTGTGATTAATTAATTTTAGTGGGGGGACAAAGTTGAGTGGGACATTACGGGTGGCATACGAGTGGTCTAAGCCTAAATGACTAAGGCAAAGTGACAAAGTGGTAGCATTGCATGTTAAGTAGGGGGTTACACGTTGGGGGGGGGGGGGGGGGGAGGGGGAGCATTACCTCGTTCCTAAATAAATTAAGGAGATAGAACCCTCTACTGCAAAACGTGATTCTATCCTATACCAAACATTCACAAATGATCCTATCCTATAATAAAATGTTCATTTTCGTTCAAAGTACAAGAAAAGGGAAGTTGCTGAAACTTCTTTCTAATGATTTGTAAATTAACAATTGTAGTAACATCCTACCCTTATTCTTAATAACATGAGCAACATATTTTTTCCAACCTTGTTCTGGGTATGATCGAGCAACAACATAAATTCGATTTTAAGGTGGTAATTCTTGGAATATAAGATCAAAGTGCTATACGGCATATAGGTTGTGTCGACGAGTGATCCGACAAAAGGTATGTTAAGGCAAAATATTTCTTTCTTTTGGCATGTTCAATGTAACGAAACGTAACCGTGATATTATTCCATAAATTACTCTACTCTTAGTAGTTAAGGAATGTTTATTTTATTGATTCATGTGTTAAAAGCATGTATAAATATGTTCCTAAAATCCTTATTGAGGTATGTGGGAAAGATGTTAATATTCCCAATGTTAGCCGAATGTACAAGGATATTATGTCACTCAGGATATTTTATTGTCATTCATTCATTTTCATTTGCATTAAATTCTTGTTTTACCCTGGACCCACATGTGTTATATACACTACTATAAGGTATCATTATATATATGTAGGGGATGGGAAAATGGAAATGCGTTATATACGCGTCACCACCTGCAGCAGGTACAAATATCACGAAAAGAAAGATGCCCATGTGAGGCCAATATTGATGCCCTTGTGTGGCCAATATGATATGATGCACTTGTGTAGCCGATATGAAATTATGCCCACAGAGGCTGTTATGGAAAGGAAGATGCCCTTGTGTAGCCAATATTTATATGTATACCGCATTTGCATTGTGCATAACATTTAGGCATATGTATTAGGGCCCTCAGATGCATTTATTGCTGGTCAGTTGTTTCTGTTGATTGTTGTTGTTGTCGTCTGTTTCTGTTTCAGACTATTATGTATCTCTGTGATGATATTTCTTATGCCTGACATACTCGATACATCAGTCGTACGGACGTTTCTTTTGTCAGGGGACGCTGCGTTTCATGCCCGCAGGTTCACGTAGACAAGGTGACGGTCCACGTTAGTAGGTTGCTGACTCAGTGGATTTTGGAGCACTTCCCTTGTTTCAGAGTCTCGGTCTAGTCTCGGTACAGTATATTTTTGCACGTACATATGGGTATGGCGGGGACCTGTCCCGACCTTTTGATGTCACATACTTTTTAGAGGCTAGTAGACGGGTGTCCTGTGTGTAGTAGTCTTGTATAGCCTTGTCGGCCTTGGAGATGTATATATATATAAATTGGTTTTCTGATTAAGATTTAACATACTTACTATTTTCATATGTCGGTAAAGAATTGCGGGACAACCCTTGTGGCCGTGATTCATTTATTATGATTAGATATGGACTGTATGGGTAGTGGTACCCGATAGGTAAGGTCCAGGTGCCCATCGCAACCCTCCGTTTTGGATCGTGACAAACTTGGTATCAGAGCATGTCTGTCCTAGGGAGTCTACAAGCTGTGTCTAGTAGAGTCTTGTTTACGGGTGTGTTGTGCACCATACTTATAAACATGAGACTACCTGACACTTAGGGATGATTTCTATTCTTTCATCTCATAAATCGTGTAGTAGAGCTGAGTTATAAGTATTTCACTCCTAATTTGTCTTGTGTTTATGATTCCAGCAATGCCTACTGCAAGGAAGAAGTTCAAGAGTGTGAGGGCGTTGGATACGGCTGCTGGCGAATATATTAGCTTTATTGCCACCCGCTAGCGAGGGCTAGAGTGAGACCCTCGGTGCGAGTTCTTCGTATGATTCCCCCACTTCACCACCATCGGAGGAGATTAGTGAAAGTGCGGTACTCCCAGTTCCTCCACTTGATACTCCAGCTGAGGATCTTGATATACGTAGTGCGGTACAGTTATTGACTCAGTTAGTGGCCGCTCATGCCCAACGTCAGGTTCCCAGTCCTTCTGATAGAGCTGCTAGCGCGAGAGCCCAGGATTTCATCAACTTAGACCCTCCGGTATTCACGGGATCAGACCAGAACGCGGACCCGCATAATTTTCTAGATCAGATACAACGTACCTTGCGGGTAATGGATGCTACCGATACTGAATTGATAAAGTTTGCTTCTTATAGACTGCGGGATGTCGCGGTGACTTGGTATGATACATGAGAGAATTCTAGGGGACCTCAGGCTCCACCAGCAGGATGGAGAGAATTTTCAAAGGCCTTCTTACAACATTTTCTGTCGGTCGAGCTTCGATGGGCCAGGCATGATAGGTTCCTACGTCTTGAGCAGGGCAATATGAGTGTTCGAGAATATAGCTTACAATTTAATTCATTGGCCAGATATGCTCCTACGATTATTACGGAGATGTGTGATCGGGTACATAGGTTTGTTGCTGGCTTAGGGCCGCACTTGGTTATTGAGTGTACTACGACTTCTCTGAATTCGAATATGGATATTGCTCGCATTCAGGCTTATGCACAAAATTTGGAGGATCGTAAAAGGCAACAATAGATAGATCGAGAATGTTATAAGGGCCAACATAATAGGGCTCGATCCGTAGGTGACGTAAGAGAGTTCAGAGGTGGGCCCAGGCCACAACTTTATAGACGACCATGTTACCCATCATTTAGATCATTATTACCATTTTCAGAGTGGAGGGCTGATCGGTATGTTCAGTCGGGACCATGTCAGAGTTCACGAGCATCAGGGTCTTATTATAGAGGGGATTTTATTCAGATGAGGCCACCGTTGGCTCGATGCGAGCAGTGTGGTAAGACCCATACATGGACATGCCAATGAGGATCAAATGTGTGTTATTCTTGTGGTGAACCTGGTCATATTAGGCGAGACTGTCCGACAGGAGGTGAAGGTGTTAGGGCCCAGCCAATCGGATCTGTAGCAACTTCATCACAGTCAGGACGCCCGTCAGGGCAGAGTCAGTAGACATTATCCGGTCGAGGCAGAGGTAGGGGCCATAATCGCATTTACGCATTGATGGGGCGACATGATCAGAAGTCCTCACCTGATGTTATTACATGCATATTATCGGTCTTTTCACATATTGTGTATGCGTTGTTAGATCCAGGCTCTAATCTATCATATATCACTCCTTTTATTTCCTGTAAATTTGGTATGGAGCCTGAGTTGATAAGAGATCCATTTGTGGTATCTACACTAGTTGGTGAGTCGGTAATTGCTAGATGGGTCTATCAGAATTGTGCAGTATTAGTTTGTAGCCATCAGACTCTAGTGGATTTGGTAGAACTAGAGATAGTTGATTTTGATGTTATTATGGGCATGGATTGTCTAGCATCATGCTATGCTAATGTTGATTGCCGAACAAAGATTGTTAGAGTCAGTTTCCAAGCGAGCCAGTCCTTAAATGGAGGGGTAATATGGCATCGCCAAAAGGTAGGTTTATTTCATACCTTAAGGCAAAAAAGATGATCTCTAAAGGTTGTATATACCATCTTGTTCGGGAAAGAGATATCGATGCCGAACCACCTACTTCTCAATCAATTTAGGTGGTTAGTGAGTTTCTTGATGTATTTCCAGACGAACTTCCCGGCCTTCCTCCTGAAAGAGAAATTGAGTTCGGTATAGATGTGTTGCCAGGAACTTAGCCGATATCTATTCCTCCTTATAGAATGACTCCAGCTGAATTGGAAGAATTAAAGGAGCAATTAAATGATCTGCTTGAGAAATGCTTTATTAGACCTATCATACCTCCTTGGGGTGCGCCGGTATTGTTTGTACGAAAGAAAGATGACTCGCTACGGATGTATATTGACTATCGACAACTGAATAAAGTCACTATCAAGAAAAAACACCCTACTCCCCAAATTGACGATTTGTTTGACCAGTTACAAGGTGCAAGATGTTTCTCAAAGATCGACCTAAGGTCGGGGTACCATCAGCTAAGGGTTAAGGAGAAGGACATTCCAAAGACGGCTTTCAAGACAAGGTATGGGCACTTCGAGTTCTTAGTAATGTCATTTGTACTCACAAACGCACCATCAACATTTATGGATCTAATGAACAACGTGTTTCGCCCATTTCTGGATGTATTCGTGATAGAATTTATAGATGATAATCTGGTTTACTCTCACTCGGAAGCAGAGCATGTGGATCATTTACAGATAGTACTATAGACATTCCAGGACCATAAGATGTATGCAAAGCTCTCCAAGTGTGAGTTTTGGTTGAATTCTGTGGCTTTCCTTGGTTATATAGTGTCAGACGAGGGTATAAGAGTTGACATTCAGAAGATTGAAGTAGTGAAGAATTGGCCGAGGCTCACGACTCCATCAGATGTTCGTAGCTTTCTGGGCTTAATCGGCTATTATAGGAGGTTTGTAGAAAGGCTTTCTACCATATCAGCACCATTAACAAAGTTGACACAAAAGGCCATAAAGTTCCAGTGGTCCGATGCTTGTGAGCGGAGTTTCCAAGAGTTAAAAGATAGACTAACATCGACACCAGTCCTTACTCTTCCAGAGGGTCCAGAAGGTTACGTTGTGTATTGTGATACCTCGGGAGCAGGTTTAGGATGCGTGCTGATGCAACATGGTAAATTAATTGCCTATGCTTCAAGGCAATTGAGGAAACATGAGAAAAACTACCCAACACACGATTTGAAGTTGGCCGCAGTGGTCTATGCACTGAAGATTTGGCGACACTACTTGTATGGTGTTCATGTAGACATTTTCACGGATCATAAAAGTCTGCAATACATATTTAAACAGAAAGAGTTGAACTTGAGACAGAGAAGGTGGCTTGAATTATTGAAGGATTATGATGTGGACATCTTATACCATCCCGGTAAAGCTAATGTTGTAGCAGACGCGCTCAGTCATAAATTAATGGTCAGCTCGATGTCGATGCAGGACGAAAAGAAGGAGTTAGTAAGGGAGATCCATCAATTAGCTAATTTGGGAGTCCGACTAGTGGATTCAGAGGATATTAGTTTTGTGATTCAGAATATGTCAGAATTGTCCCTTGTATAGGAAGTTAAGGAACGACAATGGAAAGACCCTAGTTTGAAGAAAATCAGAGAGGGCATTCAACTGAAAAAGATCACAACCTTTAAGATCGACGAACATGGGTTTCTCAAGCACCAAGGCCGTTTATGTGTTCCAAATGTAGCAGGATTACGAGATAGAATTATGACGGAGGTCCATTGTTCATGATATTCCATTCATCCTAGATCTACTAAAATGTACCATGATCTCAAGGGTATCTATTGGTGGAACGACATGAAAATGAGTGTGGCAGAATTTGTAGCTCAATGTCCTAATTGTCAGTAAGTAAAAATAGAGCACCAAAAGGCAGGTGGCTTGACTCAGAACATTGAGATTCCGATGTGGAAATGGAAAATGATTAATATGGATTTTGTCACGGTTTACCTCGTTCTTATCGGAAGTTTGATTCTATTTGGGTAATTGTTGATAGATTAACCAAATCAGCTCATTTCTTGCCAGTCAAAACTACCTACACAGTCGAGGACTACGTGAAGTTGTATGTTAAAGAGATTGTTTGCCTTCATAGTGTGCCTATCTCTATTATATCTGACCGAGGTGCACATTTTATAGCTAACTTCTAGAAGTCATTTAAAAAAGGTTTAGAAACCCGAGTTAGTCTAAGTACATATTTCCACTCTCAGACAGACGGGCAGGCCAAGTGAACGATTCAGACGCTCGAGGACATGCTACGAGTTTGTGTATTGAATTTTAAGGGAAGTTGGGGTGATCATTTACCCCTTATTGAGTTTGCATACAATAATAGCTATCAGGCCAGCATTAAAATGACTCCATACGAGGCTTTGTACGGACGAAAATGTAGATCTCCTATCGGATGGTTCAAGGTAGGCGAATCAGAGTTATTTGTGCCTGACTTGGTACACCGAGCCATAGAGAAGGTGAAGATTATCCAACAACAGCTGTTAATCGCACAGAGTCGTCAAAAGTCGTATTCAGATGTGCGACGGCGGGACTTAGAGTTCCAGGAAGATGATTGGGTCTTCTTGAAAATTTCTCCTATGAAGGGTGTAATGAGATTTGGAAAGAAGGGAAAGCTTAGCCCAAGGTATATTGGGTCATATCTCATAATTTGACGAATCAGTCAAGTAGCTTATGAATTGGACTTGCCTTTGGAGTTGGAGTTTGTTCACCCGGTTTTCCATGTTTCCATGTTGAGAGAGTGTATTGGAGATCCTTCTCGGATTGTACCGGTTGATGATGTACATATTACAGAGAATCTATCATATGAAGAGGTTCATATTGCTATCCTAGATCGACAAGTCCGCAAGGTGAGGACTAAAGAAGTAGCCTCTGTAAAAATTCTGTGGCGGAATAAGAATGTAGAAGAAATGACGTGGGAGGCGGAAGAGGAAATGAAACACAAATATCCATACCTATTCCAGACCAACGCCGAAGTACCAGGAAAAACATAAGGTGAGTTCTATTTTCATAGTATTATGATTAATGCTTGCGTACCATGTGAGGACTAACGTAGTAATATATGTTATATTATATGACGCCGTGAAAAAGTAGTTGTGTTTCCTGGATACATGACGAGGATTAGATATGTCACTCCAACATTCGAGGACGAATGTTTTTAAGGGGGAAGGATGTAACATCCCGTAATTTTGGGCGATGATTTGAGCACCTAAACGTAGGAAAGTAGACCCAGATCTCGGGGAATTTATGTGACGACGGGGATCAGAAATAAATTTGGTATGCACATAAAGAGGTTATGGACTAGTGTCATATCACAAAATTATGACATTGAGTATATGAAGGTCTTATAAGTTATTAAAATTTAAGTGAATTGGGATTACAAAATTAATTGCGTATGCGTGTTATTAATTAATTTTAGTAGGGGGACAAAGTTGAGTGGGACATTACGGGTGGCATACGAGTGGACTAAGCCTAAATGACTAAGGCAAAGTGACAAAGTGGTAGCATTGCATGTTAAGTAGGGGGTTACACGTTAGGGGGGAGCATTACCTCGTTCCTAAATAAATTAAGGAGATAGAACCCACTACTGCAAAACGTGATTCTATCCTATACCAAACATTCACAAATGATCCTATCCTATAACAAATGTTCATTTTCGTTCAAAGTACAAGAAAAAAGGAAGTTGCTGAAACTTCTTTCTAATGATTTGTAAATTAACAATTGCAGTAACGTCCTACCCTTATTCTTAATAACATGAGCAACATATTTTTTTCCAACCTTGTTCTGGGTATGATCGAGCAACAACATATATTCGATTTTGAGGTGGTAATTCTTGGAATTTAAGATCAAAGTGCTATACGGCATATACATTGTGT
This sequence comes from Anisodus tanguticus, assembly GCA_034509755.1. Lineage (NCBI taxonomy): Eukaryota > Viridiplantae > Streptophyta > Magnoliopsida > Solanales > Solanaceae > Anisodus > Anisodus tanguticus. The sequence goes on from CM067558.1 coordinate 2,539,367, forward strand.
CGATGAGTGATCCGACAAAAGGTATGTTAAGGCAAAATATTTCTTTCTTTTGGCATGTTCCATGTAACGAAACTTAACCGTGATATTGTTCCATAAATTACTCTACTCTAAGTAGTTAAGGAATGTTTATTTTATTGATTCATGTGTTAAAAACATGTATAAATATGTTCCTAAAATCCTTATTGAGGTATGTGGGAAAGATGTTAATATTCCCAATGTTAGCCGAAGGTACAAAGATATTATGTCACTCATGATGTTTTATTGTCATTCATTTTCATTTGCATTTGCATTATATTCATGTATTACTCTGGACCCACATGTGTTATATACACTACTATATGATATCAATATATATATATATATATATATATATATATATATGTAGGGGATGGGAAAAAGGGAAAGGCATTATATACGCGTCACCACTTGCAGCTGGTACAGATATCACGAAAAGAAAGATGCTCATGTGAGACCAATATTGATGCCATTGTGTGGCCAATATGATATGATTCCCACAAAGGCTGTTATGGAAAGGAAGATGCCCTTGTGTGGCCAATATTTATATGTATACCACATTTGCATTGTGCATAACATTTAGGCATAAGTATTAGGGCCCTCAGAGGCATTTATTGCTGGTCAGCTATTTCTGTCGGTTGTTGCTGTTGTCGACTGTTTCTGTTTCAGACTATTATGTATCTCTGTGATGATATTTCTTATGCCTGACATACTCGGTACATCAGTCGTACTGACGTCTCTTTTGTCGGGGGACGCTGCGTTTCATGCCCGCAGGTTCACGTAGACAGGGCGACGATCCACGTTAGTAGGTTGCTGACTCAACGGATTTTGGAGCACTCCCCTTGTTTCGAAGTGTCGGTCTAGTCTCGGTACGGTATATTTTTGCATGTACATATGGGTATGGCGGGGCCCTGTCCCGATCTTTTGATGTCACATACTCTTTAGAGGCGTGTAGACGTGTGTTCTGTGTGTAGTAGTCTTGTATGGCCTTGTCGGCCTTGGGGATATATATATATATATATATATATAAGTTGGTTTTCTGATTAAGATTTTACATACTTACTATTTTCATATGTCGGTAAAGAATTCGGGGACAGCTCTTGTGACCGTGATTAATTTATTATGATTAGATGTGGACTGTATGGGTAGTGGTACCCGACATGTAAGGTCCGGGTGCCCGTCGCGACCCTCCAGTTTGTGTCGTGACAGTTTTAACCCAAATAAGTAACTGTATATATTACTCTTCAAATTTCATTTATTCTAAGATGTCTGGTTGTACCTTTGGGAAATTAGCAATAATTAAATAATCAGTGCATTCCACCAGAAATATTTGTACTGAATCAATAGAATTGACTGTTCTGTTATGCTTACAGAAAAGTTAAAAAATATTTTCAATTTACGGGTTCAAAAACTTTTGTTCTTTTTGACATGCTATTTTGATACAAATCTTTTTTATTATTAAAATAAACCGTTTGAGATGGTTCAGTTGGTCAAAATGATTTTTTAGATTTATTGATATCAAGTTAATTTGTAATTAAAAGAACCACATTCTTATTTGGCAATTATTTATGATTAGAAAATGAAAATTTTAAATTTCTTTTGTCTTGTTTATACTCTTCTTCAAAATCTACATAATATGTGTGGTATAAGAATTTTTAGAATCTCGTAGAAAAAGAATAGGAATATTATAAAATTTGAAGAAGAGTATTTGACATGACTATCTCATCATTTAAAAGGTTAATTGCGGTTAAGAAAGTACAACTTTTATTCAACTTAATTATGTCTTAAACAGGTTGTGGATAAGATCTATATGAAGAATAATAAGAAAAATACTACACTATACTGCTTAATTAACAGTTTTGGGAGAATGTTCAAAAATAAACTTTAAAATCATCACAATTTCATAGATGAACAAGCGACCATTATTAATCACTTACACCTTTATCTCACTCTCACTAAAATTATTATTCTAACTAATAATTCCTCATCTCAAACTTAATTTCACACGACTAATTACTAGGTGCTACTCTAATGACCTCAAACTATTAAAATTTTAGTGATGACCCTAACTTTCATTAACCGACGATTTTTTTTTAAAGAAAAAAGGAAAAAAGAAACTAATTGAGACTCAATTAACCATGAACAAGGCCATTAGACAATGCCATTAGCAAGATTGCAGCTTCCTTCTCGTCCTGTGGGAAAACGCAATGGATCATTGCCAAATTGTTGCTCAAATTCACGAAGAAATCCTCGAAACAAAGCTTCTTCTGTTGTTGCGCGTTGTTATTATTATAAGATGATGATGATCCAACACGAGGAGCAGGAGCAGAAACAGAAGCGAGTGCAGTAGTAGTACTACTACTTAAAAATTTGCACCTTTTCTTGAAAGGTACGACATGATTGGTATTCACTTTTGTTGTCTTTTGTTTCTGTTGTACCTTTATCTTCATTGTTGTTGTTGTTGATGTTTCAGTACTAGTCAAGTTTGTCCCATTTGCTGTTGCTGTTGCTGTTGCTGCCGCTGCTGCCATGGCTCGTCTAGCTTTCCTTTGTCGAATTCCACATGCGTTACATAGTGACTGTACCAAATTATGTTTAAAGTTAGATTCTTGCCAAGATTGAAAATAATTGAAAACTTTGGGAGTATAATTGGTTAACTGAGAAATTTTTAAGTTTCAAAATTAATTTTATTGAGTCTAACCTTTAGGTTCTTTATCATTGAGGCACTACAATTTTAAAATTACTAGTTCAAATTTTAACACAACTTTTTGAACTTTTAGTAATTTCACATGCATATATGTTCTTTGTCAATAATTTTATATTCAGTTGAACCCGTTAATCATATGCTACTACTACATTTCTACCGGCTAAAAGTGTGAAATGTTTTTACACTCTCAACGTATTTTACTTTTCAAGTCACTAATTATATATGAGTGATTACCTGTAATTATCTTTTACATGATATAATATTATAAACAATTATTTAGTACAATCAGTATGTAGAAGCTAAACTCAAAATAAGAAGTGAGTACCTTAGGGCCTTTAGGACCACTTCTCCAAAGAGGAGTCTTAGTAGTGTTGCAATCAGAACAAACCCTAATTGGGATAGTGTTGGAAGAGCTATTGCTGCTGTAATCAGTTTCTACTTGCTGCTTTTGATCTTCTAATTTCAATTTGGTATTTGTATGATTGGTAGTTGTTTTCACTTCCATGCTTGCACCATCCAAATTCTTCATCTTGTTCACTCCTTTCTTCCACAAGGTCAATTTTAGGCCCTTGTTTTTCTTCTCTAGATCATTTGATCCACTTCTTGAAGAAAAATTATCAACCTATAATGATCCACAAGAACAATTAAAGGCCAAAAAGAAAATAAAACCACTTAATTCACATATAAAGAAACACGATGATCCAAGTGATTGTGAAAAAAAATAATTAGAAAAAGAACCATGATCTGGCACTCCTTTACTTGGATTAGTAAGGTAATGACCAGACCTCCTTACTTGTACATTTTTCTTTTTGAGGTACTATTATTATCAAGCTCTGTTGGAGTGGTTTAGTTTTTTTAAAAAAACGCGATCCAATAACACCAAAAAGAAAAAAAGAACCATTTTCTTGTATGTACCTCAGGTTGGTGATAGAATTGAGAATGATAATTATAACCCGTTTGATCTTGATGAGTAGTAGTTGAATTGAAGAAAGTTTGACATGACGAGTAAGAAGATGATGAAGCAACTTGATAGCTAGGGCTAACAAGAGGAAAATTGTTATGACCTAGATCATGAAATTCATTATTATTAAGTTCAAAAGGAAATGAAGGAGAAGAAGAACAATTTTTGTAAGTGGGAATATTCATGGGAATGAAAAATTAAGGAGAAAAAATTTTCTTTCTTGTGAGATGGAGAAATGATCAAAGAAATTGAAGAATGTTATTTTAAAGAGAAAAAGAAAGGGGGACTCTATAGAAGACATTCACGTGACATGATGACAACCAAACAAACAAGAGTTAAAAAGAGAGAAACAAAAAAAAAAGAGAAGAGCAGTATGCTACCACAAGACCAAATGGACAGAACCCTATCTTCAAAAGTTTCATGATTCATCCTTCAAAATAGTTAAAAATTATAATTTCCCAAAGTCAAAATTAATTGGAAAATAATTTATTTTATGAATAATAACAAACTTTGGTGTTTGGACCAAGGCTATGTCAACCACATATAGAATTTCTCATGTGCCCTCAATCGTCAATTGATCATCTACCAACTCCTCCTCTTTTGCTAGTATCATTCCTTTTCTTCTCTATTTCACTGCTAAATTAGGGTTTCACTTGTATTGGGTTCACTCCAGTGTATTTTCTATTTAAGAAAGCTAGAAAGTCTTGCTTTTAGGAACTGAGAAGTTATTTTATGTCTACTCATAATTATGGGGTATGTGTTGTATATATAGAAGTTCAGAACAAATCTTAAACAGATATAAAACAGAAAAATCTAAGCCCATGTTAATGTTCAGTGGACCAACCCAGCTGGTCCACTTCACACGCCCAAAGTGGACGGCCAAGCTCCCATTTTGGGCCAGTAATTTCTGGCCCAATTGCTTCCCTGTATTTGTCTGAGTACCATATAATATATCCAACACATTTAATTAAATCTGAAATCCAATTCGACTTAATTAAATAATTTCTATTAAATGATTTCTATCAAATAGAAATATTCCATAATTATTTTAAATTAAATATCTCGATTCTCCAACGAATATTTAATACTTTCTCAATACACTCTTAGATCGAAGAAACAATCGCATATAGTGTGACTCTATAGGCCTTCACATATCGAAATTAATCTAATTAAGGTCCATACGAAACTCCTAGACTGTGTCGTATGACGAACTCAATATGTGAAGTACGTTTACATGAATCCAACAAACTTAACCTTTATGCGGAACTATAAATTCCTTTCATTCGTGACATACTCGATTAAGCATAGGATTTGCCAAGTGTCTATCCAAATGGCTTAATCACTTTATCTCACATTTATTAGTTGACAACTAGACCATATTCTAAATATGTCTCTTGCATTGGCCAGTGACTTTAGTCAACCTAATAACATTGAGAAGTTGAGTGCTCTCTCAAATTTCCAATCGAGGAATGAATCATATTCTTGGCTTAACTACCACCTTGATTTACATCCTGATGCACCCAACACAAGTCGTATCTTATCCAGAAGGAGTTTAAGCTTAGAACTTGGTCAAAGTACATCATTCTGTAAACAAGGTGCGTACTGACCTCAAGTCAAAGGACCTTTATATTCCACACGCCGATAGCACTATAGACATGTATAACAAATAGTATATTGGCATGGTATACCAATACTTCTCCAAAGTATCCATGTGTCCATCACGAGTAACCATTACTCGTAGCTATGAGACATACTACATTCTCCAAGAATGTGATGCAGACCACATGTTGACTTATAGCATATCATCGATATCCATTTTCGATGATCATTAGTCGAGGCTATTTTGAGAGTTACGTTCTATCATTAATATCTCACTCTATTAATGACAACGTAAGTTCAAGGGATGTACATATATGAATAATTGCAAACAATCAAATAATAATTCAATAATTGCAAATGCTATAAATATTAATCTCATTAATAATATGAATGTGTTCAAGTACATTTTTGTCCGTAATGTAGATTGTCTCTAGGACAGACATACTTTCAATCTCCCACTTGGCCTAAAGCCAATCTCCAATGTATCTAATACCCATGTTTTTGAAATGACCATTATGCTTAGCTAAGCTTAATGATGTAGTAAATGGGTCCGCTTGATAGCTTTGTCAAAGAAAATATTCCAACTCTTTGAGGCTTGCTTAAGTCCATAAATGGACTTTTGTAGTTTGCATATTGCTTTGGGTTTTGACTTGGATGTAAAACCTTCAGATTGTATCATATACACTTCCTCAATTAGATTTCCATTGAGGAAAGCATTCTTAACATTCATCTGCCAAATCTCATAATCATAGTATGCAACTATTGCAAGCAAAATCCGAATGGACTTAATCTTGCAACTGGCGAAAAAGTTTCATCATAATTGACCTCAGGCCTCTGATTGTAATCTTTTGCTACCAACCTAGCCTTGTAGGTTTTCACCTTGTCAAATGCATCAATCTTCTTCTTGAAGGCCCATTTGCATCTTATGGGTCTAACCCATGTTGACAAATCAACCAAGTTCCAAACTTGATTGGCATATATTGAGTCCATTTTAGATTTCATGGCTTCTTGCCATCTTTGCGAGTCAATGTCTAACATAGCTGCATTGTAGGTTGTAGGCTCATCATCATCAGGAATATCTATCTCATTTTGACTTTCAACAAGGAGATTAAGTCTTTCAGGCTGACGATGAGTTCTAGTAGACCTATAGAGTTGATTATTTTGTGTTTCTATTGTTCTTGTATTCTGATCATGAGAAGGTTTTTGTGTGTTTCCACCACTATGAGAGTTTTCAGGAATATCATCTACATGTTTTTCCTGAATGGAAGGATGTACAACCATTATATCATCTTCCATTGGTTGTGTATGAGAATCTTGCATTTCTACATCAATCCTCACATCACTCCCACTGGATGAAGGCTGTACTCTAAGTAACACACCTTCACCAAATACTCCCACTGAATTCTTATCTAGGTCATTCGACAAGGATTCAACATCTATGTTACTTTGTAGTTCTTGAATTTCTTAAAGTTCTATCTTATTGTAACTCTGTTCCTTGTAGACATAGTCTTCCTCAAGGAAAGTTGCATTTCTGGAAACAATGACCTTATGTTCTCCAATAAGATAGAAATAATATCCTCTCATTTTCTTAGGATATCCCACAAAGTAACATTTCTCACTTTTAGATTCCAACTTGTCAGTAAGCATCTTCTTTACATATGCAGGACAACCCCAGGTTCGCATATGTGTAAGAGCAGGCTTCTTGCCATGCCATATCTCATATGGCGTTTTATCTACTGGCTTTGAAGGAACTCTATTCAGAATATAAATTGAGTTTTGTAAAGCATAGCCCCAAAGGTATTGTTGGAAAAGCTGAAAAACTCATCATAGATCTAACCATATCCAATAAAGTTCGATTTCTCATTTCAGCAACGCCATTCATTTGTGGTGTTCCAGGAGGTGTCCATTCTGATTGGACTCCATGAAGTTTCAAGTAATCTAGAAATTCTCTACTCAAGTATTCACCTCCTTGATATGATCGAGGAGTCTTGATACTCTTTTCAAGTTGTTTCTCTACTTCCAACTTATACTCCTTGAATTTCTCAAAGGCTTCGGACTTGTGCTTCATAAGATACATATATCCAAACCTTGTGAAATCGTCTGTAAAAGTTATGAAGTAAGGAAAACCTCCCTTAGCTTGAGTGGAAAATGACCCACATACATCTGTATGGACCAACTCAAGTGTCTATTTGGCTCGTACACCTTTCACAGAAAGTGGTTTGTTGGTCATTTTTCCTCTCAAGCAAGATTCACAGTCGCCATAGGACTTCAAGTTAAATGGTTCTAGGTAGTCTAACCGTCTTAATCTAGCTATCCTTGATTTATTGATATGACCAAGTCTACAGTACCATAAGTAGGTGGGATTTCTTGGATTACTTATTTTAGCTCGTTTGTTTTACACATTGAGAATTTCATGATTACAATTGAGAATATATAAACCATTCACAAGCGGAGCATTTCCACAAACAATATCATTAAAAGATAGTATATAACTGCCATTAGCAATATATGAGAAAAAACTCTCAATGTCTAACATTGGAATGGAAATAATATTTCTCGTAATCGAGGGAATAAAATAACAATTATTAAGTTCTAATTTAAAATCCGAAGGTAAATCTAATCTATAAGTTCCCACACGCTCAGCATCAACTCGTGCACCATTTCTAACGCGTAGGTCCACCTCTCATGGTCTAACCTTTCTGCTGTCCATTAGCCCCTGCACATTATTACAAATGTGTTAGCCAGGCTGTATCCAATACCCAGCAGTGAGAGTTACTTATAGACATATTAATCTCAATGACAAACATACCTTGTCCAGCAGGTCCAGAAGCACCTAGTGCCTTGTCTCCTCCTGGAGCGGTGCAATATTTCTTCCAATGCCCCTTCTGCTTGCAGTTGAGGCATACATCCCTGGACAACCTAGACTTCTTTTGAACACCTCCTTTAGGTTTCAAGACTGTGGGTTTGGCACCAACCTTACCCTTATTCTTCTTGTTATTACCTTTAGGTTTGAACCTAGTAGATGAGGCCACCATAAGAACAGTCTTCCCTTTTGAAGTACATGATTCATAAGTCTTTAGCATGTTGTGAAGTTCTGGAAGATTCATCTTGGTTCCATTCATGTTGAAGTTCTCAAATGAACCAGGAAGCGAATTCAAAATCAGGTTAACAGACACATTCTGAGGTAGCTTCGTTCCAATCGAAGCCAACCTTTCTATCAACCCAATCATCTTCAGAACATGACCAGACACTTGGCCCCCATTATTCAACTTACATTTGAAGAGGTCTCTCAACAACTCATACTCCATAGTCTGAGATTGTGAATCATAAAGACTCCTCAAATATTCTAGCATCTCATAGGGGCCCATGTTCTCATGTTGCATCTGTAACTCTACAGTCATGGAGGACAACATGACACATTGTGCCGAGGTAGCATCATCCAAATGCTTCTGATAAGTAACATTGTCAAACAAAACATACTCAATAGACTCTTCATCAGGAACTTTTGGAACAGTTGTGTCTAACACATACTCAATTTTCTCTTGTCTTAGTACCAAACACAAATTATGCAACCAGTCCGGATAATTAACCAGTCAACTTATTAGTCTCAACCAAGCATTTCAATGACATATTCGACATTTTAAATAATCTAAAGAAATAGATAGACTGAAATTAAATCAAATATAATTTCTATGAACACATTCGTTAACTAATCAACATGGCCTTTAGTTTAATTAACTTCCATTATTTTAACATATTCTCCGACCCCATGGAAGAATACGAACTCATATCAAATATGATCATAATGGGACAAGATCCAAGTTCATACTGTCTCCGTGTTTGCTTGGGTTGATAATTTCAACAGTACAACCTGATAGGTCTCCAAACCAATTACAAACAATTTGCAACTCTTGGTTTGACCGATTGTTCTAAACAATCGATCTGCGCCCTTAGATTATTCCGACGCTAGGACGTCAAGACATAACTAAGTAAGTCAACCCCGTTACGCACTGCAATCGTGCATCTAAGCAAATTTGGCCTTGTAGAGAAAACGCTAGGGCGTAAATACTCACAAAGGTTTCTCACACGCTACTGCAAACACATGCATCTATGAAGAGTCTGAGTCCTTGTAGACTTAGAGAAAACACTAGGGTGTAAATACTCTTATAGCCGAAAAGGATTTTGCACTCATTCAATTATAATGGACGACGCGTGGATTCCAAATCAGACATATTAAATTGAGGAACATTTTAATCGGGGTTTTATCAAGATCCTTATTACACGTGCTAGATCAAATAGAGCACATATTGGACGTCGCCTACCCAAACATGATTTAATACGGTTCGACAAATACTGAGCGTCGTCTACCCAGACATGCATAATGCGGTCTAACAAATACTGAGCACCGCCTACCTAGACATATATAATACGGACTCTATACTAATTATTTAAATGACAATCAATTAAACAATTAGGAGAAAACAATTAATTCAAGCGCATATTATCAAATAACATGCTAAATAACAATAATCGTGGGCTAATTAATTTGTTTCAATTTAGAAAACATTTAAATTCCAAATTTAAAACTCAATTTTCAAATTTCAGATTTTTCTACCCATCCAAACAGTCCCTTAACAGTTCTGAAATTAAAAAAAAAATTAACTTACAGGGACCGGCCTGGGCTCTGATACCACTGTAGGGATTTATTGGGTTCGTAAATCAAATAGTAAGCACAACGAAAGTTTAAATTTCTTACCCAACAACAATCCTGATATGACTTATACGATAATCATGTTGTATGTTCAAAACATGATAAAAGAAAACTTACAGGTTTTCGTACGCGAGATTCAACACTAAGGTATCCACGCGATTTGTTTCCTCGATTGCAAGATCTAACTTCAGTGTATTTTTTATTAAAGAAAGCTAGGAAATCTTGCTTTTAGGAACTGAGAAGTTATTTTATGTCTACTCATAATTATGGGGTATGTGTTGTATATATAGAAGTTCAGAACAAATCTTAAACAGATATAAAATAGAAAAATCTAAGCCCATGTTAATGTTCAGTGGACCAGCCCAGCTGGTCCACTTCACACGCCCAAAGTGGATGGCCAAGCTCCCATTTTGGGCTAGTAATTTCTGACCCAATTGCTTCTTTGTATTTATCCGAGTACCCATATCATTTATCCAACACATTTAATTAAATCTGAAATCCAATTCGACTTAATTAAATAATTTCTATCAAATAGAAATATTCCATAATTATTATAAATTAAATATCTCAATTCTCAATCAAATATTTAATATTTTCTCAATACACTCTTAGATCGAAGAAACAATCGCATAGTGTGACTCTATAGCCCTTCATATATCGAAATTAATCTAATTAAGGTCTATACGAAACTCCTAGACTGCGTCGTATGACGAACTCAATATGTGAAGTACGTTTACATGAATCCAACAAACTTAACCTTTATGCGAAACTATAAATTTCTTTCATTCGTGACATACTCGATTAAGCTTAGGATTTGTCAAGTGTCTATCCAAATGACTTAATCACTTTATCTCACATTTATTAGTTGACAACTAGACCATATTCTAAATATGTCTCTTGCATTGGCCAGTGACTTTAGTCAACCTAATAACATTGAGAAGTTGAGTGCTCTCTCGAATTTTCAATCGAGGAATGAATCATATTCTTGGCTCAACTACCACCTTGATTTACATCCTGATGCACCAAACACAAGTCGTATCTTATCCAGAAAGAGTTTAAGCTTAGAACTTGGTCAAAGTACATCATTATGTAAACAAGGTGTGTGCTGACCTCAAGTCAAAGGACATTTATATTCCACACGCCGATAACACTATAGACATGTATAACAAATAGTTTATCGGCAGGGTATACCAATACTTCTCCAAAGTATCCATGTGTCCATCACGAGTAACCATTACTCGTAGCTGTGAGACATACTACATTCTCCAAGAATGTGATACAGACTACATGTTGACTTATAGCATATCATCGATATCCATTCTCGATGATCATTAGTCGAGGCTATTTTGAGAGTTACGTTCTATCATTAATATCTCACTCTATTAACGACAACGTAAGTGCAAGGGATGTACATGTATGAATAATTGCAAACAATCAAACAATAATTCAATAATTGCAAATGCTATAAATATTAATCTCATTAATAATATAAATATATTCAAATACATTTTTATCCCTAATGTAAATTGTCTCTACATACATACTTTCATCTTTATGCCAACATGTACGTTGTTTCTAAGGATTAATGATTTCCCTTGTCACGGTACACATTAATATGAAAATTCTTTCATTTTCTTCTTATTGTGGAAATCGAGGGAAAGCTAAGAGTGCTAGGACTCACATATAGTTAGGCAGTCCCCCTAGTGGGTTGATTTTTTTTATCCTTCAACGAGTTTGAGTGTCTTCTTGATAATTATGCCGGCCCAAGACGTGAGATGTATTTATCTCATATTAGTTCATGTAACATTAACATTTTCTTACCCATAAGGTAGCCAAGTTGGTGTAGCAGTAGAGCGCGGGACCGTAAGGTCACGAGTTCGATCCCCTGCATAAACCTTTTTGGTTGAGCCTGTCACACATGGCTTGCCAAGTGTGGTTAATCGGCTGACGTGGTTTGCATGCTATTGCGTCAGTCCGGGATTTATCCTGTACGCACTCGAGAGAGTAGCGGCTGCGGGTTCCTTCGTCAACAAAAAAAAAAAAAACATTAACATTTTCTTTTTGTTTCGTTAAGTAAACAATAATTTTTTATTCTAACGTAAATTTCTCATTTTATCCATATTAATGACAAACTTTTATAATCACATACACTAATGTTATAGCAAATTCACTTGTCTCAATAGTCTCAATAGTTTTATAGACATATAAATATTATAATATGTTTAATCTAAGAGCATAAGTTTTAAAAAATTTCATTTTTCTTAAATTTTAAATTCTTATCAGTCAAACTATGTTAGATAAATAGAATATGCAAAGATCCTTTTTCTTATGTTAGTTCTTGGATTAACCAAAGTTGACATTCAAACATTGTCGGGAGGGGAATGACAGCCCTAGCTAGATACTCAAACCTTGCAATTTAAAGTTGATATTCAAACATTTTCTCCATCTTTCCTACACTTTTTTCAAGGGCTTAGAAATTCTGAGTTGTAAAGACTAGTAGCTAGCTAGTTAAACGTTTTTTTAGGATTATTATAAAGTTGTAAATATTTGTTGAAAGTCAATAAGATTACTATCAAATACTATATTTTCTTCTTTTTATCAAACAAATCTGAATAGAGGTGGCAAATTTAATCCATGGAACCATAACTCACTCAATCCATTCAAGTTTGAACGGGTTATTGACCCGTTCATTTGTTAGTTCAACCCATTTCAGCTCAATTCATTTCAACCCATCAAAATTTGAGTTGATATCTAGCCCAAATTGATCCATGAGAAATCTATCAAAATATATTCAAAAAAATTATTTTTTAATTTGATATGTTATATACCGCCATAATAAAGAAAAATAACAATTTATTTAGATACTAAAAAATTATAAAAAAACAAATAAGGCAATTAAAGCTTAGTAAGAATTGACGGGTTGAGTTTTGACCAGTTTTTAGCCCATTTCAACCCAACCCATTGCAGCCCAAGCAACATTTGAACGGGTCAATAATTCGCCCATTTATTAACTCAACCCAACCCATTACAGCCCAAACAACATTTAGACGGGTCAATAACTCGCACATTTATTAACTCAACACATTTTGCTTCGCTCAAATTCAACTCAACCCGCTCATTTGTCACCCATAGTCTTTAACATGTCTTGGCTTTTTTAGGCACGAGGGATACCTCTAGTAGAATGACATCCGTACCATGTCTTTGAGTTATACCTAGTTATATACTATACCAAGAACTTAAATTATATGCATTGATGGTATAATTAAATTTTTATACTATTAATATAATATAACATATTATGATATGAAATAGATATTTCTTATTCTATTTTATGTTAACAAGTTATGAGTAATTACCTTTCAATTAACTTGATATCGTAAAAACGAATTATACAATCATGTGTATAAATTTTTTTGAATTCCCTTAAGGTACCAAATTTTGCTTTAGGTCTAAGTTCAAAATGATTTAATTCCCTTATTAAAGTTTCTGAATCTGTCACCGCTTAGGCCATATTATATAGAAGACTAGGGAGCTGTTTGGACGTAGACATTTTCCCCCAACCTTTTTAAAAGTATCGTTTAGTCATATTGGACTGACTTTTTGGATAGTCTTTTAAAATGAATTTATCGAGTTAAAAAACTGGTAGAAATTTCTTTTTTCCTCTCACAAAATGTCAACGTTTTAAAAGTGAAATATATGTTCAAAAATAACGTTAATTTTCAAATACTATATCATTTTTTTAAGTTTCAATAAAATATAGGTTCAAACGCCTACTTGATATGCATGGCAATAATTTCATTGCCACCTTAGTATTGCCAAAAGCTGAATTCAATGTTGTGCAGGCTAAAGACAGTTTAATTCATCTTTCCTGGCCCCTCCCTTCATACCCATATTTACAGTATTCTGTTCTGAGCTTTCACACATGTTTTCCTTTTTGTGCAGTAGTCACCCATTTAAGTGGCTACATATTACTGTAGTATACTGTAAACGTGTAAATATATTCCCTACCCATAATTAGAATATTTTTATATATTGTGTAAATATAATTATGGTAAGACTAGGATTCCTCTTTTGTATAGGTTTAGGATTCCTCTTTTGTATAGGCTTAGGATTCCTCTTTTGTATAGGCTTAGGATTCCTATTGTATAAGGGATGAATATTGTACTCTATATATACCTTGATATTAATGAAAGACTCCTCAAGGGAGATTAATATCATCTTACATGGTATCAGAGCCAAATAAACAAAACTCTAAAAACCTTTTTCTTCCACAGCCGTCGGCTGCCTCTCCTACGCCGCGGCCCTCCCGGATTTTCTTCTTGTTTTTCGGGTTTTGTTCTTCCTTTCTTCTCTTCTCTAAATGGCTATCCCTGATTCTTCCACACTTCCTGACGCCTCTACCTCCACAAATCCCACCACAAAGTCATCACCCCCGTTTCATCCCGCCCTTACTGTTTTCAACATCAAGAACCATATTCCCATTATTCTTGATCAAGAAAACAACCCGATTCTCCCCGGGTTGAACTTTTCGCAATCATGCATGTCTCTATAACGTGCTTGACCATATTGATGACACTATTCCGCGCCCTACGGAAGTTGATGATTCTATCTGGCACCGTCTCGACGCCGGCGTCAAACAATGGATATATGGTAGTATCTCTCAGGATTTGCTCCTTACTATCATGAAATCTGACTCCACAGCCCTTGACTTGTGGAATCATTTGGAGGAAATTTTTTAGGACAACAAGCACACTCGTGCCGTGTATTTGGAAGAACAGTTCAACAAAACACGTCTTGAAAACTTCTCCAATGTCTCTCGAGTATCGTGCGCAAGCGACTTAAACTTCTAGCGGATCAACTCTCCAACATCGGCACGCCCGTCACCGACGATAAAATGGTGCTACAAATGATTTCCGGCCTTACTAAGGGCGAATATGATACTTTGGCCACCATTATTCAACAGCGAGATCCGCTACCGAGTTTTAACAAAGCTCGCTCACAATTGTTGCTCGAAGAAACCCGTCGTGCTAAGCGGGATGAGCACGCCCGGCAGTGTTAGCGTCGACACGCAACCTCAAGATCGACGCCACCGGACAACTCCGAACGGCGGCAAGGGTGGAAAAGGCCGCGGTGGTAGAGAGGCCGTGGTCGTGGCAAGTGGTCGCGGTCAACGTAACCAACAAGAAAGAACAACAACAGAGATCGCAGAACAACCGGGCCGCGGCTCCTCGCCAGCTTCGTCTGCAGGCGCGCGCCCGATTCGAGTCGCGACGCCAAGTCCATTCCAAGCACTCGGCAGCCATACAATTCGTATTCTTACCCCGGTTTGCTAGGCCCCGCTCCGGCCCCCCACAACAGCCCACTTCATGCAAGGTCGGGTCCCGCAGCCCCTCCTCTCGGCATGACACCCACCGAGTTGGGTCGGGCGTTCAAGACTCTCTCTATGCAATGTACCGACAATACTTGGTACATGGACTCGTGCGCCACATCTCACGTCACCGATCTGCAGTACTATTCCTAAATTGTTTCATGTAAAGCATCCTCAATATGTTACAGTTGGTAGTGGACAACGCATTCCAGTTAAGGGTTATGGTACCTCATACACACAACCTCTTCATCCACCCTTCTCCCTCAAAAACACCCTATATGCCCCACACATGATTAAGAACCTCATAATCGTCCGCCAATTTACTCGTAATAATTTGTCTCGTGGATTTTGACCCTTTTGGTTTTACTGTAAAAGATCTTCATACGGGGACACCTCTTACGAGATGCAATAGAACGGGGGATCTCTATCCATTCACTTCCACCTCCGCTGCCAGATCTTGCTCTCCCGTCACTCTAGCGATTGTTTCTTCTTCAACCTCGGCATAATAGGCTTGGTCATCCAGAGTCCCGTTTTTAATTTTCTTAGAGGCAACAATTTCATTGCTTGTAATGGGAAACTTGCCCAAAATTGTGTTTCTTGCTCTTTAGGCAAACATATTCGTCTTCCGTTCAAATCATCTACTAGTGTTACATTTGCTCCTTTTGATATTATACATGCCGATTTATGGACATCTCCTATCACTAGTTCTCTCGGTCATAAATACTATCTTGTGTTGCTTGATGATTTTTCACACTACGTTTGGTTATACCCTCTTAAATTTAAATCGGAAGTGTTTGTCAAATTTCTTGAGTTTCGCAAGTTCATTCAAACACAATTTGGAAAAGGCATAAAATCATTTCAGTGCGATAATGGTCGTGAATTCAATAACTCTATGTTTCACCGTTTTTGTACCAATAATGGCATGGTCTTTCGCTTCTCCTGCCCTCACACCTCACCACAAAACGGTAAAGCTGAAAGAATCATCCGCACCATTAACAATATGATTCGCACCCTATTGATTCATGCCTCCCTCCCTCCACTCTTCTGGGTCTATGCTGCTAAAATGTCAGAATACACTCTAAATATTCTCCCTACTAGCACTCTTCACAATATGACCCCTACCGAAATCCTCTACCATAGAATCCCCTCTTATGATCATCTACGAATTTTTGGTTGTCTGTGCTATCCCAACCTTAGCTCCACCGCCCCTCACAAGCTCGCTCCTAGGTCCACTCCATGTGTCTTTCTAGGATTCCCGCCGAACCATAGGGGCTATCTATGCTATGACTTGTCGACTCGTCAGATCCACATATCTCGTCACGTCACATTCGACGAGACCACATTCCCGTTTTCAAATATTCCAAAATTCTAAAAACAGGACTACTCATTTCTTGACGAGGCTGCCATCTCTCCCCTCATAATCGAACAACTCACATCCTCTGTTCCGTCGTCAGAGCCGCGGCGCCCAAACTTCAGAGAAGCATGTCAACCTTCTAGCACCGCGACTCTCGATCCAGGAGCCGCGGCACCTCCGACGGCTTCGCCCCCACCCTCTCCTTATCCGACTTTACCCCCCGTCTCAGACACCACTCCGCCACCCACTGTCCCTACCCATCCAATGGAAACTCGTTCAAAGCATGGAATCTTCAAACCCAAAGTCCATTTCAACTTGTCTGCCCAAACCATCTCTCCACTTCCAAAGAACCCAAAATTGGCCAAACAAGACCCTAATTGGAATGCGGCTATGTATGAGGAATTCAATGCTTTAACTAAACAAACACACGTGGGATCTAGTACCTAGACTCGAGGGGGTGAATGTCATTCGTTGTATGTGGCTATTTCGTCACAAGTTCGGAGACAATGGGGATCTTGAGAGGTATAAGGCCCGTCTTGTGGTTAATGGCACAAATCGGCAGGAGGGCATTGATTGTGGTGAGACCTTCACCGGTTGTCAAATCGGCTACCATCCGCATGATTTTGAGCATAGCCATGGGCAAACACCGGCCGATCTATCACTTGATGTGAAGAATGCATTCTTACATGGGGATCCGAGAGAGACAGTCTACATGCATCGGCCACCGTGGGGTTCACCCATCCGGCAGCTCCTCACTATGTGTGCCGTCTCCGTAAGTCACTATATGGCCCGAAGCAGCCCCCGTGCGTGGTATGATCGCTTTGCCGGGTATATCTTGCAGATTGGGTTTGTATGCAAAGCAAGAGTGATACATCACTTTTCATTTTTCATCGAGGTAGTAGCACGGCTTACTTATTACTTTACGTGGATGATATTGTTCTTACCGCCTCCTCCGACGGATTGAAAAATGAGATTATTGCCTTGCTCAAGTCCGAATTTGCAATGACCGATTTGGGAAAGCCGAGTTACTTTTTGGGGATATCGGTGACCGGTCCGCCAATCATATGTTCTTGTGTCGGCGTAAGTATGCAGAAGAGATTGTGTATGTGGCTAAGATAGCGAACCGCAAAAAGAAGTGCCTACTCTGGGTTGATTCCAAATCTAAGCTCGGTGCTATGGATGGTGCTCCGCCTCCGATCCTACTCGTATAGGAGCCTTGCGGGTGCACTTCGTATCTCACATTCACCGGTGCCGGACATAGCTTATCTTTGTTCGGCCAGTGTGCTTATTCATGCATGCCCCTGGGAGTCTCATTTCATCGCTCTTAAGCGTATCATTCGATACATTAAGGGCACTCTTGATTATGGTTTGCACCTATACCCCTCTCGCACCGGACATGTTGCTTTCATATACGGATGCAGATTGGGCGGGGTGTCCGGACACGCGACGCTCCACCTCCGCTTTTGTGTTTTCTTAGGGGATAATCGATTTCTTGTCCGCAAGCGACAGCTACCCTATCTCGCTCCAAAGGCCGAGGCCGAGTACAGAGGCGTTGCAAATGTAGTAGCCGAGATTTGTTGGCTCGTAAATTTCGTTAGAACTTCGTTGTCCTTTGCGTCAGCATCTATTGTGTATTGTGATAACATCTCTCGCCATCTATCTTTCTCATAATCCGGTTCAACATCGCCGAACCAAGCATATTGAGATAGACCTACACTTCGTTCGTGAGAAAGTTGCGTTAGGCCATGTCAGAGTGTTACATGTTCCATCATCCTATCAGTATGCAGACATATTTACCAAAGGACTTTCCAGACAGTTATTTCTTGACTTCAGAGCCAGTCTCAGCGTCCGGCCTCCTCCCGCTCCGACTGAGGGGGTGTGTAAATGTGTAAATATATTCCCTACCCATAATTAGAATATTTTCATATATTGTGTAAATATAATTATGGTAAGACTAGGATTCCTCTTTTGTATAGGCTTAGGATTCCTCTTTTGTATAGGCTTAGGATTCCTCTTTTGTATAGGCTCAGGATTCCTATTGTATAAGGGATGAATATTGTACTCTATATATACCTTGATATTAATGAAAGACTCCTCAAGGGAGATTAATATCATCTTACACATACATATATGCTAAGTCCTTTGTGCTGCGGATATTTTCCGGTCTTCTTTAGTGGTGGAGTCAGAAATTTGGAAAAAAATGTGCAAATTTTCTTCTCACTTGTATTAAGAATATGTAAAATTAAATATATACTCATAATATCTAACATTTAATCTATCTACATAATTTTTTTGATGAAAGGTGTGCAGCTGACCACCATTCGCCTAAGGTGGCTCATAGTCTTCTGTTAATGCTGTTATCCATGCATTTATTTAGTACTCCCATCTTATTAATTTAAATTCTGTGCACCGGCAAAGTATAAGTTTTTTATACCATTTGGTAAGTTGATCAACAATAACAAATATTATAGTAATTTTTACTAGTTACCTGATATGGTTGCTTGGAAAATATAATAATAAGTAATACTTAAGTAAAATATTTTTTACTTCTTACATATCTGGTTGATTAAATTTTTTTGTAAATATTTTCTCAAAGAAAATAGATTCCTATAATGATGGTAAAAATAAATTTCATAAGAGGCATTTTACACCAATTGTCTCCTTCACAACCTCAAACTCATCTTACCCTCCGCCCCAACCCCCGTAGCCTCATCCCCCACTCTAAACTCCTATACCGACCCCCCAAAATGTTGAATAAAATATATACAAATGATTCTGGGATAATATTTTTTGCTTATTATTATAAACATCAAAAAATAAATAAGAAAATCACTTATTCCCAAAAAAAATATTGCAAAAGACATTCGCTGTGAAAAAAAGATATTTTTCATATCAAATGCACCTAAGGTCTGAAAAACTAAAATCGATAGTATAAAAAAATTTATACGATAATGATAGGGACATTTCTTTATCTTTCACCCTGCAGGGGGAGATACTGTAGGATATTATATGGTTCTAGTATGGTTCAATTTAATTGGAGGTCCTCAAGAAGACTATATATAGGATATGATTCCAAATATAGGGAATTTAGGGTTAGAATATCTAAGGTGTCAATGGTGTACTTGTAATTTAAGGTAAAGGTATTATACATATCAAGTCTCGTAGGAAAAGAACAAGAATGAAAAAAATGATGATATAGTATATGGCAGTAACAGTAATATATTGCATACAAGAGGCAGTGGTCCTAAAAAAAAACTCTAGATCTATACCAAGATATTTACTAGGAGCATGAATTTAACTTCTAAGGCAATGGCCACCAAACGTTACCGTGGAATTATAATATTTCTCCATTCTTAATTAGAAATTTTAGGTTCAACTCCTGAAAACGGAGGAGCCTCTAGTGTGTCTAAGTGTGATTTTTCGTCGCGAATTCAAATAAATCGAACGGTAATGCAGAAATCGAACATTGATTGAAAAAACAAAAGAGAAGTTCGGTTATAGATAAAACAAGTAAGCACAACCCAAAAAACTAATCTGTTAAGTGGGAGAGTTCATTTAACCTTTAAATCAATTAGTATCTCTCTTTCTAATCAATGAGACAATTGACACACAAAATTTATCCCTGTTTGAGGACCACCGACCTCATTGGTCACGGTTGGCACCCCTCTTGGGTCCCTGTCATCATTCCTAGCACACAAGCACATTCCGCGTCGCGGCCCAAAATGTTGATTGACTTGCTCTGATTCTAATGTTATACACCAAATAGGAAAGTCCAACTCAAAAGGTACTAATCTAAAGAGAGCTCATTTCACCTATAAATTCATTAGTATTTTTCTTTTTGATCAACACTGTTAAATATACAATATACACACAATATACATGTGTATATTGTATATTAATTCCCTCGGATTCTGCCCAGCTGGAGCTCTCGGTTTTGAGTATAGTTAGGGTAAATAGACAATGTAAGAATATTGTATATTAGGATTATACACTACCATAATTGTAGAGTTAGAATTATGGTAGAATAAGATTTTAGGAATAGAATAGGAAGAGGATTCTCCTATTTTGTAACTTGTATATATACCTATTCAAGTAATGAAAATAATAAAGGGGATTATTTCTTTCAAAGACACTAACTGTGTGAAACAAATATGCACAGAAATTATACATCAGTTATAAAGTACTAATTAAGTTAAACTTTTACGAACAATTTACCTTAATTATTATACGTGTGAACTTTTTAATTCAATCGCAAGACATACTATTGAATAAATAGATTAAGAGGTATCCTTATCCTACCCTAATTTCTTTTTCTTTCTTTATTGTATATTAGGAAATCTGCACCCGCTACTCTTTGAGTATGCTCTGGATAAACTCCGTTTATAGTGCAATAGCCGGAAAATCACACAAGAAATATAACACGTACTAGACCAGTCCCGTGCGACGAGCTCAGATTGAGAAGGTTGTCGAGGGAAATTCATCCCATGGGAAACCACTCGTTGAACCGACTTAGCCACCTTTGTGGTGTTTTTATAGAGATCCTAGCTACCCTAATTTCTTTGTAGTTGCTTTTAGGGTTGTTTTTTGTTTTTAAGTTGTCCTAATTTCTTTATAATTGCTTTTAGGGTTGTTTTTCATTTTTAATTTTTCTAATATTTTTTGGTGGGGGAGGAGATGCGGAGAAGAGTTAGAGAGTGGATGATCTCGAGGTATTTGGAAGGAAAGAGAGAGAAAATCATTGTTTCCTCATGTGATCTACCTGCAGAAAAATATAAAAACTTAGCTTTCAGAATTTCAACCAAGTTTTGACATGTTTTACTTCTAATCTTCTAACTATTTCTTTTGGTTTCTCCTTCGATATTCGGTATCCGCATTGGAATTCGATTAATTTAATTATAAAATTGACATAAATAGCTATAATTTAGGGGTTTAAAATTTATCATAGCTATAGTTTCAATATTTACAGGCCATAGCTATTTTTTACTCGATGTATTCATAAAATGGCTCGTTGTATTCATGAATACATCGAGTAAAAATGTATTCAAAATTCTTTTTGTTGTATTCAAATCAGATTTATTCAACTCAGTTGTATTCACATCAAATGTATTCAACTCATTTGTATTCATTTGTAGCTACTTTTACATTGTATTCAATTTATTATATTTAAAAATCGGTTGTATTCACACAACATAAATAAATAAAAAATATTGTATTCAACTTATTGTATTTAATTGTGAAACTTACACAAATGACTATAGTTTAGGAATTTTAAATTTGGCATAGCTATAGTTTCAATATTTACAGGACATAGCTACTTTTTTACTCGTTGTATTCATAGAATACAATACAACGAGTAAAAATGTATTCAAAATTCTTTTCGTTGTATTCAAGTCAGATGTATTCAACTCAGCTGTATTCACGTCAAATGTATTCAACTCAGTTGTATTCATTTGTAGCTACTTTTACATTGTATTCAATTTATTGTATTTAAAAATTGGTTGTATTCAAACAACATAAACAAAAAAATATTGTATTCAACTTATTGTATTTTAAATCCGATTGTATTCAAATAACATAAATACAAAAAAATAGATTCAGTTGTACTAGATACACTAAAATACTGAATACAAAAAAATAGATACACTAAAAATTTAACAAATACACAAAATAAAATGCGGCCGAAGTTTGATTCCTCCGTTGTTGAAGGAATCGGAACGTGACCGGGAGAAGCTAAGACCGGAACAACCCCTTCGCTGCCGCACTTGTCATCTAAGGGTTTCGTCGTTCTCTTCGCCGCCACACTTGTCATCAATGCGTTGAAGGAACCAGAACGTGACCGGAAGAAGATGAATAATGTGACCAGAATGTGACGGTGGGTCACGACGGAGCGGAACTCCAGATCTGGAGGCGCCGGCGGTGGGTCACGACGGGAGTGGAAAGCTCAGATCTGGAGGCTCCAGCGGGCAGTGGGTCACGACGGTCCATTTCTATCAGATCTGGAAGCGCCGACTGTGGGTCACGATGGAGCGGAAGCTTAGATATGATAGCAGTGGATTTCGCCGGAGCTCCGACGGTGGTTCGTTGTGGCTGACGGCAGCAGAGAGTAGAAACAGATTCTCAGTCAAGATAAAAATAATAAAAATAGAGTATTCTACTTTAAATATATATGTAACTATGATAGGTAATTCAAATACATATTATAGTTATGCTTTGTAATTTAATTAAACAATAGTTACTAAAGGTTAATATGTCCTAGAGTTAGATATGAGATGTAATTATTCCATTTAAATTTGCATCGCGTAGGGCCCATTCGGAAAAAAACGCTCTCTACCAAGAATTTTTCATACCCAGGGCTCGAACCCGGGACTCTGGTTAAGGGAGCTACATCTTCTAACTCAACACTGATATATGGTAATTTTTTTTTACTTTTTAACCTTACATAATTTTTAAGAGTAGCGAGAGGAAAGTTGTCCAAATCATCGTTTGGTTGGTGGAATAAAAAATTATAAATTCAAAATAAATTGTACTATTATTTTATTTTATTTTATTTTAATTTGATATAATTCTTGATTTTGTGATTAGCAATGCTCGGATTATTTATCCACGTATTGTTGTTCTAGGATAACGTGTTTCTCTACCAAACAATCTTAAGAAATTGTTAGGTTGGGAAACAACTTATCTCGAAAAATGACGAGATTATAATATTAGAATTAAATAATTATGAATTTAGTTCGTTTATTGATAGATGTTTGATTCAATTACATTAAAAATAGATATATGAATTATAAAAATAATATCATAATTATGGCATAAATAATTTTGAAATTTCTAATTTCAGAACAGAATAAAAAAAATATGTCAAATCTTAAATAATCCAAACCCACAATTCATTTCAAACTTATAATCTTTTATCCAAATAATCAAACCACCACTAAAAGATTAGTAGATGATCTTGAAAAAACATTGTAAATGTACTTTTTTGTCTTTACATTGCAAGATAATAATATCCGATTGATGATTAGTATCGTTAAGAGAATGGGAAAGGAAAAGATAAGGAAATTTTATAAGAGAGAAAACATTAATTTATACGATGAAAAAAGTGGCTACGTAAGAGGGTTATGAATCACAGGCCTATAGAAGGAGGAGAGACATGGATAGAGACATTATGGGTAAATAAATAATCATGTTCGCTATCACTTATAATCCAAATACATGTAGTTTTCATATTGGTGCTTCAAATCTTAGGGGCCATAGGCAATTTATACAACATGACATTATGTCCTATGTCAAAAAAGATATATGGAGCATGGTTTTCATGTACGATCATAGCTGAGTCAGGAATTTTAAAGATTAATGCAGAAAATGTAGTACTCATTTGGGATTTGAAACTGTGATTTAAAGTTTTGGATCTCTTTTATCACCCACATGGAGGATGCGGTTCTTAAATAATGAGTTTGTTCGAATTTAGTATTCTTGATGAAGATGAAAAATATAAATATATATAAACACAAGCATTTACTAAATGTTTAATAATTATTATATTTAAATTCATAATCTTAAAAATGCAGCAAGTTCAATGTTAATTAAGAATCTTCAAGATTAACATAACCAATGTATCACATTAAAATTTTTAACTCTATAAATATTCTATCTGAACGCATAATTTTAAAAATAAATAAGTTATGTGTCAAAATGTCCCATATAGGTAGATGGAGTGAGCTGCGGATCAGTCCATAGCCACTAGCTTTATCTAAATTCAATATTTTTTATGTGAGTATTCTAGGGCAGGCTCTAAAGTAAGGCAAGTGAAGCCTTTGCCTTTGACCTCAAATATACAAGACCCAAAAATATGAAATATTGTATTATTAAATATAACATATAATGTATGTAATTATTATTAAGATTTCAAATTTTAACTATTTATTAAAATTTGGTAAAAATTGTATAAGTTCGGAGAAAGTTTTGACGGTATTCACAAATTGTGGGGTTATCATGTTTGTGAAGAAAAAAATCTAATATAAATTTTTTAAATTTTCTGTCATAACAAAATTTCAACTTCAAATTAACCCGATTTCAAATCACGTCCGAACAAACCCTTAAATGCGAAATTTGCTTCTGTTCATATCCAATCTCCAGAGGAAAGGTGGCAACCCCAGTACTTTGCCCCTCTGTCGATAAGCTGGGGGTGGCAGTGGGCAGAGTATCTAATTCATGGGCGGGGATAATTGTAGCAGAAAATATGGTATTGGTATGGGGAAGCTTATTTTTTTTTTTTCGTCTTATTTTTCTTATGAATAATAGTTTTTATATGAACAAAACATAATCAAGAATTTTATATGGCACACACACCTTTAGGAATCATCTAATCATTTGGCCATACATTGTATCTTGTGTTTTGTGTATCCTATTTGTTCCATCTATTTTAGGCCATCTTTTTTCAAATGCGTCCTCAAAGTTGATTTTGTTAGTTCACTTTTTAATTTAATATTTTAGGTTGACTAAAGATTCTTTACAAAATAAAAGAGAGAATATATAAAATTTGCCCTAAACTATTCACGTTTTACAATTTTCATACTTAAATTAGGGCGATACTTTATTTCCTAAACTATAATATTTCTTATACAGTATAAAATTAAGAATGACATAATTAGCCCATGAAATATTACAATATTTAGAAACTTCTAATGATCTGTTAGGATGTATGAACAATTCGTCCCAAAGTTCTTGACATAATTTATTCTAAAATCTTGGTGATTAGCTCGGACTTGTACATGACAAGCTCATTTATTAGAAACTTCGAGTGATCTACTTGATTTTATGAAAATTTTATTCCAAAATTACGACTCCAGTACTTGTGGCATGTGTATCCATTAGAAGCTCCTGATAATCCCCTAGAATATGAATAAATTCATTCCAAAAGTTACAACTACAATTTGCACTAAAATAATGGCAAACTCATCCATTGAAACTCCCTGCTATTAGCCAGGGTTTTTTATTCTAAATTCTAGTGATCCACAATGAACTGCGTCTTTCTCGCAAATCTTCTAGTAATTCCTAAGGAATTGAACTCCAACTTTTGATGCTGAGAGTGTTTTCACATATTTTTTTTAAATGGGACTTAAGATTAAACAGCCGCTCAAAATAATCCTATTTGTGTAAATCTCCCATTTTGCATAGGCTAAAACCCAAACTCTCCCAAAAATAAGAATTAGAATTTCGTTATGCAAGACTGATGGATTGATCCATTTGTGAAACCTGATGAAGATTTCAAGATCTCCAACATTTTGAAAACGAAAAAGGTGAAGAAATTGGACTAACTGAATGGACTTGGCCCAAGCCCAAATTCATTCTACTGGGCTAGAGCAACATTCTTTTTTCGCGGATTGTTCTTCAAACACACTGGTTTTTAATTTTTGTCCTTCATATCCGTGGTCTTTAATTTTAGTCCCTGTTGTATATTTTATGAAAATTCCAGGTCTATTTCGCAAGGCATAGTCTCCATAATATTTTTCTCTTCGAAAACTGAAATTTTGCCTCATGCGGCATAAATTATGTAGGAATTAAGTTATGTGACATAGTTTTGTAAGAATTTTTTAGATTATGTTAAGTGATGGAAATTATGCCTTATCTGACATAGTTTGTGTGTATGTTATGATACATGTGTTGATGTTAAACGCTAATTATGCCGTCGAAATATGAAATTTTACCTATTTTTCATATTATGTTGAGTGTTGGAAATTATGTATTATTCGGAATAGTTTGTGTGGATGTTATGATATATGTGTTGAAGTTAAACGCTAATTATACCTTACAAAATTCTAATTATGCCGAGCCAAAAAATAATAAAGAATAAAAATTAAAGAACACAAATTCAAAGGACAAAAATTAAAGACCACCCCAAAAATAGGGTGTTTGTGCGAATGACCCGACGAACAACAATCAACTGGACCCCCCAAATCCGACCCAATTTCACCCTCAAATTCCATAATTTCTACGCCAATCCCCTCATTTTCAGTTTCAATAAATAAGTCATATCTCTCTGATTCTCGCGGACCGCAAATTCGACCCGGTTCTCTAACTCATATTTGGTATTCTCCTTTCTATTATTTTGAATTTTATTGGTTCAAAATGCTACTAAACGCACTAACTATTTGAGTTACTGAGTTCGAAATTTAAAATTTATACATATTTAATAAATTTTGTATGATTCGAGCCAAGGGTTTAGCCGAACCCGTAGCTTATGCTCCGTCCCTGGTTAGGCACGTCACGGTTGAATAGTGGTGCAGATAAAAGCCTAGTATTTCAACAGAGAAGGTAGAGGAGCGGGCTCATTGCCGGAGTTCCGGACCGTGCTCCACTAGAGCTCAGCGGTTTCTCAATTAACAAGAAGAATGTATAACTATATGGTATTTGTATCAAATTTGTAGGATGACTGCTCCTCGTGACAATTCTTCTGTTGATATAAATGGAAATCCTTAAACAAGATTTATGATACGTCCATTTTTAAGTACATAGTTAATTTGACATTATAAACCTTAAGCGCCATAACAGCCGTTCATGGAAATAAATATTGTAAAGAATGGATTTTGGGTCTAAATCAATACCAAAAGCTAGATTGTAGTGTAAGGATTGTCAAGTCCATATAAAGAGTCCATGTTCCCATTCCATATCCGATGTGTGACTCTTAACACTCACCGCACGCCCGTACCTTTGTTAACTGGAGCGTGAATAATGTAATTTGGGGGCCCAACATCTGTGAACACAAAGTTGGAATGAGCTTGGCTCTGATAACATGTAATTCAACCCCAAAAGCTAACTTGTAGGGTAAGGATTGTACAAGTCCGTATAAGGAGTACATGTTCCTATTCCATATCCGATGTGAGACTTAACAAATATGGAAATAGATTCTCGCCTTACGGGTCGCTGATGAAAAATGGAGATCTCTAAACGGCAAGATGTATATTTTACTTGTCCTTCTCAATAGAACTCCTTATGTTACCAAATTACTACTGTACTTTTCTTTTGCAGCGTCCCTCCAGTTAGTATTCGTTCTTTTAGTATTCCTAAATCATAGTGTTCACTTATTATGTATTACTAGCAATGACTTGTAAGTTTGCTTGTATTCCACAAATATCAACTAGCTAAAATTGGGTATTCCTACATTGGAACTATCCTTTAATAAGTCATGTTACTGTTTTCTGCATATTGATAGCTACATCTGCCAATTAACCATATATTTACTCCATGCAGTTCAGCTGATAATTTAAGGATCTCGTGGAAATGGCAACGTATATGTGGAGGAAATATGCAGATTATGTATACACGAAATGGGAAAAGACGCTCCTCTGGGATATGGTAGAACCATTTAGGAGACCAAAATCGTTTACTCCTCTTGTTACAATCTATGTCTGTGCATTTTATACAGGGGTTATTGGAGCAGCCATAACTGAGCAACTCTACAAGGTATAGAGCTTTAGATCCATTTTTTTAAGCACTTAATGTTTGGCCTTTCTTTTGACATATTTGGGGTATAGAAGCTTTGTGAAGTTAGTTTTGAAAGTAGAAAGCACCAAGGGCTTCTTGGTTGGACGGTTATAGGCAAGATTATAAATGCTCAAGATATAAGTGCAGGGTATATGGAAATGCGCATTGCTTTATTAATCAGCCTGGTTTACTTCGTCCACCTTGCTTCTTTGCTTAGAAAGAGGCTGTTGTGTCAGCAGGGGATACAACAACAACAACATACCCAATTATACATCAAAATATTAAGTTCTGCCCGCTCTCATTTTTATACATGGTAAAGGAGCTATCCAGGTTACGATACCAGTACCTCGTCGATACTGTTTTATCTGTAAAATTACCTTACAAAGAATTACATGAGAAGTGTGACTTCAGAGAACGAGAGTTCCTCACATCATTCAGAAGTTGCAAGAATTTGATTACCTAACAATTCCCAAAGGTATTATCAACAGTTTCTAATCAGAAACTAGATTATTAACAAATCAGTAGGTTCTTCTACAGCTCCAAATACAATGTAGATATCAAGTTAGCTACTTAATGTCTAACCTGTGTATACAATGGAATTGGAAAGAGTACGAACAATAAAAAAACGGATTGGAAGGAGTACATTTTTTTTTTACAATTTGCACTGGACCCTCTAGAGTTGGACAAAAAGCCCCAACTTCTAGTACATCTGAACAATCGAAACAAAGTTCTAACACAGCATTCTATATTCTACTAGCTACACTATGGATAATAGTGGAAGGAGTACATTGTTGTTCCTTCTGCCTGAAAAGATTGAAGCAGTCAAAGTAAGAGAATTATATGAATTTATCTGTTTTATCTACTCAAACTCCTCCTTTTTTTTCCTCCTCTCTCTGATCTAATTCTTGACTTTTTGGTATTTATTCATCATATATAAGTACCCATTTGTTCAACATAAAGACTTTCCTCTGTGCATTTAGAATCAGATTCCTTTTTTCAGTCTTTAGTTTAACGTTTAGTTCCAAGTTCTTATCTTATAAGAGCTTTTTTCCCATAATGACAGGAAAAATACTGGGAAGAACACCCTGGGCAAGAATTGGCTCTAATGAAACCAATATTTTATGGTGGCCCTTGGAGAGTAATGAGAGGTGATGTTCCTCCTATGGGAAAGTTTGAACTCTGAGCTGCAGTCAGTTCGTTAGTTATCTCTATGAGAAGGAAAGGTACCACTCTAGGCTTTGGTTCAACGGCAAAGTTAGTACACCATGTGATTTGTGGTAGTCGCATACCAGTTTGACTCTTACCAGTGATTCAAGTGTAGATGAGTAGAATGGTAGAAGTACAAACCCGTTATCAACCGAATTACGGAATTGGTGCTTAAAAAAAGGAAAGGTACCATTTTTCTGCATTTGTTGTGCACTTATATTTGACCTATCCTCTCTTGTGAAAATTATAATTTAGTTGTTCATTGTGTTGTGAGGAGATCGATGCATTATGAATATGATTTATTAGTACTTCAATATTGAAAAGCAATGAGAAGTGACTTGAGAAGCATTTGTAATAAACTGATGCAAACAGCTCAAGGGTACTTGTTCATAGCAGCCAAATAACACTACTGATGCACAAACAGTTCATTGGCACTTTCCCCTTCAATGTCTGAAAATTTTGTCCAAAGGATAAATAGTATTTTGTTGGAGTGCCCTCTTTACCATTGCTGTTGCAGATTATTGAAATGGCCTAACCAGAGAGACAGCTCTTAACAAATTTAATGAAGCAACCCGAGGGTACATCCAATTAGATGTGTCAAGTAGGTCGGGCGGGGTTAGACCTGGCTCTTTAAGGCTTCAGCCCATAGGTTCCCGGGACCATCGGGACAGGCTCAGCTTACGGAGACCGTTGGGAGTTGGATCATTTTGACATTTGGAGTGCTTGACACAGGCCCATTAAGTAAATTTTTTGGGCCAGGTGAAGTCAGGTTTGCTTAGGCTGAGTTTTATTTGTCTTGTAATTATAATCTATAGCAAGACAAAAGTAAAGTGCCGAACTCAGACACAAGAAGTTGAAAACATAAAGTCAAGAATTACTAAGGGGATGTGTGGATTGACTTTTCTAAAATAGCTTATAAGCTAAAGCTTATTTTTGTACTTTTTGACCTAAAAGTCAGTGCTTAAAAGCACTTCTTATCTTATCACCTTATAAAAAAATATCTTTTCCAAATACCACAAAGTTGAAAAGAACTTGAAAGCGAAAAAACACTTCAAATAAACCAATTCAAACACCCTCTAATTATTTAACTTCCAAATTTCAAAATATCACAATTTGTATTTTGTATTTTAAATTTTAAACTTGCAAATACGTTAAATCATTAATCTACTGAAATAAAATTTACATAGATAGAAACCACATTGAATTATTCGTGTTAAAAGGTCTAAGGCCCATGACAAAGGGTGGACTAACGAGAGCGAGTCAAAGAGAAGAATTGACAAGTTTCTTGGTTGACAAATTTTTGAAGAAGGATGCACATGACATTCCCATATCGAAATGGGAGAGAAAAATGAAGAGCTTTATAAATTATAGCATAAGTTTAAACGATACGCATGTTTTTAGGCTCAATGGTGTAGCTCGAAAGACAAATCTATGAGATTTATTGAGCCAAAGAAGACAATATGTTTAAACAATATGTTTAATGGAAGTACATGGTACCAAATGTTGAGACGTGGTCTAGTTGGGCTTGCTCATATTCTCATACGATACAATGGAGTACTATCTAAACTATAGGTGGCCAGTGGGCCGGGCTCGGGTTTGGCGGGGTCGGGGTCGGGGCAGGACAGGCGAAGGGGTCGGGTCTGGCGGGACTTGCTCCAGTCCCGTCCCGATCCCGATCCCGTATGAATCGAGTCGGGTCGGGGTCGGGATCGGGGCAGGTTCCGGCGGTTTTTTTTTTTTTTTTAAATAACATATGTATAAAAAAACTCAATAAACAAGACAAGATAGTGTAATAAAAACATCCCAAGACTGTTTTTGTGCCTCTTATATTATTTAATAGACATATGATTTTTTTGTAATACAAATACAATTGTCTAAAATCTAAATTGCAACTTTGTGGTGTTGTCCAAAAGTTGCAAATTACATACTAAAATTGCAATTAAAAAAATTACATTCTCAAAAAAACCTGTTCTAATTGATTGATGATTTCCTGTGGTTCTTCTGTTGGAATTGGTATTTGTTGGTCAAATTGATCCACGTCGCTTCCACCACCTTCGGATAAGATTTCGTTGTAGTTTTCATCTTCTTCTTCGTTGATCTCCGGTTGACCGCACCTTCTCCGCTCCGCTCGTATCCAATCTACGAATAATACCGCAATTTCCAAGTCGTCTCGGCTAATGAGTGTCCGTGGTCTCCTATTTGATATCGCCGTGAGAAAAAGCGCTTTCGTACGCGATTGATGACGCTTGAATGTTCAAAACATCTCGGACCATCAATGAAAGTGTCGGAAAGGTCTTCTCATTCCCCTCCGTATTTCGGCAAGTCTTCATGTCCATCTTCATTGATAACTTCTTGGTACGGTACAAAACCCTGCAAAACAAAAATATCCAACTCGCTAATTTGGTTAGTAGTAGAGGTACGGCCGCACATTCTATTTCTGAGGCTTTCAATACTAGCCGAAAAAAGATGTCTTTTGTGAGGTTGTGTTGAAGATGAAGAAGATGGTATGGAAGCCGGTAAGTTACTAGCATTTTTTTGTTGATAAAATCTATATATTTTTTTGCATTGGTGTTCTACGCTAGACAACACTTCTTCTTTAGTTTGTTCAATAGGTGGTGGGTGATTTAGATTTTTGGGACTTGGAGGTGGTAGTACTTCTATACAATCGTAAATAGTTTCAATTAGTGATTTAGTACCCTCTATTTTAATAGTCGGATTTAATACAGAACCAATAATATAAATAGTGGGAATAGGAATAAAATATTTTTTTATTTTGACAAACATTTTTTTAATAGCTGCCATATAAGCTGGTTTTTCCATATATTCGCTAAGTAATAAAAATATTAGAGTTATATAAAACAACATAGTTGAAATAGTAGGATAATATATACCGGAAAATTCTTTTGTTGCTTGAAAAAATTTCTCTAAAAATACATTAAGTTCAGAAATTTTTACCCAATCAATATCTACAATCATATCAGCTGGATTTTGGTTATGAGAGTTAAAAAATAAAGTTATAGGTTTTCTATAGTCATAAGCAACAAGTAGTTGCTCGTATAAAGAATTCCACCTAGTGGATACTTCTTGTGGAATTTTTCTATAAGATAGTCCACAATCGTGACAAGTTTTTTTATATTCTTTTCTACGTTATACTTTATTACTTTTAAAAATAAAGTTTATAGCAAATTGTATTTTACTAAGAATGTCTTCAAAAAGTGAGACCATCCTTTACAATTAAGTTATATATATGGCACGCGCATTTTATATGAAAATAATCTGAAAAAGATGGAGTTAAACTATTTTTTAAAATTGTAATTGCGTAATTGTTAGAAGAAGCATTATCTAATGTAATAGTCATAATTTTATCGGTTATTCCGTAATAATCGCACACTTGATAAATATTATCTACAATAAAAGTATCAGTGTGCCTATCATCTATATATCTATACGTTAAGATACGTT
This sequence comes from Anisodus tanguticus, assembly GCA_034509755.1. Classification (NCBI taxonomy): domain Eukaryota; kingdom Viridiplantae; phylum Streptophyta; class Magnoliopsida; order Solanales; family Solanaceae; genus Anisodus; species Anisodus tanguticus. The sequence continues at coordinate 2,572,234 of CM067558.1, forward strand.
TTTGCATAGACCATTTATAATCTATCCAATGACAAGTTACAGTTAAATAATCATGGCCGTTAGTACTACGACCTATATCAGACGTGATAGATACTTTGTCATTAAAATGATATAATGAATAATGTAAATATTGTTGATATTCATGCGCACATTTAAATACATCTCTCTTAACAATTGATCTAGGAAAATCGTTAAAAGCAGGATTATATATATATCTCTAATGTAATGAATAAAACCGGGAGATGAAGGAAATGAAAAAGGCAAACCCTCCACAGCAACTAATTTTGATATTGCTTCCCTATCTCTATGTTTATTGTATTTAGGGCCTACAATTCCCCCCGTCATAGGGTTAATTTGACCCTATACTTGGTCCCGGGGACGATATCGTATGTGAACCTTGTCCCGATGGAGCGGCGTTTGCGCACCCGGTTTTGAAGCCTCGGTATTGGGCATACCTATTTGGATGAGCACTTACTACGTGTCTAATTAAACCCCGTCCCATCGTGACCTTTTCCAGTTTTAAATTTTAAAATATTTTTACAAATTTTACATATAGCTACTTGATTCTCTACGTCCCTATCAAAAAATGTCCATGCATCCGATTTTAATGGTCGTTTTCTTTGGACCTCGTCTCATACTAGGGGGAATAGGAGGTATTTCGGTTGAAGGTGCACTAGTGGGTGTGTTGTCATCAACATTAGTGGGTGTATCATCTAGATCATCGTCTAAATTAAAGTCTTCTTGAGTTCCAGAAATTAGCTCCTCGTCTAAATCTAATGGTATTGTAGGAAAATGTTGAGTATCAACAAAATCATCCTGTGTAGGAATAACATGACTAGAAGAAGTACCCTTACCCTGGTTGCCCCTACTAGAAGAAGCACCCTTACCCTTACCCTTAAACATACCTCTTAATCCTTCCATTTTAATTATGATAATAAATAATTAAAGATAATAAAATTAAGTGCGCTAAATAAAATAAACAGAAAATAATAATTTAATGAAGGAACGAATGTACCAAACGCCGACGTAACGTCGGCGTGTAATCAAGAGGTTGAAAAATGAAACTTTGCTCGATGGAAGATCCTCAAGCTAGTTTCCAACTTCACTCTCAATTCCCAAATGAATAAATAAGATTGAATATTTAGCAAACAATGTAGACTTGTAGAGAGAGATATTGAGAGATTGTAGGAAGATTTGTGAGAAAGATGAAGAGAAAATGAGTTATTTATAGTTGGAAAATTGGGTTAAAGTGTAAATATAATAACTTATGGGTTAAAAATAAATATTAAGGGGTAGGGGGAGGCCTAAAATGGTCGTTGCCCAACGGCCAAAATCTAAAATGGCCGTTGGTGCAACGGTTATATTTGCAAAGGGGGAGCACTCGGGCGGGGTCGGGACGGGCTCGGGTTTGGCGGGACGAGACATTGTCCCGTCCCGAGTTCGAGTCCCGCTACCGTTTTTTTTTTTTTTACGCGGGGTTAGGGCGGGACGGGGTCGGGCCGTCCCGGCCCACTGGCCAGCCCTAATCTAAATCAAGTCATGCATATGTCTTTTCATATATAAGACAACCTAATAATACTGATACAACTTGCACTGCTGCAATTTTTTGCTCAAATTAGGAATTGACCTGTCTAACAAAAAGCAGTGGTCCTTCAGCAAAATCAGCATATGGTTCTTGCAAGGGGGGGAGGGATCCAGAAAGTGTTTTCATGCTGTATATAGAAATGTATATTTGCTATTTTTGGACATATGCATATATAACGATCACTGAATTGCGTGACAATCCTTGAATATTAAGGTATAAATCCAGCAAAGACTAAAAGATATATTTTTATCTATCTACGACCTTAGTGAGCAAAGTTACCCGACACCTATGTTCAAACAAAATGACTGATAACGGTACTAGTTAGAGGAGGTATCATGTTTGGTGAAATAGTCATAGTGCGCGCAAACTGATCAAGACACCACTTGATAGAAAAGAAAAAGTAATTCAAACAAGTCTGGAATACATTATGCATCTATAAGACTCTCTAGACCTCAAGAATGATGTTTAAGAAACAATTTATACACTCAAGGTGTGTTTTAGTCGTCAATAAAATATGAGGAAAATCATAGAATCTATAAGGTTCGAATTTCAGAAGAGGCAAAAAGATATAAGGTAGCCCACTGTGAAAATATTTCTAATTTTATATAATATTTTACCTCGATGATATTTCCCATGGACTCCGTTGGCAATATATTACCCATTTTTGTGCGCTAAATCTTTCCGACTGATTTTTCGTGGAAATTGTTGAAAAAAGTTTAGAAGTATATTATCTAATTTTTACTGATTCTGTTGGAGTATTTGTGGGAATAGCCACCGAATATCTTTTTATGGGAATATAATGAGATTCTAGTAGTATATATTTTCGCAAGCAGGATTACCCGGTACTATATCGATTGAAGGTAGAAGATATCTACTAAAATAATCGAGATGGGCAAAGCTGATGCGAACACTACCGTTTATCAAAAAAGTTTAAGACGTATAGAATGTCAAACTAGCAGACAATTGGCTAGCCGAGATTTATAAGCAATATATCTCCAATTGAGTAAATTATGAAATGAAACATAGGACCAGCCTAGTTTACTACTTTTCTTTAGACTAAGGATGGAAATTAGAAAACTTGGATGTGCAAAGTGCACGTACGGGTAGCGATTTTGACGCCTCCATTTAGTTTATGCTCGCTTTTTAATTTGGTTTCACACGTTTGTATTTGAGGACAACTTCAAATATACGGTGTCATATATATTGAAACAAGGGTGATTTTTTTCAAGTACACCACTGTCCGGCAATCAACAATCCTTGCTAACTTCAGCCGTTCCTCACACTCGTTTTCAACACTTAAAATAATTTAGGGATAGAAAGAAACAACACACATTTACAGGCAAACGCCCAACCTTTATTATTCTCAATAATATAAGGAATCTCGTTTACAAAGAGGCCTACAAAATTGACCAACACTTAGACTAAGACTTGCTCCTTAGTCTCACAATTTTCTGATGATCTAATGCCATAAACGAAATGCAACATAAATAGAGAATTCTGCCCAAGGCACAAGGGGACATAGGGGCGTGCATGGCACATGCCAGCCATAAAACAAGGAAACACTTAGGCACAACTCAGGGACACTTCGCCCCACTCAGCAAACTCGTGTCTCACGTCCTCTTCGTGCAGGAACCGCCCGTAACCGTCGTGTGTGCTGCGCACATGATGAAATCGTCACATGTGCAGCGCACACGGACGTAACTGCCGCCTTAGTTAGGCGCCTCGCGCGTGATCTGCTTCTGCCTCAGCTCTTAGCTTCGCCCCAACACTTAGGTGCATTTTTCTTATTTTTCTTGCCCATGCGATGCCTACGCCTCGCGCATGTATCGCGCCCTTATTGCCATCGATCAGCCCGTGCCAAAACTCACGCCTGTTTTGTCGATGCTTCTGCCGATACGATGCCTTCGCCTCGCGCCTTTCCTGACTTCGACCAGCCCGTGCCAATACTCACGTCTGTTCTGCCGATGCGATGCCATTGCTTCGCACACCTATTGTCAAGTCCGTCTTGCCTTCGACCAGCCCGTGCCAACACTCACGTCTGTCCGAATCATCCCACTTTCTTGACTTAGCCTCACATTGCTTTCATTGTTCACATAGGCCAGTGCCAAGGGGCAATGCACAAGCCCTTGACCTTGCCTCCGCCCGACGTTCGTCATAGTCAAGTCTAGGGGCGTAACAAACCACCCGCACCACTTGAACTCGACGTCCTCGTCGAATCTGTTTTGAGGTAGTCCTCCACCTGCTTGTCAAATTGCCCTAATAAAGAAGCCTTCTCCTAAGTAGCATCTGCTTCTTGCCTTCCCTTCCAATGAATCAGAAATTCTGTTCGCCTATTCTTCTAACTCATGCCAAGAACCCGGTGATCAAGAATATTTTTTATTTTGGCATCAAACTGTGTGCGCACCACAACCGGTGCCCTCTTCGACTTGTTCCTGTCCGAATCCTTGACATCTTCGAAATAAGGTTTCAAAAAACTGACATGGAAAGTTGGGTGTAACTTTAATCTTCCGGCAACTGCAATCTGTAAGCAATCTCGCCTACCTTTTGAACCACTTTAAATGGTCTATCATATTTAGGAATCAACCCGCGATGTCGATGCTTGCTCACAATTTGCTTCCAAATCTGAGGTGTGAGCTTAAGTAGCACTTTACCACCAACATTAAATTCAACCGATCTCCGATGTTGATCAACATGTTTCTTCATGCGCCTTTGGGCCTTGCGCAAGCTGTCTTACGCCTCAGCAAGTATCTTATGCTTGTCCCTCGCATAACGATAGGCAGCAGGGCAGCTGCCTTGACTCTTCCGTTTTGCAACGTCCAATGGAGTCATCGGCTGCCTGCCTAATACTATCTCAAATGGACTCATCTCTGTTGCCGATGACTTGTGCGGATTATAGCAAAACTGTGATGTATCTAACAAGTCCACCCAGTTTCTTTGGCTAGCCGTCACATAGTGCCTCAAATATTCCTCCAACAAGTGATTGATTCTTTCAGTCTGCCCATTGGTTTGAGGATGATTGGCAGTAGAAAACTTCAAATCAATCCCCATCATATTGAACAAAGCTGTCCAAAACCGACCTGTTAAGCGAGCATCTCTATCACTCACAATATCACCTGGAACACCAAAGAACTTCACCACAATTTTATAGAATAAATCAGCAGCAATATCAGACGAACATACAACCAGAGCCGCAATAAAGATAGCATATTTTGAGAACCTGTCGACCACCACCATGATCGATGCCATATCTTTCAAAACCCACTAATAAAATCCATAGAAACAGATATACATGGCCCTTCAGGAATAGGAAGATGCTGCAACAAACCCGCTTTCTTCTTACGTTCAGTCTTGTCTAATTGACACACTAGACAAGTCTTTACGTAGGCTTCAATATCTTCTTCCATCTTCGGCCAGAAATATGCACGAGATATCAAGGCAAGCATCCGTTCAACGCCCGGATGACCTGCCCAAGCAGTGTCATGCGACTCCTTCATTAATTCTTTACGCAATCCACCGCCTTGAGGTACCACGATTCTCCCCCCTTTAAAGTGGAGCAGATCGTCCTCGATCCAATACCTCCGCACAATCCCATCTCGAACTTGACTCATTATTTTCATATATAATGAATCATTTGTAGCACATAGTCTAATCTTATCAATAAAATTAGACTCCAAATTAGAAATCGAATACATAGCAGCAAATACCTCCTTTCGACTCAAAGCATCCGCGACGTTATTGTGTTTGCCCAGCTTGTGCTCCCACACAAAATCATATTCAGCCAGAAACTCCTGCCAACGAGCTTATTTCAGACTAAGTTTGCGTTGCGTTTTGACAAACGTATTGGCAACGTTATCAGTCCGCACTACAAACTTTGTCCCCAATAAATAAACACGTCATACCTGCAAGCAATGTACCACAACAACCATGTCCTTTTCGTGAGTAGAGTATCTTTGCTCCGCCTCATTCAACTTTCTGCTTTCGAAGGCCACAAGATGACCTTTTTGCACCAATACACCCCAACAGCCTTGTCGGAAGCATCCGTGTGCACTTCAAATGGCATTCCAAAATCAGGCAGCTTCAATATCGATTCTGAAGCAATGGATTCCTTCAATGCACGGAAGGCAGCCTCATATTTCTCGGACCAAACCCACTGCACATTCTTCTTCAATAAGTCTGTCAATGCGGCAACCTTTTTGGAATAACCTGATATAAATTTTTGGTAGTAATTTGCCAAACCCAAAAATGAACGCAACTCATTCACGCCACTTGGTGCTTGCCAATCAACAATGGCATGCACCTTCTTCGGGTCCATCCACACCTGATTCTGACTCACCAAGTGCCCAAGAAATTTAATATCCTGATTGGCAAGTTTACACTTTTCCATCTTTACATAAAGCTTGTACTCCCGCAATCGAGACAATACCTTGCTCAAATGTCGAACATGTTCATCCAGTGATCGACTATAAATAACTATATCATCTAAGTACACTACTACAAAGTCATCGAGGTACTAAAATAAAACGTCATTCATTAGATTACAGAAAGTAGCCGGGGCATTTGTCAAGCCAAACGACATTACAAGAAATTCATAAGAGCTATATCGTATTACACACGTCGTTTTTGGCTCGTCACCCTCCGATATCCTAACCTGCCAATATCCCGAACATAACTCCAGCTTAGTAAACCAGTTTGCTTGACTAAGTCTGTCCATAAGGTCTTGAACCAGTGGCACAGGATACTTGTTCTTGATAGTCACTTTGTCCAATGCCCGATAGTCCACACACATCCTCAACGAACCATCCTGCTTCTTTTGAAACAAAACAGGAGCACCATAATGAGCTTTTGATGGTTGAATTAATCCAATTTCAAGCAACTCATTCAATTGTTTCCGTAATTCAGCCAACTCTTTAAGAGTCATTCGATAAGGTGCTTGGGCAGGAGCTAAAGAACCCGGCAGCAACTCTATCTTGTGATCAATATCCCTCTTTAGTGGCAGATTTTTGGGGAGTTCAGGGGGCATAACATCAGCAAACTCGCCCAATAAATCGGCCACACAATCTGGCACCTCTTCTACTACATCCGGTTTGATTTCAACTAAGGCAGCAAGAAAGGTTTGGTCCCCTTTCTTCAACCTCTTTTCAACAAAAATGGCAGAAATTTTAGGGTTTTTGTACTTACTTGCTTTCTCTCTTTCGCCATGTGGATGAACATCTTTAATGAACCCCACCATATTCTCATGCATCACCATCACACCATCCAAGTGAGGCATTGGGGCAAAGCAATATTTATTTAGGAAATCAATTCCGAGTATAATATCAAAATCACCCAAAGGAATCACCATCAAGTCGTGTTTTCTAGCCACCATCTTCACATCATAGGCCATTTCATCTGTCAACTAGGTAACTTGATTCATTATTTTCATATAATTAGGACTCTTAGTCAGCCTTAGTCCCAACTTTGCAGCAACTTTCACGTCGATGAAAGTATGAGTAGCTCCGGTATCCACCATTGCCACTAACACTTTATCGTCCACTTTCATTTCAATATGCAACAAACTAGCATGCGAGTTAGATGAAGACTCGCCCACTGCATTTACTAAAGAAATATGATTATTCAATAGTAAACCAAGCAGATTAGCCAAGGTAGCAACCACACCACGTTCCTCATTCGGTGGAATGTTTCCAGCCATCATTGCGTTGACTCGTTCACGATTTGGGCAACTTCTGGCCAAATGAGGCCCTCCACAAGTCCATCAACCTTTATCACTTGGTGCATTCTTTTTGTTCTTCAAGTTCTCATCATCAGCCACAGTTTTTCCCTTTCCTGCATCAACTTTTCTGCCTTCATTCCGCCACTCCCCCTTCTTTCCAGTCTTCTTTTTAGGTTTAGAAGACGAAGGATTTTCAGAAGGAGTGTGGGTTGAACGGTAATCAACCAACGAATCAGCAGCCGCAATTGCACCGGGGAGGTCCTTCACGTTCTGCCTCCTTAACTCATTTTGCGCCGAAGCTTGCATTCCAGAAATGAAGTTGTGCAACTTATCTTCGTCAAACATATTTTGGATGTCTAACATCAAAGAAGTAAATTCCTTGATATAATCACGAACAGAACCAGTTTGTCTAAGCCTTTTCAAACGGTCTCTAGCAATCCAAGAAGCATTGCTAGGCAAAAATTGATCTCTCATTTCCTTCTTCAATTTTGCACACGAATCAATCTGTAGTCTGCCAGGACTAGCATCATCTGCATCACGTGTTCGCCACCAAAGTTTTGCATCACCCGCCAAGTACATGGTTGTGATGTTCAATTTATCATTTTCAGCAATACTACATTAGAGAAGTACCGCTCCATATCCCAAAGGAAATTTTCCAGTTCTTTAGCACTTCTAGCCCCGGTAAAGGCCTTAGGTTCCGGAACTTTCACCTTCGTGCCACGATTTTCACTACCATGGCCAGTAGAAGCTACTGCCTTGCGCAATATCGTCACTTCCATTTGCAAATTTTCGTTTGCATTCTTCAAGTTATCGACCAGAATATTAGCCGCATCACGGTTATTCATCAATTCCGCGATTTGAACACCCACAATGTTCTTAAAAGCAGCCAACTCGGTGTTTATGCCATGAATTTGGGTTATAAGATCAACCAAGTCCTGAGCATTGTCAGTTATGCCAACCAGCGCCTCTAATCTTTCGATTCTTCCCCTCAATTTAGTGTTTGAACTTTCGCCAGCCATCGTATACAATGTAGACAGTCTTCGCTTTGATACCAATTGAAATAGGGGTGATTTTTTTCAAGTACACCACTGTCCGGCAGTCAACAATCGTTGCTAACTTCAGTCGTTCCTCACACACTCATTTTCAACACTTAGAATAATTTAGGGACAGAAAGAAACAACACACACATTTACAGGCAAACGCCCAACCTTTATTATTCTCAATAATATAAGGAATCTCGTTTACAAAGAGGCCTACAAAATTGACCAACACTTAGACTAAGACTTGCTCCTTAGTCTCATAATTTTCTGATGATCTAATGCCATAAACGAAATGCAACATAAATAGGGAATTCTGCCCAAGGCAGTTACAAGGGGACATAGGGGCGTGCATGGCACATGCCAGTCATAAAACAAGGAAACACTTAGGCACAACTCAGGGACACTTCGCCCCACTCAGCAACGTCTAACTTTGATATTCTCTTCGTCCCAATTTATGTTATGTATTTTCATTTGACACGCATTTTAAGAATTAAATGAAGACTTTTGAATCTTATGGTCTAAAATAAGTCAAAGATATTTGTGTGATTATAAATTATCTCGTTTTACGTAAAAGGTAAAGTTTAAAGTTAATTTGTTGCCAAATAAGGAAATATGTCATTCTTTTTTGGGCGGATTAAAAAGGAAAGTGAGTCATTTTTTTGGGACAGAGGGAGTATTATGTTTGAAATTTTATATACCTGAAATTCATTTATTTTTGTCTCACTTCAGGCACTTCACTTGCACTTAAGTCATTATAACTTAAGTTCAACAAGTTTTGTCCGACTTCAATCATTTTTGCTTTAATTACATCCATATAAAAAGTGGTTAAAGTCAGGCTAAAGTAACTAAAGCCCAATCATATTTGCCTAAACTTCAGGTAAAAATGATTGAACTTCAGCCACATATAACTCCAAGAACTATATGTGAAGTTTAGTTTTAGTAAGCCTAATTTTAGATACCGTATATATGTGAATTTTTTTTAAAAAAAACAATACAGATTAAACGACGATATCAAAAGAGGATGACCCATAATATTTTTTACAGATTTTATCACTCACACAATCCGTAGGTCCCAAAGATCAATTCTCACCCTATGCCTTCATTATAGGGTAGAGTTATGTGGGCTCTATTGAAAGCTTCTAGTCTCCTCTATGGTCCTGCTATATTAATGGTCCAAAAACACAAGCGGCAAAAAGGATGGGTGTATAAATGTATTGATGAAGATAGAAGAAAATCCACTGAAAAAATAATTTGTTTTGTCTGTAGCAAGCTACTATATATCTATATGGAGTACTAATCAAGATATTCTATATAGGTTTATTGGATTGAACAGTCATTGACTAAAATTTAAAAAGATACTTAGATGTTATATTAATAATGGTGTAATGTTAAAAGAATGTGATATTCCTTTAGTTGAGGGTCTATCAGAAATAATTTTTCTACTCATAAAAATAAAGATAATATCTACGTACAATTATCCTCTTCAAATTCTATTTATGAGAATAACTAGGTGTATTATTATCTTTATTATTGTTAAAAGAATGTGACTGATGCTCCCCAAAAAGAGGTTTAAGATAGAGACAAACACTATTAGAACATAATATATATTTGGCCAATTCAGAATTTGAACATTATAAATTTAAGTTCACGATTCTTTTATAATTCATTTGATTTACTGAATTCGAACAAGAATTCTATATCATAAGTTTAAATCTTATTTCCGTCTCTGATCTTGTCTCCTCACTAAATGGCTGCACATACCGGTCTTACAAATAGAATCAAGTACGAGGCGACTATCTACTTTTTCTCTTTAGCATATACTAATTTGGTGAAATTTTTAACAAAGACATATTCTGAGCTAAAATTACCGAATGCGAATGAATTTGTAGCTAACACTTTTTCCCCGCTCTAGAAAATAAAGTATTTGGTTAGAATAGATAGATTGATTGACAATGTGAATGATATTGAGTATGATTTAAGAAAGGAATATTCACATTCAAATGTTTGTGGAAACATCATATCTTATCTGTCCTATAAAGTTTAAATCAACGAAATCATATATATGTAGGTGAAGGGTGTAAAAAGCTGCTTAAAGTAAAAATAAGAGATGAAATAAATTGAATGTCAATTTTGTTGCCGAATGTCAGCAGTTATGTTGTTTGACACCAGTAAACACTTTAGCAAAGCAGAAACTTTAAAGAGTAAATGCAGCGGAATTTAAAGAAAACAAAGGTTTAAAATTTTCATAAGTTATATATATTATATAACTTATGATGGTCAATGATTAGATGTATTTTACATATATTATATACAAAATTACAAATTCCTTTCTTTACAGATTTACAATATAAAAATTTTAAGGAATTAAAAGTTGAAGTCACAGATGACCTCTGCATGAAAAATCTAACTACGTAGACATAGACAACCTCTCATTACAATCTCTCCATACAAAACTAATCTAGAATCTAAACAACAATTGTAATGTTTGACAGAATGTTGTCGACACACTTAGGCAACACTTGTGATCCAGATTTCTGAGTTGAAATCCCGAGAGCTCTCTTGGTATTTTTGCAATCTAATTCTGGATGATCGATTCACTGTTGTGGCCTCTCTATTTATAGTAGAGAGTTCCCTTGAAAGTCTCATCGATCGGTTGTGGAGGTTGAGGGAAAGATGGCCAGCTTATGGTAGATGATTGAGGAGTGAAAATCTCAACAACTTTGACTTGTTCCTTACTCGACTTCTTCCCCAAGCTTTGACTCTTCTCTCACGTTTTACATAACTCCAATTCACCACGCCTAAGTCATTTTTACCTCACAGTAAAATATTATTGTTTAACGTGAATTAAGACAAAACTGTTTTTCGAAGATGTTGGTCCGAATGTTATGACATTTGTCCCAACACTTTCATGCATTCAAATCAGTACTTCAGAAGATATGTTGGATCAAATGTCACAACACCAAACCCAACATTAACAATCTCCCCCTTTTTTCCTTTCTTCACAAAACACATTACAAAATATACAAACGACTTAGTACATTGTCACAGATGATGTCCAATACCTGTGATTACGGACAAGCTTCCCCTTAACCTGTGATGGCATACAAGCATACATATGTATCCCAATTCATAGGACTAGAAAGGAAAAATATGAGCACATATATACACACATCATCCAATCTAAACAACACAAAGAAAGATTGTCATGAATTAACATCCACATCAACCATTACCAAAACAAATTCATAATCCAAACACTCATAAACATTAAAAAATATTGGTGCAACACATCAGTCCACTTCTCCCTGGCTCATTATGCATCAGCAGCAGCTTCCATCAGCTTTCTACTTCTTCATAATAGCTTCAGCTTCAGCCCTCAGCCTTAGCCTTTTTAGCAGCACCTTCCTTCCAACAGCTTTTTCCCCTTGCACAACAGTATCAACAGCTTCTTCAGCAGCAGCCTCATTACCAACATCACTATGTGCACCTTCAGCCTCTTCCCTCTGCTCCCCCTGCACAGTATTTCCCCCTTTTTGTGAAGAAAGTAAGAGCAAGAAATGGTCTCGGGCTTGAACCAAGGCATCTATGGCAGCATCAACCTCTGAAATTTATTGGTTGATTTTTGCTATTTGACCCACTAGCCAGTCTGTTGCCAGTGTTGACTGCCCTGAACCAGTGTTGCCCGGAATGTTGGTGACATTCCTGGCAACATTCTCATCTTCTGCTTCCTTCTTCCAAGGCAAATCAATCACTCTTTCATTGCTCTTTAAAATTGCTTTGTTTACTGTGTACAGTTCAGGAGCCTTTCCTATAATATTCTCTCTCTTAGGTTCAAAACCTTGTTTAGTCAAGATTTGGTAGATTAGAGAGGGAAATTGAAGGATTAAAGTTGATTCCTTAGGTTGGCAACTTGATAAAAGATCATTTTTTCTAAATCAACTTTTAAACCTTTCCCAATTTTAAACAATAGGGAAGCTTGTTCAGATATTACAACTGACTCATTCAAGGAAGGAAGCCAATTGTGAATAGCAATTTTGTGGAGGGCGGAAAATAAGACAGTTAGTTTTGAAGCTGGGCATCTAGGGATTCACTTTTTCATTATACCTCCAGTGAGGTATTCAATTATTCTATTCCTATTTTTTGTCACTTGTACTGCATCTCTAACTCTCTCTGCAGTATCAAGTCCCATACATTGATTTATGACTGAGGGTGTAAACTGATAAATCTTGTTATAGAGATATACCTTCACAAATTTTTTTGAGGAGACATCCTCTATAGCAGGACTCAGATTAGCATAGAACAACTGAATCACTTCATCAACATAGGGTTCTTTTTCTGTGACAGTTTTGAGAAGTTGTATATCCTCAAGGAATTCTATTAAGCCATATTCAGCACATGAATTAATATCTAACACTTTTTCAGGTATAATTACTCTATTCTTGTACCAGTCCCATTTATCATACTTGGCTTTAGAATAGAATTTTTCTGAAAAAACAAATACCTCAGTGTCTGAATCAGACATGGTTGCACTCTCAGATTCTGTACTACTGGAGGATGTAGGTATTTGTGTCTCTTCTGATGTTGGCTGAAATGTTACCTAAGATGTTGTGGCATTTGGGGAAACATTTGGAGCAACACTTTTCATGTAGTTCTGGGAAATCTCTTTGGAAAGAATTATTTCAAGGGAGTTTCATCTGGGATTTCCCTTTCTTAAGGCACACTGAGTTGTTTAGAAGCAGATAGTCCTTCATCAGTTGAGAAAACAGAGTCTGTACTTTCACTATCACTGCTTGAGTAGGTGGGTTTAGATGTTTCACATTTAGTCCTTTTGCTACTCGAATCTTTTTTGATTATTTTTTCAAACACTCTACTCGATCTGCGAGTAGGAAAGGTAGATGATTTGGGCCTTTTACCCAAAGATGTAAAATCAGCAGTCTCATCGACATCTATAGGGTTGTTATTGTCTCTAGGGTAGCTAATGTCTAAAGGTTCATCAAAATCTTTAAACACTAACGCCATAGACAAATCTTCTGGGGGGTTTGAGGAAGAAGACTAGCCTGGTTGCTAAGGTGTATTAGATGGAGGGCTAACACTCATAGGGGTGTTTCCTGACATTGGTGTTGACATTGGAGAGGTTTCCATTGGTGAATGTTGTGGAGAAGGTTTTGAAAATTTAGGGTTTGAGGTTGAGAATAGAGTTTGGAATGGTGATGATTCCATTGGGTAGGTAAGGTTATACCCGAGGTGTGATTCCCCCCTTTTTTCTGGGTTTTCAGGAAAAAATCAAAAATGATTAAAAAAAAAGTTGCAAATGAGAGGAATACTTATATACATGACAAACCTTTCTAAGAAACAAAAATCCCTTAGTTTTAGGTGTTTCATTTTTACACTATAACTTACACCTAAAATATTGGGATAAAAAGATGAACATCACGTAGGAATTCAATTTAGCCTTATTTTAAAGTTTGAAATTCCTATTAAAAAGAGGCATAAAAATAGGGAGAAAATATGATTTTTCTAAAATCAGTTAAGAACAACATCCCAACAAATATCACAATCTAAAAATGTCAACAACAATGTTGGCAACATTTTGGACGACACAAGTATTTTGATCCCTTAAGAATTTTTCATATATATATATATCATCGCAGAGAACAGTATCACGTTGGATTCATATTCTTATTGAAGGATCATGCTTGAGGGACCAAAAGTTATGCACCATACAACAACAATAATCTGTCAGTGATATTACATAGGTAAATGTCACCCGAAACGTTAGACAACGTTTCAGTCGACATTCACCAAAAGTGCCTTCTTTTTAGAGATTACAAAGACCAAAAGATTTCTTCAAACTAGAAAATCTCTCATGGTCCAAGGCTTTTGTAAAAATATCAGCTAGTTGATGAAGAGTGTCAACATGTTCAATTTTAACTAGTTGTTTTTCAACTAGACGAGCTTTGTTTCTAACAACTGTTCCCGATTCGTCTGCTTTATTTTTAAAAATCCACTTAGTTCCAATTACATTTGTATTGTTTGGACGTGGAACTAAGTCCAGACTTCATTTCGAGAGAATTGTTCAAGCTCTTCTTGCATTGCTTGAATCCAAAAATTATCTTTGAGTGCTTCTAAAACATTTTTTGGTTCTAAAGTAGATATAAAACAAGAAATACTAACCTCTTGGTATATGGTAGACATACCCACATACCTTACCATATCTCTGTAGTTGAGTGGTTCTTTTCCTCTTGTTTTAATTTCTTCAAAAACTCCCCCTATCACTTGGCCTGTTGGATGATTCTTCCTAGTCCTTGACGAGGGGTCCCTTCGAACTTGGTCTAACAATTCAGCACTTGACTCCTCATCTGGAGACTCTGTGGTCTCTATCGCTGTTTCGGATGTTGCTTCAGGTGTGGCAACATTTGTGGCAACATCCGATTCTTCTGCAATATGTGAACTTTCCATTGTATCGACAATGTTATTTTCAATAGTTTTTCCTAAAACATCAGAAAGATAATCAAAGATAACATTTACAGACTCTTGTACAGTTTTGGATCTTAGTTTGTATACTTGATAATCATAACTATTTTTTGAATAGCCAACAAAATTCCTTTCTCACTCTTAGAGTCAAACTTTGCCAAATAATCCCTGTCATTTAAGATATAACAAATACACCCAAAAATATGAAAGTAACGCAAGTTAGGTTTCTTTTCATTTATAATCTTATAGGGTGTCATCTTTGTTCTGGCCTTAGATAGACTCTATTAGCTATGTGATTAGCAGTATTCAAGACTTCTGCCCATAAACATTTTGACAAATGTTTAGATCTAAGCATTACTCTAGCCATTTCTTGCAATGTCCTATTCTTGCGTTTTGTACCCCCATTCCGTTGAGGTGTTTTGGGGGCAGAAAACTCATGAAAAATTCCCTTTTTATCACAAAAGTTTGTGAATGAACTATTTTCAAATTCTTTTCCATGGTCGGATCTAATCCTAAAAATAGGATAATAGAACAAATTCCTAATTCTAGAATGCAAGATTTTAAACATATCAAACGTTTGTGATTTTTCTTTCAAAAAATATATCCAAGAATATCTAGAAAAATCATCTACTATCACAAAGGAATACCTCATACCTCCTAGACTGTCTACTTCAATTGGACCCATTAAATCCATATGTAGCAATTGAAAGCAGTGAGACGTACCTGAATGTTTTCCATCATGTTGGACAACATTATGAGAGACACGGGTTTGCTTACTTTTCAAACAGTCTTCACAGACAGTTTTACCTTTATGGCTAAGTTTGTGTATGCCTCTAACAGCTTCATATGAGACCAATTTTTCTAAATTGCGGTAGTTGACATGCTCCAACTTATAATGTCATAGTGTTATGTCATCGATCTTAGCACTATTGCATGTTTCTTCTCTTACAACAAGATAGCAATTATCGCCTGTTCTTGTACCTGTCATGACACATATATTAGCTTCATTCGTAACTTTACAAGCATTCTTATTAAATTTTATCTCAAGGTCGTCATCACACAGTTGACTAATACTAATCAAATTAGCCATTAAACCATCAACGTGTAAGACATTCCTTAAGGCTGGAAAACCAGGAACATCCAAGATCCCTTTTCCAATTATTTTACTTTTACTGCCAACTCCATAAGTCACATTTCCTCCATTGAATGACTCATAGTTCCTTAGAAATCCTTTTGTAACAGTCATGTGACGAGAACATCTACTATCAAAGTATCAAGAACCTGAAATGTTAGTTCTTAATGCAGTTATACAAATATTACAAGTTAAATTCATTTTAGGAATCCAAACTCTCTTAAAACATTTTTTACCTTTTGACTCAGAAATGTTGCTTCGATTGTTTTCCGAAATATTGGACAATAATTTAGGCAACATTTTGTTCACAGAATTTTGAAGTTTGAAATAGTATGATTTTAAGTGTCCAGTGGAGTTGCGTGATGACATACAAACTTCATATTATTAGACGAGTATGAGAACTTATTATTCAACCCTTTTTCTTTTACAAAGCGTATTTTCTCATTTTTATCAAAGAGATTAGAGCATATGGTTTTAAGAGAGTTTTCGTACCCAACACCTGCATGTGAAGGTTTACTAAAGTTGAGTATCTCATTCAATTTTGAAGTCCTTGTGTTGAGCTTGCGAAAGGTTGCTTCGGCTAAATCTAATTTTGCACGAATATTACCAAATTCAGTATCCCTTTTGGTAAGTGAAACCTCTAGTCGGGTTATTGTGCCTTTTAAATCTATATTCTCACAAGTTAAAGATTTTACCTTTGTGTCAAGTTTCTTGGATTCTATGATTAAGGCTTTACAAATACTTTGTAATTCATTAATCATATCATCTTTGTATTCAACTTGATTCATACAATCAACCTCACTAACAGAAATAGAACCGCTAAAGTAATTAACATCAGAATAGTTAAAGAATTCATATCTTTCGGATGTTGCTGAGGATGTTGATGTCGTTGATGATGTTGGAGCAAATATCGTGACATCTGAGACAACATTATAGATGACATCTTCATTATCCGATATAGACTGTTCGTAAACAGTAGCCAGCATTGCTTGTGTTTCAATTTTACAATCTCCTTCCTCTTCTTCTTCATCATCACTAAGAGAAACCCACAGGTTCTTACCGAATTTTCAAAAAGTGTTTGCGCATTCGTTAGCATAATGACCCCAACCCGAGCATGCATGACATTACACGGACTCGAGTTGTTTGGGATCAAATTTGGTGTGGTCCGAGTTGGTTCTTCTTAGTTGATTTCCTTTTTGTACATTTGGAAGGAATCCAGTGGGCTTTTGGTTGAAGACTTGGTTTTGGTGCTCTTTAGATTTAGATTGATTTCTCTCATTGTTGAACTTCCTCACCATCGAATTGTATTTTCGAGTGAGTAAGGCAACATTTGCACCTTCACCAATTTCTTCAAGATTCTCATCCTCTTCTTCGATTTGACTCTCCGAGGATTGAACTTGAAATGCCACATTCTTGCTTTTATACAATTCCTTTTGATTCCAAATGTTCATCTTATAAATTTTGAGTATGCTCATCAAGGTGTGAATGTCCATTGTGGCAAGATTGTGAGCTTCTTCAATAACACAAATCTTTAAATTGAACTTTTCAGGAAGAGAACGGAGAGCCTTTTCAACAAGTTGAGTGTTGGTTAATGGTTCACCAAGCACTTGACATTCATTAGAGATGTTAATCAACTTTTCAAAATAAGATCTAATATCATCCACTTCTTCCATCCTTAAACGTTCATATTTACTCATTAGCATGTGTAGCTTTGTTCGACGAACACTTGAGCTACCTTCATAATGAGTTTGTAAAGTATCCCATTCGTCCTTAGCCGTGGGGTAGTTTTGAATAAGTTTGAACATGTATAGATTAATCCATCCAAAAATTGTATTTAAGGCCTTTTCGTTAAATCTAGCACTGTTGGTTTCTTCTGTAGTCCATTCAGATTTAGGTTTAGCAATAATGTCACCTTCCTCATCCGGTGGCAATATTGGAACAACATACTCATTGGTTATAGATCTCCATGCACGAATATCAATTGATTTGATATGCGAAAGTAGGCGAATCTTCCAATAGGCATAATTTGATCCATTTAAAATAGGAAGTCTACCAATAGTATCCATAGCTTATGACAACAGGACCAAACACTTATTGTGTTAAGTGTCGGCTATGATACCACTTGAAGGGTGTCAAAAGCTACTGAAAGTAAAAACAAGATATGAAATAAATCGAATGTCAATTCTGTTTCCGAATGTCAGTAGTTATGTCGTCTGACACCAGTAACAACACTTTAGCAAAACAGAAACTTTAAAGAGTGAATGCAACGGAATTTAAAGAACACTAAGGTTTAAAATTTATGGTCAATGACCAGATGTATTGTATATATATTATATATAAAATTACAAATTTCTTTCTTTACAGATTTACAATATAAAAATTTTAAGGAATTAAAAGTTGAAGTCGCAGATGACTTCTGCATGAAAAATCTAACTACGTAGACATAGACAACCTCTCATTACAATCTCTCCATACAAAACTAATCTAGAATCTAAACAGCAATTGTAATGTTGTACAGAATGTTGTCGACACACTCAGGCAACACTTGTGATTCAGATTTCTGAGTTGAAATCCCGAGAGCTCTCTTGGAATTTTTGCAATCTAATTCTGGATGATCGATTCACTGTTGTGGCCTCTCTATTTATAGTAGAGAGTTCCCTTGAAAGTCTCATCGATCGGTTGTGGAGGTTGAGGGAAAGATGGCCAGCTTGTGGTAGATGATTGAGTAGTGAAAATCTCAACTTCCTTGTCGAAAAGTATTTAGAAGATGACATGGATGAGATGCATCGAAGACAAGCTGTTCGAGAGTAGTGCTTCGTTCGTCAAGTGAAGAAATAGTTCACATGCTAGGTGAGGCGAAAAGAAAGACTTGGGTTGGCTTGTTCCATTCCAGTTGGAAATGCCAATGATTCCAAGGATTGGTGAAGTCAGCTAATACTTCTAGTTGTCCTCCTACGGACCTTTGCCTTCCCTCCGTTTCCACAATAAGAAGAAAAAGCAGATTTTTTCCTGAATATGAATATGAACTACGACAAGGAAAATCAATCCTTAGAAAGACAAACATTGGATTGTTTTTGTGTAACAAAGCTCACATGCGTTGTTTGGAACCCTTACCCTTTCTTGCGACTTTGACTTGTTTCTTACTTGACTTCTTCCCCAAGCTTTGACTCTTTCTCCCACGTTTTACACAGCTCCAATTCACCACGCCTAAGTCATTTTTACCTCACGGTAAAATATTATTGTTTAACGTGAATTAAGGAAAACTGTTTTTTCGAAGATGTTGGTCCGAATGTTATGACATTTGTCCCAACACTTTCATGCATTCAAATCGGTACTTCAGAAGATATGTTGGATCAAATGTCACAACACCAAACCCAACATTAACAATAAGGTTTATGACTCCTTCCATCAATGGAATATTCTTTCTTTAATTAGTAGTCTCAACTTTACGTATTATCACATCACAATAATACACGGGTGACCAGAAGGACCAACGTATGTTTCTTGACAATTCATTGATAGTAATATATTCTCTTTTATCTTAGTTTATGTGACATATTTTTCTTCGTAATTTTATTAGGAGAGATATGACTAAAAATGAAGCTATACGGGGAAATGTGGGAATGACCTCGGTGAAAGATAAGATAAGAAAGAGATGATGTGATAGTTCGGTCATGTGAAGAGGAGGTGTGCTGATGCACCAATGATGAATTGTGAGAGGTTGTCTCGAAAATAATCATGTCATACTTCTTTATATAGAAATTATTTAACTTTAACCTTTTAGTTTACCCTTAATAAGATGATTTACCGTCATAGAAATGTCTAAGATTAATTTTAGACTATGAGTGTCAAAAGTCTTGGACCATGAGGTCTTATGTTCATATTCTAGCGAAGACAAAAAAATTTAAATAATTTCTTTCCATCTATTCAAGTCTTGATAGACATGATTACCTGATACCTGTGTCTGTGAGAGACCCCCTCGAATTAGTCGAACCGCATATAAACTAGCTTAAACACCGTAATTATACAAAAATTAATTTCAATTTTTTTAAATTTTATGTCAAATTAAATAATGCTATGTAAATTGAAACGGACCAGTATTTAAAAACATCGAGCCTTGTAATTCGTTCCAAAGTCACTATCTCTAAAAAGTGAATATTGGACCAGCTGACAAATGACATGTATTTAAGCTGACACAAGATTTATTGCAAATTCTCAAAGATATCCCTCTCCCCACCCCACCCCCACCAAGAAAATATCAAAAATATAAAGATGTGTGTTACTGTTATTCGTGGATAGAGATGTTCTTGTCGGATAAAATTACTCAATATCTTTATACTGATAAAAATAATGGATATTTTGTGAAATTAATCAAAATACACATAAATTAATTCTAACTTTACAATTATAAAACAAAATAACGAAGGTATCAGCAAATTGAGTTTTATTGAAACATGTCCTGACTCATGAGAAAGAAAATGAACATCGAGTCTGATAATTATCCAAGCGCAAACATTAGCTAGCTTATGAGGTGAGAATTAAAAAGAATGATAATGACTCATTTCTTTATTCAATGGGTGAAACACTTTAATAGCATAAGCTGATCCAAATAGAGATAAAATGCTTCTTATCAAAAATTTATTTATTCTCAAACCAAAACTTTTAATTGAATTCATTGTGAATATGTTATATCAATCTCCCAATGGAAGAACTCCAACTATCTCACCACACTCCTCCGTGGTTTCTTAACCAACAATAACTCTCTAAATACCTAATATTTGCGGGTGGCTCAGTTGGTTGAGCATGAGACATCACAATGGAGGTATCAGGTCTGAAACTCTCAGTCGACGACAGTAAGGAGCTCAGTTGGTTGAACATGGGACCTTCACAATAGAGGTCTCAAGTTTGAAACTCCGACAGTAGGAGATTTGCCTTCTTGGTTGAGCTCGTCGTACGGACTTGCTAAATGCGGGTGATCTCTCATGTGTGATTTACGGGCTATTGCACAAATCATGTGCGCTCCCAAAGAGTAGCAACTACGATTTTCCTTGTCATAAAAAAACCTAAATATTTGTCAAAACTACTACTCCTATATTACGCTTATATATGGTTTCAAAAAAGCAAGGAAAAATAAGTGTTGAGAGAGAGAGAAAACAAACAATTACAAGCCATGAGCTAAGCTAGGTTGAACAACCGACAAGTCTTTGAATCTGGTTCATATGTTGTTTCCACTAGCTAGTTAATACTTAAGATTCATGATCCAGAATTTTTGGCAAGTTATTATAGTGGTCCATTGACAATTGTCAAGTTTCATATTATTTGTCTGTATTTTTAGGTGTATATATGAAGGTACAATTATTGATTGTTTCCAATTTATACACGTTTCAAGAATGTGTTTCTTTTTTGTTTTTTTCTCCATTGCTTTATCCTATTAAATTATACTCTGGAGTAATAGTGATGATGGACCCTTTTTGTAGGTAAAAGTTGTCCCCATAAAATCCAAGTATATATTACTTGTAGATATCACATAATAGAAGACTTGAAAAAGTATGAGAACGAACTGTTTTATATTTTGACCATAATTGTAGATGTCGGGGATTCTTGACATAACTGGTAAAATTTAATAGAATATTTGATAGTGATAGAATAATTTAAATTTGTACATAATCTTTCATTATATTTTTTATATAATAGGTGTATATTTAGTTATTTACTATCTTAATTCTAGCCTAGAATGATGCTTGTATTATGAGTATATTTACTATCTTTTTGGAATGAAATAATCCGGACCCATCACACGTCATCACAATACCACTCCCTCTATCCATCCAACTCCAATTCTGGCCCAACGGCCAGCCACTCGTAGTCAACACATGATTTTTAAACCAAACAACAAATACGGTCTTCACACCCATGTTACCAAATCACCTTTACCTCGTAATCCTGTGTCTACCCTTAATGACCCGAATTGGAAAATGACAATGGATGATGAATATAATGCTCTTATTAATAATAGAACTTGGAATTTGGTGCTTCGTCCTCCTGATGTTAATGTGATTTGGCCTATGTGGATTTTTAGTCATAAAGAAAAATCTGATGGTACATTTGAGAGGCATAAAACCCGTCTTGTAGGTGATAGAAAGACTCAACAGGTTGGTGTAGACTGCGATGAGACTTTTAGTCCGGTGGTCAAACCAGCAACTATCCGCACGGTACTAAGTCTGGCTCTTTCTAAGGCATGGCCTCTACATCAGCTTGATGTAAAGAATGCATTTCTGCATGGAGAACTCAACGAAATGGTGTACATGTATCAACCCATGGGTTACAGAGACCCCACTTATCCTAATCATGTATGCTTACTGAAGAAATCCTTGTATGGGATCAAACAAGCTCATCGGGCCTGGTACAAGAGGTTTGTCGATTATGTTTCTACTATTGGGTATTCTAAGAGCAGGTCTGATCATTTTCTCTTTATATACTGTCATGGTAATGATATAGCTTACATTCTTCTATATGTGGAAGATATTATATTAACTGCTTCATCTGATGCTCTTCGCAAGTCTATCATGTCTCTTCTTAGCTCAAAATTTGCTATGAAAGATCTAGGGCCATTGAATTATTTCTTGGGGATAGCTGTAACACGTCATGCCGGTGGTTTATTTTTATCTCAAAATAAGTATGCAGAAGAGATCGTTGAATGTGCTGGCATGCCCTCTTGTAAGCCGTCCTCCACTCCGGTTGATACTAAACCAAAATTGAGTGCTACTTCCAATATACCATATGTTGATCCATCACATTACCGCAGCCTTGCAGGAGCCCTGCAATATCTTACTTTCACGAGGCCCGACATATCTTATGATGTGCAATATATTTGTCTATTCATGCATAACATGATGGAGGATAACATGCATGCTCTCAAACATATTGTGCGCTATATTCATGGCACTCTCGATCATTGCTTGCATCTATATCCATCTTCGACAAACACTCTCATTTCTTACACATATGCAGATTGGGGTGTATGTCCGGATATTAGATGATCCACGTCTGGTTATTGTGTCTTTCTTGGTGACAATTTGATATCTTGGTCCTCCAAATGACAATCTACCTTGTCTAGGTCCAGTGCCGAAGCAGATTACCAGGGAGTTGCCAATGTGGTTTCTGAATCTTGTTGGCTTCAAAACCTTCTTCTGGAGCTCCACTATCCGGTTCCGAAGGCGACATTGGTTTATTGTGATAATGTTAGTGCGATTTATCTCTCAGGGAATCCGATTCAACATCAACGCACTAAACATATTGAGATGGATATTCACTATGTTCGCGAAAAGGTTGCTCGTAGACAAGTACGTGTCCTACATGTCCCATCTCGCTATTAGATCGCCGATATTTTTACAAAAGATCTTCCGTTGGTTTTGTTTAAAGATTTTCGGGACAGTCTAAGCATACGCCAACCTCCCGCTTCGACTGTGGGGGTGTGATAGAATATTTGATAGTGATAGAATATTTGATAGAATAATTTAGATTTGTACATAATCTTTCAGTATATTTTGTATATGGTGGGTGTATATTTAGTTATTTACTACCTTAATTCTAGTCTAGGATGATGCTTATATTATGAGTATATTTACTACCTCTTTGGAATGAAATAATCAAGAAAGATATTTTTTGCAAAATTATTTTCATGTGACTAGAAGGTCATTGTTTGAGTTGTGGAAACAGAACTACTTCTGGTTTGCTTTTTTCACTATGTTAGCCAGCTGAGTATGTAGCTATGGTAAGGTTTTGTATTTCTTTTTGGATTAATACATAGATAATCCCTTAAACTTGTCGGCAAATTTCATTTAGACATTCGAATTAATGGTTTGTTCCAATTGAGCAGTTGAAGATATAATAAAGTGTTTCTATTAGATATTTTCGGTTCAACAACAATAACAACATACCTAGTGTACTCCACAAGTGGGGTCCGGGGAGGTTAGGATGCAGACCTTACCCTTATCTTTTTGGGGTAGAGAGGCTAGACGTTTCGGTTCAAATTTTGATTTTTTTTTTTTGAATGTGTTCACAAGCGTCTATTAGATAGTTAAGTTAACCACATAAATATGTCATTTTATTTAACTATACACACCAGCCTCAATTGAAATATGCCTGAGGTTTTATGGCTTATTGATGCAATCCATATAATTAAAGGAGATAATACAATTTAAATGTTTAACTTATCTACGTAATAGACGTTTGAGAACACGCACAAAATAAAATCAAATTTAAACGGAAGTGTTTAATAGAAACACTTCAGGTGCTCAATTGAAACAAGTCTTAGTTTGTGTGTCTACATAAAATTTACTGAAAAGTTTAAAGGGTTGTCTATATTTCCTTCTCACCGGTGATTAATTAAATTATTAGTTACCAAAAACAATATGAGATGTTTCAACCTATATTTACAGGTAGGATGGTTGGTGTTCACAATCAAATTATATCTACGCTTTTTTTGGATTAATATGAGTAGTTCATCCAACA
This sequence comes from Anisodus tanguticus, assembly GCA_034509755.1. NCBI lineage: Eukaryota > Viridiplantae > Streptophyta > Magnoliopsida > Solanales > Solanaceae > Anisodus > Anisodus tanguticus. Next base: position 2,596,689 of record CM067558.1, read on the forward strand.
ATATAAACAACTTTGAAATTAGTCAGTTAGGACACAATCAATCTGAACCAACACAATCTTGAATTTGAATCATACAGTTAGAAGTCGATCTACTGGGGTTATTACTCATTTATTTAAATTTGTGTCGTGTAAGGATATTAAAAAGGTAAAATGGTTCCTTCCAAAAAGCTTTTCATTCTCGAAACTTCTAATTAGGAGGGGATGAAAGCCAGTCATTCCACCACATTCGGTGGCTGAGCTATATATATAAGGTTTTCATTCGCTGGAAATTAATTGTACGACACATATAGGTAATAAGAAATTTGTTATGCATATATATAAGTTGTTAAATCCCTTTTATATATAAAAAATCCGTAGCGTACTAATTTTTGTTCCCAATTATATTAGAATTTTTGGCTCGACAACTGACCACATCCCTTATGGTAAAACACTAAAAGCTTATATATCATATACATAGATACTGTTGGAAATTTATCGTTGATAGGGTTGCGTCCACCCATCTTTAATGACTTAAACACTCGGGTTCCGCGTGTTGGAGACTTTAGTTCTTCACACGTGCATAATCTACTAAGTGAGTAGGTGACCGTAGGGCCAAGGATCGTCAAATTTCGTTAAGAAATGAAAGAGATATTGGTCCACAAAGTAAGGTGTTTGAGGCATGGAAATATGGTGTGGGAAAAGGAAGAATTGTTCATTTTATAAGCCTAAAAAATTGACAAGGGTTTGGGACCCCAAAGAGTAACCCATGTGTTTGAAGGAGGGAGGACCTAGGTGTACTTGGGTTCAAGGATATGCCCACAAGCGCGACGCCGCCACCACCCGCCCGGGTCGGGGGCCGCGGACTGCTTGGTTGCTTCTGATATTATCTTTTTGGACCCCAAACTGCTTAGTATTTACAGTTTGGTCTCTGGAGTTTCAGAAAAGATAATATTGGGAAGAGTCGCGTCTCCAACGTTCCAGCGCCGAAAGTTTGGATGGCATTTACCATCTGTAACGTTTGGTACTAATTACAAAACGTTCCTGGCCTTGATTGTACCTCTTAATTAGTCTCTTAACACCTCTCCTCATCCTTAACACTATAAAATGAGAACCTTACTCTAATTTGCGGGAGACAAGTCTTGAACAAGAGAAGTCTAGGAAAAAAAGTTCTAAGTTTCCACTCGTCAACAATCGTTTCATGTTTGTTTTCTTCGTCAGAATCAACATATTTGCTTTGTAGTATTGATTAGTTGTTGTTTTATCTTGGGAGACTATTGCCCGCTAACGTAAAAACATATATACGGGGCAATCTTGTCTTAAAGACAGAGAGCCATCTCTTGACTCAGCCACAGTTGTAACAATACAGATTTAGTGTTTCTTGATTTTAGGTTATCAAGATTCAAGACTCAAGAAGCTTGCGGTAATTATAAACTTAATTATTTGTTTATCCTTTCGAACACTTGTAATATTTATTTACTTCCCGTACGACATTTTTCTAACAATTTTAAGACAAGATTGCATTAGTGCTCGAAAGATGTCGGTCTACAATTGTGTGACCAAATCTGGTTATGGTTGTGATTTTCTGGTTGAAGACAGTTCCATTGACAGTTTTGTTGATATGAACTCTATTTATGTCAACAAACTAGACTATGGTTCTAATGCTGAGGTTCAGAGCGCCTATGTTGGTCATGTTATTGACGGTCAAGGTGTTGATGGTGTCACCGCTCCCAAAAGTGGTGGAAACAAGCTCCCACGGGAGGCTGAGGATGTCAACTGGGACAAGAGGAGAAGGCTGAAGATGTTGTTCTATCTTGTAGCAGAAGGCCTATATATGTCCCAGACAAAGGACCTGAATTATGGTAAGGAGGAAATGGACACTCAGTCTGATTGACATGGGCCAGAATTCGAAAATTGGGTTACGTTAACTCCCTTCCTTGTTAATAATGAGATTAAATGATGTCTGATTAAAGTGTGTAAAGCAAGGCTAGGAATATGAAAGTGTTTTCATTAAAAACTTATATTCCCTACACTCTAAAATCAGAAATTGAATCTCCCTCCTTTCCGGTTAAAGATTGGTATTGGAAAACAAAACTTAAAAGATCCGTTCTTTTGGGTGTAATTATTAAAAGTGTGTAAAGTATGTTCGCACATACTAAGGAGAGATATCCACTGACTTTACGAAAATTGTTACCACTCTTAAGCAAGTGCCAGGAATTGTCTGGGCACCAATCTCAAGGGAAGAAGACTAAAAGATAATGGCTTATCTTAAGACGTTGAACCTGTCACCGGTTCCGACAGAAGATCCTTCATTTGATAGGATGGTATTGGACACTCAGTCGTACAAAGCCTACGGGCGACTGGTGTGGGTCAGAGTTTCTAGGTCTTAAATGATATGAAGGCCAAAAGAAAGGCAGAAAAGAAATTGGACACTCAGTCTGCCAAAGCAACTAGAGTGGACCAGAGTATCCAGATCACTCGGTTACGCCCTAACCACGGGCAAGAGGTTGTTCATGTAAAGCAACGCCACCTCTAAAGTAGAAGGGGTTGGAGAGGTTGTCCTAAAAAAGACTCTAGGAATAGGATCACTCTAAAAGGATGTGATACATGTCCCAAACTTGGTTTCAGGGACGTTGTTGGTCAAGCTGGTTTGAGACTAGTCCAACACGTTTGTAATAACTAAGAATGGTACAGTATGTTTGTAGCCAAATGAATGATATATTTGTAATCTGTGCATCTATGCAATCATAAATTAATACACGTTAAATAGAAAGTCATTCAAAAGCTAACTAAGTTGAGATTGTTGCCTTCTGTCAACATAAACCCTCAAAATGAAGTGAGGTGGGCGAAGAGGAAAAATCTCCTTTCCATTCCGTCAAAGGAATAGCGAAAGAAGCACCGCTCCTCTAGAACTTAGTCACACCTACGTGGGTGATTTGAAGTTTGTACAAAATAGAGGGGGGAGACAAGTATTTGTGACCTTCATTGACGATGGTACAACATATTGCATTCTTTGTTTGTTGAAAAGCAAAGATGAAACTGTTGAAGCGGATAAGCGCTACAAAGCAGAAGTTGAAAATCAACTAAGCCTACAGATTGAGGAATTCGTAGTGATAGAGGAGGAGAAGGTGAAGCTTCGTTCATCAAACGACTGCTCCTTAATCACCTCAGTCTAACGGTATTAGCCAAGCGCAAAGACGTACGTCCAAAATATGTGGGGCAAGACGATCCTTACCGCTAATGCAATTCTCAACAGAACTCCGCATAAGGATAAGGATAACCCTCCATGTGAAACATAAAAAAGATCACACCTACAAATGTTGTGATCTGGGGTGGCTTGGTAAACGTTGGAATACTGAAACAGGTCAAGACTGTAGATTGTATATCCACTGGATCTGCAAATAATAGTAGTGCGTATCGCCTCTTGGTGTAAAAAAATGCTAAATTCTTTTTAAGACAACTTTCCTTAAGATGAAAAAAGAAGTAATTGCTCGAGGTTAACAAGAACCCACGAGTGCCTGATTGTCCGGAACTAGACGTTCCAAATCTACAGGACTCGAAAGTTGCTGACTATCCGGAACTTAATGTTCCAGATCTACAGAACTCAAGTATTCTAGATATTGAACCGAGACTGAGAAAAGAGGGGGACAAAGACATGTTCCAGGTCTTCTAGCTTGCATGGTTGAGAATGAACCATGGACAATTAACAAAGAATTGTCATCTCCAGAAGCACTGCTTTGGAAAGAAGCTACAGAGAGAGAAATAGATTCCATCAGATAGAACCATAATTGTGTAATGGTTGACCTTCCTCTGGGAAAAGAACCTCTGGGTTGTAAAAGTGGATACTCAAATTGAGTACAAAGTAGATGGATCTACTGACGAGTATAAGGCCTAGGCTACTTACACATGTGCTCCCCTGGGAATAGCTTAACATCCAGGGTCATTGCAGTCTTACGTGACATGGATGTTGAGACAGCCTTCCTAACCGGAAAGTTGGAAGGAGAGGATAAGAGTTGGTTTGTTGGACTGTTAGGCTTCTTCCTGAACTTTTCTTTTGGTCCTTGAAATGTTTACATTTTGGTCCTGGAAGGTTCAAATGAAACAGAAACAATGAATCTGACAACAGAAACATTGACTCTGAAGTTAGAAAGCCAACAGTTGGAAAACCAACAGTCTGAAAGTGGAAGTCATATTGAAACAAAGTCTCGATAAGAAAGATATGGGTGTCACATATGACATTGTAGGAATTGGGGTTTCTAAGACATCTAATGAACTAGTCTAATTCCAAACTCATTTGTGAGATAGTTGACAGTCTCGTTGAAGCCACCAATGGATATGAAGCATAGAATTGATTGGAATCATGGTGCACCCATATACCAGGAGCGATATCGCAGGTCACATATAGTTCAATGTATTTTACACACTACATCCGACCTGGTATCGGCTTACAAAGTAGATCAGTTGAACTAAGGTTCACTCGCGATTCTGGAAATAATCGATAGAAGGCGATAAATCAGATATGACAATATATGAAATATTCCCTTATCTACGAATTATGGTATTCTGGATGTCCAGTGGTTCTGGGAGAACACAGTGATGCAAACTGGACATCGGACATGAAGAACACCAAAGCAACAAGTGAATGTGTATGGTATGTCTTGGAAAATCTTCTAAGCAAACTTGCAACGGCCGATTCATGATGGAATCGGAGTTTATCGCTTTAAATAAAGCATGAGAAGAAGTTCAGTAACTTGATGACTCTTTAGAGGACGTCCCTTATTGGGAGAAACCCGTGTCTTCGGCAGTTATACACTGTGGCTAGCTGGTCGGCTTCAGGAAGGGCACGGATGACGGCGTCTGGACATATCTGTCGGAGACATAAGACTGTATGGCAGTTGATCACCATGGGTGTCATTCCCATTGATTAAATCAAAGGATAATATACAGACCCTTTAACTAAGGGACTACCCGAAGATCAAGAATTCTGCTTGTCTAGGGGAATGGGCTTAAAACCCTAACAATACGAACCTTTACAGTGGTAACTCAACCATACTGACTGGAGATCCCAAGAATTTAGTTCAATGGGAAAACTAAGCTGCAAAAGGTTCAGTTGAGCGCTTCGGTGGATGCAAGAACACTTTGGATGATGATTTCTGTAAAGAAACATGAATCCAAAGCCATTCCTGCGATAGACATTAAAGTGCTACCTGCATGGTGGGTAAAGGTTAAGCTTCCAAACCTTTAACGATCCTTAAACGGTTGAGGTTAAGTTTGGAGAAACTTTTAATGATTCCTAACACTTGTGAAATGGGGTATAGCAGGATACCTTGTAGGAGATCACCTATTTAAGCGCGAGGACATGCCTCATCAAATGAACGCACTTAAGAATCCAAGTGTGTCCACGGCCACAACGGACAGAACAATAAGAATGAAAATGAATAAGGGGAGTTATTGTGTTGGTATCATTGTCTTGGCTTACACTAAACACTGACGGTTCAAGACATCACGTTCACCGCGCAGTAAGTAAGTCCGATGGTATTCAACTAGGGAAGGTTCAAAGAGAAAGCTACCTCTCATGATTCAATATCTTTCCGTTGAAAGATTGCTGAAGTTTGGCACCCTGTGTGCACCAATTCTCTTTCAAGAGGGAATTGTTCAAAATTTGCCTTTGATGGGGGTTGCGTCCACCCATCTTTAATGACTTAAACACTCGGGTTTCGCATAATCTACTAAGTGAGTAGATGACCGTAGGGCCAAGGATCGTCAAATTTCGTTAACAAATGAAAGAGATATTGGTCCACAAAGTAAGGTGTTTGAGGCATGGAAATATGGTGTGGGACAAATCTCCCACATCGGTGGGAAAATGAAGAATTGTTCATTTTATAAGCCTAAAAATGGATAAGGGTTTGGGACCTCAAGGGGTAACTCATGTGTTTGAAGGAGGGAGGACCTAGGTGTGCTTGGGTTCAAGGCTAGGCCTACACGTGCGCCACCACCACCCACCCGCCCGGTCCAGGTCGTGGACTGCTGGGATGCTTCTGATATTATCTTTTTAGACCCCAAACTATTTAGTATTTATAGTTTGGTCCCTGGAGTTTCAGAAAAAATGAAATTAGGAAGAGCCACGGCTCCAATCAGGTTCCAGAATACTGCCAGCAACCGGAAAGTCAACAGTTTGGATGGCATTTACCATATGTAACGTTTAGTACTAATTACAAAACGTTCCTGGCCTTGATTGTACCTCTTAATTAGCCTCTTAACACCTCTCCTCATCCTTAACACTATAAAATGAGAACCTTACTCTAATTTGAGGGAGACAAGTCTTGAACAAGAGCAATCTAGGGAAAAAAGTTTTTTTTCCTCAAAATTTCCACTCGTCAGCAGTCGTTTCATGTTTGTTTTCTTCGTCAGAATCAACCTATTTGCTTTGTAGTGTTGATTAGTTGTTGTTTTATCTTGGGAGACTATTGTCCGCTAACGTAAAAGCATATATATGGGGCAATCTTGTCTTAAAGACAGAGAGTCATCTCTCGACTCAGCCACAGTTGTAACAATCCAGATTTGGTGTTTCTTGATTTCAGGTTATCAAGATTCAAGACTCAAGAAGCTTGTGGCAATTATAAACTTAAATGTTTGTTTATTCTTTCGAACACTTGTAATATTTATTTACTTTTCGTACAGCATTTTGCTAACAGATACACCCCATGAATCTAGTGAATCATGAAAACATTGAAAAGTATAGCACAAGAGATATTAAGAAAACAACCTGCATGTTTGAAGGAATTAAAAGAAAATCAAATAAAAAGCCACCGAAAAAATAATACTCCAATAAGAAGAAAATCTTGTTACGTGAAATCTTCATTAGAAACTTTGTTCAAATTGTTGGAAAAAATTGTACAAATGGAGAATAGAGGTGTATAGCAAGTCAGACTTCTCTGTAACATCCATCTGCTATAGCAATATTTTATTATAATGATCAAATATTTTTGGAATTGATTTTACATGGTACGTTATATTATATATTTTTTATAATAATATTTCACTATAGTAGTAAAAAAGTATACAAACAAACAACGATGTTATAACAAGGTTAGACTGCAACATATTATAAATGAACTTATAATATGGTACTCATTCATTATTTAACTTGGGACAAAAGAAGGAAACGATACATCCATTGTGCTAATCACTTAAAAAAAAAACTAACTAATACTTTTAAATATGGGCATTAATTAGTACTACAGGTTAGGTAACTGTAATTGGTCCAATATTCATGAAAGTAGCTGTGGATGATGACTTATTTTCATCCACAATATTATTTTTTGGAGCTGAGAGACTTAGCTCCAAATCAAGAACTCCATTTGAAGAAGTGGACTTATTTGGCACTTTATTGTGATGTGAATAATTATGTGATCCATCACTCCAAAGAGAATTTTCTTCACCCTCTTCTCCAAATGAATTTAGGTCTAGTGAAGATAGTCTGGTAATTTCTTGACAATCTTCTTGGCAATTATGAGAAAAATCTGCATATTTGTTGTTGCTCCTTGCCTTGTCATGTTTACAAAACAAGAGTTAGTAAACATAATTCTATGCACTGACTGCAAAAAATATTTCTACGATAATATCACTTATAAAGTAATTATAAGTAAATCTCTATGATAAGTAACCTGGTTTAAACTAACCTGCTATAATATGTAAACTACTTTGATTATGTAAAAAGAATCTTTATCAATGCATATAGTTTAAATTATATGTTGCTCAGGTTCTCCAAAAATAAAGTCATTGTAAGAATATATGGACTTTACGTATATATATGTATGTATAAATAATTGTATGTTAACTGTTATCATTAAAAGGTTGGCTCGGATTAAACGTGATCTGCTAAGATTTAAAGTTATATGAGCCTAATTAGACACCTTGTAAAGCGACTTTATGTGTAGATACCCAGATATAATTCTAATTTAATGATGGGCTAAACTAGAATTACATAATTATATTTAATATATAAGGGGGTTATCGTCTCCAAATCAAACATAGTATTTTTTTCCTGATATCCCATCATTAGAAAAGTTGAGAGCCGCCTACGTCTTGGTTTGGTAGACCGATAACCACAAGACGGAGAATCTCTATGACACTCATGGATTCAAGTACGCTTCCGCATCTAATTTTACATTCTTGATGATTTGACAGGATAGGTTTTGAGGTAGATATATTAATCTACAGTTTAATTCTAACAGTCGCACCCATGTCGAATCCTCCAAATACATTCATTTTTGAATTCACTAAGGAGAGTTAAAATATAAAGAAGTATAAACATATGAAAAAGTCAAGAATATATATATATATATATATATATATCAAAACAAGCGGAAGTGATCACAGAGAGGTACCAAAAGAGGTATTATTTACGGGTTGACCGGGCCTGGCAGGGCCGTCTTGACTCAGAACATATCCAAAACACCCTAACGCCACCATGACTCAGCGGGCTAAAACAGGATCATCAGCCTGAGTTTCAGACATTCCGCCTGGGCTGTCCTCTGCCCAACCTTAGTACCTTCTCACATGAATCATTAGCTATATTATAGCATTAGTACCATGATTCCAAGTAGTCTAGTGCAACATTGGTTCAACACAAGGGAATTAGCCGATCATGGGCTAATCCAAAATTTATAATAATAAAAATTTAAATTACCTAAGATGAAGAGGTTGTGCTCAGTACATGAACATGTAAAGCAAACCTTATGCTTTTATTGTAGAGAGTTTTTACAAAGAGATGAGAGAGTAGTTGGCGAAAGCCCTGCCTTCTACTTTCAACTTATGAATCCTTTTATAATGAATCCTTACAAATAAAGTCGCCTAATATGTGGCCGACAAACTTAAAAGATAAAGTGGCCTAACAAGTAGCCGACAAACCTAAAAGATAAAAAGTAATAAAGTAGAATCGGCCGAAACTTATGGGCGCTACTAAAGTACAATAATTCATCTACTTTATTAAAGTAGATTCCATCTGTTCGGTGACTTTTATGATGGACCACCGGCTGCTTTCCTGTGTATCATACTTTTTCTTTCCCTTTGTCTTTTCCTGTGTTGGAGGATGCCTCCATCTTATCTTGAAACTTCGAAACATACTCTTGGATGTCAAAGTCTGCATCATAGGGGGTCTTGGGAGTCATGAATATCTTCATCCTCTGTATGAATGGATGCCATAGAAGTATCTGATGGGAATTCCTCATCCAGTTTTTTTATTAAATCCCTTTTTACTTTTGCCATATAAGATGCTATAATTTCTACTTTTGATATTACCCCCTTTTTAAGCTGGAGTTTTCTGGCAATATGCTGAAATGGACTATTAATCTCTGACTGAGGTTGATCCTCTTTCAATTTGGTATAACCTTCAATTGCTGAGGTTATATGATCTATGAGTTCTTGTCCATTTATGACATCTTCTTTGGTTTTTTGTAATAACTTCTTCCAGAACCTTATATAATAGGTTCGTTGTAAACAAGGAATTTGTTCTGGGGTATAACCCACTTCTACTGACCATCACATGATCCATGGAATGGAAAATTCAATGAAGAAATGCATATTTGCAATGCCATTTATAATTGTATTATGATTCTCTAATTCTATGATCCTAGGAGAAACATCAATCCATTCGGTATATAAACCTTTGAATGTTTGTGGCAAGATATTAACAGATGAACCATAATTTATCCACCAATGCTAAAACCAATTGGGTATGTTCTGTTTATAAACATGAGAACATATTTTTATAAACCACGAATGCTTTTTGTTAGGGTTTTCATATAAAAAGTTTTATAAAAACTATCTTTATAATCCCAATAATTAAACTTTACCTGAATTCTTTGTTCAGGATGGAAATATTCCCGTTCTTTTAAAGTGCTAAACCCCCAGTCTTCTGGAGTAGAGATCTTTTTTATAATGATCTTGGAGAAGTTATAAACTTTTTTAGTATGCATAGGAAAATAGTGTTGGATTTCAGCTGATCCCGTGGTTGAGAGTATGGTCTCATAATGCATTCTTCACTTATAAGTCAAGATGGGATATGACCCAGTTTCCAAATACCTATCATAAGCTTCCATGGCTCATCTTTCCATTGCAGATCTTTATAATCGAGAAGAAGTATGACATCTTTCTTCTCATGTTTTTCATAACCCTCATTATCATCTTGCTCTTCATGAGCAACTTCTGCATATGACGGTTGTGTATCATTATTTTCTTTAGATTTTATAAAATCCATGAACTGTTGGTATAACGGACTTTCTTTATCATTGGCTGAAGTCCATGTCTTCCCTTGTGCTATAAGCTTTTTGTTTCCATGCTGGACAATAGTATTACCTCGTCCATTTTCTCTGCCTCTTCCTCCACGACCTCTATAATTAGGATCGCCGCCCTGCCAATTAGGCCTCATCATCCCGTATGACAAAATTATTAATTTATGAACTTAAATATTCTCTAGTCAAGAAATCATGCAGACTAGTATATGTCCTTTTTTTTATAATGAATCTCGAAATAAAATGGTGCAAATAAAACTTGCCATCTTGCAAACATTTGTTTAGAAACATCATGTTTGCAGTCTTTATTAAACATAAATTTGGTTGATTGACAATCAGTATTTATAATAAACTTCTGATTGTATAAGTCCCCTTGAAATTTTAAAACACTTTTTACAATTGCTAGAATTTCTTTTGCAACTGTAGAATAATTTTTCTGGCTGGGATTCCCTTTGCTAGAGTAGAATTGTATTAAATACTCATGTTTATCAACTGGAGAGTGTTACTTTAGTATACCCCTATATCTGATAACAGAAGCATCTGTCTCTATAATTTTTGGCCAAGTAGGATTGGCTAAGGTGAGACAAGGAAGGTTGTGAACCTTAACCTTAATTCTTTTGACAGCTTGAGTATGATCTTCTGTCCAAGGTGTAGGAATTTTTTTCAGTCGTTCATATAAGATGGTTGTATCTTTTTCCAAATCCTTTATAAAAGGACTGATATAATTTAGATTGCCCAAAAATCTCTGGAGTTGGTTCTTATCGGTTATAATATCCGGGAATTTTGATGCAAATTCAATGCTTCTATTAATCGGAATGATTTTTCCTTTTTTAATGTTATGACCCAAAAATCTTACTTTTGTTTGAAAAAGGGTCATTTTTTGTTTTGATATGACTAAACCATTCTGTATGATGATCTTTTTAAATAACTCAAGATGCTTGAAATGAGTTTCAATATTATTAGAAAATAGTAAAGTATCATCTATATAGACGATGATGAAATTGCTATGAGGCATAAAAATATCATTCATAATATTTTGAAATTCATTTTTAATCTGAATGGCATTACATTCCACTCGAATTGTCCCATAGGAACATAAAAGAAGTTTTGTATCTATCTGCTTCCTTAATATGAATCTGCCAGTATCCAGATTTTAAATCGAATTTAGAAAATATAATAGCGCTATTAAGCCTATCAAGTAAATTTTTTTTGTTAGGAATAGGATACCTAATCCACTTCAGATCTTTATTAAGCGGTTTATAATTAATAACAAGTCGGGGAACTCCCCTTTCCTGCTCAGCATGTTTATTGACATAAAAGGTCGTACAAGACCATGGGGATTTTGAGGGTTTTATCAAACCATTCTGTAATAAAGAAGTAATCTCTTTTTTGCATAATTCCAAGTATTCGGAATTCATCTGGCATGGCCTAGATTTTGTAAGGATATTACCCTCTTTGAAATCATCCTCATAAGGGAGGGAGACAATATGTTTTTTTCTATCCCAAAAAGCATTGGGAAGGTCACTGCAAAACTGTATTGAAAACTGAGTTTGTATAAGATCAATTTTTTGTCGTAGCTTGGGATTTCCCAACAGTTCTTCAATATTGGAAATATATATTTCTTGTTTAAAGAAGCTGATCTGTTGGTGTTAATGAACCAATCGATGTTTGAGCTCATTTAATACCCTTGAAAAAGGTTCAATTATAAACTGGAAAGTAATGGGTTTTCCGTCAAAGGTTCATGTGATTATCAATTTTAGTAATTGGAAAAAGCTTTTGTATAAAAGGTGTGCCTAAAATAATTTAGCTGGAAATATCTTTTACCAAAATAAAACTTTTTGCTATACAAGTTTTATTATTGCAAATATAAGCTTTTGGTAATTTAAAAGTAATTTGTAATTTGTAATTTCTGCCCATTAGCAGATCGAACACTATGAGTGATTTTATGAAAATAAGTAGAAGGAATAAGACCTTCATGTATACAATTTACATCTGCCCCGCTATCAACAAGAGCAGTGAAATCTTTTTTGAAGTTATAATCAATTAAAAGACTAATCTTTATATAAAACTTTTGTGAAGTGATTAACTCCAGGGTTTGTAAAAAAATTCCTGTTTCATCACTGACACTTGTTATTAGAAGATTATCTAAGTCGGAGATATCATCCATTGTTGTTGAATCTATGATCTTCTCTTTTCCTTTACCTTCAATATTGGTAATTCGAGCATCAAGCATATCATTACTCTTCTTTAATGTCAATATCTCTCGCTTGAGATTATCAATCTCTTTTTCCAAATCTCTGGGAGTACTAGTAATACCTTGTTTCTCCCTCATTTGTTTCTTTAACTCTGACATGGTATAAGCACTTGATCGTTCCAGAGTTTTCCTTCCTTGTGAAGGTTCTGGAGTATCTTGGAGTTGATCTATAATCTGTGATCTCATACTTGGATCTTTAATCAATTTTAATAATACCACAAGGTTATCACCTTTGAAAACATTAACGTTCATATCCTGGAATTGAGCAATAATAATATAGAACTCATCATCCTCCTTATTCTGTTTACTAGAACAAGGTTGTCCGATTTGACAGGGTAGGCATTCTTCTTCTGAAGGAATATAATCTTCCTTATTAAGAACTCGAATTTCCTCATCTGAGGAGGAATCCTTTGCTTCGTCTGTTTCAAAAACTGAGTCTTCTGGTTTCGAGTTGAGCAATAGCTTGGATAATGATTCTTTTAAATCATCTCCAATGTTAAGGGATTTAATTTTTTCCTTAACTTTACAATCCTTATAATAGTGGCCAGTCCTGCCACATTTCCAACATGCTCTAGGGTTCTTAGAATTTATAAAATCCTTGCGAGTTTTAAACTCTTTCTTTCTTCTCACCTTTTTATCCAGGCGTTTCGTTTTCCATTTTTGGAAACTTTTCTGGTTCTTAGCTTTTCGTCTATGAGACACCTTGGCTTTGGGAATATCCATTCCAAATTGACCACAGAACTCTCTCAATTGTTGTCTTTCATTGAGATTCTGACTTTTTATCTGCTGGTTCAGCTTGATCTCATTACATAAAGCTAACCCTTCTTGTATGCAGGTGTCTATTAGGCTACCATAGGTATAAATATCATAATTGATTGTAATTCCCCCTTTTCTAAGAGATTTTCTAACTCTTTCCGCAAAAAGGGCTGGTAATCCATCTATAAATTTGGACTTCCAGTGAGAACTATTACACTCAGGTAGTTCCATGACTCTGCTAAGGAAAACATCCTTATACCACCTAAATGAGGTGAGGGTTTTGCATCTTAAGTTTTGGAGTAAGGTTCTGATATTCTCAGAATCATTTGACCATCTTCCAGTAAAATGCTCTATAATATTAATACCTAAGGTATAATTCGCATTCTTTGCAGGTTCTACCTCTACTTCGGTTTTAACAGCCCCAATGATACTATTACGCTGTTCTTGGGTTAAATAATGATCCCACCAACCTTTCAATTGGCCAGTGAATCCTGATATAATCATTTCTGCAACAGTTTTGTCTATGTTACTGTTAGCTTTGCAAATTGTGCTATACATGAGCATTCTATGAACTACTGTATAAATATGTCTTTTTGTATAACCATTTATGTTCCATTCATAGATACTCTTCCCACTATAGCTATTGTTATCAACAATCTCTTGCTCCTCAAACAAAACATCATTAGGAGTGGGCCTAGGATTGTAGTACATCATTTGTACTGGCTTCCTAGCATATTTTTCTAGGTTATTAATTTCGTCAGACGTCTTCTGTTTATAATCATCTCCAGATAGGTCCAACTCATAATCTTTTGTTAAAGTGATGATCCGCAAACCTTTAAATTTGTCATCTAGTAACTGTTCAAGTTCTGAGTATGCTCTTAACTTGAAATCTTTAATCTCAGGTGGAGGCTGCACACTAGGAGTAGCTGCAGCAGTATGAAAACTAGAAGAAGAAGGGACTATCCTCATGATTTCTGAAGTCAACTTCTCTACTCTATTATGTAACAGAACAATTTGTTCACCCAAAACATTCATATAAACATTGGTGTAATTATTTTGTTTAAGCATGATATTAATATGCGAAGTTGTAACTAAAGCAGTATTATTTTCAATAAGATTTGAAAAGGCAACAAAATCAAGAACTTTATTATCCTTTTCAATCTGGAAAGGTTGTTGAGGAAGGAAAACAATATGAGCAACTTCCCCGCTAGAAAGTTTGTATTCTCTTTTTAGAATAGAGATATAATCTCCCACATATTTGACCATAAACCAAGGAACAAAAGATATAATTTTGTTAGCTCGAGATATATCTCTATAAAATTCCTCTTGCAGCGTTATACGCTCAATGTTATCAAAAGTATCAAAAACCCATTTTTTTAAAGGTTCCCATCTGGGTTTATAAAAGTCTTTACTAATTTTTTCTCGTGCGGGTGATCCCCGACTAAAATCAATTTTTGGACTTTGATCCATTAAATATTTGGATAACTTATGTCCGACTCAGTTATTTCTGGGTCTTCATTAACACCTCTGACAATATTATCATTACCAATTATAATTCTATTGACTCTATTACTATTAGTATTATCAGACACACGATGAATACGAGAAGTAGAAGCTCGTGAAGGAGACTTAACAGTATAATCAGCTGGAGAAATATAAGAACGATTTGAAACATCAGATCTAGTAGATCTGGAACCCAAATCATTTGTCAAGTAGGTTGGTTTAGAAAACTTCAACTTGATCGTCCCATCAGAGGTTTGTTCAATATGAGTAATATTAGTATTACAATTACTCTTGGGAGGTGCAACTCCCTCTATGACCCATTCCGTGGGAAAATCAATTTCATCTCATTTAATAAATCTTCTGGTGGTAATTTTTTATTTACCAAAATTAGTTTCTATTAAAATAGTTTTGTTTTTAAAATCCATAATTTTGCACATCGGATTCATAGTGTATAATGGTTTAAACCATTGAAATATAACGGTATATTTGAAGATACAAGCAACATAACTTATATCCTAGGGATATAATACCTCAAAAATTTTATTTAGGAAATTGTTGATAAAAATGGATGGTGTTAATAATTTAAAAATATATATTTACCATGTCAAAGAGGCTTGAACGTCTTTTCTTTTTGTCGAGACTTGATTGTCTTAGAAAATATTTTTGAGCATGACTTGCAACTTGAGTTGGAGTTCTTGTTGTCACAAAGTTTCTTGAAATTCCTCTCCAATCTCCTCTACCTGACTTTTCAAGTCCAATTAAGAATCTTCTGTGTTCCTCTAATGTCCATGGAACTCCTGTTGATCCAATATAAATAATATATCAATAATCACATTTTCAATATAAATTAAGAGAATATTTCTATTGGATATATTAATCTTGACGATGTCATAATTAACCCCTTCATATATTAGTTACAATTAGGCCAAATAGAGTAGAATTCGTGTTTCTTAAATTGCTCTTTTCGTATCAAATTACGTAACACCGTTTGACTTGATACGAAGTTTAAGAGAAAAAGATAAATTTGAAACTTAGATCCAAAACATCGGGAAAAAATCTCTCTAGCAGGTAGGAGTAAGGTCAATGTACTCTTTACCCGCCCAGACTCCACTTTGTGGGATTATTGGGTATGTTATTGTTGTTGTATGATCTAAAACAACCCTTAGGCATTAGTATGTCTATAAATCATCATATTGAGGGTAAAATGAAAAATTCAAAGTGATATTATTTTTAAATATAAGGAGGCGACATTCTTTTTGGAACTGAATACAAAAAAAAGTGTGCCACATAAACTGGTACAAAGGCCATACATGTTTTTGTACTCCAACAAATACAACTCAATCCTAAGCAAGTAGAATCACCTATATTAATCTTCATTGTCTATGTCGCTCAATTTAAGCTGATCGATGTCAATTCAATATGAACTTGCTCATACTATTGTTCCCAAGCTCAGATAAAAGAGGCAAGTCGTAGTAGACTAACAATCAATATAAAACTAGACAATTTATGACGAATTCTCGCAATATAGGAAAGATGTGTTTTTTAGCGACAACATGCAAATAAGAAGAAACATGAGTCAACAAGAAGATTCTCCTCCCCAAAAAGAAAAAAAGCCAAATTATTTTAGATAATGCCTTATAGTGAACCAAAGGCAGAGATAAATCATTACCACCTTCATTTCAATTGTTTTTTACTTTTCTTTTTAACGAACTAAAAAATGTCTTTTTTTGCAATTTCTTAATTTTAACTTTCCACGTGATAGGTTTAAGATCATAAAATTAAGAATATTTTAATACATTCTACATATCTTTAGTTTAAATCCACAAGATTCAAAAGTCTTCTTTACTTTCTTAAATTTTTTGTCAAGTCAAAACCAGAAAAACAAATGGAAACGGATACATTAACAAACTAGAAATTAATGTGTGTACAATAAGTATATATGAAATATTACATACCTTTCTTCCTTTCAGCAACACAACCTACAAGAGTACCATCAGAGAGATAGCCATTATTAATGGAAGTAGCACTCTTTTTACAGCTTTCATTAAGAGATGGAGAAGGAGATGATGAGTAGCCATTTGTTAAAGCAAAACAATCAAAACTAAAACTTTTCTTCAAATTATGATTAGAAGAAGAAGATGAAGAAGAAGAAGAATTAGAGATATCAAGTTGCACTCCAAAAAGCCTTAATCCACCAATAAAATTACTAGCACTAGCACATTTCAAAGTGTTACAAGTTCTTGAATTGTGACCAATGTAGCCACAATGTGAACACTTTCTCCCCATTTACATAGACAAAATGGTTAGTTCACAAAGTGTTTTTTTTATTTGTTGAAAGGGGATGAAAATGCATCAACAACTATTAAGTTGATTTAATTTATATGATGATGATGTGTTGTAGTACAAGGTAGGGTTTATGAAAAATAGAAAGGATATGTAAGGCCAAGAGAAGATGATTGGATGGACATTAATATTTTGGTTGGTAGGATATATTATCCAACTTGGGTTCTTAGAGTAGAAAGCAACAACATTTGGTGTCTCCACGAACGACAAAATTGTGCAAGATGGAATTATAGACGAATTCATAATGTCAGTAGGTTTAAAATAAATTGATCTTATAAATATATATATATATATATATATATATATATATATATATATATATAAAGATATATAATTCAAACTAGGAAACCGTAAGTTTAGTTGAAATTGTAGTGTTTTCTCAAGATCTACATCCAGAGTTCTACTTTTCTAGACTTAACTATTTTAACCGATTGGAAAGGGGTTCAATTGAATCATCCTTCTTTAAAAAATTATATTGCGTAAATAGAGGAGTAATAATTCTTTTTAGTTAAACATTATTGAATCCCGTAGACAAGTGATTTCTCTTTGTTCTAATGTGTTTTTTAGTTCCTTTGTTAGAATTTTTGGCACCGTCACTGATTATAACTCGTTATAGTTGAATATAATTGGGGATATTCTGAGATGTGTATACGCTAATTAATTTATGTATTGCCATGTGTTTAAGAATGTAGAACATGATCAATTAAACTACAAAAGGTACCCTTGATTAATACTTCCACCTTGAATTGTTAATCACTCCATTATCTCAACTCTCTATTTTATTGAAAAGAAATGGTCAATGAGGTCATCCCGTCGTAGATTTTTGGAAAAAAAATATATTGATATTGATCTATCAAGGGCTTTTGGGAATATGGAGAAAATGAAGACCTTTTTTGTATATGTATATGTGTGTTGGGGGGGTGAGGGGGGAGGTTAAGTCCAATATATGTACAAGATTCATGAAATTGAACCAGTCAATTTGCTCTTGATTTTTGCTTAAATTTCTTTGTTAGTTCTACCAAAGACTTAAAATGTTTGTTGTGAGAAGGCATTGAGATACAAGAGAAAAGTTAATAAGTAAATTCAATCATGTACTAATACTATTTTTGTTATGATTTAGAAATCTCCAAGTCTTGCTATGCCTGGTTCGAAATTTGATGGATATATATCCGTTTATCCTTCTTCATTTAAATACTACACTTATATCTGCGATATGACTTGAAACCCTTATGAGCGTCTAACTAACACATCAATGACTAATATCACTAACCAAGTACTAACATCTTTTCTCGACCATATCTTATCTTTAAAATAAAGAAAACAACTTAACATGTCAATCAATATTAATTTAAGGTATTTTTATGTTGCTTTTCTTGTTTCAAAATTCAACTTTGTCTGCGACAGTCAGTGACTTGGCTATTACACCATTGTCATTATCTCAAATAATACTGTATAATCTTGTCTTTCCCATAATGCAACTGAATTTAGACTTGGTTATACACTTAATACTTGAGGAAAATCTTTTGGTAGTACTAGTACTTTATTGTAAATGGGATGACAACTCTTACTAAAGATGTACTAGTAGTGTTATTTATCTTTATTAATAAAATATCTGGCAAAAAGATCTTATGTTTTTAAAGGGATTGTCTCTATCAATATAAAAAACTATCCATATATCATAGATTTTGAGTTCGAGTTCTGAAAAGGAAAAAATGATATTTTGGTAAGAAAGCCCTCCCATGTAATAGGTCTTATGCCGAATATTTTTATTACGTTTCACACAACTGAAAAGTGAATTCAAATTTTACACTTTTGGATTTGCAAACTTTGAGTCTACTTGTTTATGAGACGAAAAAAAAAATTCACACAACTAATCAATAATACGAGACACATGACAAAAAAGTTTGAATTAGTCGCAACTCCTAAGCATTTCGGACATGGAAAGAAAAAATCTAAAAAAGAAAATTATCCTCATATTTATCATCATTGTACTTGCACCCCCCATGATATGGCATAGTTATCCATTGAAGGAATCTTTATTTCAAGAACAAGATATACCAAAATATCTCTCTTCCTAACCTTTCCTGCTGATTTTTATCATGTTATAGTACAAAATTTTGATTTAAATATCTTGGCACGCCCCAAGTTGGGGATATTAATGCGATATTATATATAATATCAGAGTTGTGTTCAATCTTTTCATCATTGGATGTACTAGCTAAACATGGGAAGAAACAAAAGAAAACAAAGATACTAGCTAAACAATGTTTCTTTTTCAAATCTGCAATAACGTAAGATTCCATTCAATCTTCTGATTTACGCAAAAGAATACAAACAAATATAAATATATTCAAAAACTTTAAGTTTTATACATTGCCAGTATAAAGATTATCATGATAATCTTAATCACACGGTTATAACAGATTACTCTTTTTTCAAGTTATCATATCAGACTTGATATAAAAAGTGACATGTATATCAACTTAACCTTATTGTATAAAAGTATTAGCTACACGTAGTAGTCGTTTTATAGGTGCTAAGTGCATGTCTTTTAATCTACCAAAATGATCGAGTTCATTGTGTGTCTTGTAGTCATTCTAGATAGTTAATTATGGTTCATGCAACTAGAAGTTTAAGAAAGACCCCCATTGTAGTGTTGTTATGCAAGAGTAGAGACACAGAGTATTTCAGAATAATACTATTGTGATTTACGTCTATTTCCTTCCATCCTCTTTGTACTTTATGATATTATGAAGAAACCATCTCTTATATTCTGATACTAACAAAACCTTCGCCCTCCTATTCAACGGGGCTATTAGAGAAGTAGCTTCGTTCCTTTGACTTCTTTCGTTTCAAACTTTCTTGTTTTTAGTGTAGTCTCGGTCCATACTTTTAGATCGAAGCATTTACATGGGGAACTCCCGTGAATAAGTTTTGTACCAAAGTAGAGGAAGAACAGAAAAATATGATTCTTTGTAAACGACACTCAATCTTCTATACAGACATAACTCCATGAGTGCACCAAAAAACTCTGAGATAAAAGGCTGATCATATGCAAACCATCATACAAGTTTTAGCACTCATTGCTGAGGTATCAACATCCTCTAGGATTCAAGTCTCTGTAATAGGTAGTAGTAACCAAGCCCTTTAAAAATATGAAAGTTCAATCACATAATGTACTTGATTGTCCAAATACATTCAAATCCCCATAACAATCATCCTCTATAATAACATTTCATTATAATGGCCAAGTATGTTTTGGAACCGATTGTCAACCAAAAATTACCTGACAAACAACGCCGTCATAAAGAGGTTTGACTGACTGTATAGTACATCTGGGAGATAAAACATGCTAATGACTGGAGATTAAGACTAATTGGGATAGTAAATCCAAGCTGTACTAAAGTACAGTTGGTCACTGTCAAAAATGATTATATAGTATGCATCCACATTCCACACTAATGACGGTCTACCATCACAAGAATCTAACTCTAACCAAGTAAAGAATTAAAGATACAAGAGTAGCAGAGATAGGAATGGGTTGAAAACTAGCATAAAAGCGGGAACTTTGTTGCAAATATTGACTTATATAATTACAAGGCGATAACGAAGCAATATTGCCTTTCAAATTAATTAGCAGCTTCTGTTGTCGAGAACACCATGATGAACTTCATTTAATCCATTCATCCGGAACTTCTTCTCAGTTCGTTACTCCTCCATAACGAGCTTAATGCGTGAATATGGTCCTAGTATAGCGCTGTTCACTTTACTATAACTTCGAAAAGACGGGCAGGATATCTTTGCTTGTTTTCATTTTGTTGGAGAATGAGATTACAAGACCATGATGGAGGTGAAACTCAGTATTCTTGCTGAAAAGTAAAAGACAAAACAAGAATTCTTTATCCATAATGCTTTTTTAAACACAAAAACAATAAGTCTTGAACCACAATTATAAGCTCAGAAATATGCCACGTAATGATGTCCATTCTTTTTAACTTAAGAACTAGTTATAGCAGCACCTACAGGTATTCAGAAACTTTCCACATTACTAACTTTAAGGGGTCGTTTGGTTGCTGGTTAGGAAGTGAATTATTCATGTATTAAAACATGCTTAATTAGTACCATGTTTGGTAGCATTTTAGTTGCTACAAATAAAAATCAGCATACCAAGTCGGTGTTTGGTTACCGGATCACAATCCTGCATAACAAATATAGGTATAAGTTATGAGAGAATCTATTTATTATTTGTGCAGGGTAGAAGATGGAATAACTAGTACATGAATAACTAATCCCTACATAACTAAACGCTGCATAACTAATCCATGAATTACTTTTTTTTAATTAACCGTGGTGTTCGAGCCAGCTTGGGCACACCTCAACCAATTCCACGAGATATCTGTCACCGCCCACTAGTAACAGGTACCAGGTAACTTTGTCCACCAAGACTACTAATCCCTGGATTACTAATACTTGCATAACTCTAACTAGCAATCAAACGACCCCTAAATAGTTGGCTTGAAAAAAAAGGCAACCAATCTTCAGTAAACACAACTCAAAGTACAGGAAGTAACAAGCAGATTGTTATTTTTAGGACAGCATATGAAAAATAAAATAACGAGCAGACTTACAAAGAAAAGATGCTAAGACCCACTCCAGCTTCTAAATTTGCAAATTCCACGTCGATGTTCAGCAAAAGAATCACGTATTGACTGTACCATCGAACAGACAGCTGGAAATAGACCAAGCTCTTTGTTCTGCTCCTGAAAATACAGTTGCCTTTTTACATCATTTCAGAAGAGAGCTATTATAAATCGAAAAATTCAAAGTAACTCAATACCACTTGAGCTAGTCGATCTTCAATATTCCCAGAACTCGTATCAGTGGCCATAAATATCTTTCTATAAGCTGCTCTCAGGCTCTTAATCTGGATACTTGTCAAGAAAATATTAAACTAAAATCAGAGATATAAAAGTTAAGGACAAAATTATACTCCCTCCGTCCCAATTTATGTCACTATTTGACTTGGCACGGAGTTTAAGAAAGAAAGGAAGACTTTTGAAATGTGTGGTCCAAAACAAGTTTTATATAAATGTGTGGCTGTAAATCATTTCATAAAGTTAAATCGTTTCCAAATATAGAAAGGTGACATTCTTTTTGGGACAGACCAAAGAGGAAATGGTGTCACATAAATTGGGACAGAGGGAGTAGCAATTTAATTATTAATGTTTTTTTACTTCATCAAATGGAAAGAACTTACGCATAATGAAAGTCTTAACATCCTCTAATTAATTTACCGATTTGTGAGGAACGTGATATGCTCTTACAGATAAAGAATATTGCAGAGAGCAAAATATATTGTAATAGTAACACGTGTAAGTCTCTTAAACAACGTCTGATAATGTAACTTCCTGAAAAACTGCACACACGTATCCAATTTTTAAGGATCAAAATTCTATTTGAGCCCCAATCTGTTACTTAAGAAAAATTTACATAACCTTACGCAGATAGCGATGAACGCTTCAATTTACCAGATTATGCAATATGTCTCATGTGTCAAGCTTTAGGATCAGTATCTAAATACTTATATAGAATGTCTTCCTCATTGAGAGTTTCCTTACTCAGAACATGTTCATTATATGCAGCAGCATGTCTTTTTTGTGCTACAGGACCAATTTAAAACCTCGAGAGCGATCCATATAATACATATATGGTTTTTCGCTTATCAAAATTTAACTACCTACATCTATTTGCTCGAAACATGGGGGTAATTTTTTTTTAAAATGAAACAAACCTGTGAAGTGGAGAATCCACGACGTCTTAATCCTTCAAGATTCAACCCACGAAGCTCAGCTCTTTCCCCAGAAACAATTACATACTTTGGAACGTCTTGAGAAACCTAGAAAACAAAAAGATTGTGAGATCCAAAAAGGAAACACATGTGATCTCAAATATCATAGGCCGGGTGCTGCATCCCAGAATATATGTGCTTTTGATCTTGGAAATACAGAAGAAATAATTTGATGATATTCAGCTTAAGTAAGGGGTTCGAAGCTAAGCTTTCAAGAGGTACAAGTTACAAAGGAACTTCAGAGTCTAGCAGTTATAGATGCTTTGCTAACTTGAATTATGTTTGCATCAGGAAGAACACCCAAACAGTTTGACGGCCCCTTATGCTTGAGGGTAGGTTTGAAATAGCCTCTTAAGTATGTATTGAACAGTTTGGGTTCTTTAAGTTCGCCAAAAGTTAACACTTTTAGTCTCCATTAAAATTTATCAAACTCTATTTGTTAGATTTGACGGGAACTATGAAAAAAATGAAAATTAGCGGGAAATCACATTTAGAGGTACAATTTTTATAGTTTCTACTATTTTTAATTTATTTCTAGAGTCTGGTGCAGCTCTTGAGGTGTAATTTTTGCTATTTTTTACTTTATCTTCTTAGTGTCTAGTGATTTTTTGTGTTGCATATTTTAGGATTTGATCGGACTTTCTTGGTTATGGTCAAATCTTTTTTCTTCCACATTTTTCACAGTTATATTTGACGGAGACTAAAAGTGATAACGTTTGGCAATTTTAAAGGACCAAAACTGTCCAGTGCATACTTAAGGGACTCTTTTGAACCTACTCTCAAACATAAGGGACCATTTTTGTCATTTTCTCAAACTATTGATATCTTAGTTTATCATGAAGGAAGACTGAGTCTTTTGATAAATTAAAAGACAGCAAATAATTTGAATTAGAAAAGAATCTTACCACTGAACCACCACCAATGAAAGAATACGAACCAATACGGCAAAATTGATGAACTACAATACCTCCTGCAGTGTGAGCATAGTCCTGTATGAGAAGAACATAAACCATTTAATTTTTCCTGAATAGGTCATGCATCGCGAAAATGACTAAAGAGGAATAGTCAATCACCTCTACTACAACATGACCTGCAAGAAGTGTACTGTTTGCCAAAATATTGTTGTTGCCCACTTTGCAGTCATGAGCTATATGGCAAGAGCCCATAATAAGATTATTATCACCAATAACCTGTTTATGTAAGCTCGTTACAGAAAACTACATACTGAAATGTATAACTTTCTGTACTACGGAAAACTAACGATGAAGTTTCATACGGTTTTATCACTTGGACTTGAAGATCGATGGATGGATACATGTTCCCTGATTTCATTGTTGTCACCAATATCGAGAAAGCACTCATTCCCAAACTGAAATGGTCAAATTACAAGCAAGATAATTATTATTGCATTCTCAAATAAGCACCACCTACTCAAATTTGAGGGTGGGGGAGAGAATGATCATGATGAAGAGATGGTCCATCATATTGATGGAGACAACTCTGAGCTCATAAGACAAACAAAAATGCTTCTCAATTTAACGGCAGCACGCATTTGAATCTATATGTTGTGATAAAACAGGAGAAAATAACAAAAATGGTCCCTTGTGTTTGAGAGTAGGTTCAAAATAGTCCCTTAATTATGCTGCTAAATTTGAACGGGAACTATGAGAAAAAAATTAGCGGGAGCCCACATTTAGAAGTTCAATTTTTGTAGTTTCTGCTATTTTTAAAATTTATTCTAGAGTTTGGTGTGGCTTTTTGAGGTGTAACTTCAGCTATATTTTTATATATTTTTAGTGTCTAGTGGAGTTTTATGTGTGGCATATTTGAGGTTTTGATGGGACTTTCTTAGTGTTCATGGTTAAATCTTTTTTTCCACTATTTCCGTCAAATCTGACGAACATAAATCGTTAAATATTTGACGAAGACTAAAAGTGTTAACCTGACAAACTTAAAGGACCAAAACTGTTAAGTGCATACTTCAGGGACTATTTTGCACCTACCCTCAAACATAAGGGACCATTTTTTGTCATTTTCTCGATACAACGGTATTGAATAAATTTAGCTGTGAATATTATCATGATGTTTTTTCAAATTGTTTCAACTTTTTTCAGTAATGAGTTTAACATCAGGATACCAACCTCATATTTCATATCCTGGCACTTGACACCAATTACAGCATGATGCCCAAAAACATTGTTTCTCCCGATGACTGTATGACCAGGAAGATCATCTCCAACTACAGCACCACTGTTAAAAACATGCACCCTAAACGGTACTGGAGAGGGGGGAAAAGGTAGTAAATCCAAGTATAATAAGAAATTAAACTCACGTCATCAGGATGCAATTGTCCCCAAGTTGAGTATTTCCAAAGATGTGGCTTCCAGGGTACAGTTGACAAGCCCTTCCCAACTTTGCAAAAGGCCCGATGGTACAAAAGGGACCAATTGAAACACCCTACATGCAGAGAAAGCTCCTTTAACTATCTGCAAAATGCTAATTCAGCTAAGGCCTAAACACTTGCACCTTAACATCTCTAGTAAATTGGATAAGCTAAATTGTGCCAGAGGAAGAAATGTGGCATATCCAGATAGATCAATCAATCGACTATTCAATCCCAACTAGGTTGAATTGGCTATATGAATCCTCTACATTCATTTCGCTACATCTCATACATGCCCAAACAATAAAAATTGTATCTTGTACGGCGAATTTGTTTGGGGTTCTCTATAGTTGGAATTCTCTAAATGTCACACTTGTCCCATGAAGGGGAGCCTTGGAGTAACTGGTAAAGTTGTTTGACATGTGACCAGGAGGTCATGGGTTCAAGCCGTGGAAACAGCTCCTTGCAGAAATATGAGGTAAGGCTGCGTACAATAGACCCTTGTGGTCCGGCCCTTCCCCGGACCCAGCGCATAGCGAGAGCTTAGTGCACCGGGCTGCCCCTTTTTTTCCCACACTTGTCCCTATACTGAGATATATTCTTTTACCATAAAAGGAGGATTCTTAGCAATTGGAAAACATTGAACCTACTAAAAGTGCAATAACGACTAAGCCTTAATCTCAACTAGTTGGAATTTGCCTGTATGGATCTTTTACCTCCACCTTATTCTATATTTAGCTTAGTCAGCTAATTCCAAGATAAAAAGTTATATGAAGTCCCTCGACTATAAAGATGTATTGAGAGAAGAATACCTGTTCTAAATTAGAAGTGCAGGATTATCCAGTGTTAACTATTTCACATCTCAAATCTTCACTAGTTAAGCTTGTAATTAAGAATTTATAATTGATAACCACAAATCACCAGGGCATTGAGATTAAATACAACAACATACCCAGTGAAATCCCGCAGACATTGAGATTAAATGTTGATGAATAATGACCATGACCTATTCCTATGCAACAAGAATAGGTCATGGTCACTGATTATACACAATTATACATATATTATATAACTCGCAAGTGTGACTCAATTGGTTGAGCATGGGGCTTCCATAATGGAGGTCTCACGTTCGAAAACCCCTGCCTACGACAGCAGGGGATTTTCCTTATGGGTTGAGCTCGTTGCACGGGACTTGCCTAGTGCGGGTTATCTCTCCTGTGTGGTTTGCGAGCTATTACACGGGAGCGGGTTTTACTCTGTACGCACCCGAAGGGTAGCGGCTGTGAGTTCCCTTGTCATAAAGAATTATACATATATTATATATGAATTATACACATATTATACATCCAGCGGCTATTTTTAGTTTAAATGGTTTGTTGGACGACTATTTAGGTTGATTCTTCAAAAAAAAACTAAGCCCATGTGCAAAATATAGCAGGTCACAGGTTGGATAGAGGCAAAATGGTGTTTATTATGACAGTCAGCTTAGATAATCAATTAAAGATTAAATCTTTTTAAATGGGTTACATAGAATTCATATGATCAGATTGAAGCACAGATGATTGACTGAATAATGAAGCAAAAAATTAAATGCTGCCCATCAAACACAACAACAACATACCTTGTAGTCTCACAAGTGGGATCTGGAAAGGGCAGAGTGTACGCATACCTTACCCCTACCTTTGCAGGTATAGCATATAGTAATTCTATTATATGGGTTACAAAGAATTAATATAACCTAAGCAACTAGTTTGGAATTGAATCATAGTTGATTAAAGAAGCAAAAATAAATATTGCTCCTCTAACAGACATCTATATCTCGAAAACAGCGGCTCTACCTACCAAGTTAGAGGTAAGGTCCGCGAACACTCTACCCTCCCCGGACCACAATGTGTGGGATTTCACTGGGTATGTTGTTGTTGTTGTAACCGACATCTATAAATAGTAAAGACTTGAGATTTTCATGAACATAAAAGCATAAACAGAGTAAAGAAAGTAACTTTACATCACCCAATACGGCATTTGGATGAACAACTGAAGAGGGGTGAATGAATCTTGATTTTTCTTCAGTTGCATCAATGGATTTCTCCTCCTCTGAAGCATCTGCACAAAAATCAAAAGCATAATAAAAGAATGAATACTTGAAGTTTAATTTTTTTTTAAATAAAAAAAGAGGGGAAAATGGGAGTTTAATTAAGGAGTTTATACAAGTGAGTGTGGAAGAAAATCTGTAGAGAGTTAGTTTTCTGAGAGCAATAGAAAGAGGCCTGTGACTGCGAAAGTAGAAAAGGGAAGACATGTGTGTTGGCAAATTTTGGGGTCTCTTTCGAATTTTCATGTATTTAATAGGCACTTTTGAGTTGTTAATCAAGCTTTTGGGCCCGTTTGGAAAGCCTCGATAATTGAAATTGAGTGTAATTTGATGTAATTATATAATTTAGCATATTTTACAGATTAAGTAATTACATGAACAACATCTAATTGGTATAATTGGAAGATAATTACACTCTAAATTTTAGCCACTTTTAATATTGGAACATCGTATGTTTCATCATATTTTTACTTTTAAACTTCAAGAATCTCTGAAATTTTATTTATCAAAGTTTCGAACTTCAGCATCATCTACGAAGTTATTTCGTGTTTCAGTCTAGGAGTAATTTTTTTTCATGTTTCCTTATTCTTAGCATCAGAACGAATTTATAAATTTGAGGCACGTGAATCTATGGTTCTCTCTATAAAAGATATTTTATGTCTCAAAAAGATTGTCATATTTTCCTATTAGTTTATTCCAAAAAAATTAATATATTTTTATATAGAGAATTTTTAATTTCACTCTATGAGATGATTTACATCAACACAAATATCTAAAGTTTATTTTGGACCACACATTTCAAAAGTCTTCTTTTATTTCTTAAATTCAGTATCAAGTCAAACTAAAACATTTTTTTTAAAATGAAGGGAGTATATATATATTCTTTTTAAATTGATGTAATAATAATTGTTGGAACCCATGTTATAAGAAAACTAAATGGTGCAGTTGGCTGAAGATTGAGTTAAATAGATAGTGCACTTGGCTAGGATCAATTTCCATTAAATACATTTTTTCCTTTTTTAGTGGTGCGCCATGTTATAAGAATTCTGAATTTGTCTCTGCTTAGCACGAGGATTGAATAAAGGGTTGACCGAGGTGGTACTAATTTGATATGAGAGAAGTATAAAGGAAGACGCAACGCAAATACCGTTGCTCGACACCATTCAAGAAGCAAAAGATTTGCCAGTCCAGACTGAAAATACATATATAGATAATGGTTTATGCCAAGGTCAAAAATGCAAGTTCGGGACAACAACCTTTTTTGAAAATTATCTAAATAGGTCGATCCTTCCATCTTATTTGTTTTAGCAATTGATTCAATGTTATTTCTGTTGGGAGGTTTTGCTCTATGGTACTTTATAAAGCAGTACGGGAAGTATTTAACTATTACAAGTATTCGAAAGGATAAATAAAGATTTCAATAATTCAACTAGAAATCGAAAATTAC
This sequence comes from Anisodus tanguticus, assembly GCA_034509755.1. Classification (NCBI taxonomy): domain Eukaryota; kingdom Viridiplantae; phylum Streptophyta; class Magnoliopsida; order Solanales; family Solanaceae; genus Anisodus; species Anisodus tanguticus. The sequence goes on from CM067558.1 coordinate 2,625,586, forward strand.
AATATAACAACAAAACCGAAATTACGATTTTGTTGAAGATCGAAAAATGGAAGCGGTTTATCTTTGAGTCGAGTGTAGCACTCTGTCCTTAAGACAATATTGCCCCGTATGTATCCTTTATACGTCCTGGACAATTTGTCTCCCAAGATAAAACAAAGCAATGGAACCCTTGAGCAAAGGAAACTCAAGAGCTACCGTGAAGAATATTGAGTAACGAAATGATGCTTGGAAGTTGTAGGAAGAAGATTTTTTTACGGTTGTGTATTTTCGTGCATATCAAGTGTGCTCAACAATGGTGTAAGGGGGTGTTTATATAGGTGAAGGAGGGGCTGAAAAACTGCCTGAAAATCGCCTCCATAATAGCCAAATAATGGCCATTATGGAGGTAGTAAAGTCACCAACATAAATGGTGAAAGACCAACTGTTTTGGCCATTATAGGAGGAGTAATTCAGCCAAAATAAATGGTGAATTGAGAGCTTGGACGTTTCGCTTGTCGTCGAAATTCCAACTTTTCGAAAAACTTCGGGGACCAAAGCGTACATCTTGAAACTTCGGGGACCAAAGCGTACATCCGAAAGAATTCGGTCCAAACCGCACATCCGAAACTTCGGGATCAAAGCGTACTTCGGCAAAGTTTTCTGGCCCAAAAAGATAATATCAGAAGGCCCACAGCCCATGACCCATGACCCATGACCCATGACCCATGACCCGTGACCCGTGAACCCGAGAACCCGAGAACCCGGAACCGGAACCGGACCGGACGGGACGGGCGGGCGGCGGCGGCGCGCGTGTGGTCTTTCCTCGAACCGAAGCACATCTAGGTCCTCCCTCCTTTAAACACATGGGATACCCCTTGGGGTCCCAAACCCCAAACCAATTTCAAGTATTATATACACAACAATTCTTTCTTCCTCTACCGATGAGGGAGAATTACACACAATACCACACTTTCCATGCTTCAAACACCTTACTTCGTGAACCAATATCTCTTTCATTTCTCAATGAAATTTGACGATTCTTGGCCCTACGGTTATCTACGTACTTAGTAGATCATGCATGTGTGAAGAACCGGATTCTCCAACATACGTTACACTAGTGTTTAAGCCGTTAAAGTTGGTCGGTCGCAACTCCCGCCAAAGGCAAATTTCCAACAATCCCCTCTTGAAAGAGATTTTGGCGCACTCACATGGTGTCTTTTCATTTCCAAAGCAATATTTCAAACGGACCGATGTTGCATAAGGAGAGGTAGCCTCGGCTTTGAACCTTCCATAGTTGAATACCATCGGACTTACTTACTTGCGCGGTGAACGTGATGTCTTGAACCGTCGGTGTTTAGTGTAAGCCAAGACAACGGTACCAACACAACAAATTCCCTTACTCTCTTCTTCGTAATGTTTTGTCCGTTTTGGCCATGGACAACGTCTTGGATTCTTAAGTGCGTTCAATTTGAGGCGGCCCGTCCTCGCACTTAAATAGGTGGTCTCCTACAAGGTATCCTGCTATACCCCACTTCACAAGTGTTAGGAACCATTAAAAGTTTCCCAAAGACCTAACCTCAACTGTTGAGGATCATTACGAGGTTTTGAAAACTTAACCTTTACCCATACTTTATGAGATAGTACTTAACGTCTATCGCGGGAACGGCTTTGTATTTGGTGTTTCTTTTCGAAATCACTATCCGAAGTGCTCATGCTTCCACCGAAGCGATCAAGGCGAACCTTTACAACTTAGTTTTCCCATTGAACCAAATTACCGGGATCTCCAGGTTCGTAAGGTTGGGTTTCCACCGTATTGGTCCGTATATTTTGGGTTTTAAGCCCATTCCCCAGACAGCGAACGTTTGATCTCTCGGGTAGTCCCTTAGTTTGTAAACAAGGAAGTGACACCCGTGATGATCAAGCGCCATACGGTCTTATGTCTCCGACAGATCCCGACAGAGATATGTCCAGACGCCGTCATCCGTGTCCTTCCTAAAGCCGACCGGCTAGCCACGATGTAGAACTGCCGAAGGCACGGGTTTCTCCCAATAAGGGACGTCCTCTAATGAGTCGTGAAGTTACTCAACTTCTTTCATGCTTTGTATAAAGCGATAAACTCCGATACCATTATGAATCGGTCGATGCAAGTTTGCTTAGAGGATTTTCCAAGAACCACCATACACATTTACTTGTGGCTTTGGTGTTCTTCGGATCCGATGTCCGTTTGCATCACTTGTGTTCTCCCAGAACCGCTGGACATCCGAGAATACTATAATCCGTAGATAAGCGAATAATTCGGATATCGTCATATCCGACTTAACGCCTTCTATTGATCATGTATTAAGATCATCAATGAACCTTAGTTCAACCGATCTGTTTGTTGGACGATACCAGGTCGGTTGTAGTGTGTACAATACATTGAACTATACGTGACCCGAGCATATCGCTCCTTGTCTATGGGTGCACCATGATTCCAATCGTTCTATGATTCATATCCATTGGTGGCTTCAACGAGACCGTCAACTATTGACCGATCCGTTAGATGTCTTAGAAATTCAATTCCTAAGAAGTCATCGTGATACACATATCTTTCATATCGAGACTTTGTTTCAATATGATTTTCACTCTCGAACCGTTGGTTTTCCAACTGTTGGCTTTCTAACTTCGAGCCAATGTTTCGTGGTCGATTCATTGTTTTTGTTTTATCGAGACTTTCAGGACTAAAATGTAAACATTTCAGGGACCAAAATGAAAGTTCAGGAAGAAGCCCAACAGTTCAGCAAACCAATTCTGATCCTCTTCTTCCAACTTTTCGGTTGGGAAGGCTAATTCAACATTCATGCCACGCAAAACTGCAATGGCCCTGGATGTGAAGCTACTCACAGGGGAGCACATCTTACAACCCAAAGGTTCTTTTCCCGGAGGAAGATCAACCATTACACACGTATGGTTCTATATATGGAATCTATTTCTCCCTTTAGCTTCTTTCCAAAGCAGCGCTTTTGGAGATAACAATTATTTGTTAATTGTCCACGGTTCGTTCTCAACCATACAAGCTAGAAGGACTGGAACAAGTCTTTGTCCCCTCTTTGCTCCGTCTTGGTTCAACATCTAGAATCCCTGAGTTTTGCATATCTGGAATATTAAGTTCCGGATATCCAGCAACTTTCGAGTCCTGTAGATACGGAACGTCTAGTTCCGGACAGTCAGGCCCTCGCGGGTTCTTGTTAACCTTAAGCAATTACTCCTTTTTCCTTTTTCCAAGGAAAGTTATCTCCAAAGAATTCAGCATTCTTTGACGCCAAGAGGCGATAAAAACTACTGTTATTTGCAGATCCAGTGGATATGCAATCTACAGTCTTAGGTATGAAACCACCCCACATCACAACATTTGTATGTGAGATCCTTTCCATGTCTCACACGGAGGGTTATCCTTATCCTTATGCGGAGTTCTGTTGAGAATCGCATTAGCGGTAAGGATCGCCTTGCCCCACATAATTTGGGAGTACGGCTTTGCGCTTGGCTAACACCGTTAGACTGAGGTGAGTAGTGAGCAGTCGTTTAATAAACGATGCTTCAAATTCTCCCCCTCTATCACTACGAATTTCTCAATCCGTAGGCTTATTTGATTTTCAACTTCTGCTTTGTAGCGCTTATCCGCTTCAACAACTTCATCTTTGCTTTTTAACAAACAAAGGATTTCATACGTTGTACCATCATCAATGAAGATTACAACGTACTTGTCTCCCCCCTCTATTTTGTATAAACTTCAAATCACCCAAGTAGGTGTGACTAAGTTCTAGAGGAGCGGTGCTTCGTTCGCTATTCCCTTGACGGAATTTGGAAAGGTGATTTTGCCTCTTCGTCTACCTCACATTCATTTTGAGGGTTTATGTCGACAGAAGGCAACAATCTCAACATCGTTAGCTTTTGAATGACTTGCTATTTAACGTGTCTTAATCTATGATGGCATAGATGCACGGATTACAAATATATCATTCATTTGGCTACAGACATACTGTACCATTCTTAGTTATTACAGACCTGTTGGACTAGTCTCAAACCAGCTTGACCAACAACGTCCCTTAAACCAAGTTAGGGATATGTATCACATCATCTTAGAGTGATCTCATTCCCTGAAGTCCTATTGAGGACAACCTCTCCAACCCCTTTTACTTTAGAGGTGGTGTTGCTTCACATGAACAACTTCTTACCCGTGGTTAGGCGTAACCGGATCATATATGATCCAGATACTCGGCCCCCTCCGGTTGCTTTGCGACCGAGTGTCCAATTTCTTTCTTGCCTTTCTTTAGGTCTTCAGATCATTAAGACCTGGAAACTCTGGCCCACCTTACTAGGTGTCCATTACTTTTCCTATGAAATGAATTCTGGCACCACTCCAGTCGCCCGGAGGCTTTATATGACTGAGTGTCCAATATCATCATATCAAAGGAATTTTGGCCCACTTCAGTCGCCCGGAGGCTTTGTATGACTGAGTGTCCAATATCATCCTATGAAGGATCTTCTGCCAAATAATATGACAGGCCTCAACGTCATCAATTTTTAGACTTCTTCCGTTATGATTGGTGCCCAGATAATTCTTGGCGCTTACTTAAGAGTGGTAACGGTTTCGCACGATCGGTGGATCTTACTCCCTCGTATGTGCGAACATACTTTACACACTTTAATAATTACACTTAAAAGAACGGATCTTCTTAAGTCGTTTACAAAATCCAATCTTTAAACGGTAAAGAAGATGAGATTAAACTTCTGATTTGTTAAAGCGTAAGGAATATAAATTATTTTCATATTCCTCCTTACTTTAATCCATTTTTAATCAGACATAATTTAATCTTTATTCTTGACAAGTAAGAAAAATACTTATCATTTAATCCTTATTCTTGACAAGTAAGAAAAATACTTATTCCAATTTCGGATTCTGGGCTCACTTCGGTCACTTCATCGACTGAGTGTCCATTTCCTTCTCACCATTATTCGGATCCTTTGTCTGGGACAGATATAGGCCTTCTGCTACAAGATAGAATAACATCTTCACTCTTCTCCTCTTGTCCCAGTTGACATCCTCAGGCTCTCGAGAGCGCTTGTTTCCACCAGTCTTGGTAGCGGTGACACCAGGAACACGTTCATCATCATCACTCTCTTCTACTAGAAAACCATTTCCATATCCAGATTTGGTCACACAATTTTTGACCGACATCTTTCGAATACTAATAGTAATACAATACAAATATTGTCTTAAGTTGTTGGGAGGTTTTGCTCTATGGTACTTTATAAAGCAGTACGGGAAGTATTTAACTATTACAAGTATTCGAAAGGATAAATAAAGATTTCAATAATTCAACTAGAAATCTGAAAATTACAATATAACAACAAAACCGAAATTACGATTTTGTTGAAAGATCGAAAAATGGAAAGCGGTTTATCTTTGAGTCGAGTGTAGCACTCGTCCTTAAGACAATATTGCCCCGTATGTATCCTTTATACGTCCTGGACAATTTGTCTCCCAAGATAAAACAAACAATGGAACCCTTGAGCAAAGGAAACTCAAGAGCTACCGTGAAGAATATTGAGTAACGAAATGATGCTTGGAAGTTGTAGGAAGAAGATTTTTTTACGGTTGTGTATTTTCGTGCATATCAAGTGTGCTCAACAATGGTGTAAGGGGGTGTTTATATAGGTGAAGGAGGGGCTGAAAAACTGCCTAAAAGCGCCTCCATAATAGCCAAATAATGGCCATTATGGAGGTAGTAAAGTCACCAACATAAATGGTGAAAGACCAACTTTGTTTTGGCCATTATAGGAGGAGTAATTCAGCCAAAATAAATGGCTGAATTGAGAGCTTGGACGTTTCGCTTGACTCGTCGAAATTCCAACTTTCGAAAAACTTCGGGGACCAAACCGTACATCTTGAAACTTCGGGGACCAAACTCGTACATCCGAAAGAATTCGGTCCAAAGCGCACATCCGAAACACGGGATCAAACCGTACTTCGGCAAAGTTTTTCGGCCCAAAAAGATAATATCGAAGGCCCACGGCCCACGCCCCATGACCCGTGAACCGGAACCGGACGGCGGGCGGCGGCGCGCGCGTGTGGTCTTTCCTCGAACCGAAGCACATCTAGGTCCTCCCTCCTTTAAACACATGGGATACCCCTTGGGGTCCCAAACCCCAAACCAATTTCAAGTATTATATACACAACAATTCTTTCTTCCTCTACCGATGAGGGAGAATTACACACAATACCACACTTTCCATGCTTCAAACACCTTACTTCGTGAACCAATATCTCTTTCATTTCTCAATGAAATTTGACGATTCTTGGCCCTACGGTTATCTACGTACTTAGTAGATCATGCATGTGTGAAGAACCGGATTCTCCAACATACGTTACACTAGTGTTTAAGCCGTTAAAGTTGGTCGGTCGCAACTCCCGCCAAAGGCAAATTTCCAACAATTTCTACTTTAGAAAGTGATTATTTCTTAATTAAATTTCAAATGATGGCTAACTCTCAATAATCAATTCTAAAAATCGGCTACCCGGGAATATTAAAATTAACCAGACCAATTCTGGAGGAGTGGAAAAGGGTATAAACATGTCTTTGTGATAATTAAGGGGTATCTTTCTAATCTTCATGTATTTATTGGACCAAAATGGTGAGCAAGGAGTGTTAATAGAAGTATAGAACAAGTATAATGAAGGTGGATTATGCCCCTTTCTCTCACTTGTACTGTTGGGCAATATTATTGTTTTTGATGGAGCAAATTAAAATATTTTATTGACCACAATTTAAATTATGTTTTCATTTCCTGATTTGATATCATATGTAGATTTGCCTATGAACTTGGTCAATTCGCAGGCCTTATTTTGGAGTGACCTTTAATTTTTTCCCTTCAAATTAAATTTTTTTAATTTTTGCCACATGCCTAAAACCCCTAGGTTTCGGATTCGATCCTCTGCTCAGGTAAAAATTAAAAAGAAATTTGCAAACTATATGTTGGAGTCCGCAAGACAGAGGTTGTCTGCAAACTATGTCTGAAGACAGAGTTTCAAACTCTATATGCAGAGTTTCAAACATGCAAACTATGCCTTATCCGATATAGTTTGTCTTAAGGTAGCAAATTCTTTCTTAAGACAGGCCGAGTTCTCTTAAAGGCACATGACAAACTCTGTCTTACGAATCCAAACTCAACTTTGCAATTTTTTTTTTTAAAAAAATTAACTGATCAGGGATTTGAACCCAAAATCTCAGAATATTTTTGAGTAAAGAACAAAAATTAAAGATTTCAAATTTAATGGACAAAAATTAATGACCAGTGCCTTTGAAGGGAAATCCGCGCAAAAAAAAAAGTCTGAACTTTAGACTAAACAAGTATAAGAAATATAAAACGTATGATATTAGAAGAACCTACCCTGTAATTGTTGAAAAATAGAGATGTCCACGATTCGGCTTAAATCGATTATTACTTTGAAAAAATTAAATAATATTCTAGCCGTCTTAAAAAAAAAAACATAAAAGTTTGAGATTTGAAGAGTAGAAGAATTCATTTGAATATATATTATGTGATTAAAATAGAGAATATTTTTTTTCAATTAAATTATTTTTCAAATATATAAGGGGGTCATTATGTTTTAAATCACAAAATAAAACAAGTAATTTGTTGAGTCAATTGATTTGTAACTCTTTACAAAATTATTTTTAATTTTATATTTCCTTTATAAGGAAAGTCCTTATATATTCATTTTTTTCATTTAAATTGTAAATTATGCTCACCAATTTCCTCAATAAGCAATTAGTAGTTAGTATTAGAGTAATTGTTTACGTATATATATATTTTGATCTAAAGTTTACTTTTCTTTAACCTTCCAGAAAGTTAACCGGTCAGAATCTCCCCACGTGTCACCTTTCTTTGCAATACTAATTCTTCCATAAATGCTCCCTTAAGAATTGGAAAAAAATCTCACCAAACACGCCGCAGAAACGCCACCAAAACGACGACGTGCTTCAAAATGCCAAGCGAAGAATACCGTAACGCCTCACCGGCAGCGCCACATCCACCGACGGACACGGCGGAAGCAGCAATCTGGTTATGGACACAAATCAAAGCCGAAGCTCGCCGCGACGCCGAAGCCGAGCCGGCATTAGCCAGCTACTTGTACTCAACTATACTCTCTCACTCATCACTCGAACGTTCTCTCTCTTTCCATTTGGGAAATAAACTTTGTTCTTCAACGCTTCTCTCTACTTTGCTCTATGATCTATTTCTCAATACTTTTTCAACTGATCCTGAGCTACGCGCCGCCGTGTCTGCTGATCTACTCGCCGCTCGCTACCGTGACCCTGCCTGTGTTTCGTTTTCTCATTGTTTGCTTAATTACAAAGGATTCCTTGCTTGTCAGGTTTGTACGTAACTATTTCTTCACTTTATGGAGATTATTGTGATATTGTTGGAAACATGTGGACTTTTGTGAAAGTTTTCTGAAAATATCGGTACTTTTGAGTAAAAGCTTGTTTGGATGGTTGTAACCTTTTGTGTATATATTGTGTTGTTAGATAATACATAAGTCATAACCACGCCCTCAAATTTGTCCTCAACGGGCAACGGACAACTATGCCCTCCAACTTTGGGTGTGTAAGCAAACACCTTAATTTGTCTCCACTTTGTCAGTTGAACGCTTCAACTTACAAAATGATCATCTAGACACCTCCAAACTTAATGTGTCACGTCATTATTTGTGTTTACATGTTAAATTTTATATAAGTTGAGGTGCACACCCAAAGTTGGAGGGTATACTTATCGGCTGAGGCCAAGTTTGAGGGTCTGTTTATGTATTATGCCGTTTAAATACAATGCTTGTTTTGATTGTTACTTTAATTTTATTGTATTGTATTATTAAATCATCTTTATGTAACCAGAAAAGGTCTCATTTTGGGTAACGACCGATTTAGTGTGATTGCGCTGTTATCTTATTTTTTCCTCATTTCATCTTTGCTTAATTACAAAGGCTTCCTCACTTAGTGCCTTATTTGTTTATTCCATGGAAGATATACTGCAACAACATATCTAGTGAAATCACACACCGTGTGGTCTGGGGAGGGTAGAGTGTACACAGACCTTACCTCCACCTTGGTAGGTAGGGCGACTGTTTCCGCGAGACTCTCGGCTCAAGACAAAGCATCCATGGAAGTTATATTGATATTGTAAAATTGCTCTCTATTAAAGATAAGGACTTTTGTGAAAATTTCTGGAAATATGAGGACTTTTGAGTAAGAAAAGGTGATTTCTCTGGAAATTTCGAAGTTGAGATGCATTATATGAAAATTTGTGGAATGAATTTGTTATGTAAAGTGGAGACTCAAATTTTCTAATTGGTGCCTTGAGAAGTTAATACCGGATAATTTTTTTGCATAGGATGTGAAGTAGTACGTACATCTTCTTGAATCTGAGAATGATATTTGAAACTTTTTAAGATTTTGGGATCTTACCTTGTATAGTCCTTAGTCGGTAGCTATGTTTCTCGGACTCTTCAAAAATGTCGACACGTGCGTGTTGGGTACTTCAAAAGTAGTGCTTTTTTGGAGTATCTGACACGGATGCGGCAACATTTTTAGAGAGTCCGAGCAACATAGGTTGGTAGTATATAATTTGGGACAATAGGCTTTTCTGTTCTTTATCAAAAGAACAATAGGTATATTGTTAGATTGTCACATTGGAAAGATGATGGGAAAATTTTATCTTTTCTATTAATTAACGACAATGGTGTATGGACCCGCTTATGTGCTCCTCGACTATTCCATTGGATACTTGTATCTTCCGTAAAGTACAAATAATGGTAAGGCAATTGGGAAAGAAGAAAAATATATCTTAGAAATATAAAATTGGGAAAGTGTGTCTTGTTGCAATGGATTACAATGGGGAAAGTGTGTGTTGTTGCAATGAAGTCTATGAACCACTAAAAAGGGCAGCCCGGTGCACTAAGTTCCCGCTATGTGCAGGGTCCGGGGAAGGGCCGTACCACAATGGTCTATTGTGCGCAGTCTTACCCCACATTTCTACAAGAGGCTGTTTCCACGGCTTGAACCCATGATATATAAAATTCTTGTACACAAGCCTGGGAGCTCGAATAAGTCGATAACATTATATGAAGAGAGGGAGTGAAGAGTATAGGTTCTTCTCTATCCCCATTAAAATATGCATCTTGTTTACTATCCCCATTAATATGCATCTTGTTCACCATCCCCATTTTTATGGATCTTGTTTACGCACTAGATTGTGGTTGGTGTATCTCAGTAAAGAGGAATTACAAAGAGGCAAGGATTGTCAGTTAGAGGGTCTTCACTCACACACGCCCACATGTTAACAGACATGCTCATGTATATTTGGATGTGGATGGATGTATGCATGTTTTTTTTGTCTTTTACTGTTCTATGCAAGGTAAGGTTGCGTACAATAGATCATTGTGGTCCGGCCCTTCCCTGGACCCCGCGCATAGCGGGAGCTTAGTGCACCGGGCTGCCCTTTTATTGTTCTATTATACATTGTTCTCGATTACTATTTGCGGATTTGGCTATCTGCAGAAAAAGAGTGATATAGTTGGCTTGTAGTCTTGGTAGTTTATCATACTCTTAAGACTGAGATACTAATTTTCTTTTGTTCATTGAAATGATCGTCTTGTATTTCTCCCCCTTTCTTAAGAACAAGTCATGCTGGCTTTGGTTTTCACTTCATATCATATTGCCTAGCGTATGGTAGTACTGACAATGTAGTTTTCTGTTCAGGCACACCGAGTAGCGCACAAGCTTTGGACTCAATCCCGAAGGCCACTTGCACTTGCACTTCAATCCCGAATCTCTGATGTTTTTGCTATTGATATTCATCCAGCTGCCAGAATTGGAAAAGGCATCCTCTTTGACCATGCAACAGGAGTGGTTGTTGGCGAGACTGCAGTTATTGGAAACAATGTGTCAATTCTTCACCATGTAACCTTAGGAGGAACTGGTAAGATGGGTGGTGACCGACACCCTAAGATTGGGGACGGGGTGCTCATTGGTGCAGGTGCCACAATATTAGGCAACGTGATTATTGGTGAAGGGGCCAAGATTGGCGCCGGATCAGTGGTATTGATTGACGTGCCACCACGAACAACTGCAGTTGGGAATCCAGCAAGGTTGGTGGGAGGAAAGGAACAGCCAATTAAGCATGAGGAATGTCCTGGAGAGAGTATGGATCATACATCTTTCATTTCCGAATGGTCTGATTACATCATATGACTTACCATGTATGCTATATCTGTAAAATAACAAGAAGTTGCCTCGGAGTCTAGCAGAGAGGACAGAGGTTAAATCTTAATGCTGTTTTTCTACTTTCACATATTGTCTCAGATGGTTGAAGGTTGATATTTTTATGCAGAGATGTCTTCCTGGGGTCTCCTTACAGCAATTTCCATTGTTGACACAAATATATATGTATTATGAGTTCAGTTATACAGGTTGCCTTTCTCGGCTTTAAAATATGCTAGAAGCGACTGTCTGGCTTAGTGTCATCCTATTATTGTTCTTCTTATGTATTCTACTTTTAACAAACCAGATAGTTAAGTTGTGTGATATTTCTAAAGCTGGCCAGTGGCCTGTCCCGGCTCGGTCCCGGCCCGAACCTGAGTAGTAAAAAAAAATCAGTATCGGGACTCGAACCGGGACGGGACGATGTCTCGTCCCGGCCCGCCTCAGTCCCGCCAATCCCGAGCCTGCCCGTAACCCCCCCTCCCCCCATTGGCAAAAATAACCGTTGCGCCAACGACCATTTTACATTTTGACCATTGTGCAACGGTCATTTTTGGCTTCCCCCAACCTCCCTACCCCTTAATATTTGTTTTTAACCCATAAGTTATTATATTTACACTTTAACTCAATTTTTCAACTATAAATAACTCATTTTCTCTTCATCTTTCTCACAAATCTTCCTACAATCTCTCTAATCTCTCAATCTATCTCTCTACAAGTCTACATTGTTTATTAAATATTCAATTTTATTTATTCATTTGGGAATTGGGATTGAAGTTGGCAACTAGCTTGAGTATCTTCCATTGAGCAAAGTTTTAATTTTCAACCTCTCAGATTACACGTCGACGTTACGTCGGCGTTTGGTACATTCGTTCCTTCATTAAATTATTATTGTCTGTTTATTTTATTTAGCGTACTTAATTTTATTATCTTTAATTATTTATTATTATAATTAAAATGAAAGGATTAAGAGGTATGTTTAAGGGTGCTTCTTCTAGTATGGGCAACAATGGCAAGGATACTTCTTCTAGTTATCATATTCCTACCTAAGATGATTTTGTTGATACTAAACATTTTCCTACAATACTATTAGATTTAGACGAGGAGCTATTTTATGGAACTCACGAAGACTTTAATTTAGACGATGATGTAGATGATACACTCACTAATGTTGATGACAACACACCCACTAGTGCACCTTCAACTGAAATGTCTCATATTCCCCCTAGTATGAGATGAAGTCTAGCAAAACGACCATTAAAATCAGATGCATGGATATTTTTATATAGGGACGTAGAGAATCAAGTAGCTAGATGTAAAATTTGTAAAGATGTTTTAAAATTTAAAGTTGGAAAAGGTCACGGTGGGACGGGGGTTTAATAAGACACGTAGTAAGGGCTCATCCAGCTAGGTATGCTCAATACCAGGCTTCAAAATCGGGTGCGCAAACGCCCGCTCCATCGGGACAAGGTTCACATACCGATACAGTCCCGGACCAAGTACATGGTCAAATTAACCCTATGACGGGGGGAATTGTAGGACCTAAATACAATAAACATAGAGATAGGGAAGTAATCTCAAAATTAGTTGTTGTGGAGGGTTTGTCTTTTTCATTTCCTTCATCTCTCGGTTTTATTCATTACATTAGAGATATATATAATCCTAATTTTAACGATTTTCCTAGATCAACTGTTAAGAGAGATGTATTTAAATTCGCACATGAATATCAACAATATTTACGTTATTCATTATATCATTTTAATGACAAAGTGGCTATCACTTCTGATATAGGCTGTAGTACTAACGACCATGATTATTTAACGGTAACTTGTCATTGGATAGATTATAAATGGTCTATGCAAAAATGTATCTTAGCGTATAAATATATAGATGATAGGCACACTGGTACTTTTATTGCATAAAATATTTATCAAGTGTGCCATTATTATGGAATAATCGATAAAATTATGACTATTACATTAGATAACGCTTCTTCTAACAATTACGCTATTACAATTTTAAAAAATAGTTTAACTCCATCTTTTTCAGATCATTTTCATATAAAATGCGCGTGCCATATATATAACTTAATTGTAAAGGATGGTCTATCACTTTTTGAAGACATTCTTAGTAAAATACAATTTGCTATAAACTTTATTTTTAAAAGTAATAGAGTACAACGAAGAAAAGAATATAAAAAAACTTGTCACGATTGTGGACTATCTTATAGAAAAATTACAGAAGAAGTAGTAACTAGGTGGAATTCTTTATACGAGCAACTACTTGTTGCTTATGACTATAGAAAACCTATAACTTTATTTTTTAACTCTCATAATCAAAATTCAGCTGATATTGTTGTAAATAATGATTGGGTAAAAATTTCCGAACTTATTGTATTTTTAGAGAAATTTTTTCAAGCAACAAAAGAATTTTTCGATATATATTATCCTACTATTTCAACTATGTTGTTTTATATAACTCTAATATTTTTTATTACTTAGTGAATATATGAAAAAACTAGCTTATATTGCAGCTATTAAAAAAATGTTTATCAAAATAAAAAAATATTTTATTCCTATTCCCACTATTTATATTATTGGTGTTGTATTAAATTCGACTATTAAAATAGACGGTACTAAATCACTTATTGAAACTATTTACGATTGTATAGAAGTACTACCACCTCCAAGTCCAAAAAATCCAAATCACCCACCACCTATTGAACAAACTAAAGAAGAAGTGTTGTCTAGCGTAGAAGACCAATGCAAAAAATTATATAGGTTTACCAACAAGAAAGTGCTAGTAACCTATTAGCTTCCATACCATCTTCTTCATCTTCAACACAACTTCACAAAAGACATATTGTTTCTGCGGCTAGTATTGAAAGCCTCAGAAATAGAATGTGCGGTCGTACCGCTACTAATCAAATTAGCGAGTTTGATATTTTTGTTTTGCAGGGTTCTGTATCGTACCAAGAAGTTCTCAATGAAGATGGACGTAAAGACTTGCTGAAATACTAGAGGGGGAATGAGAAGACCTTTCCGACACTTTCAATGATGGCCCGAGATGTTTTGAACATTCAAGTGTCATCAACTGCGTCTGAAAGCGTTTTTTTTTAAATCGGCGAGATATCAAATAGGAGACCACAGACACTCATTAGCCGGAGACAACTTGGAAATTACAGTATTATTCAGAGATTGGATACGAGCGGAGCGGAGAAGGTGCGGTCAACCGGAGATCAACGAAGAAGAAGACGAAAACTACAACGAAATCTTATCCGAATGTGGTGGAAGCGACGTGGATCAATTTGACCAACAAATACTAATTTCAACTGAAGAACCACGGGAAATTATCAAGAAATTAGAACATGTTTTTTTCATAATGTAATTTTTTTAATTGCAATTTTATTATGTAATTTGCAACTTTTGGACAACATCACAAAGTTGCAATTTCGACAATTGTATTTGTATTACAAAAAAATCATGTCTATTAAATAATATAAGAGGCACAAAAACAGCCTTGAGATGTTTTTATTACACTATCTTGTCTTGTTTAATTATTGAGATTTTTTTTATACATATGTTATTAAAAAAAAGGAAAACCCACCGGAACCCAATACCGACCCCGCCCCGACCCGATTCCGACGGGATCGGGACGGGACTTCGGTGGGTCCCGCCTGACCCCGCCAACCCCTATCCCGCCCCCTTCACCTGTCCCCCCCGACCCCGTCAAACCCGTCCCGGCCCGACCCGACCCCGTCAAACCCGGCCCACCAGACCCGGTCCCGGCCCACTGGCGAGCTATAGATATTTCTGAACTAATAAGGGTGATTCGAACCCACCAGACCTGCATTTAGTTTATAGAATCCATAGTTCTGCGGGCTTGTGCTAATATAGGAGCTTCAAAGTGTTTTTGTACTTTGAGCTAATGAATCGAGTAATTTAGGTGTTATATATTCTTGTTGAATCTAAATGAAGCTCTGCACTTTGTTGAAGACATGCTTAATTTGCCTATAAACGAATGTGTGAGCCTTCCAATACACATGCCTCTGCCAATCTCGAGCAATCTTATTTATTGGTGGATGTTCCCCTCGCGCTATGAAATGGGTAGACCTCATATAATACTATCCTAGCTCTACCATATCTTTTACTTCATTTCTTTTGGATTTGAATTCATCCTGGACCGGGGAGTCATGCATGCGTATGGGAAGACTAACAACTACGTAAAGCTGGAAGGCTACGACTATAAGACAAGCCTGAAGCGACTTGTTTTTAGAAAAAAATTGATAGATCGAACGATATCCTTCGCACATTATCATCCACCTAGTTTTCAGTCCAAGCAATTTTCACAATCATAACCCAAAAAACATCCCTTATTTAGGGACAGCACAAGAAAAGAATTGAGTCTTAGGAAATAGGATCATTAGAAACCTGCAGATCTATGGTGATAACGATCATGCCAAAAATTGTTGAGAGAAAGTCCATCTGTCCTACATATTTCACGGTTGAGTTCAGGAAATGTAACTAATTGTTGTTTGAATGGCCTTGAAAACTTGTTTATAGGAGGATAACAGACTTCACATTAGTGCACGGAGCGAGTACTTCTAGCTGCTTCTTATTGTGGCGGCTATGATTTGCTGGCGAAATTGTACGAAAAGTGAGATAGGCGGATATGATTTGCTGGCGAAATTGTACGAAAAGCGAGATAGGCATGTTATTTTCAAATCGATAAATAGATTGTTTGATCTATTAGATCAAAAGAGATTAGAATAAGAGGAAATCTCCTATTTCTATCTATTAATGAGACAACTATCTATTCTTGATCCAACAACAACAATAACATACACAGTAAACTATCTATTTTTGATCCATAAAAAAAAATCGATATGTATCATGTAGAGCGCCCACGTGCTTTTTAGGCCAACTCAGTTCTCTTATCCATCAGTCCAATGCATTGAGCTCATCACATGGAGGGAAAAGCCAAAATTTAGTTGTCTTGTTTGCCACCTTGACTCATTCCCTACTTTCCCCTGTATCGTCTCACATAGAAAGAAAGTGTGCAGAGCTCCAGCCCCACATGTAGGGCCACTAACATAAAGCGAGAAGTTGAGTCTGAATTGGCGAACCGAAGTCACTTTCCGTTTGTTCACTTCCATGCTAATGCCTTCGCATATGGATGACGTTTTACTATCAACGACAACTAAAGAATTTTGTACTTAAACAATAGCAGTTCACTTAGTTCTACCACAAATACACAACAAAAATGGATATTAGAGAATGGCATGTAGTAACACTTTTGTCAAGAACTCTGATCTACTTGAGAACAGACGCTTGAACATAAATATATGCCACTCCAGCACATAAATCTGTTCTACTCTTCATAACTCATACGTTCTGGTCATTAAACTTGTCAATCAATGTATAAGGTGCCAGAATGAGGCATTAGTTCACAAAATGTTGCACTTAATATACATTTTTGCAGTGCAACCTCGTATACAGATGAATAGAGAAAACAACTTTATTGTAAAGAAGAATTATGCCTATGTTAAAGAATGGAAATTTACAAACTTTCGCAGCTCTCAAGATGGCCAGTTTTCCAAAATTGAACTTGACGATCTCTGAGCCTGAAGAAGATTGCTAAGAGTGCAGGATCGTTGGTTTGACTATTTCTGGTACTGGCGACAACTTCTACAACAGCTGAACAGCTTCATCTCGTGATGGTACTCTCAGATATGCTTTCATCAAATCTTAAAGAGTAAATCCAATTGCAACAGATGGTACAACCTTATTTTCAAACATAATATAGTGATCAGTTACCATAATAATAGATACAAAAGGCAGTAAGGATCAGTCGATGTGCAAACTATTTCTTACCTTCAAATAGAGTGATAAAAAGTGAGAAGCAGAAAAAGCGATGATGGCTCACTTCACCGAATCGTGAAGTGAAGCAAACACTTTCTGCAACTGAAGCGCAATTAAATACAAAAACAAGAAATACTAAATTTGTATAGATAAATATCCAAGAACTCAACAGAAATTACATATTAAGCAAATCTTTCAATTCTTAAATTAAAAAGTAAATAATAGATACCAGAACTAGATAGTCAATAATCCTCATAACATAATAAGCAAATTCAAAACCAAATCACAAAGGGAGCAACATCCTATTCTTCTTCAAGAATTGCAAACTCTTGAAGTATCAACACGACAACATGTCATTACTATATTGGTCATCATCTTCTTCATCATAAATATTCTCCTCAACTTCACTTGCCCAGGGTTCTACTTGAACTTGGCTACTCTTTCCTTGCTCTTTGAAGTACCCCTAAAACCATAAATATTCTCCTCAACTCCACTTGCCATAGCAAAGCGACCACAAGTGAGATCTTCTCCTTCATATACTTCTTCATTTTCATGATTTTGGGGGACTCCAGTTAACCATTCATTTGCCTCATCAATATTATCCAACAATATTGGAGCAATGGTATTGCGAGCTTTGTAACGACGCATCAATGTTCTATTATATTTAACGAACACTAGATCATTAAGACGCTTCCGCTCAAGCCTATTCTTCGTAGTATTAATCTGCACATAAGTTGTAGAAAGTAATTAATAGGAGTACTTAGGACAATTGAGATACAATTTAGTTCAGTAATAATGTAATATAGATTCTCACATGTTCATACACGCTCCAATTTCTCTCGCATCTGGATGAGCTACAAGTTAAACTTTGAACTCTAATAGCAAACTTTTGCAAGTTTGGAACTCCATGACCAAATAGCATCCACAGTCAACTGTAGAAGAATTATTTTAAAAGTTAAAGCTCTAAAGACAATTGAAACAACTTGCTCACCTGGTGACATTCTGGTTCTCGCTCTAATGGCCATACAATATCCAAGTAGTCCATCTGTTGTCATGTACACACCAAGTTCCTCCCCTATTTTGTCTTGCAAATCAACATCTGGACCAAACCTCTCAACACATGCATGATATCCCGCCCACACTTCTTTATATAAAGTCTTCCTCTGATTTTTGGTATAAAAGAGCCCCGGGTTCAAAAGATGTCCTGGTGCATGCAAAGGTTTATGAAGTTGATCCGTCCACCTTGTATCAATGATCTCAAAAACTCTCATATTTTCTCACTTCCCCATTAAATGACTTTTCAATAGCTTTTTTGGCCCTATCCATGGCTTCATAAATGTAGCCCATTGGTGATTTTTTCTCCCCATCCACCAAACAAAGTACAGTAATCAAAGGACCGCCAACTTTAAGTGCTTGAACAATGTCATTCCAAAACAATGGAGAAATAATAAATATCACAACTTCTTCCCCAAGAACTTCCTTTGCAAATCTACTTTCTTTCCGTTCAGTTGACATGAATAAGGTTCTCAAGTTATTCTTTTGCAAGTAAAAATTACGCGCAGTGAAGAAAGTTGTTGTGAATCTTGTCTTGGCCGGTTTCACAAAATTTCTTTGATTTGTGTATCTCAACATCATGTTCAACAACAATGGCCTCTGACTAATATAAGAATTTATACCTAACAACCTTAGAAAAAACTGTAAGAAAAAAGTTTAATAGTTAATAAGTACAAAAAAATAACATGAAGGTTAAAGGCTTAACGCTATAAAGAAGACTAGAACCAATGGTTCACCTGTAGAATATGGGGCTTCCTTGAAAATATCATCAAATATCATATTGATACAATGAGCAGCACATGGAGTCCAAAAAATGTGCGGGAACACTCCCTTCAACATGTCACCCGCTCCAACATTCTCACATACGTTATCGGTAACAACTTGTACAACATTTTCCTTTCCAATTTTCAATATAGTCTTCTCAAACAAGTTGAACAATTTGGTGGAATCGGTAGAAGAGTCACTAGCATCATAGGACTCAAGAAACACACTACCTTTTAGAGAATTCATCAAAACATTAATGATCATTTTCCCATTTTTTACTGTCCATTTATCCATCACAATGGAACATCCATATCTTTGCCATTGCACCTTATACTCCTCAACAATCTTGTTTGTCTCCTCCAACTCTTTTTTCAGATAAGAAACTCTTACATTGTGATAGGTGAGCTGCTTCATTCCTGGGTCATGTTGGCCTACTGCCTCTATGAATTCACAAACAATCAGTGTAATTGACACAATTGAAAGGGAGCCCTACATTATTTATCCATCTTGCAAAAGCAGTTAAAACGCGCTCCTTTTACTTGTCCAGTTTGAAAAACCAAGAGATAATTTACCACTTCATATCTATTTCACCTTTATTATTAATTATTTGGTTGGGAACTTCAAGGAATTGTTAGTTTGATTGATTTCAGTTGATCCGTCAGGTGTGCCAAATCAATATAGGACAAGTAAAAATAGACGGGTGGGAGTACTAAATATACATATATTATACATACCTATAGACAATATATACAACCGAAGCCGATGTGGATAAGTAGTGTATACTTTGATCATATTGATAAACTAGTTGGCCGAAGGGTACATTCAAGCCAGCCCCAGCAGTTGAGTAGCAGCACAAGAAAACAAAGAAAAGAAGAAGAGAAAAAAGAGGAGAAGAGAAAGAAGAGAAGAAGATAAGAAGAACTTACCTTGAAGAACAACCAATCGAGTAGCGGGTAACATCGGTGAAACAACAATAATAATAACATATCTGATGAAATTCCACGACGTGGAGATACACAGACCTTAACTCTACTATGGTAGAGAGAGGCAGCAAACGGAAAGGAAGAGAAAATGCAACAAGTTCTGTTATACAAATGTCTTAAAATAAACTCCAGATTCTTCTTTTCTCAGCTAAGGCGCTCGCTTCTCGCCTCTGGTGTCGAGGCGCACGCTTTTTCCTTTACACTTCATATATCATACTTCCTCCGTCTCAATTGGGTGACACCATTTGATTTCTTGACACAGTTTAATAAAGATGATATTTTTTTTGACACAGACTAAATAAGAAATGTTGTTACATAGAGGGAGTAGTGCCTAGCGTATGTTAGTACTACAAGGTGGTTTTCTATCTCGAAGGCGACTTGGACTTGCACTTCAATCCCGAATATCTGATGTTTCTGCTGTTGACATTCATCCAATTGCCAAAGTTGGAAAAGGCATGCTCTTTGACCCTGCGTCAGGGTCGTCTTTCTTGTTTTTCTAGGAAAATAATTAATTTTGAGTTAAGGGTAAAAAACACACTTTAACTATCACTCTTTTTTTAGTTTCAAACCTGAACTATTAGATGTCATCATTTGTTCATTTTTCCTATATGATAGTTTAGGTAGGAAAAATGAACAAATGATAATTTAGGTATGTTTTACTAACTAGTGGTGATAGTTTATGTGGAAAACTCTCACACCTGATAATCCAGGTATGAAGCTAAAAAAACGTGATAATTGAGGTATGTTTTTTACCATTATCTCATTAATTTTCCTACTCATTTTGTTGTGCTTGGTAAGCAAGTTGGAAACTGTCATTTTAAGAGCATTTGCATATATTCAAAGAAAAACACTACTCCCTTCAATTCAAATTATCCTTTTTATTTTGGTTCAAAATAAGTGTACACTTGTGTAATAAAAAAGAAATTAACTTTAATTTTTTCAGATTTGACAGTGAATGAAGTGAAACAATCCTATATGTCTTGGTGATCAACTGTTTACATGTGTGGAGCCCTCACACACATAAAAGTGACCCCACTGGATACGGTTTTATAGACTCCCTAAGACACTTGAACCTAGTGCTCTGATACTAAACTTTGTCACGCTCCGAACTATGACTTGGGCGAAACACGACACTCGGTGCCTAACTGCATGTGACCGAGCGAAACATATGGATGATGAATCAACATGGGCATCAAAATATACTATAGTAATGATTTGAAACATGTAATCCGAGCTGCTGAATTTATAATCTGAAAGTATATCGCGGAAATAGTCTTAAAATATCATAAGTTTGAAAATAGTAATACTGACATGTCTGACATACTGAACTAGTCTAGTCTATGAAACATCTAAAACATAAATCTGCAAATTTGTGTACCAGGAAAAGGCCCTGGTGTACCTCTACTAATAAAATATAATAAAGAAATAATAGGCTGACACCCCGAATGAGATTGTACTCACCAAGCAGCTGATACTGGAGCAACCCTATTGAGCAGGTCCGTCGTCCTGAAACTCGGTACATGCACCGTGAAGTGCAGGCCTCATGCAAAGGGATGTTAGTACATTTGAATTGTACTGTATGTAAGCAACTAAAAGAATAAATAGTGTTGGGATGCTCGGTAAAGGGCAACCCAAATCAATAAACATATAATATACTGAAAACTAATAACTGAATAAGGAAACAAAAACAATCCCTATACTGAAATAAAGAATAAATGTTTAACTGAAATAATAAATAATTGTTCCCTTAAGCCTAATATATGTGCACAAATCTGTGGCCTTGGACCCAAGTATATGTATACATAAATTGTGGTCTTGGGCCAAAATACAGGTGTTCAACATTAAATAATATATATAAAAACTGGAATCATGCTAAAAGATACAATACTGACATACTGAACAGTAATTCGCTGAGACATATATTCATGAAATTAATTATGAGTACTGGAACTCTAACTGGTTTATAAGCATACTGAGTATTCTAGACTAAGACTCGTGGATATCAATCACAAGTCTATGTTGATTACGTATTGAGTCCACAACAACCAAAGTGATAGTTATGAACAACTAAGAAGTTAAAATCAAAATTTTTAGTCTTTTCATGAATTGGGGTAAAAATCTCAAATTCTAGTGTAATTCACACTAATCTCGATGAATGAGGCGTGGGGAAGAACATGGATATTCCCGCATGTGGATAGAAGTTCTACATACCTTAATCGCTCCAAAATATATCTTCAAAATCTGAACAATTGACGGTTCGCTTTGACGGGTCGTCGAACAATTGACGGTCCGTATAATTTACACTCTGGCCGTCAATTTCAAAAGTCAAATTGACAGTTCGTTTGACGGGCCGTAAAACATTTTACGGTCCGTATAGTCTACCGTCGAATTCCATCTACATAATTGGACCTGGTTTTTCAACTTAAACTCCCCATTTTAGTTTTCTAAACCCCTGAATCATAAACATGGCTTAGTTTAGATATACTAGGTGTTACAATATCTCCCATTTGGGATCATTCGTCCTCGAATGATGAATCATGGTTAAGAATGAGACTGGACCTTAAACGTGAGTGACGAAAATATGAGAATACTAAACTACCATGAACACATTAATATTGAGCTGGATACTAAACTGAACAATGAAGTGAGTACTAAACTGAATTACTGAACTGAATAAGAGGTATGTATGTAAAGGTTAGTTACCTTCAACATTTCCTGTTTGTTCTTCAAATAAGTGCAGATATATGGACTTTATGTCCTCTTCGACTTCATATGTATCCTCATCAACCTTCTGACTTCTCCACAACACCTTCACTGAGGCAACTTCCTTACTTCTCAACTTTTGAATCTGACGATCCAAAATAGCCACTAAGGATCTCCTCGTAGGTCAAACCATCCCTAACTGTAATGGAGTCGGTAGGGATAACTAGCGACGGGTCTCCTACACACTTTCTCAACATGGATACATGAAACATTAGATGAACAACAACTAAATCTTGTGGCAATTTAAGTTCATAAGCCACCAAACGAACCCTTCTCAAAATCCTGTAAGATATGATATATTTGGGACTGAGCTTCCTTTTCTTTCTAAATCTCATGACATCTTTCATAGGTGAAACTTTCAGAAAAACCCAATCATCAACTTGAAACTCCAAATCTCTACGCCTCACATCTGAATAGGACTTCTGGTAACTCTGAGCTATTTTCAAACGCTCCTAAATCAACTTGACTTTCTCCATATCCTGATAGACCAAGTCTGGTCCTAACAATTCTGCCTCACCAACGTTCTGCTTGGTCATCTGTCTGAGGATGAAAAGTTGTGCTGAGATTTACCTTGGTACCCAATCTTTTCTGGAAAGACTTCCAAAAGTGCAATGTGAACTGAGCACCACGATCTGAAATAATGGACACTAGTGTCCCATGAAGCCTAACAATTTCTCTAATATACAACATAGCATAATTCTCTGTTGAATCTATGGTTTTGACTGACAAGAAGTGGGATGATTTAGTAAGTCGGTCCACAATCACCCAAATCGAATCTGCCTTCGGGCTGAGCGAGGTAAACATGTTATGAAGTCCAAGTTTATCATCTCCCATTTTCAAATAGGAATATCAATATTTTGAGTCGACCCATTAGGCCTTTGGTGTTCGGCTTTCACCTACTGACAATTCAGACACCTGCCTACAAAGTCTGCTACATTTCTCTTCATATCGTTCCACCAATAAATCTCCTTAAGATCGTGATACATCTTAGTAGAACCTGGGTGAATAGAATACCTAGAGTTATGCGTTTTTGTCACGATTCACTCTCTAAGTCCGTCCACATCTGGAACACATAATATGTCTCGGTACCTCAAAGTACCGTCATCTTCCCCTTATTCAAAAGTCGTAGTCTTATGCTTGTGAATCCCCTCTTTTAGCTATAACAAGTAGGGATCACTAAACTATTTCTCATTTACATTGGCTACTAAGGAGGATTCAGACTTGCTCTGGACAACAACAACACCATCTTCGAAGTCCGTGAGTCGAACTCCTAGATTGGCTAGTCGATAAATCTCATTCGTCATGATTTTCTTACCTTCCTCAAAATGAGCTAAATTCCCATAGATCGCCGACTAAGAGCATTGATTACCACATTCGCTTTCCATGGATGGTAGAGAACATCTACATCATAATCTTTTATCAATTCGAGTTATCTCATCTGCTTGAGATTCAACTCCCGCTACTTGAAAATATATTGCAGGCTCTTGTGATCTATGAAAATATCAACATGAACTCTATACAAATAATGACGTCATATCTTGAGTGCAAAAATCACGGCTGCCAATTCTAAGTCATGGGTCGGTAATTCGTTTAGTGAGGTTTAAGTTGTCTGGATGCATAAGATATAACCTTACAATGATGCATTAAAATACACCCAAGACCAATACCTGAAGCATCACAATAAACAATGAACCCCTTGATTCCCTTTGGCAATGTCAACACTGGAGAAGAAGTCAATCTCATTTTCAATTCTTTGAAACTACGCTCACAGACATCTGACCACTGAAATTTAACTTTCTTATAAGTCAATCTAGTCAATGGAGCTGAGATAGAAGAGAAACTTTTCATGAAGCACCTGTAATAGCCTGTTAGACCCAGAAAACTTTTTATCTCTGAGGCTGAGGTGGGTCTTGGCCAATTCTTTATAGTTTCTATTTTCTGAAAATCAACCTGGCTGCCTTCGCCTGAAATCACATGGCCTAAGAATGCCACTGACTTAAGCCAAAATTCACACTTGGAAAATTAAGCATAAAACTCGTGGTCCTGAAGTGTCCGCAACACTATTTTGAGATATTCTACATTATCAGCCTCACTACAGGAATAGACTAGAATATCATCAATGAAGACAATGATGAAAAGATCAAGATAAGGCTTGAAGATCCTATTCATGAGATCCATGAAAGCAGTTGGGACATTTGTCAATCCGAATGACATGACACAAATTTCAAAGTGACTATAACGAGTTCTGAAAGCAATTTTCAGAATATCAATTTTCTTAACGTTAAGTTGATGGTACACTGATCTGAGGTCAAACTTGGAATAACACTGAGCATCTTGAAGTTGATCGAATAAATCGTCGATTCTGGAAAGAGAATACTTGTTTTTAATGGTGACCTTGACTGCCGATAGTCAATGCACATACGCAAAGACCCATCTTTCTTTCGAACAAATAAGATTAGTGCACTCCATGTTGGAGACATTTGGTCTAATGAATCCCTTATCAATGAGATCTTGCAACTGGGCTTTTAATTCTCTTAACTCATGTGGAGCCATTCTGTAAGGCGGAATAAATATCGGCTTAGTGCTAGGAAGTAGATCAATTCAAAGTCAATCTCTCTATCGGGAGGAACTCTAAGAAAATCTTCTAGAAAGACTTCTGGAAACTCATTGACAACCGGTACGAACTGAAGAGTTTGGGTTTGGGTATACTAGATGGTAAATATACCCATTGGATATCATTTTTCTGTCTTTGAGATAAGAAATAAACCTACCTATGGGTGCTACCGCATCACCCTTCCATTCTATGACTGGTTCACCAGGAAACTTGAAACTGACAATTTTGGTTCTACAACCTAATGTGGCATAACATGAAGACAACCAATCCGTATCTTTAATCACATTGAAGTGTACCATTTCTAACTCCACTAAATTGGTTATAGTAATGCGGTGATAGATTTTAACTGAAAAACCCTTATATACTCGTCTGGCTATAACTGACTCACCTACTGGAGTGGATACCTTAAAAGGTTCATGTAACTTTTCTGGTTCTATCCCAAATTTCTTAGCAACAAAAGGGGTTACATATGACAAAGTGAATCCAGGATCCATAAGAGCATAAACGTCAAAAGTGAAGACCGTTAATATACATGTGATGACATAGGTGCGAGCCTCTGAATCATATTGGACGGCTAAAGCATATAGGTGGTTTAGACCTCCGCCTGTGTTACCAGACTTAGCCGCACCACGACTTGATTGGGCTTGAGAATGGCGATTGACTGCTGAATTAGTAGAGCTACATTACCACCAGTACATTGCCGATGGGCAATCCTTTAGAAAGTGACCCTGTTGACCATAACTAAAGCAACCATCCGTGCATGAATGACACACCCCCTGAGTGCCTTTTACCACAAGTGTTGCAAGTAGGATGCTGGAAACCCCTATGGCCCACGCTAACATGTGACTGTGAGCCTGCTGCTCTGAAGTTCTGCATCTTATTATCATTCTTGAACTTTGGGCCTGGGGCACTAGCTGAAGATGGAGCAGGTCCTGATGACTTGTTTTTGAAGAATTGTCTGCTTCTACCTCCCCCATGACTGAAGTGACCAGAAGACTTGGCCCTCTTATTGAACTCTCCGTCTTCCTCTTTCTGCAAGGCTTCCTCCTCCTTCAATCTGCTCTCATTACCCTGTACGAAAGCAAAAATCTTTGTAATAGTTATTTCCATGTTCTGAGCTGTGATATTTTTTGTATCGTACAAATGGATATCAAGACCTTACACAAAACGTCTAACTCTTGCCCTCATATCCAAAACCATATGCGGAGCATACTTTGACAAAGAAACAAACTGGAGATAGTATTTCTGAACACTCATGTCGTTCTGTCAAAGCTTTTCAAATTCCACTGCCTTTGCCTCTATGACCTCTATTGGCAGAAAGTGCTCAATAAAAAGCATCAGCAAACTTATTTCAAGTTGTTGAAGGTGCATCTTTCCCACGGGACTACTCATATGACTCATACCAGATGTTAGCAACATCCTGCAACTTCTCCAAACTCTGCCACCTCTACCTCATTAACATGCATAACACAAAAGATTTTCTGAAGCCCATCATGAAATTTAGAGGATCCTCGGTCTTACTTGACCCTGTGAGCATCAGAGGGTCTATACGAAGAAACTCATGAGTTCTGAAAATGGATGACTCTCCATTAGTTCTCGTGCTTGGAGTCGTTCCCTGACGTTGTGCTTGAGAAACTACAAGTTGGGTGAGCAGTTTAATAGCTCTCCTAACATCTGAATCAGTTAAACTGGGCTGCGAAACTGGGATCTCCGCAGGCCATGTGGTATCGGGTGGTGTTGTACCCAAATTGGCTCTCTAAGCCTGAGCATTTTCCTCACTAGCAGCATCTCTCTTTCTTGTAGCTGATTTTCGTTTCGCATGTATTTTCTAAAATATGTAATACGCACGAGTTAGAAAGATGTCATGAAGATATAGCTCTAATTGCACGATCTAGTGTTTGAAAGAAGTGAGACAATCCTAGATGTCTTGGTGGTCAACTGTTTACATGTGTGGGGCCCTCACGCATATAAAAGTGACTCCACTGGATACAGTTTTATAGACTCCCTAAGACACTTGAACCTAGTGATATGATACCAAGCTTTGTCACGCTCCAAATCATGTCTGGGCAAAACACGACACTCGGTGCATGGCTGCATGTGATCGAGCGAAACACATGGATGTTGAGTCAACATAGGCATCAAAATATACTATAGTAATAATTTAAAACATGTTATCCGAGCTACTGAATTTATAATCTGAAAGTATATCGCGGAAATAGTCTAAAAATATCATTAGTCTGAACATAGTAATACTGAACTAATCTAGTCTATGAAACCTCTAAAACATGAGTCTGCAAATATATGTGCCAGGACAAGGCCCTGACATACCTCTACTAATAAAATATAATAAAGAAATAATAGGCTAACACCCCGAATGAGATGGGGCTCACCAAGCATCTGATATTGGAGCAATCCTATTGAGCAGATCTGTCGTCAGAAACTTGGTACCTACACCGTGAAGTGCAGGCCTCATTAGGGGTGGGCATAAAAATTGGTGAACCGAAAAAACTGAACTGGACCGCCGGTTTGGTTTGGTTTAAATTCGGTTAAAAAATTAAAAAAACCCGGTTCTTTAAAAAACCAAATCTATCATGGTTAAATGATTCGGTTCGGTTCTTTAGTATTGGTGATGAACCGAACCGAAAAACCGAATCTTTCATGTTTTGAACTTTTAATTTATGATGTGAACTTTATATTTTGGAGTTTGGCTTTTATGGGGATGTAAACTTTAATTTGGAGTTTTTTTTACATGTTTTAAGAATATATGTGATGCAGACTTTATGTTTTTAGACTTTAATTTTTTTTTGGACTTTATATTTGCTGATTATGATACACTTGAATTGAAAAAACTGGTATAAACCGATACGTTTGGCGATATAAACCAATAAGTTCAGCTTTTTTAAAAAAAGTTTGATTCGGGTTTTTAAAATAAAAACCGAATTTTATTCGATTCATACATTTTTGATACATAACCAGACCGATATACACCCCCCCTAGGCATCATGCAAAGGGACGTTAATACATTTGAATTATATCGTATGTAAGCAACTGAAAGAATAAATAGCATTAGGATGCTCGGGAAAGGGCAACCCAAATCAATAAACAGATAATATATTGAAACTAAGCTGAAACTGAAAACTGATAACTGAACAAGGAAGCAAAGAATATGAATACTACCCTTATTGAAATGAAGAATCACATATTTAACTGAAATAATAAATGTGGCCTTAGGCCCAATATATGTGCACAAATTTGTGGCCTTGGCACAAGTATACGTTTACATAAACTGTGGTCTTGGGGTTTTCAACACTAAACAATATATATATGTAATAAGAACTGAGAATCATGATGAAAGATACAATACTGACATACTAAGCAATGATTCGCTGAGACATGTATGAAACTGATTATGAGTACTGGAACTCTAACTAGTTTGGAAGCATACTGAGTATTCTAGTATGAGACTCGTGGATATCAATCACAAGTCTATGTTGATTACGTACTGAGTCCACAACGGCCAAAGTGATAGTTATGAACAACTATGAAGTTAAAATCACAAGTTTTAGTCTTTTCATGAACTAGGGTAAAAATCCCAAATTCTAATGTAATTCACACTAATTTCAATGAACAAGGCATGGGGAAGAACATGGATATTCCCTCACGTGGATAGAAGATCTACATACCTTAATCGCTCCAAAATGTGTCTTAAAAATCTTAACTTTGAAGAATAATCCCAAAGTTTAAACCTTAAAATCTTAGAATGGGTTTATCTTGAAAATCCTAGGTTAAAAGTAGTGAATTTCTCTTAGGAATTGATCATAAATTATTAGAATCGTATGAAAATACATGAAAAGGACTTACCTTGGTGTAGAAGATGGTTGGGAAGAGAGAGCCTTCGTTCTAGGGTTTGAGAGAAGTGAAATCTGATTTTTAAAACTAAGTTGCGAATTTATACTGTTTGTTGTCGGAAGAAATCGACGGTCCGTTGAATTTTTGACGGTATGAGTCTAAACCGCCGATAATTTGACGGTCCAGATTGACAATCCGTTGATAATTGTACGGTCTGTCAAATTAGACTGTACTGTTATTTCTGAGAAATTTCATAGAGTTGTAAAATCTGAAAGTTTGAGACGGAGAAGATTGACGGGTCGTCAACAATTTGACGGTTCGTACAATTGACCAACAGGCCGTCAATTTCAAAAAGTAAAATTGACGGTTCGCTTTGATGGGCCGTCGAACAATTGGCGGTTTGTATAATTTACAGTCTGGCCGTCAATTTCAAAAGTGAAATTGACGGTTCGTTTGACAGGCCGTGAAACATTTTACGGTCCGTATAATCTGCCGTCGAATTCCATATGCAGAACTGGACCTGATTTTTCAACTTAAACTCTCCGTTTTGGTTTCCTAAACCCTTGTATCATAAACATGACTTAGTGTAGAGGTACGAGGTGTTGCACTCCCTCCATCCCAATTTATATGTTGTAGTTTGACTAGGCACAGAGTTTAAGAAATAAAGGAAGACTTTTGAATCGTGTGGTCTAAAATATGCTAAAGATATTTGTGTGATTATAGATCATCTCGTTAAGCGTAAAAAGTATAGTTTATAATTGCCAAATAAGGAAATTTGTCATATAAATTAGGACAGAGGGAGTATTTCTTTTTCTAGGAGTTGGTGTTTTCTCATAGGAGTTAGGGGTCGTTTGGTTAGAAACAAGTTATCTCAGGATAATTAATCCTGGGATAAGTTATCTTGAGATTAGTTATTTCACCCTCCCACATGGATAAAATAACACTACAATCCCGGGATAACTAATCCCAGGATTAGTTATACCATAATTTCATTCCAACCAAACATGGATAAACACATCTCAAATTTAATTCTGGAATTAATTATCACTTATCCCTCATACCAAACGAGACCTTAGTGTTTTCTTAAGGAGTGTGAAAAAATCTAAGTGAACGCTTATTTTGAACCGGAGTGAGTATGGGGTTTTTGAATTCGGAGTGCAACTTCGGATGGTGGGGTAGGCGGGGTGGGAGGTGGGTAGGAAGGTAGGGGGCGTGTGGATAATGCGGGATGGTTTGGGGACGTTTTGGTGTGTTTTTGTTGATGCATAAAATATTTTTCCTCAAAGGAAAACCTTTTCTCTAAAACATTTTCCATATGAAACAATTTTCAAGATATTGAGTGCAACCAAATAAGGAAAAATAGGAAAATATTTCCCCTCATACCAAACACACCCTACAGCAAGTTTACGCTGATGGAAGATATTATGTATTATTATGAGTTGAGTATCTGTTGGATGCCGGTTTTCCTCGATTTTGAAAAAGCACAAAAGGAACAAATCTGATTGAGTGTTGCCTTGCTATTATTGTTCTTATGTATTCTTATTCTCTTAACATATATGGTGGTTATGTGTTGTCTGATATCCAGTCATGTCGTATATATGAATGTCCAGCATGGGTGAATTCAGTTTCTTTTGCTAATTTTAATGTATGTTTTATAATCCAAGAAGTCGTCGAACTTGGCATATCAAATTTGAATCTTGTTGAATAGTAGTTTCTCCCTTGTGCTAGTAATGGAGATTTAAAGTGTTTTGTTATTTTAAGCTAATGAACAAGGTGTATAGTGAGAGCTTAGTGCACCGGGCTGCCCTTTTTTTTTTTGGAACAAGGTGTATATGGTTCTTGGAATTGAGCAATATTTAGCCACAATTTCGCACAAGACACATGCAATGGCCCCAAAATGCTAAATGTGGAGAAGCAAGAGTTCTCACGACAGAAATAATAGATAAACAAATAAAACGACTATAAGGAACCAATGACTCTCTTACAATAAACCTTAGTTATTGGTGGGCGTTCCCTAGGCGCTATGAAATGGGGATCTTTCCTTGACTTGCCATATATATCGGCTTGGCTTGGTCCCGAACCAAGGAGGCATTCTGGTGGATGCATCCGTATAGAAAGGTAGACGACTACTGATGGGATCAGTATTCCCAATTTGAGTGAGGAATGGACACTCCTAAATTACGTAAAATGAATACGCAATGTTTTTGGCCACACAGAAAAAAGATGTATTTTCATTATAACACACCTATTTATATACATAATTAATAGATACCCACTACTACCACTATGCTATAAGTGGAGGATTAATTTCACATGACCTAATAATCTGCCCACTAATTAACAACACCCACTAATTAACAATACTAAAATACTGCATTAACCTAACTACTACTACTGCCACTAATTACCATTACCTAATTAAAAGGACCCATTAAAGCTGAAAATCCTTGACCCAACTTGGGGCTTGTTTAGTTCGTTTGGGACTCTTGCTCGTTCCTTCAGTTGGGCTTGGCCGAAAGGGCTGACTGCTGGCACACAACAACTACTATAAGTTGATTGTGACTACAAGACAAGCCGGAAGCAACTCATTTCTCCAAAAAAAAGTTGAAAGGCTTGAGCAGGCAAAGGAAGGATGCAGATTGCAGACTATATACCAAAAACATTATATGAGCTTCAAGACATTGAAGAGGAGAGCAAGGAGTGAACGTTAGTTAAGCAGGGAAGACTTTGATTATGTGTTGCCATTGATTCTGGACAAAGATTCTTCTTTGATGAAGGGAACAGAAGAAATCCAGAACTATATCCATCACACATTGAGTTCTCAATCCAAGCGAATTCGTAATCATAATGAGAAAAAAAATCTCTTTTTAGGGACTGTCCAAGAAGAATGAGTCTTAGTATCATTAAGAACCTGCAGATCTGTGGTGATAGGCTGATATTTCCATGAGATGAAGATTCATGTCAAGATTTAAGCAATTCCTACATGTAACTAATTGGTGTTTGAATGGCCTTGAGAATCTGTTTATGGGAAGATATTAGATTGTACATTAGCATATAATTAATCTGCCAGAAAAAAGAGAACACTTGGAATATCTAATTTATCCACTTCCATGAATCCATGCTATTGCCTTTGCATATGGAACCCGTTTTACTATCAACGACAACTAAAGAATTTCCTACTTAATAACATGTAGGAAAACTTCATCGAGAACTCAGAATATATGCCATTCCAGCACATAAATCACTGCTACTCTACATAACTCACACGTTCAGGTCATTAAACTTGTTAATCAATGTATAAGATGCCAGAATGAGGCATTAGTTTATAACAAATTGTTCTTAATATACATTTTTGCAGTGTAACCTCGGTGAATTGATACAGAGGACTTATAGCCAACCCCAACTAATTTGGGGTTAAGGCAGTACCACTGATTGCTCGCTGGTAAACAACTTAATTGTAAAGAAGAATTATGCCTATGTTAAAGAATGGAAATTTACAAACGTTAGCAGCTCTCAAGATGGCCATTTTCCCGAAATCAAACTAGACAATCTCTGAGCCTGAAGAAGATTGTTAAGAGTGCAGGGAGGATGGTTGACTATTTCTGCTACTAGCAACAACTTCTACAACAGCATCATCTCGTGATGGTACTCTCAGATATGCTTTCATCAAATCGTAAAGAGTAAAGCCGATTGCAACAGATGGTACAACCTAATTT
Organism: Anisodus tanguticus; assembly: GCA_034509755.1. Taxonomy (NCBI): domain Eukaryota; kingdom Viridiplantae; phylum Streptophyta; class Magnoliopsida; order Solanales; family Solanaceae; genus Anisodus; species Anisodus tanguticus. Next base: position 2,658,469 of record CM067558.1, read on the forward strand.
TCAAACAGAGTATAGTTATCAGTTACCACAATAATAGATACAAAAGGCAATTAGGGTCGGTGGATGTGGAAGACTGTTTCTTACCTTAAGATAGTTGAGGCTAAGCCCGGAAAATAGTTGTTTCCATCCATATGTCCGCACAATCATAACAAGAGTATCGACTGTTCCTTTCATTTCGTGGCTGTTAGATGCTGAGAGTCGCTGGACCTGAAAAGTTCATGTACTTGTTATTCCAACCGCAAGTTTGTCATGAAAAAAAGGGTTAATAGCGTTTTTGGTCCTTAAGTTATTGGTGAATTTTAATTTTAGTCCAAGTTATATCTAACTAAGCACATTTAACCTTCAATTACTTGCAATGTGCACTTTTGATCCCTTTGCCTATAAATATTCACAATTTTTCAGAAACATTAACCGTTCCACTGCTTAATTTGTCCAGGTGTTATGTTTAACTTGTTTTGTTACTCTATATTCGAGTGTAATATACTTCTAAAAATAGTTTGAATATAACATATTTTCTACATAAAGAGCATTTTAATTAATTGAAGGTCAGATGTGTTGAGTCATATATCACAAAAACCAAAATTAGAATTTACCAATAGTTAAGGGACAAGAAGTGTTATTCTCCCAAAAGAAAAGTTCTACAGCTTATGGAATCTCATTAAAATACCTGCATTTGCCGCCTGACAACATCTAGAGGATAAGTGAAAGTTTGTCCTAGAAGACCCGCAACAGATCCACATGCTAGTTTTATCGTAATATCCTTCTTCCGCTCCTTAGGAACATGGCTCTTCATTTTCTCATAGAAGTAAAATTTCAGCCCGGCATATGGAAAGATTCCATAGAGTGATGGAGCTGGAATACAACACGCACGTTACCTAAGAAGACTTGCCAATAACAGTAAATACAAGTATCGAAAGGCAAAGCACTTCATACCAACTCCACGGTATAAGCCCTTTATTCCAGCCTCCTTGTGTGTCTTTGAAAAACAGTCCTTTATTCCTTTGTAAACTTGTTCACCAGTAACAAGCCCTTGTATATTCAACTTTTGGGATCCAACTACCTAGCTGATCATATGCGAATCAGTCTTCAATTGCTCATGGAACAGTAAAGTGAATTCAACTCATTCATTAGACTAACAAAGCTAAGCTTGGAAGAAGTTGGAGCTAATCAAGAGAGAAAATGACAAAAATGTGTCCCTTGTGTTTGGAAGTAGGTTCAAAATAATCCCTAAATTCTGCTCTGAACAGTTTTGGTCCTTCAAGTTTGCCAAAAGTTAACACTTTTGGTCTTCGTCAAATATTTAACGAACTTTGTGTGTTAGATTTGACTGGAACTATGGAATAAAAAGAATATAGCGGGAACTGACAATTGGAGGTACATTTTTGCAATTTCTGCTATTTTTGTCTCTTTCTAGAGTATGGTGCAGTTTTCTAGGTGAATTTCTGCTATTTTTGGTCTATTTTTTGTGTTGCAATTTCTAGGATTTGATGAAACTTCCCTAGTTTTTTGATTAAATCTTTTTCCCATAGTAAACTAACAGACGAAGTTCGTTAAATATTTGACGGAGACCAAAAGTGTTAACTTATAGCAAACTTAAAAGACAAACTATGCAGAGCATACATTAGGGACTATTTTGAACCTAGCTACTTCCAAACATAAGGGACATTTTTGTCATTTTCTTCTAATCAAGATGCTGACATTTGCTCTGCTTTCACATACAGGGGATAGAGGGATGTTGGATGATAGAGAGACGGACAAAGTGCTTTCAGATGATTTTTTTTTTGAAAGAGTATGTCTTTATGTTTCTCACCTGGTAAGCCAATTTCGTTCGAACTAAATCAAGTGGATAAGTAAAAAGTACAGCTGTCCCACCAGCAAATGATCCTGCTATGAGATCGAGAGTGGGACCCTTCCCCACGCCGGGAATTCCATCTATAATCCAACGGCGATATTCTTCATAGGCCATGTAGTGCAGTGCTGCATAAGGGACAATGCGAGCAACACTAGCTCCATTTCCCCTGAAGAGGAGTTCCACCAAAAATATATGTAAGCTTATCTGAACAGTTAAAATCAAAAAAATATTGCATTCCGCACCTGAAAAAACCAAGAGGTCCTTCTGTCTTGGCAATCTTTGTAAAGGATCCTAACAGCCCCAAGCTCCGAAATTCAGCTTGTCTGGTCTAAGGAAAAGAAAATTAAATATAAGGAATTCAACTTTTTTTCTAGATTCAAGAATTCATACGTGTTCTTCATAGCATATTCCACTTTCTAATATTTAATATAGCACCAATGTTTTCAAGATACTAGAGCTTATCCTCACTATTCATATTTCGTATTAATCTTTTATCAAAACAGATTAATTATCTCAAAGAAGATATACAAATTAAAAGGATAGAATCCGCTTTAAAAACCCCGGAGGTAGACGAAAAGATTAAAAACTTTCAGACCCTTAGAGAAAAAGAAGTCTGTTCAGATTTACCCAATGCCTTCTGGGAAAGGAAAAAACACATAATAGAACTACCTTATGTAGAAAGCTTCAACGAAGAAGAAATCCCTACAAAGGCTAGGCCTATCCAAATGAACCATGAACTCATGGAACATTGTAAAAAAGAAATAAATGATCTACTCCAAAAGAAGATAATTAGACCCTCCAGGTCTCCCTGAAGTTGTTCGGCCTTTTATGTTAACAATAGTGCCGAAAGAGAAAGATGAGCGCCTAGGCTCGTAATCAATTATAAGCCTCTTAATCAGATATTAAAATGGATTAGATACCCGATACCTAATAAAAGAAACCTATTAAAAAGAACTTACAAAGCTAATATTTACAGTAAGTTTGACATGAAGTTAGGATTTTGGGAAATCCAAGTAAACGAAAAAGATAAATACAAAACAGCTTTTAACGTTCCTTTCGGACAATACGAGTGGAATGTTATGTCATTTGGGCTCAAGAATGCCCCGTCAGAATTTCAGAATATAATGAATAACATATTCAACTCATATAGCCTATTCTCTATATAGATGATGTTCTTATTTTTACAGAAAGTATAGATCAGCATTTTAAACACCTTCATACCTTTCTAAAGGTTGTCAAAACAAACGGCTTAGCAGTAAGCGCCAAAAAGATAAAGATATTTCAGACATCAATCAGATTTCTAGGACATGATCTTTACCAAGGTACCTACAAATCAATTTGTAGAGAAGTAGACTTCTCAACCAAATTTTCTGATGAAGTAACTGATAAAACCCAACTGCAGAGGTTCTTAGGTAGTCTAAATTATGTAGCAGATTTTATCCCAAATATCAGACAAGTCTGTGAACCCCTTTACAAAAGACTCAAGAAAAATCCAGTCCCTTGGTCAATAGAGCAAACCAAGTCATTTAGACAAGTTAAATAAATAGTCCAGAAACTTCCTTGCTTAGGAATCTCAAACCCTAAAGCATCTATGATTGTTGAAACAGACGCCTCCAATATCGGATACGGTGGCATCCTTAAACAAAAAATATCCCCCGAGTCTGTTGAACAATTAGTAAGATTCACATACGGTGTCTGGAACCCGACTCAAAAGAACTATAGTACTATTAAAAGGGAGATTTTATCTATAGTGCTATGTATCACCAAGTTTCAGGATGACCTGATCAACAAATAATTTTTATTAAGGGTTGACAGTAAAGCAGCCAAAGACGTTTTACAAAAGGATGTTAAAAACCTTATTTCAAAACAGATTTTTGCCAGATGACAAGCATTATTATCAAGTTTCGATTTTATAAAAGGTGAAGAAAACTCTTAATCAGATTTTTTAAAGAAAATTTTTGCAAGGAAGAAATGAGACCGAGCTTCCCAGGAACTCGGCCTAACAGACCCCCTTTCCAACTTAAACTAGAGGAAAAGATGAAAAATCCTTTCCAAAGCCCCAGTGAGCCAAACAAACCAGTTTCCAGACCAGAACTCATAAATAGATATTCAGCTTTAGCTGAGTTCCCCCTTTTACCCAGAGGAACCATTCCCTCTCCATTAAAAGAACCCACTACTCAGAAAACAATAATCCAGTCATTCAAAGCCACCACATCAAAGAATGCGGTAATACAGAAAACAATAATCCAATCATTCAAAGCCACCACATCAAAGAATGCGGTAATACAGACCCGGGATAGCTACGCTATGAAGACCCCGGAATCATATTCAGAACCAGTGAAACCAGAGACTCCTCAAAAGCAGAAGGAGACGGCCCAATTAAATAAAGAGATCCCAAAATGGGAGTTTGTTAATACACAGGTTGTGCCAATAATGGCACTGGACAAACAATGTGAGAACTTCAGGGTAGAAGAACTTCTAAAACTCTGCTACACATTATCAGGACGTCGATACTGACAATCCCATTAAAACCAGAAAATATTACAAGTTTATTTTAGCATATACTGACTCGATCCAAATCGAGCATCATTATTTTGAAAAGAATCTAGAGAGTATTGAATACTCTAAATTTACCATTAACAGGATATTAAGTCCTTTTAACTGGTATGCAGATCATCTACCCCATTCCATTATCAAGACAGCATAGGCCACAGACCTATAACTGGTATGATCATAAAACAGAATGGTTTAACTTCCTATATGTTAGACCTTACACCCATACATGGTTCGTTAAGTATTCGGACAAATTAAAGGAGGCAGTCATCCCAAGATGGTTTTACGAATGGTGGAATCTGTTTGGAGGCACCTAGCAAGTAATGGCTCCCAGCTTCCAGATGCACTACAAAACCTTTCAAGAAGAACAACAGATCTCGACTCTGCCCGAGCATATTAAATTATGCAAGTATTTTATCCACAGAAGGATCTCCTATATTATTAACTGGTCCTTTGACATCCATGAATTTGATAGAATCACATACTTAAGTAGGAGTATCAGAATTAAAGGATGGACTCCCAAGCCCAAAGAGGAGAAGAGTACATCATCTTCATCAGCAAGAAAGGAACGCAAAGTTCCAAAGGCAGAATTAAAGAAAAGGCTCCAAGAAGCCCTATCAAACTTAGATGATCACACATATCCTCAGGCGATAATGGATCTCATTAACACAGCATCGTCACAAGAAAGTGACTCAGATAATGGGGACATGTTACGTCCCAGAGGATTGGCACAATCCTATCTTTTGGAATAAAAGAAGGACAACGACAAAAGAACCTGCCTCAAAAGCAGACAAAATTAAAAGAAGAAGTCATATCAACAGGAACTTGACCTTTCGGAAAAGGAAGGACCCCACTCCAACAGGAAGTGGCACTTAACCTTTCAGAAAAGAAAAGAGCAAGCGACCCCACTCCAACAGGAAGAGGCACTTGGCCTTTCAGAAAAGAAAAGAGCAAGCGACCTTTCATAAAAGTTTTAACCCATACCGTCCACCTGTTAGGACGAGATTTATTTGTGAGGCCTATATAAAGGCTCTCAAGTTGTATTGTTAAAGCATCCGGAAATTTCCCAAAACGAAATTCCTTACCTACTCTATCTCTCCCCTTGTACATCTCCCATGTTTCCTTTTATGCTTTCCTACTATTGAAATAAAACTTGTAAGTTTTAAACTTGCTTTTATTTACTGTTTTAATTATATTTTCATATAATACATCGTTCCGCCTTTATGGTATCAAAGCCATGTTGCTAAGCATGAACAACTAAATCCCTCTACATTCCTAGAGCAGTATTGTCTAAAGGTTATGACCTTTTGATACTCCATTACTATTCACCCCCGTTGTTACCTAGTTGTTATCCTCAGCTTGAATCTGCATTGTTAGTCTACAGTAATAGGTCGATAGTTTCAATTCATCTGAGTGCGGTCGAAGTTGTAGTAACCGTGAGGTAGCTAGGAGAGCGGACCCGGAGTATTCCTTCGCCAAGACCTCTAAGGAAAGAAATTATCAACCCTTTACTTACAACTAAGAATAGTCAGACTTAAGCCCAGGATACCCGCTAAGGTCATAATAGGGTGTCGAACAGTATAAAGAATCAACCGTTCATAATTGATAGAACAATAGCTCCAAGGACGGTAGCCTGCCCACCAGTACTCAACCCCTCGTATTATTTACAAATTAATAAATGAAAACCCATCCTTCATTTCGTAGCATAAATAATGCTAATCGTGCTAGATGGATACATTTAGAAATAAAAGGAAAAATTTTAAACAAAGAACCCAGATTCGAAGGTTGCTAAGTTATTATTCAAGATTAGTGCCCTATGAGTCGCTAGATAACTATAGTAGAGAAATTGCTAGAAGAACAATCTTAGATAAATTCATAGTATTATATAGAAGATTGAGCAATATTAATCTTAATATCTCCATCCAACAAAGACAGATAGGATTTTCCTAGAGGGCTCTGGCTTTTCCTTAAGCGTTGACTTTCTACCAGCCTCACTAAGCTGATTTGATACTACATGTAATAATTGATTTGTGTAATTGTTTTGTTGTATCAATTTATTGACTTGTTGTAATCTTTGTTGTTTATCCTTTCGATCACTGTAATAGTTATTTACTATTCTCGTACGTGTTTTACATATCCAACACAACTAACATACCAAAACTAAGCCACTAAACCCGTGATATACACGGTATGAATATATCGTGTATACCACGGATTTTAACAGCCCAATTATCAGTATTCTGCCCATGATATACACGGTGTATATCACGGGTATTTATCAGTTTCTGATAGACCCTTGGCTCAAATGAAAAGTAACTGACGTCGGATTGAACGACAAATTCTGTAACTAAATAATAAAATTTGTTGCTAATTTTATTTAGGTACGGATTAGCGATATCAAAAAATTATGTTAGCTACAAGCAATTTAGCAACAAAGTTAATAGCTAATTCCAGTTTTTTATGGGTCAACCCAAATTGTTCCCTTTAACTGATGACACATTTAAATCCCCAATTCACTACAAATCCATCATCAAATTTTCTGCACTTGACCACCCTCACACCCTTACCCTTAACACAATTGAGAAGAAAATTTGCACTCCCTCTGCCACTGCCCCCCCCCCCCCCCCCCCCCCCCCCAAAAGAAAAGCCAAGAAAAAAACACCCACAAAAGAAAACGTTATAACTTTCAACCCCGTAAGCACAATTGATTCAAAAATCAACAGAAAAATCAAGAATTTGCAACGAATTAATACCTGAAACAAGATCTTGATACGCTCAAAAGGGGCAACTGCAGATTTAGCAAAACCACCAGCTACACCACCAGCTATAAGTTCTTTAGCAAACAAAGGCATCCCCTCGATAACCCCATCCCAATATTCATCTCTTTGTTTTGCCATTGAAAACAAAAAAAAAAACCTTTTGAAACAAACACACAAAATTGAGAGAGGAGAGACTAATTGGGCCTCTCCCTTTCTCTACACAATTCTTGAAAAACACAAATAAGAAAAGAATAAAGAAGGAGAATTTATGATGTTGATATGTAAAAATGGCTTTGATTTTGGCAGCCAATTATGAAACTTGCGCTTTTAGACATCTGACAAGTCAGACGAGCCAACCAAACGCTATTATTATACTGCACGTGTGAAATTATTTGTATGTTACTAAACATAGTTAATCTCAAATTATTTATTATTTTACAAGTTTAAGTCATAGTTACTTATTGTTTCTACATTTTATTCTATGTCATTAATGAAGATGACACATAAATAGAGTTAGGGGTGGGTGTATATTGGTTTGGTTCGGTTTTGTATCCGAAAAATATGAACCGAATAAAAATCGATTTTTAAAAAAAAAATGAATACAGCTTTTATTTTTTAAAAAAAATGATATGTTCGGTTTATATCGCCGAACGTATCGGATTATATCGATTTTTTCTAGTGGGCCGGGTCGGGTTGAGGAATTTTTTATTTTTAAAAAAAATTGAATTTCCAAAACTGAAATTGACATTCACACCTACACTAACATGAAATTTCGACGTTGAAATCTATTGTGTATAGTGAGATGTTTACTAAAGAAAAAAGAAAATTAGAAACTGATTTGGGGGAAAACACAAATTGATTGGGAAAATGGATGTTTTCGTAAAAATTGGTTGCGCCTTGCGGCTGTTTGGGTCTGCCCCGTCTCGAAAAAATACCCAAAATAAAAAAAATTGGGTAAAACGGACATCCGAGCGCAGAGTTATGACCATTTAAAGTTTCACCAATTTACAACTATTTTCTCTCCCTACATTTTATGTCAATGATTCTGTGATATGTTAATCAAGTTCATGCCGCATTCGACTTCCATAAAAGCTTCATAGATTGACTTCAATGGCTATAATTCAAGAGATAGTAGTAGCCTAAAATAAAAAATAAGAATAATTATATATTTAATTCAGTTTTTTCAGTTCGGTTCGGTTTGGTTTTTCAAAAAAATTGATTTTAAAAAAAAACTAGAAAAAATCGAATCGAATTTCGGTTCGGTTCGATTTTTTCGGTTCTCCGGGTTTTTTGCCCGTCCCTAAATAGAGTAAATACTTAATGGAGAAAGATTATAACTTAAACCTAAACAAAGTTAAAAATATGTCAAATAATTCTCCTAATTAATACTCCTTCCATTCACTTTTGCTTGTCCATTATTCTAAAAATTCACTTTTACTTGTCACATTTAGCATATAAAAAAAGACAATTTATTCTTTTTTGTTTTACCCATAGTATTAATTGTTCATTTCAAATTATTTTTCAAGTCCATTAAAATTATATCCTAATTAATATGGGTATCATTGTAAAATTTATACTTCATTTATTATTTGTTAAGGGGTGTGCAAAGTCTATAGTGAACAAGTAAAAGTGAACGCATGGAGTATTTCTTAAGAGGCGTATAAATTAAAAGGCAAGAAATAATTTTAGACAGAGGGTATGAAGAATAATTTGAAGCATTATAACATTTCATTTCTGAACGGAATTTTGGGGTTCGAGTCATGTTGGGTACGAAGTCATCTTGTTATGGAGCGCTCTGTCCTCTAATTTAAGATTTTTAGGCGCAAATTCAAATTTAATTTTGCCCGTATACAAATATCGGACAACTCGTCGTCAGGATAAAAGGCTAAGTTTCTCATTCTTATTATTTTTTAATAGAGAACCAAAGAAAAATAAACAAAATCAAAAAGTTTTTTTATTCAAAAATTATAATCGTAACATTAGCCCTTCCATCCCACTTCACACATCGAAATGCACTTTTTTTTGTAGAACTAAACGGGCCTTTGCATCTTCTTAATTTGAAATGGGCATGGAGAAGAAAGGTGAAAAAGTAAAAAAGGAAGTAAGTATTATCATATTGAAATTACCTAATTTAAGGATTTTTTAAAAATAATTTAATATTAATATTGGTAATACATATTTATTTTTTATATTTTATCTCTCATAAAATAATTTTGTGTATATTCATGATTTAATATGAGTATTATTTAATACGGTCAATTACACGTTGTATTAGTTATATGAAGATTATCTTTTCTCATGAATTTAAGTGATGTACATTTTAATTCATGATAATAGGTTGGTTTTAATTTTTATCCTATTGATTGAGAAAGATTCAATCAATTTGAATTCACATCACAATAATAGTAGTGTAAAGGTCGTAAGTCGGGAGGCGCCTATAACATAAGGCTATACTAACTAATATTTATTTAGAAATTTTTCTATCATTATATAATACTGATCTAGTTGTGTGCATTCAATGTGAACTCTTTTCTTATACGGTCAGCCAACATTTCATTAGTCGTGCGAATCTCTAAAAACATATATAATTATTTAGGATTTAAAGTTTATAAATTTCTATAATTAATATATAATAATAAACTTAATTCACAATCAAATACTGACAAACATTTAGTAAATTTCTAGTTATACATATATAAGATTATAATAAAAGCTAATATTAAGTTCATGTGAACCCATAAACAACTCTTTCTATTGGTATTGCAAATGTCTAATCAAATATTGTATTATTTTATGTGAATTTTATATAGGAATGATTCTTTTTCTGATCCCTAAACAAACGACCCTTTATAGCAAAAAGATACCTGATTTGGTACAAATAATAGGATAAACTTTTTTTATACTTTTAACTGTACCTGTTTATCCTATTCTTTTCCCAAATAGCACGTAATGTAAGAGAAAAATTAAAGTGGACTTCTAAACTTGTTTCCAGATTTATAATAAGGTATGGTGGAATTGTTTTCTTAATTAAACTAAAATAGTTGACCTTATGATAGGGAGCTTCTGTCATTGTGTTTTGATAGAAAGATCTGATTCCCTGTTAATGCGTATATATTATTGTTTAAATTAATTGAAAGTTTTCATAATAAATTTAAGTTGTAAGGAGAGATCTGCTTTTTCCCCAACAAAAATTCTTTAGTACACTTTACAGTAGAAGGCTAGTAGTAGTACTATTTTGTATTTTTTTTGTTCTTCGATCTGGACTATCAGTGTTTCTTGTACTTCCATTATAGTATTACTTTATTAGTTTATTGTATACAAGTGGAGAATATTTTTATCTTGTCAATAATCTTGTTTCATGGTATAGTCGTAAACAAAATTGTGTCTCACTTTCAACTGTTGAATCTGAATATGTAGCAGCTGGAAGTTGTTGCTCTCAATTAATATGGCTAAGACACATGTTAGATGACTATGGGTTTTAATTTTGTATTGTGATAATTTGAGTGCTATAAATATATCTAAAAATCCAGTTCAACACTCACGTACAAAACATATTAATATTAGACATCACTTTTTAAGAGATTTAGTTGAAAAACAGCTAGTTAAAATTAAACATGTTGACACTCTACATCAACTATCTGATATTTTTACAAAAGTTTTGGACCATGAGAGATTTTCAAGTTTGAAGAAATCTCTTAGTCTTTGTAATCTCTAAAAAGAAGGCATTTTTTGTGAATGTCGGTTGAAACATTATTTAACATTTCGGGTGGCATTTACCTATTTAATATCACTAACTGATTATTGTTGTTGTATGGTGCATAACTTTTTATCACACACCATGATCCTTAAATAAGAATGTGAATTTAACATGATACCGTTCTCTGCGATGATATATAAATACATATATATCATAAAAAAAAGAGTATCAAAAATAGGAAAGCCTATATAAATATTTGGCAACTGTGCAAAATGGGCAAAGTCCTTGAAAATGTATCATTCCTATTCTACAGGAGTATCAAATGCTTCAAAAGAATTTTGAGAATACTAAATAAGTATTTTTATTTTTTACATGAAAAAATTCTTTTGTCTGTGTTTATGATTAGATCAAAGACACGATGGGAAAATGTTACATTGGTCCAGTGGTTAAACTCATAAAATACGTATAAAATGTTTCTTGATTTGTTGCCAAAATGAAAAATTCTTGAGGGAACAAAATACGTGTGTCGTCCAAAATGTTGCTAACATTGTTGTTGACATTTTCAGATTATGATATTTGTTAGGATGTTGTTCTTAACTGATTTAAGAAAAATCAATTTTTTATGCCTCGTTTTAATAGAAATTTCAAACTTTAAAATGATAAGGTCAATTCCTACTTGATGTTCATCTTTTGATCCCAAATTTTTAGGTGTAAATTAATAGATATATCTGAAACTCCTAAAATTAAGGAATTTTTATTGCTTAGAAAGATTCACCGTGTATATAAATATACCTCTCATTTACAAAAAATTTTGATCATATCCGATTTTTCCTTAAAAAATGAGGGGGGGAAATCACACCTCGGGTATAACCCTACCTACCCGATGGAATCATCACCATTCCAAACTCATTGCTCAACCTTAAACCCTAAATTCCCAAAACCCTCTCCACAACATTCACCAATGGAAACCTCACCTATGTCAACATCAATGTCAGTCAACACCCCTATGAGTATTATCCCTCTATCTAATACACCTCAAAGCAACCAGTCCAGTCTTCTTCCTCAAACCCCCCCCCCCCCCAGATGATTTGTCTATGGCGTTAGTATTTAAAGGTTTTGATGAACCTTTAGACATTAGTTACCCTGGAGACAATAACAACCCTATAAATGTCGATGAAACTGCTGATTTTACATCTTTGGGTAAGAGGCCCAGATCATCTACATTTTCTACTCGCCGATCGAGTATAGTATTTGAGAAAACAGTCCAAGAAGATTCGAGTAACAAAAGGACTAAATGTGAAACATCAAAACCCGTCTACTCAAGCAATGATAGTGAAAGTACGGACTTTGTTTTCTCAACTGATGAAGAACCATCTGCGTCTGAACAACCCAATGTGCCTCAAGAAAGGGAAATTCCAGATGAAACCCCCTTGAAACAATTCCTTCCAAAGAAATTTCCCAAAACTACATGGAAAAATGTTGCTCCAAATGTTCCCCAGATTCCACAACATCTCAGACAACATTTCAGTCAACATCAGAAGAGACACAAATACCTACATTCTCCAGCAGTACAGAATCCGAGAGTGCAGCCATGTCTAATTTAGACACTGAGGTATCTGCTGTTTCAGAAAAAATCTATTCTAAACCTAAGTATGATAAATGGGACTGGTACAAGAATATAGTAATTAGACCTCAAAAAGTATTAGATATTAATTCATGTGTTGAATATGGCTTAATAGAATTCCTTGAGGATAGACATCTTCTCAAAAGTGTCACAGAAAAAGAACCCTATGTTGATGAGGTGATTAAGTTGTTCTATGCTAATCTGAGTCCTGCTAAAGAGGATGTCTCCTCAAAAAAAAATTGGGAAGATATATCTCTATAACAAGATTTATCAGTTTACACCCCATAAATCAATGTATGGGACATGATGATGCAGAGAGAGTTAGACAAATGACAGAAAATAGGGATAGAATAATTGAATACCTCACTGGAGGTATAATGAAAAAATGGATCCCTAGATGCCCAGCTTCAAAACTAACTGCCTTATTTTCCACCCTCCACAAAATTGCTACTCACAACTGGCTTCCTTCCTTGAATGAGAGTTGTAACATCTGAACAAGCTTCCCTATTGTTTAAAATTGGGAAAGGTTTAAAAGTTGATTTAGGAAAAATGATATTTTCTCAACTTGTCAACTTGGCTGAAAAGGAATCAACTTTAATCCTTCCATTTCCCTCTCTAATCTACCAAATCTTAACTACCCAAGGTTTTGAACCTAAGAGAGAGGATATTATAGGAAAGGCTCCTAAACTGTACACAGTAAACAAAGCAATTTTAAAGAGCAAAGAAAGAGTGATTAATTTGCCCTGGAAGAAGGAAGCAGAAGATGAGAATGTTGCCAGGAATGTCACCAACATTAAGGACAACACTAGTTTAGGGCAGTCAACACTGGCAACAGACTGGCTAGTGGGTCAAATAGAAAAAATCAACCAACAAATTTCAGAGGTTGATGCTGCCAGAGATGCCTTGGTTCAGGCCCGAGACCATTTATTGCTCTTACTTTATTCACAAAAAGGGGGAGATGTTGTGCAGGGGGAGTAGAGGGAAGAGCCTGAAGGTGCACATAGTGATGTTGGTAATGCGGTTGTTGCTGCTGCTGAGAAGTTGTTGATAATGATGTGCAAAGGGAAGAAGTTGTTGGAAGGAAGGTGCTGCTAAAAAAGCTAAGGCTAAGGGTTGAAGCTGAAGCTATTATGAAGAAGTAGATAGTTGTTGAAAGATGTTGCTGATGCATGAGCCAGGGAGAAGCAGACTGATGGGGTGCACCAAGATTTTTAATGTTTATGAGTGTTTGGATTATGAATTTGTTTTGGTTGTTTTGGTAATAGTTGATGTGGATGTTAATCTCTGGTAAAAAAATTTCTCTTATGCTATTTAAATTGGATGATGTGTGTATATATGTGCTCACATTTTTCCTTTCTAATCCTATGAATTGGGATACACATGCAGGTTAAGGGGGAGTTTGTCCGTAATCACAGGTATTGGACAACATCTGTGACAATGTACTAAGTCGTTTGTATATTTTGTAATGTGTTTTGTGAAGAAAGGCAAAAATGGGGAGATTGTTAATGTTGGGTTTGGTGTTGCGACATTTGACCCAACATATCTTCTGAAGTACTGATTTAAATGCATAAAAATGTTGGGACAAATGTCATAACATTCGTACCAACATTTCGAAAAACAGTTTTGTCTTACTTCACAGTAAGCAGTAATATTGTACTGAGAGGTAAAAACGACTTAGGCGTGGTGAATTGGAGCTGTGTAAAACGTGGGAGAAAGAGTCAAAGCTTGGGGAAGAAGTCGAGTAAGGAACAAGTCAAAGTTGTTGAGGATTTCACTCCATGATCTTCTCCAACAAATACACAAACTGCCCACCTTTCCTTCAACCTCCACAACTGATCGATGAGACTTTCAAGAGAACTCTCTACTATAAATGGAGAGGCCACAACAGTGAATCGATCATCCAGAATTAGATTGCAAAAATACCAAGAGAGCTCTCGGGATTTCAATTCCGAAATCTGGATCACAAGTGTAGCCTGAGTGTGTCGACAACATTCTGTCTAACATTACAATTGTTATTTAGATTCTATAGTAGTTATGTATGGAGCGATTGTAATGAGAGGTTGTCTATGTCTACGTAGTTTTCAGGCAGAAGTCATCTGCGACTTCAACTTTTAATTCCTTTCCATTTTATCTTGTAAATCTGTAAAGAAAGGAAATTGTATTTTTGTATATAATATATATACAATACATCTGGTCATTGACCATCATAAGTTATATAATTGGCATTTACTCTTTAAAGTTTCTGTTTTGCTAAAGTGTTGTTACTGGGGTCAGATGACATAACTGCTGACATTCGAAAATAGAATTGGCATTCGATTTATTTCATCTCTTGTTTTTTCCTTTAAGTAGCTTTTGCATATCCTTTCACTAATTATGGTAGATTAATGTCTTATTGTTTTCTAAGACATAAAATTGAGAAAATTTTATATCCAAGCACATGTTATTTCTTAAAAGTTAAACCCAAAACCAAACTCCTCAATCGTCAATCCTCATCTAAACACCTTAATAACAACAGAAAGGGGCCTAATGCGGGAAAAGTATTGTCTGAAAATATAAAAATTTATTGCATTGATGCCAAAAGACATTAATGGAGCACTATTAACTATTCACACTTATATTACTATATATTATAAGCTGATACTAATAAAACAAATGATATTTTTTTATGAAGGCAGTGGCACGATACCAGGTAATGTTCTAAGCATCAAAGCTTTAAGGTAGGAACGATCCACGATGCTGGTAGCCTTGTGTTGTGTGTATCGAAAGAAAAGTGGGTGCTGAAGCTGCCATCTTGGAGGTGAATGATATCTACATTGCACCGATTCATGCAGTATATAGAATTTGATTTGCATCCCGAAAATTTGGAAGCCAAAACAGACATTGAACTATGTTGACACAAGAACAATGCTTCATCTCCCAAGTTGTCCAAATCTTCAAACCTAGATTCTCGAGTCGTTGGGCTTGCAACCAACTTGGAAATCTTAACATGTCTTGGCTTATAATGTCTTCCAAGTATTTGAACCCTTACCAGCTCGTTAGTTGTGGTCTTTACGAGATAAAATTCTCCGAAATCAGTATACAGGAAATTAATTGACCATTGTCCAATCTCCTTACTATATTTTAAAGTAGTGTTGTCCATAGAGAAAACCATACCTTCATGATTCACAACATAGTATATTATATCACAATTACGGCATCCATTGGACATAGGCACGACCTCATGGTCGAAGGGTTCTTGGATAAAATGACTTTAGTGGCAAAAAGTTGAAGAGGTAGAAGATATATTTTCTTGTGTGTGAAAGGATTGGAAAGGACTAAACTAAAGTGACCTTGAAAGACCAACCAACCATGAGAAGAGCCACAACATCTATACGTCCAATATATTAATGGTATTTCGAGATCCATAATTATTTTATCTCTCACATTGTATAAGCTTGTGTTCACCATGGACACTCTCTCTAACTATTCGGTTAGCGTCTTTCACTTAATGAATCACGCCTTTTTCAAAGCATTACTATTCCTGAGTGCAGGTTCGGTGATTCATGCCATGTCGGATGAGCAAGATATGCGGAAGATGGGGGCTTGCCTCCTCGTTCCCTTTTACCTATGCAGGCATAATGCTCATGGGCATAAAGCCGCTTGTTAAGGTTAAGGGGAAAACGAAAGTGCGCTCCTGTGCACCAGCTGAAGAAAGGAGCTTTGGAAGCAAGCTCGACCTTTAAAGATCATAAGCAGAGGAAGTCCTTCCACGGTGCGTTGTTGTAGGGTGTCATACTTGTTGGATACCAAGAAAAACCATGGCTTACACACAACGCAAAAGCATAAACAATTAGAGAGTGAAGGCAACTTTTGAAAAATCAAGTCGAGTATCAAATCCAATCTCTTAATTCTAACTTGGTATCCATGTGTATTTCAAAAATTGAATCGTAAGAATGTATAAACATATAAATATATATAGGTTTGCGTTTGTGCAGGAGAATGAAATTTAAATAGGGTTCCTTTGTTTTTTAATTTCTTTTTTATTCTTTCTTGTTTCTGTTGCCGTATATAGAGCCAAAAAACAAATTGGCAGGGGATCCAAATCCTTTGAGAATAGGAGATTTTATTCTGCAACTAAAATAGATTTAATTATTTCTTTTTCACTAACTTTAATTTAAAGAAAATAATGTACCTGTAACCTAAAAACCTACAAATATATACTACAAGAAAAAAAGGGTTTCCAATATGCTAAATATTATGCTAACCGGCGTCTCACCTTTATTGAGTTAAATGCATAACTGTAAAGAATGAATCTTGACTCAACCCCCAAAACTAGTTGTAGGGTGAGTATTGTCCAAGTTCATATAAGGAGTCCATGTTCCCATTCCATATCCGATGTGGGACTTTTAACACTTCCCGCACGCCCACACCTTGTTAACTGGAGCGTGGATAATATAATTTGGGGGCCAACATCGATGAACAAAGAATTGAAATGAGTCTGGCTCTGATATCATGTAAAGAATGAATATTTGACCTAACCCAACCCCAAAAGCTAGCTTGTATGGTGAGGATTGTCTCAGTACATATAAGGATTCCATGTTCTCATTCCATATCCGATGTGAGGCTCTTAACAATAACAATTAGCACAATTCTTAAGGTGTCGTTGGTTACTGTTTAGGAAGGAATAATGTACATGTAACCTAAAATACCTACTAATAAATACTACAAGAAAAAAGGGTTTCCTATATGCTAAATATTATGTTAACCGGCGTCTCACCTTTATTGAGTCATATACATAACAATTAGCACAACTCTTAAGGTGTCGTTTGGTTTATGCGTCTCACCTTTATTGAGTTATATACCTAACAATTAGCACAACTCTTAAGGTGTCGTTTGGTTCCTGGTTAGGAAAAAAATTATTCATGTATTAAAACTACCATAGTTAATATCACGTTTGATAGTTTTTTAATTACTTTACAAATACGGTGTTTGGTTAGCATTTTACCACATAATTATAATATGTACTACTACAAGTTATGAGTCAATCTAAGATAGAAGATTAGATAACTTATACATGAATAACTAAACCCTGAATAATTAATCTCTACCTTACTAATACATACATAACTCTAACCAGCAATCAAAGACCTAGAAATAGAAGATTATCCAGATGTTTAATACGTGATAAGCCTATCACGTGGACGAAATATTTGAACCCTTAGCAGCTCGTTAGTTATGGTCTTCACGGAGATAAGAGTAGTAAATCAACTAGAAAATCTTGTGAACCTTCACTAAGCAGGCACGACGCGATTAACAGGGACTAATTACATCCAATATAGCACTTAAAAATGAGCTTAACCAGTGTATCAGAGACAAGGAACGTCATTTTATAAAAAAAATATTGGTTACATTTGCCTCTTTGGCGTCAAGCATTCAGATAATGCAACAAACGAATTTCTTGGTTGGGTAACTGAGCAAATGTCAAGGAAGGTAATCCACATTTTGGAGGGAAAATAAACAGATACTAATACATTAACATTGATTGCCTTTGGGAAGCAGCTACCTGCTTCAAAATGTTATCAGCTCATGTATATCCCGAAAGGACACCGCAAGAACTCATCTGCATTTTTCGACTTTAATGTATCATCGCATCCGATAATACTGAGTTCTTGAAACAATGCAGTGCCGACCATTTAACGAGTATTTGAGCATTATATCAACATCTCGGGGATTTTTCCTGTTAGGAGCCACAGTCATGCTTCCCACTACAGCTTCCCCTTGGCAAACAGAAATCACATCTTCCAGGTAGAGAACTGTTTGCTTCCAATGCGTGCCTCGAGATTTTGGCCCTGCACATCATTAATTTTCACGGTTAAAGACAACGAATATACATAGACCCTTTCCTTTTGGGAGGTCAAAGATTCCTATCCCTCTTCCTGGAAAGAAAAAAAAGAAGAGCACGCTTAATATTCTATTGTGTGGATCATTTGGGTCTTTGCATGAACTCTTTTGAATCCTACACACTACAAAAATACTGAGCTGACACGAGAGGAAATGATTGTCTCATCTACTGTAATCATCAGGTGCACGTTTATAACTTGTGCTATTCCCCCTTCCCCTAATACTCTTACACATAACCCCAAGAAAATGTAAAAAAAGAATTAGAAAAAATTACGAAGTGACCAATCTAAGCACCACAGCCCCTCTCAAAAAGGAAAATGATAAAGCAGAAGCGAATGATATATGAAATTTCAAGGAAGGAGAATACTGCAAAGACTAATGTCATAACTAAAAGCAAATGCAAGGACAAAAGTACGAACCAGTTGAGAAGCCCATCAACTTGTGACACCTGGTGAAAGAGACATCGAAGTATGCTACAAAGGCATGGATGTAATCGTCACGTTCCGCAACGAGCTTAAATGGAGCTGTGAAGGAAGCATCCCCAGAAGTCATCTTAGAAATGTCCATTGTCTGAAGGGAAGGATCAGTTATCAGCAAAGGAAAAAGGCAAGCTAATTCAGTAAATTCCAAAGCAACTATAAACTTGACTTGATTACCTTCAGTAACTGGCAGTTCGTAACAATCTGATTTTGATCTACTGTGTCAACGAGAGGTTCCATCATAGCTTGCTTTCGTATGCAGCTCATGTCGAAACCGTACACACTATTCCAAACTGCAATAGAACAAGAAGCCAAAATTAACAAAAGCGAAAAATGGAATATAAAAGGACAGTTGAGCACCACTAGTGAAAATATTTTTTTATGCCACTAGAAAAGATGATTACACTGGGTATGTTGTTGTAGAAAAGATACATTCAAAGTGCATACTAAGGGTGTGTTTGGTATGGAGAAAAACATTTTTCCGAAAATATTTTTCAATTTTCTCATGTTTGGTTGGTCAAAATGTTTTGGAAAACAAGTTCCTCAAAAATAAGGAAAACAACTTCCCTAATGGAAGTAGGAAAAAAACAAGTTCCATAAGTGAGCTTCCAAGTTCATTGCCTCCTTCCCACTACCCAACCCTGCCACCACCGAACCCCCTATCCCGCCCTCCCTCATAATGTTTTGCTAGATACTCCCTCTGGATCAAAAAGAGGGTCCACTTAGCCATTTGCACACCCCTTAAGAAAATACAAACTCCTAGACAAAAAGAAGTAATTTTAGTAAACTGCCCCTAATTAAATATGTATTGGGATTTGATCACATAGTACTTAATAGGGGCAAATCTGGAAAAATAAGATTAATTCTTTCATAAGTGAACACTCTTTTTGATCTGGAGGGAATAACATATAAATTCTCTTTCGATAATTTTTTTTTTTTGCTTACTTACCAAACACAAGAAAATAAGTAAAAAAACCACTTGTTTTTTCAAATATGTAAGAAACCCACTTGTTTTTTCAAATATGTAAGAAACCCACTTGTTTTTTCAAATAAGTAAGAAACGCACTTGTTTTTTCAAGAAAACATTTTCCTTCATATCAAACACCTCCTAAATAGAAAATACCATAGGTCCATAGCAAATAAAATCCATCAGTACAAAACATCACAGAGGAATGAACTCACATTCAATCTTATCTTCTTTGTAGTCAGCATCTTCAATAGCTGTCAAACAGAGAGAAGCTTTATCCGGCAGAACAAGACCGTCCTTTACCTGTAAGGGGAAAGAAAGAGGATATGATTAGGAAAAAGCTCTTTCTTCTCAAGTAGAATCCATGAACCAAATAAGAAAACCTCAAGTGAAAACATCTCGGAAGCAAGGCCAGGCATTTGGCATAATTTTACCGAGCTAATCTAACCAACCTGCATTATCTCCCGAATGCAACAATATGAGAGCTGGTTCATGGGGAAAAGCATAATTTATGCAGTGAAATCATCCAGTAATCTGAAGTAAGACACTAATTACAAGTACTCATTCTTATTGTCAAAGAAGTCATATTTTCAAATTCATCTTCCCAATAGTTGACTTAAATGATAAATCATAAGCCACACTCACAGTTCAACATTCTTTTTAGCGTTCATTATAGTTTAATAGAAAATAACTCACCACAGAAGCACTCTATTTTCTCCGTTAAACACAAATGCATTCAACCAAGCAAATGCGAAAGTCAATCACATATTATTTCTTTGGTTTTGTTGACTTGTTCCTTTTTCCAGATGAAATGAAAGGGTCTAAGGTGGCAAGGAGGAGGATCAGCAAGAAGGTTTGATCAATGCAAGTGAATGTGATGATAGCTGAAATATGTTTCACGTGTGGGAAAAAATGTTGGGGCAAAATCTAGATTAGCATTCAATGATAGAATGTAATCACGCCTTTTAATGAACCCATGACCAAGCTTCAATAATAAGCATGGTCTAATTAATGTAGAAGAGGTTGCGAAAGTCAGTGTCATAGCTTGGAAAAGGACAGTGGCCCTCTTCCTCCTTCCACAAATATTTCATTACTACCAACACTTCCTCCTGCTCAGACCTTTTACTTTGTGGCATCATTTCCATTTCCCCTTTCTAAGGTCAAACTCACAATATATAGTTGATCCATCAAGTATAATATAGGACTTGCTGCTGCACGTGTATTTTTTCATTGTTGCACTAAACAGAAGAAACACCACAAAGAAGAAAAATCCACCAAAAAGTCCAGAAAAACTTCAAAGAATTCTCATCAACATCCAAAAGTATTCAATAGTCAAATTAGCTTCTTAATTTGATAAACAAGTTTAGCCACCAAGCAGGAAAACCAGAAAAGAATTCAGAAGTGGCTAGGAAGAAAGACGAAGCCATGCATTGAGAAAATGAATTTGAAATATGGCATCTTCGGGGATGAGTACCCATAGTTTGTACTGACTCGCATCATTTACTTGAACGAATGGTGAACGGACAGTTGGAAACAATATTTCATAAGGAGCTTCTTTTCAGTTAGTAGTTTAACCCGCAGTCAGTTTTACTACATTCAGGGGTTAACTCATTAAAGCACTATGCCAACAGTCCTGCATGGTTTCTTCCAATGATTTAATACATTGTCTTTATGGATAAGTATCTATTGTGCTACAAACAATTACTCTTCATCCATAAAATTACTCAAAACCTAATCTGTATATATATTCATGCAAACATAGTCACGTTGCTCACGCAGAAAACTGATTCTGGAGAGCTGATATCATCATTAATACAAGTGACAAGTTATACATCATCACAAGTAAAGTAACTTACCAGCCACTTGTCACGAGCATACAAGACTGTATCTAACATGTTCTCGTACAGCAGAAAGTATCCCATCCACTCGGAGATTATTATATCCACTTGTGGAACGGGTAGGTCAATCTCCTCTACCTTTCCCTTGATAATCGTTATAACTGAGATAGAAAGAGAACAGACGCAGTAAAGTAACATCAGCATAAACATATCAGAATACCTGTCACAAAGTACATAATTTAGCAATAACATCAGTCTCACCATCGGAAAATCCATTGTGTTTTACAATTTCTTGTGCCATGTCAGCCATACTGGAGCATTCGATCTGGAAATTAAATTGTAAAGGATCAGCCGTACCCATTAGACAAGGTTCACATTGGCTTCTTCTAGCACTTTTAAATACTTTAATTATATTGCAAAGACAAATTTATATTCAAAGATCTTTTGCAATATCTTCACAAGAACCACAATGTAAAGCATCATACATAATGCATACACACCAAAGACAGCCACCATGGACCAATCATGAAAGAACAAGAAATTACATAAAATGGAACAAGCGGAATGCATACCGCATAAACATGTTTGGCACCAACTTTTGCACAAAAGAGTGACAGAATTCCTGTCCCAGCTCCCACATCAAGGACCACTTTATCCTTGAAAAGAAAGGAATTTTTATAGATTACGTTTTGGTAAGTCTTAGTTCTTACCACATCCTTCAACATCTCCTGTTACCAAGGAAAAATAACAATTAGAACAATGCAAAGTCATCTTTAAGAAATTGTATCAAAAAAAGATAACAAACAAGAACAATAATACGAAGAAAGATGGATGCTTACTTCGTGAATACCTGCAAAAGCATCAACAAAACAAAGGTGGATAATTAGCTTCTATAAGTAAACATCAGAACAAAAAGGTTGTTTTTGGATCAATCCAAAGCCAAAAAGGTTTTTAAAAGGTTAAAAGGTCCGTTGAGCGCCTCAAGGCTATGCCATAATAGGTCCGAACACTTGCCCCGGATCGACTTCCAGATCATAAATCAAGCAAGATGCATAAAATGTGTTAGCTGGTAATAAATTTGAAGGTCAAGCGAGTAGTCTAAGTCTACGGAATATTTGTTACATTACAAGGACTTTTCGATCCACAAGAAAAATATGAACCAACAGATACATGAATCGACAGCTTATCTATGACCAAGAAAGAATTTCCTCCTCCAACTCAATATTTAATAGCTAAAAACAATCAATTGAATCCATTTTAGTTGCCCAGACCGAAAAGGGAAGGGAAGGGATGTAGTCACAGCTGTAATGCAGAAAAATAAGTGTACTTTATATCAGTCAACCAATTACCCCAAGTAACTCTGGCCCAAAAAAAAGAGATGAAACAGAATAAGACAGTAAGAAGAAACCACATGTCTATGTTTTGAATTCATATATGCTAAGTGAAGAGAAAATTTTGTATTTGAGATATTTTTTACGAACAACAAAAGCGTTTTTTTAATCTCCAACCAAGAAAATAAGCATAGCAACTAGAGTTTCTATAAGGCAACAAAATAGGAACAGGTCACGAAGTTCCCAATGAAAGAATGAACTGACTCTTCCATGAAGAAACACAGGTTCTCCAAACTAGTCATTTGTCGCTTATATTAACCAATCAACTACACCCCAATCTCAAACTAGTTATTCTCAGCTATATCTAATCCTCCATATCCATTCTTCTTTGTTTAGATTCATCCCAAAACAGGTAAATGAAATGCCACCAAAAGGTTTCAAAATATCACTTGCGCTAACTAATTGTACTAAGGTGGCGTTTGTTTCAATTTTGGCTAAAACTGAGATTTATTTTTTTGATATTTGTGGTGTGCGGGCCAGCTTGCCCGCACATCCTAATCCACGGGATACCCCATGGTTCTCAGCCAAATTCATTGACCGCTAGGCCAAACCCTTGGATGCTCCAAAACCGAGTTTTCAAACTAAGGTGGTTAATTTTTGCAAGATATAAAAAATTAAGTCAGGAATCAAGAGATTTTGAGTTTATGCAAGACTCTAAAATCTGAGCAAAAGAAAATTACTTGTTAAGGCCATAAAAACACAAATACTTTCTGCAAAACTAAAAAGATAAAAATTTCCTAACTCAAACTTTTGCAAAGAACCAAAAAAAATGCCACCAAGTCTTTCCCTTTCTCCTTTAAAGGGTTTTTTTGTTGCGATGTGAGCTTCCAAAGGAAAAAAAAGAGATTTTTTCAACTTGAAGAAGCTCAATTTAACTATTTTAAGTACTCTCTCCGCTTCAAAATGTTTTTATCACTTTACTTTTTAGTCCATTTAAAAAAAATGTATATTTCCTTTTTTAGCAACTCTTTAATTCGAAATTTCCACGCAAGCATAATTAAGACCACAAAATTAAAGGCATTTTTGTGCATTCTACATATCTTTAGTTAACAAAAACAAGACTAAAGGTCTCCTTTACTCTCTTAAACTCTGTGCCAAATCGAAAACAGACAAACAAATTGAAACGGAGGGAGTAATAATACTTGATTAAAAGTCAGTTCAATTACACTAATTTATCTAACAACAACAACATACCCAGTGTTATAACACACAATGGGGTTTGGGGAGGGTAATATGTACGCAGAACTTAACTCTAACTTTGCTGCGGGGTAGAGAGGCTGTTTCCCGATAGACCCTCGGATGACTAATTTATCTAACAGACACAAACAAATTGAATTTATAGACATGATGAAAAATTACTGACCAAAATGGGAGTACGAGTCGAAATAATAATCAGAACTAGTCTTATCGCCGCCGACAACCATGGAGTCATCATCATCAACGGCGGCCGTGGTGGGGTCACACGTGGAAGTATCTTCATCGATTTCAATGTTAGAGCTTTCGGTAACAGTTTCATCTTGCTCTACTTGTTCTTCTTCATCGTAATGAAATTTGATCTTTGATGGTTCGATATCGTGATTGCTTGTGCTTGTTGAATCCATTGATTTGATGAGATTTATGAAGTTTATGTGAATGAATGGTGTTTCGGAGTTGTAGGGTTTAAGAAGAACAAAATGGGTGGCTCCAAATTAGGGTTTATGAGGGAGCAAATATAAAATGTGGGGGATTTCTTTTGAGTTTTTATACGTACTAAAGGTCAGTTTCAATTTACGTGACACCGTTTAATTTGGTATAAAATCTAACGAAAAAAATAGATTTTTTATATTATTGATAAATTTTAGATCTGTATAATTTGTTTTATTAAGGGTAAATAAAGTGAAGTTATTACTAATTACAAGAAGGTGATATTCTGTTTGGAACTATTAAAAAAAAGTGTGTTACATAGGTTAACACAAAAAAAGTATTTTTTTTTCGTTGTCAGCTCAACGTCCGACTAAATTCGAATTCATACCGAGAAATAATATAGGTAAAACACTTTCAAACAAATATGATTTTGGAAAATACGAGTGATCGCTTCTTTTATGTTTTTTTCCTAATTTTGAAGTAGTTTGATTGAGTAGAAAAGGATGATTTCTATAGTTTGTGATTCTGAATATACATTTATGGGATAAATAGGCGGATTTTTTTAATGTCAAACAAATCGATAATATTTATGTGGCAATAACAACTTATTATAAAGCGTGAAATGAGATATTCAAGCAAAATTATTTTCAACTTTAAGAGAAAAAATTATTCTTTTCTAAGCAAATTAAAAAAAAAAAAAAGTTATCAAAACTAGACTGGAGAGAGTAATGCAAAGTCCGGAACTTAAATGACCCAAAGAAAGGTCAATCAGTCAATGCAACCAAAATACATAAAAAAGCTTGCGCAGGAATTTACTGTGCAAAAGGACTTAACCGTAACGGAGTGATTAAGTCCTTTTGCAGAGGAATTTCCTGCGTAATAGAGGTAGTTGAATCGGCACCATCATTTTCTTCCCCATCAATCCCCCCACTCCCATTTAAAATTAAAAAAACTCCATTAAAGCTTAAAAAGTTGAGGTCCCAGTTATTAAAAGAGTAATTTTTTGTTCAAATTTCATCCTGAAAGTCAAGATTCTCAATACATTCAAGTCAAGGAACAAGATTCGAATCTTGAATTTCGAAATATAGCAACGTAAAACTCGATTCCAAAACTCAAAAACAATCTTCAATCTAGATATTTTACTATGAACTTTCTAATTATATTAAGCATGATTAATGCTTCATAAGCTCAGAGGCTGCAGAGCAGAGGTCGGTCATACGACTCCGATCGGGGTTTACATGGAGTGGTACCGCCAGATCACACGCAGATTGATTGGCAACCCCGATATACGTGTTCCAGATGGTCGAGGATACACATCATCTGCGAGACAGTATGAGGTGTTGGTAAGTTTATCGCACTTAAACTTAATTAATTGTATTAATTGTTACGTTAATTATTTATGCAATTATTAATATTTGCAAACAAATGCAGCCAGTGACCGTACAGACAATGTGTCAATTGGGATTACAACATATTTCTATCTCCGAGACAGTGAAATTTGTTGGGCAGATCATTCAGGTAGCCCCGTCGAATATCCAACGGGCACAAGAGATTGGACGTTCATAATCGTGTTTTAAAAGGCACTTATCAGGCAGCAGATGGACAAACACGTCGTGGTCGCGTACCATTGGAGACGGTGGTAATAGAGGCAGTGATGGCAGAAGGGGTGGTGGCAAAGGGGGTGATGGCAGAGGTGGCAGAAGGCATCGTGGCTGAGGGGATCGTGGTCGAGTAGGTGGTGCCAAATTAGGTGGCGTTAGAGGACTTCGTCTAGTCGATAAGCATGCTCCCGATCCCGCTCCATCCCAGCAACATCTGTCGACTTCAGACTTTCCGTCGACTTCAGGCAGCCCGTCAACTTCTTCCAGCATGTCGACACCTACATATACACCGGCACAACTACTTTAAGATATATCTGAGTCTTCATCCCAGTCAAGCCAGAATGCGTACGTCGGTGTATGTGATGACATGAATTGGTCTTCTTATGACGCAACAATGCGTGGGGAGCGGTCAGTTCGAAATATAGAGGGTGGCAGGGAGCTGAACTACGACTTGTCATTCATAGACTTCGACGAATTTCTTACTCTAGAGGTTAGTGTTTAAAATACTTATACTGATTATTACATAATTTTTTATATCTTAGGATTCGTCGATAACTCCAGCTCCAGCCATTCACGATCCCATTTATGAGACTACTTCGGTTCCTACATCAGACCCCTCTCATGAGCCCGCCGACTTACATGTTTGATTTTTAACAAAAGTTAATGTACTAAATATTAATTAAAATTATTACTAATTGTTTATATATTTTTCAACTACATCCTTCTGCGCCGGTGGTACCGTCTCATGATGAGGACGATGATATTGATGATTATGACCCTACTGATTCCAATATATTGGCTCCGATCATGCCAGCTTGTCACACCTCAAAGCCCACCATGGACACAACATGCATCTAATGCTATGAACAACACCGAAAGCACCTTATAAAATCAATAAACGTCGAATCTCTTTTAATAATATGTTGACATTTATTTAATACAAGTCATTTAAGGCAAACTAAAATTATGCTCATACTAATAAAATCGACGGAAGTTTAATATAAATAGTAAATCATAGAACGTGGCAGAATGCCTAACAAGTCATATGAGACTTCCACAATCTACCCACACATCGGACAACTATCTATGGAGCTTCTACGAGAGATAAACACTAGTCTAACTTCGGGACGCATCCCGAAAACTAAAGTAGTAAACTAAATAGATAGTGTGTCCCACAAACAAGGGTGCGGGCTCACCGATAAGTCTGGAAAGCAGCAAGTTCTCCTACTCCATACGCTTATCATGAACCTGCTATTTTTCGTTACCTAACATACCATCAAAAACAACAATGGTATGCCTGAGTACTGGGTACTCAGTGAGTGTTTCCGGGACAATGGTTAATAGCAAAATATATAAGTAATAAGTATAATTAAAACAATGTTGAGAAATAGTTCAAAACCAATGATAACATCTTATAAACACCCAGTATAAGTCAATGATAAAGACATAATCACTTTGAATCCTTAAGTCGTTCTCGTTATCTTAAGTTATTTCAAAAATAGTTCGAAATTCCAAAGATGGAGTAAGATTATTATAACCTTAGTAAAATCACCAGTAAAAGCCAATAACATATAAATATGTCAATTTCAACTTATTATACCATTCATCACATTAAGTCTTTTCAATCATGAACTCAAAATCATCAACAAGTCACTCGTACACAACTAAAGTATAACACATGCCAATACATGCCCAAATCAATGTAACAAAGGGATGACAATTAAGGTTCCCTAAAATCGCATAGAAGTACCAACTATCCTTCCTCCCGATAGCTAGGCAAAATCACATCGGGGTTATGAACCCTCGATGGCCACTCTTCCTCCCGAATTGCTAGGCAAATCACACCGAGGCTATTGGCCTTCGGTGGCTATCCTTCCTCTCGAATAGCTAGGCAAAACCACACCGGGGATATTGACCCTCGATGGCTATCCTTCTTCCCGAATAACTATACAAAACACACTAGGATCCATAGTGACTACCCTTCCTTCTGAGTAGCTAGGCCAAACACATACAAAAATCATGAAAAAATAGTCAAATCACAATCATAGCATAGAAGTCGAATCCCTTATTATGAATTATGTTCATTCTCCCGTTATTTGGGTACGTCAAATCATTTATGAGTTTAGAAACCAAGTTCAAGTCATTGAATAAGCTTCAAGTTCCACAAATCCGTTCATAAAGCAAAACACATGAAATATCCAAGCTCCCAAAAATCAAGTTCAATGCATCTCTCTTCGGGGTAAATCACGTTCAAAGTTTATAGCTTTATACACAAGTGTCAATAACCCTTTGATAGGAGAAATCATGAATACATATATAGATGATAATACACCCAAGGCTCGATGAGGGCTTGTCCCTCACACACATAAAACCTTGCCCAAAATCCATTTTAAAGGTTGAAAAGTATGTTCGAAAAGAGACATACAAATCATCTTTATAGTAAAAGAGATTTTAAAAAGAGGCATACAAATCACCTTTATAGTTAAAAAGGATTTTAAAAAGAGGCATACCTTTAATCTCGCTACAATGATATTAAACGGAAATTCCAACGATTCAATCAACAAGTTTACTTTTCTAAGGAAGAACACCCAAAATCCTAGTTTGAGTCACTTGAGAAGGATTACCTTGCAAATTGTATGTTTTTGTTAAAGAATTATATTAAGAATAATGTATTTAGTGCTAGAATTGATTAAGAATCGTAGAGATGTTTTTACCTTGGTATGAGGGGTTTGAGAAGAGATAAAAATTGCCCTTAGAGGGTTTTCCACAAAGTTGGAATGTCTAATGAATGAAATTTCGTGTTAAGCGTTGAATTTATAGAGTAGACATTTTGGACCCTGTGACTCGCCGAGCTAGTGTTATGGCCTGTCCATGACTCGCTATGGCACTAGCTGAGCGAGTGTTGTGGTCTGTCCTTGACTCGCTATGGCACTCGCTTGGCGAGTGCCCCCACTCATTTCACACTTGGTCAAAATCTTACGTTTTTCTACGGTATCGATAGTATTTCAGTAAATTGAGCATAACTCCTATCACAGAACTCTGTTTGAGTTCCACCATATATGGTTGGAAAGGTATTTCAAAGATCTACAACTTTCGTTGTATGAGTTTTCTCAAATTCCCAATGAAACGACCCGAAAACCTATCACAAGTTAGAACTTCCTCAGATTTGGACGAATTTAAGAACTTTTACGAACTTTCTTATTTGGTTTGACTTTAAAACGACTATCTATCATCCGAATTCATCCAAAGAAATTCAGTTAACTAAAATATGACACGTCAACACTCATTTAATTCATTCACACCTAATCCGATTTTACGAAGTGTTACACAATTAAAGGCAGTCATGTGCACGTCATGGTCGGGACTCCGAAGAAGAGCGGCAAGGAAAAAAGGGTGACAAATAATCATGGCTTAGAGAGTCCTGCTATTATGAGGAAGAAGGGGGATGGAGACAATGACGAGGGTGGTGTGAATCATATTAGCCTTAGGCCTAAGGTTACTCTAAAGTCTATTACATGTGGGACCCATTAGAGATTGTGTATATGTAATTAATGTGTACAATTTAAGTTAATATTATATTTTTTGTGTATCATTTTCTTAGTGATAATTAGTTATCTTAGTCTTTATTATCATTTATTACTAACTCACGTGACATCCTAAATTAATTACAAAAAAAATCTCTACATATTCAAAATAAAGTAATGCATTGACTAAACAATATAAACTTAAATCAAAACCTTAAAAAGTAAAACACTTAAACCTAATGATAACAAATTTTCAAACAAAACTTACTTCTGACAGTTTACAACCCCTAAAACAACGATCCGAACGTTTAGATATCCTTGATGTATTGAATCTACATTATTATTCGCAAAAAATAATATTAGATTCTATATAAAATATTGGCATTCCGAAATTTTTAGACATGACTAATTTTTTGTTAAAGTATGAAAAAATGTGAATTTCAAACCTTTGAAAGAATACCGTTTGCACAATAAATTTATGCGCAAAAGGTAGTTATGTAACCTTTTTTTTTGGGAGGGATTTTGGTTGCATTGACATTTCTTTGGGTCATTTAAGTTCCGGACTCAGTAATACATGATTGCATACAACAAAGTGAATTCCACACACCACATTGTTCTGGTGCATTATGATAATCCATACTCCGGTACTCCCTCGTCCTATAATTTTTTAATATTTAAATTTTTATTATAAAAGATCGAATTAATCTAATTCAATTTAACATCAAAAATTAGTCAACTCAAATCTCGGAAAGCAAAACATGATAAGTTATTTGCAACCGAGTGAGTAATAAATTAGCATAATTATGTGGATTTTGCATTTTTGATAATGAGGCTAACAAATTTTTACAAAATTAATGCTTTATAACTTAAAGTAAGGAGTAGAAATGTCGAAAATACAACTCTCTTAACATAAAAGTTCAATGGTCACACGATTTAACTATTTCCAAATAACAAAATATATTAGTCGAGGGAAGCAAGTGCAGAAATCAATTAATTGAGAGTTAAATTGCGTAACCGTATAACAAGAACAATTAATTAAAATCGATCCACGACTGACGGACCAAAAATTTAATGACCCTGCGTATTTATGAACTGATTGTGAAGTTGATTGAGCTGGTAATTGCAAAAATTTGAGCAAAACTCAATAAACGAAGTTAAGTGCAGATTATTATTTTTTTCGCTCCTTATTTGATATCCGTATTGGGTCCCAACTAATCCAATTTCACATTGCATAATAGTTTCATCAAAGGAGAAGCACTCCCTACCAAATCAAAATTCATGCTCAAAACTACAACGTGCAACCTTTAATTAAAGATGGACAAGTCACATCATCCCACCACAACCTGGGGCATATATTTGAATTATATGAAACCTCTTGTCAAAGTAGAGTTAAGAAAAAATCCATTGACTACAATACAATATAGCTAATTTATTTTACAAAATAGGTATCCAACTACCATACAATTTAGCTAATTTATTTTACAAAAATAGGTTTCTAGCTCAACCAACAATAGTCTGCTGCAAGGATTTGGACGATTTTCAAACATCCAATAAGCTTGTCAATATACAGTCTAAATTAAGCTACTACGCATTGACCCCAAAAAGCTGGGGCTCTCCTTCACCCTGATGAAAATGACACAACAGGTTAACAACTATCACCCCTATGAAATTGAGATACAACAACATACCTAGAGATGACAATGGATCCTGAACCCGGTCCGGATCCGGTGGATCCAGATCCATTTTATAGGAAAAGGATCTTCAAAATTTGGACCCGACGGATCCGGATCGGACCCGGATCCGTTTATGATGAATCGGATCTGGATATGGATCTTGTATTTGAGATCCGTATCCGGTCCAGATTCGACCCGTGGATCCATTTTTTATTAAATATATTCATAACCTAGAATGTAATTTTATATAACTATTTTCTTAAAATTGCTAAGCACATCCTTGCAAGTTTAATTCTCAAAATAAGTTTAATTTATCCCCGCGTTAACTCAAAAACCAAAAAATAAAGAGGTAACTTCGATAATAAAATCAATGTTATATTAGTGAATGACTAACATCTCCATAGACAAGTAGTTAAAATTATATTCACTTTATTTGTGAAGATTCCAAGCACATGCAAGTTCTGCATTGTGAAATACTAGTCAGCATTTTTCACAACTATTGTCATTGTCCAACATTTTCAATTAATAGCTCACAATCAAAATGAGACAACGAACAAAATATCTCATATGAACATTTCAAAATTGAAACACAGTAACCTGTTAGCCAAGTAAAAATCGTTTGTCAGTTCAAAAAAAAATTCTTAGCAAGGTTACATTCTTAGCAAGACAATTTTTTTTACATAAGGATCCAGATCCGATCCGTGGACCCGGTGGATCCGATGGATCCGGGTTTGGATCTGATTTTTATGGACCCGATGGATCAGGATCCAGGTATGAAAAACGGATCTGGATCTAGTAGGATCCGATCCGTTGCCATCCCTAAACATACCCAGTGAAATCCCACAACGTGAGTTTGGGAAGGGTAGAGTGTACGCAGACCTTACCCTACCTTGGTAGGTAGAACAGTGGTTTCCGAAAGACCCTCGACTCAAGACACAGCATAAACACAAGCAAAGCAAGAGAAACTGTCAGACCCGGATAAGAAATTTAAAGCAGTATGACAATGATGGTAACAAAAGCGAATTGGAAAAAAAAAGCAATAACTAAAGCAAGTAGATAAGATAAACAAAGTACACGAAAGAACACACAGCAACGACAAGAGACTATAAGGCAATACTGCGCTTACCAGTACGATAGGCTAAGCATGTCTACAATAATAACAATACAACTACCAGTATGTAAGCGTAAGTAGGACTACACTCAACTACCTACTACCCTTCCACCCTAATACGTGTCCTCCACAATCCCCTATCTAAGGTCATGTCCTCAGTAAGTTGCACATGCGCCATATCCCGTCTAATCACCTCTCCCAAATACTTTTTCGGTCTACCTCTACCCCTCATGAACCCATCCATAGTCAATCTCTCTCACACCTCCGCATTGGGCATTTGTGTCTCTCCTCTGCACACACCCGAACCATCTCAACATCGCTTCTCACATCTTACCCTCCACCGAGACCACTCCCACTATGTCCCGGATATTATCATTTCTAATCATATCCCTCCTTGTATGCCCACACATCCATCTTAGCATCATCATCTCCGCAACTTTCATCTTTTGGATGTGCAAAGTCTTGACTAGCCAACACTCCGCCTCATACAACATAGTCGGTCTAACCGCCACCCTATAGAACTTGCCTTTAAGTTTTGGTGGCACCTTTTTATCGCACAATACTCCAGATGCAACCATCCATTTCATCAACCCTGCACCAATAAGATGTGTGACATCATCATCAATCTATCCATTCCCTTGGATAATAGACCCGAGATACTTGAAACTTCCTTTCTTTGGAATGACCTGAGTGCGCTCAATGCCAGTCCAGAAAAGAAAACTTATCCCTCATAATCCCCCTCGGAGAACTTATTCTCTGCATAAAAGACAGCAACAACTGGGTTTCCTCCAAATTTTCTGCCATTCAAACCTTGTTGAGCTCTCGAAGAACTCTCCACATCCGCATACTCCAAAAAGACCTGAAATACTTAGCAAATGTGTATAACCAACAGCAAACATACTGAATATTATTAACTTCAGTATCAATTTCAGCATTTACTAACTGTTGAAATATTATTAACAGTTGCTGACAAAAAAACAAGATAATTTAAGAATATGTATAGCATCCTAAGAATACTGGTATAGTATTTATATTTGCGTAGAATACTGGTGCACGATTTATATTTTTTTAGAAAGTATATTGGTGCATAACAAAAGTCTGCAGAAAGCATCATTAGTACTAAAATTATTAACCTTTCCAACCCCTGGTGTAGGTTCACCATCAGGTCTTGGGCGTGGGATGACTAAGTTCACTAAATTTGAAACCCGGGCCTGTCCGGACAACTTTGATTGTATAATTCTGTTGATTATTAGAATTATTAGGATTAGAAGGTCGTTACAGAAGGACGGCTATACGCGCGCGATAGCCCAGCATCCTTAGAGTGTTCACGGGGTAACTCGTTCGAACCAAAGAGGCACGCATCAACGGGTACTCCTTAATTCTCTTAATTCACGCAATTCCTTACGTATTTTACTACCTATACCTGCTAGGCAAGCCTTAAGATATCGGTAGGCAAATATAATCAGGACTGCGAGCTGCACTTTGCATTGATGTATGCCAAACTTATTTGATTAATATCGCATCCCCTTACATACTTCCCTACCTATAACTACTAGGCATAAGCTTAAGATCTTGGTAGGCAAAATATATAGGATTGCGTTTAGTTAATTGCTTAAGGATGCTTGATTAATTATAATTGTATTTCTTTAACAAGCCCTGTAATTAAACTCCGGGCCTGTCCGGATTTAGCTTCCTACCTCGATGTCCCTAGATAAAATTGTATAATAATCTATAAGTCCTGTAATTTGACACCGGGCCTGTCCGGTTATATATAGCGTACTTTCATTATCTTAAAATTGTAAAAGCTCGCACAAATTATATCTTCCGGGCCTGTCCGGATTTAGGTTCAGGCAATTTTACTTGTAATCTAGATCATGGGCAAAAGAAAAAAGAAAAAAGAGGTTTTTAAGCCGCTCAACATACGGGTGGGTCAGGCACCCATTGAGGTAGGGATAAATGACCCCGTCGTCTTCCCTCCAATTGCCCCCGGCCCCGCTTTACAACGGACCGCAAGCAATGGAATTCAAGCGGGGGGAGATAATACGGGTGTGAGAATTACATTGGCTACAGAGGGAGTTTCGGACTTCACTCCCTCCTCGGTCACTCTTGGTTCTGAAGACACTGCCTCGGAATCAGGCAGTACAAATTGTGACAAGGCAGAGACAGCGGAAACAAAGAAGGAAAATCAAGTTGACGGTGTAAGCCAAAACAAAAAGGCTTACGCGTCAGTGGTTAAAGGCAATAGAAACGTTTCCAATGGGAAACGCCTCCATTTCGTTAAAGAAAGTAGTCAGGATGGACCGGTGGAACTAGCTAGAGCCGACATCGACGACCTCACTGAAACATGGGGTTACCTACTGATTGGCTACTTTGCAGGAATTTTCCCGGGAAACATAGCTCTTATAAAGCTATGTAGATCGTGGGGGGTTACATACAGGTTCACGGTACACGCTTCAGGTTGGATCGTATTCAAATTCAACACCGAGGCAGAAAAAGAAAAAGTTATGGCCAATGGGCCACATTTTGTTTACAGCACCCCCCTTCTGTTGAAGGACATTCCACACTGTTTTACTTTTGATAGGGAGGAAATATGTACAGTACCTATTTGGGTACGGCTACCGTCTCTACCGCTTGAACTCTGGAATGAAACGGCTTTGAGTCGCATCCTCTCACGGATTGGGAGGCCAATTGGGACCGATAAGCTCACGAATGACAAAGGCCAAACCTCTTATGCTCGTGCTCTTGTGGAGATAGACCTCTCAAAGGAGGTAGTTCATTCTGTTGAACTAAAGCTTTGGGATGATACACACATAGACCAAGAAATTATTTATGAGAAGAGGCCAGGTTATTGTGTTGAGTGCAAGCAAATCGGGCACTATACGGATGGGTGCGAGAAGCACAGAGCCGAAGTTAAGAGACGCACGCAAGGTAAAGGTGTAATACACACCCCCAATGCCACGGCAAAAGGGGTGCACACCTACCTAACTAAGTTAGGACAGGAACATGGCCGTGCTATTAGCAGAACTGATGGCCAGCCCTCGGCGGTGCAAACCGGGGCTGGTAAAGGTCGGAAAATAATTAGGAAACAAGATGGAATAAGCAAGGGAAAGGCCCAGGCTGCAGACACGCCTATTAGTAGGGAGAGCATGCCTACGGGTGTGCAACTGAAGGCCAGTCTTCCGGATACAAACCGGGGCTGGCAAAGGTAGGACTTTAGGAAACATAGAGAACGGTGGCCAGCCCTCGGGGTCGCAGACCGGTGTTGGCACGGGTCGGACTCTTGACACTCCGCCTATGGATGGTCAACCCGCGGGGATTCAGACCGGGGTTGACAAAGGTCGGATATTAGAGAAGAAGGATAAGACGACGAGTGAAACTTGCAAGGTCACGGATGACCAGTCTTCGGGGCCACAAACCGAGGATGGTAAAGGTGGGAGTATCAAGGATACGGCAAAGGAGCAAATCTTTGCGCCCCAAACCGTACGACTAAAAGGTACAGGAGGGCGCACCGCATCGCATGACCACAGTGCCATTAGCCCGGCTGTGAAGCAGTCAGCCATATTTACAAAACTTGCGGCTATGCATGGCAACATTGGGGAGGAAAATGAAATAGACCAAAAGGCAAGGACCTCACTAGAAATAGCTATGGCACAAGGTGCTGGACAAGACGGGAGTTCATCGGGAGGCCAGCCTACGGGGATACAGACCGCGGCTGGCAAAGGTCGGACAAAACTAGCAGCCCAACCCGTCGACCACACGGCAAGGGAGGGGAAAGGCGGGAACCACGACCAAGAGAGTAAGGATACTCCGGATGTGGAGGGTTTCATGGAGGTGAAGAGAAAGGGGAAGCTAAAAGGTATTGGTAGCCAAAATCTCCCCTTCCCCCGAGCGAGAATGACGACCCTTACTTCCAAAAAGAAGGGTCAAAACAATGACGCCCACCCGACCGCAAACACCGAAGATAGCATGAAGGGGACTATCCCCCTTCCGTTATCTAAATGATTATCGCCTCTTGGAACATAAGGGGCTGCACAAGTCCTCAAAGCAAAAGGAGATCAGCTCCATAGTGCACGGTGAGAATATTGATGTTTTTGGCATTCGGAATCAAAGCTTAACCACTCTTCCCTTCAACGTTTTTGGGCTTCCAAATTCAAGAATTGGGAGGTTTTGGACAACTTTGGGCATCACCGGCGGGGGAGAATCTTTATTATTTATAACCCCGCAAAGGTCAAGCTCCAGATATCGGATATCAACCCGTTGAGCTATCCTCTGCGGCATCACTTGTCGGATTTCCTCACGATTATTTTATGCCACATTCGTCTACGGGTTTTATTCTACGGTAACTCGACGAGGCCTATGGGATAAACTACGGGACTACGGGACTTATATCTCGCAACCTTGGATAGTTCTTGGGGATTTCAACACGGTGATGAGGGAAGAGGAAAGATACAACATGGCTCCTATTGGCAATTACGAGATGAAAGACGTCATTGAATGTTGTAACGATTTGGGACTCTCGGATATGAACTCTACAGGTTGTGAGTTCACATTCAACAGGGACAACAAATTTAGCAAGCTGGACAGGGCTCTCATCAATGGAGTTTGGTTGCAGGAGGGATGGTATGGCAATGCACATTTCCGTCGGCCCGGGCCCTTCTCGGACCATACGCCGTGCATTGTCTCTATTTTGGATCCACCAAGGCCGAAGAACAAACCTTTTAAATTCCTGAATATGTGGACTGCACATGCGGAATTTGGAAATATTATTGCGGATACTTGGAGTAGGGACATTCCAGGCACTGCCCAATTTACTTTGTGTCGTCACCTGTATAGTCTCAAAAGACCTTTGAGGTACCTCAACGCAATGGATTTCTCCCATATCTCAATGAGGGTCAAAAGAGCAAAAGAGGAGCTTGATATAGCGCAACAGGAAGCTTTGGATAACCCGCACTTGGTTCATCTGCATGCTAAAGTTACGGAGCTCAGGCACAACTCTAATGCCCTTATTGAGGCAGAAATGAGTTATCTTCGACAGCTTGCCAAATGTGAGCACCTTAAACTTAGTGACAGGTGCACCAAGTTCTTCCACGCCATGGTCAAGAGCAACTCAAAGAGAAACTTTATTGCGGCGACGGAAAAGAGGGATGGCTCACAGACGACCTCTATTGACCAAGTTGCCGAGGAATTCATATCACATTATAAAGGACTTCTTGGAACTAGGGAGGATTGTGAGCCGATTGACGTTGGGGTCGTTGCTTCAGGCAAGTGCCTCTCGGTGGAACAAGGTGAAGACCTTGTACGCACTGTCACGGATGCAGAGATCAAAGGAGCTCTCTTCGGTATTGGCGAGGACAAAGCACCTGGCCCGGATGGATTCTCATCGGGTTTCTTCAAGAAGGCCTGGAATATTGTGGGTAAGGATTTTTGTGATGCGGTAAAGGAATTCTTCCAATCCGGCAAGCTTCTCAAGCAGGTCAACCACACCACCATTGCCCTTGTCCCGAAAGCTTCGCACTGTCCAACAGTGGGAGACTTCAGGCCTATCTCATGTTGCAATATTTTGTACAAGGTTATCACCAAGATTATTGCCTCGCGACTAGAATCGGTCCTTCCGGATATTATAGACCCGGCGCAATCAGCGTTTGTTCAAGGGAGGAGTATGACTGACAACATACACCTCGCTCAGGAGCTTCTCAGGAGTTACAACCACAAGAGAATATCGAGCAGATGCATGCTAAAGGTGGATCTCCGGAAGGCTTTTGACTCGGTTAATTGGGAGTTCCTCACGGCCGTCTTGATTAGTTTAAACTTCCCGGAAAAGTTAGTAGCATGGATCATGGAATGTGTATCTACGGCATCCTACTCCATCTCTATTAATGGGAGCTTGTATGGGCACTTCAAGGGCCGCAAAGGTTTGAGGCAGGGGGACCCTATTTCCCCTACGCTATTTGTTATTTGCCTAGAGTATCTTTCGAGGTTGCTTAAAGAGACTACCAGGCGGGAGACCTTTAACTTTCATCCGAAGTGTGGAAACCTGAGGATCACACACCTGGCCTTCGCGGATGATCTTCTTCTCATGTCAAGAGGAGACGGCCATTCTGTCCAGAAAATAATGAATTGTTTAAGGAAATTCCAGAATTGCTCGGGCCTCAACTCCAATGCTCTCAAATCCAACATCTATATGGCGGGTGTTGAGGATCAAATCTCCGAGGATATAAGACGGATCACAAATTTTGATGCAGGAACCATGCCTTTCCGCTACCTTGGTATCCCTCTTGCGGCGGAAAAGCTGAAGTTAGTACATTATGACCCGTTCTTGAGCAAAATTTCGGGATACACTACAGCATGGATGGGTACTACCCTTTCTTATGCAGGAAGACTGGAGCTTATCAAATCGGTCCTGCAAGGGGTCGAGTGTTTTTGGCTCTCTATCCTTCCCGTTCCTGGCATGGTTTGCGAAAAGGTAACGGGCCTTTGCCGATCCTTCCTTTGGCGTTCAAAGCACCCTACTGTGGCTTGGAAGGACTGTACAAAGCCCAAAGCCGAAGGAGGACTGGGCATTAGAGATCTCAAGGCTTGGAACTACTCACTTCTTTCCAAATGTCTATGGAACATCCACCAGAAGAAGGACTCCCTCTGGATCAGGTGGATCAACCATAAATACCTGAGCAGTGCAGATAATATTTGGACTTGGAAGGCTAAGAAAGAAGATTCTCCTTTAATCAAGAGGCTGCTAGACATCCGCGACATCATCCTCTCCAGAGAAGGATCTCCTGAGCTTGCAGTCACAACTATGACAATGTGGCATGCAGATAGGTCTGGTGGCACGCTGAGTGCATATGACTATTTCAGGCCGAAAGGCCAACTAATACTGTGGGCAAAGGATGTCTGGAATGCTTGTATTATCCCCAAGCAATCTTTCATCTTATGGCTATGTGCTAGAAAGAGACTACGCACCAAGGATAGAATGGCCCACATGGACATCGACAGACTATGCTCACTTTGTGGACAATCGGATGAATCTCTTGCACATCTTTTCTTTACTTGCCCGGTGAGTAGGTACATTTGGACGAGTATAAGGAGCTGGCTAGGGATCACTAGGGCTATGACTACCATTGACAGTGCGTTAAAATACATCAAGAAGGAAGGGTGTGGTACAGGATGGCAAGCAAAAGCCAAGCGTATAGCGCTCGCCGCTACGGTATACCACATCTGGAATGAGCGGAATAAGGTTATATTCGATGGGTCTAGATTAGATAAAAGGGCTCTCCTCTTCAAAATCAAGACGAATATCTACAAAATCTTATTTGCTCTTTTCCCGCAATTTTTGGATAACTTTGTATCATTAGCCAATGGTTAGCGGGCATAACCTTTGGCCGTGAAGAAAACCTCTAGACTACCCGACTTGTGGGACTAGCTAGAGTCTCCCGACCACCCGGGGTGTGGGATTGGCGAGAGTATGTTACGCATTGTATCCCGTGATGGCCTGGTTTGTGGGTTGCACGGGAATATCAGTGATTAAGCTAGATACCGAGACAGCAACGCCCAGCAGCATACGTGACGAGGGTGGGTTTTTGCCCATGACCGAATAGGTACTCTTCCCTTGACGTGGGTTTATCCCATAGGGTTTACCACGGCAAGGGTTTAAGGAGGCCCACGGCTGCAACCCTGTGCCTTGGCACAAGGGGCTGTCTTTGGATTTAGGGCTGGGGACCTTACCCCCTCATTTCCTACATTTCATTTTTGGTGCTCTTGACTCCCCGATATGTGGGGCTAGCTTGAGCTTCTGCTGCTGACGAGCCGAATCTACAGCTGATCTGCCTAGCAGGGACGCTATAGATTTACATCGTCACTATGATTGTGGGTACACCCACACACACTGTACATTTGAGGACTTTAATATACATTTACCTTTCATAAAAAAAAAAAAAAAGAATTTCACAGCCTAAAATATATTGTCCAAAAGAGCCAAGGAACGAATTAAAAAGCTCAACAAACTGAATAACAAAAGGATACACCTTACCTGCAGTGCTATTTGTTGCTGAGCATGCATTAATACACTCTCCTGCTCTGGCTTAGGCTGTAAAGTACCCTGACTTGCACGTCTGACAGTAAGAGTTTTATCACCCATCTTAATCCCATTAAGAGCTGCACAGGCAATATCTGTAACTGACACATCAGAGTAGACACAAAAGGCATAACCTTTTGAGTTTCCAGTTTCTTTATCTTTGACCGGATTAAACCCCCGAAGAGGGCCAAAGGACTCCAGCAACTCCCTAATCTGAGCTTCAGTGAAATAGTATGGCAGGCCTCCCACAAAAATACAGTCAGGACCTTCAAGCCCACCAGTGGATCCTGGTGACAATCCCACTGCAGCAAGGTTAAGGTTTGGATTTGGTTGGCTCGGACCAAGAGTTGCAGCCAGATAGGGGTTATAGTCAGTCGGTCTTCGGACCTTAACTTGTGTTCCCTAAAGCCCCAAAGAGACGTTATTAGTACAAATTTGAGTTTTCTCCAATGTGAGCTAAATATAGTCCAAGGGTGAAAATAATTATTCCCAAAGCTAGTACTTATAAAATAAGTCCTACATATGCAAAAGAATTAACCACTAAAGGGCAGCCCGGCGCACTAACCTCCCGCTATGCGCGGGGTCCGGGGAAGGGATGGACCACAAGGGTCTATTGTACGCAGTCTTAACTCACATCACATTTCTGCAAGAGGTTGTTTCCACGGCTTGAACACATGACCCCCTGGTCATATGGCAGCAACTTTACGAGTTATTTCAAGGCTTCCCTTCAAAAGAATTAACCTCTATTAAGTAGAGGTGGCCAGTGGGCCGGGCTCGGGTCGGCGGGCCGGGTCTGTCAGGGCGGGACGGGCGAAGGGGTCAGGTCTGGCGGGCTCTGGCGGGGTCGAGTCTGGCAGGACTTGCTCCAGTCCCGTCCCGATCCCGTCGGAATCGGGGCGGGGCGGGTTCCGGCGGGTATTCCTTTTCTTTTTTTTAATATGTATAAAAAAAAACTCAATAAACAAGACAAGATAGTGTAATAAAAACATCCCAATGCTGTTTTTGTGCCTCTTATATTATTTAATAGACATATGATTTTTTTGTAATACAAATACATTGTCGAAATTGCAACTTTGTGGTGTTGTCCAAAAATTGCAAATTACATAATAAAATTGCAATTAAAAAACTTACATTCTCAAAAAAACCTGTTCTAATTGCTTGATAATTTCCTGTGGTTCTTCGGTTGGAATTGGTATTTGTTGGTCAAATTGTTCCACTTCGCTTCCACCACCTTCGGATAAGATTTCGTTGTAATTTTCGTCGTCTTCTTCGTTGATCTCCGGTTGACCGCACCTTCTCCGCTCCGCTCGTATCCAATCTCTGAATAATACTGCAGTTTTCAAGCTGTCTCCGGCTAATGAGTGTCTGTGGTCTCCTATTTGATATCTGCCGGCAGAAAAAACGTTTTCGACGCAGTTGATGACGCTTGAATGTTCAAAACATCTCGGGCCATCAATGAAAGTGTCGGAAAGGTCTTCTCATTCCCCTCCGTATTTCAAACAAGTCTTCATGTCCATCTTCATTGATAACTTCTTGGTACGGTAGAACCCTGCAAAACAAAAATATTCAACTCGCTAATTTGGTTAGTAGTAGAGGTACGGCCGCACATTCTATTTCTGAGGCTTTCAATACTAGCTGCAGAAACATGTCTTTTGTGAGGTTGTGTTGAAGATGAAAAAGATGGTATAGAAGCCGGTAAGTTACTAGCATTTTCTTGTTGATAAAACATATATATTTTTTTGCATTGGTGTTCTACGCTAGACAACACTTCTTTAGTTTGTTCAATAGGTGGTGAGTGATTTAGATTTTTGGGACTTGGAGGTGATAGTACTTCTATACAATTGTAAATAATTTCAATTGGTGATTTAGTACCGTCTATTTTAATAGTCGAATTTAATACAGAATCAATAATATAAATAGTGGGAATAGGAATAAATTATTTTTTTATTTTGATAAACATTTTTTTAATAGATGCCATATAAGCTGATTTTTCCATATATTCACCAAGTAATAAAAATATTAGAGTTATATAAAACAACATAGTTGAAATAGTAGGATAATATATACCGAAAAATTCTTTTGTTGCTTGAAAAAATTTCTCTAAAGATACAATAAGTTCAAAAAAATTTATCCAATCACTATCTACAATCATATCAGCTGAATTTTGATTATGAGAGTTAAAAAATAAAGTTATAGATTTTCTATAGTCATAAGCAACAAGTAGTTGCTCGTATAAAGAATTCCACCTAGTGGATACTTCTTGTGAAATTTTTCTAAAAGGTAGTCTACAATCGTGACAAGTTTTTTAATATTCTTTTCTTCGTTGTACTTTATTACTTTTAAAAATAAAGTTTATAGCAAATTGTATTTTACTAAGAATGTCTTCAAAAAGTGATAGACCATCCTTTACAATTAAGTTATATATATGGCACGCGCATTTTATATGAAAATGATCTGGAAAAGATGGAGTTAAACTATTTTTTAAAATTGTAATTGCGTAATTGTTAGAAGAAGCGTTATCTAATGTAATAGTCATAATTTTATCGGTTATTCCGTAATAATGGCACACTTGATAAATATTATCTGCAATAAAAGTACCAGTGTGCCTATCATCTATATATCTATACGCTAAGATACGTTTTTGCATAGACCATTTAGATTTACGTTTTTGCATAGACAATTTATAATCTATCCAATGACAAATTACAGTTAAATAATCATGGCCGTTAGTACTACGACCTATATCAGACGTGATAGATACTTTGCCATTAAAATGATATAATGAATAACGTAAATATTGTTGATATTCATGCGCGAATTTAAATACATCTTTCTTAACAGTTGATCTAGGAAAACCGTTAAAAGCATGATTATATATATCTCTAATGTAATGAATAAAACCGGGAGATGAAGGAAATGAAAAAGGCAAACACTCCACAACAACTAATTTTGATATTGCTTTCCTATCTCTATGTTTATTGTATTTAGGGCCTACAATTCCCCCGTCATAGGGTTAATTTGACCATGTACTTGGTCCGGAACAGTATCAATATGTGAACCTTGTCCTGATGGAGCGGGCGTTTGCGCACCCGATTTTGAAGCCTGGTATTGGACATACCTAACTGGATGAGCACTTACTACGTGTCTAATTAAACCCTCGTCCCACCGTGACCTTTTCTAGTTTTAAATTTTAAAATATTTTTACAAATTTTACATCTAACTACTTGATTCTCTACGTCCCTATCAAAAAATGTCCATGCATCTGATTTTAATGGTCGTTTTGTTGGACTTCATCTCATAATAGGGGGAATAGGAGGTATTTCAGTTGAAGGTGCACTAGTGGGTGTGTTGTCATCAACATTAGTGGGTGTATCATCGTCTAAATTAAAGTCTTCTTGAGTTCCAGAAAATAGCTTCTCGTCTAAATCTAATGGTATTGTAGGAAAATGTTGAGTATCAACAAAATCATCCAGTGTAGGAATAAGATGACTAGAAGAAGTACCCTTGCCCTGGTTGCCCTTACTAGAAGAAGCACCCTAACCCTTAAACATACCTCTTAATCCTTCCATTTTAATTATGATAATAAATAATTAAAGATAATAAAATTAAGTGCGCTAAATAAAATA
Organism: Anisodus tanguticus; assembly: GCA_034509755.1. NCBI lineage: Eukaryota > Viridiplantae > Streptophyta > Magnoliopsida > Solanales > Solanaceae > Anisodus > Anisodus tanguticus. The sequence goes on from CM067558.1 coordinate 2,702,735, forward strand.
AACAGACAATAATAATTTAATGAAGGAACGAATGTACCAAACGCCGACGTAACGTCGACGTGTAATCGAGAGGTTGAAAATTGAATTGCTCGATGGAAGATCCTCAAGCTAGTTGTCAACTTCACTCCCAATTCCCAAATGAATAAATAAAATTGAATATTTAGTAAACAATGTAGACTTGTAGAGAGATATATTGAGACATTAGAGAAATTGTAGGAAGATTTGTGAGAGATGAAGAGAAAATGAGTTATTTATAGTTGAAAAATTGGGTTAAAGTGTAAATATAATAATTTATGGGTTAAAAATAAATATTAAGGGGTAGGGGGGGTTGGGGGAGGGAGGAGGCCTAAAATGGCCGTTGCCCAACGGCCAAAATCTAAAATGGCCGTTGGTGCAACGGTTATATTTGCAAAGGGGGAGCTCTCGGGCGGGCTCGGGTTTGGCGGGCATGGGGCGGGCTCGGGTCTGGCCGGACGAGACATTGTCCCGTCCCGAGTTCGAGTCCCGCTACCGTTTTTTTATTTTACGCGGGGTCGGGGTCGGGGCAGGACCGGGTCGGGGCAGGACCAGCATCATACATGCCTCAGACGAGGATAAAGGGTGTAAAATCAACTCCCAAATTATAACAAATACCAGCCTATACGTGAATCCAGGCCAATCTTTCACATTCTGTTTTTGCAGGTGATTCAGGAACCTTCAGAATATAAACTGATTCCCTTAACTAGAAAGAATTACCTCAAAGATAATGCCATCCAAGGCCATGGCATTGCTGGCCTCCTCCACTAATCTCATCTCAACGAAAGCAAACTTTTTCTCATGGTTTATATAAACATTAACGACAGCATCTCCTGGAAAACACAGAAAAATTAAAGCATCCAAGAATGGGTACTGCATAGTTGCTTAAGATTCAATGTAACTGACCTGGACCGGCAGTGTTTCCACCAATTGCCGACATAACATGATTGAAATACGTAGCCACTGACTGCACAGTGATAAAATATTATCAGTAGACAGATTATCTACAGCCCAAACAAGTGAAATGTGTCTAAGGGTTTCTATGTTATGCAGGCAGAGGAAACAAGATGAAGTCTGATCCACCCATTCTAGGATCTCATTTGTAAGTTCAAAATTTATTGAACATGTGGTTTACTAGTTCTAAAGATTATTTCCCCACTTTATAGAAAGTTGCAAACCTTCAATATAAGAATAGATTAATGTTAGAAATAAGTCAAACCCTAATTTGAGGTATATAAAGTATATTTTCTACCATCTCTATTTTATATCCTCACTAGTTTCCGTCAAACAAATGTTTTCCTCTCGCGTGGCTAGTATATTCCTTGAATATACCTTCTATATAGTTTCTTCTTCTTCTTCTTTTTTTGAGAAGGACCTTCCATATAGTTTCTTTGCTTTCATACTGTGGGATTCAGGCGTAATTGTTGGTGTTGATGTTTTTTCCGGCTGTTTGTATTTGTTGGTGAACATTTTGGCACTGTAAAGATTTGATATTTCTGCGGTAAATGACCTAAATGCAATCTCCTGCATTAGAGATTCATTAAAAGGTCAGAAAGCATCGCTCAATTTTGTTTTCTAGGACAAAATTGAGACGTTAATAAAATGACATTATAGATGCTTATCCAGAGAATGCTTGAATCATGATATCAATTATCACATGAATTACAAATTCATTACTTAATTTGACAACTGAAGCAATTTCTCGATTTGGCACTGATATCATTTGGGAAATTGAGACAGGCAAGTCTAGCAAAATTTAAACTGAAACTACAAGGGCTATTCGACTGAAAATGAAAGCAAGCCTCTAGCCTATGAAATTCAAGGCCCCCTCAGCGAATCTAAGAAAATGTCAAAATGCTTGAACTGAGATGCAAGATTGAGACATGGATAGACCTAAATGAGTTATGAAGAAGGGATGACTAATGAAGGAACATGAGTAAAAATGATATGAAAACCACCAGCAGACTAATAAACAAAGATAACTCTATGATATAGGCCAGGCTAATTATTAGTAAAATAATCAAAACATCAGAACTAGAAAGGATGAAAAATATTACCTGTTCATTTGCAGTCGGAGGAAGTCCACGAACATAAACTCGCCTTGCATGCCTAGTTGCCTGAGAAATAAGAGAATCCGCCAAATGTTTTTTTCCAAAAAGAATTTTCACAAATAAATTCTGATACTAAAATATTTGCTCACGTCTATTGAAATAACCCTTCACTTCAAACTTTAGGCCAAATGTGAAATTTAGAAAGCATGAGTGTTGCACCCTATTTTACACAGGTTAAACAAAGTATAGCTTATGGGACTCTAAGAAGGTTATATAGAGTAAAGAGTTACCTAGCATTTAAGGTATACTAAGGTACTTATAAATTATTGATATATGTAACTCAACCAATGTTCAGCGAAAACAAGTGAGATTCCAGGTGATGTTCAAATTATCACAAAAGGAAGAGGTTAGGCATCCGCTAAAGTGCGGTTTCCCATTGGACCTAATTTGATTATATGAGGGATTGTCTAACAAATGTTAGTTAGTATTTACAATTATTTTTAAAAAAAATAGTGCAAAAGAATAATAAATAAGAATGGGATGTAGTACAAATAACGAGTATTTTGTATAAGATATGTAAAACTGAAGCCCCTTTTGTCCAATACCATGGGCTCCCCAAAACCATGTGCTCAATAGCATGGGCTTGAGAGCCCATGGTATTGAGCACATGGTTTTGGGGAGCCCATGGTATTGTGCCCATGATCTTAGACAAAAAACATGTCTACCCCACAAAGGTAAGGTAAGGTATGCGTAGATCCTATCATACACAGACCTCACTTCGGGATCACATTGGGTATGTTGTTGTTGATATTGGACAAAAGGGGGTTTAGTTTTGTGTAAAAATAGAGAGGGGGTCTTCCATTTTTTATCAAGACTTGTAAACACAAGCATTTCTTTCCCTCTCTACACTCTACATTTTTCTTTTCATTTTCACAAAAAGACTAGCAAGACTAGCACTTTTTTCTTGTCTTTATAATTTATTAATACATTGCCTTTACATTTAGTCATACATTGAATTTACATTTTTTAACTCATACAATGCCTTTACATTCACTCATACATTGTCTTTATATTTATTCATATACTTTGTCTCTACATTTCCTTTATATATTGTGTCTACGTTTTTTTACGTTTGGATACATTTTCTTTACCCTTGTATATTGTTTTTTTGATAAATCTACCCTTGTATTTATTTTCTTTACACATGCAAGCATTTTTGTTTACCCTTTTGTCAATACCGTCACTCTACATACCCATTTTATTCTCTCTACACACTTTCCTCTTTACATTTTCTCTACACTATATTTACATGTATTTTCTTCACATTCTAATATTTTTACACACTTTTACATTTACATATATATATATATATATTACATACTATATGAACATGTTATATATATATAAATATACATGCATTGTACACAACTAACAAAAAATGGAACCTTTTATCGAAATGGTGTTCTTTGCGGGACAAATCCAACAAATGGGTTTATCAAAATTTTCATAACCTAAATGGAGAAAATCAAGCCTCCTAGAGCACCTTCATTTGCAACTTTCACTTCTAAAAACAGACAACATGTTAAATATGTTTACACTGAAGATGTTCTACTAGCCATGAGCTTTTGGTGAATATTTTAGATTTAGGAGAAAGGCTCATCTATCCTGAAGCACCTTCAGTGTATCTTTTAAGATTCAAAGAATATGAAAAAGTACATTTTCATGTTGTGAGGTGACGATTGAGGCAGCTTTTCCAGATCCTAAAGGCTATGACTTCTAAGGCACCTTTAGCCAAATTACAAAGACGTTATTCCATTAAAGAACATTCTCCCTAAATGATAATATCTCCCTCTTTTACATATTTTATTTCAAAACAATCAAATCACAAGTCCATTTTTTTAATTCATTTAAATTCAAATTCTTTGACGTTTAGTTGTTAATACATATTTCTTACACCTTTAGGTATCAACACAATATTTCACATATTTTATTTATTTACCTCATCTCACATATCTTATGCTCATACTTTTTACATCTTATTCTTCTTAATTATTCTTTTGCACGAATTCTTTTTAAAACAATTATAACTACTAACTACTCCCTCCGTCCCAATTTATATGAAGGTGTTTGACTTGGCACAAAGTTTAAGAAAGAAATGAACACTTTTGAAACTTGTGGTCTAAAATGAGTTATAGATATTTGTGTGACTATAAATAATTTCATTAAGAGTAAAATGGATATTTTAAAGTTAAATTGTTACTAAATATAGAAAGATATCATTCTTTTTGGGATTGACTAAAAAGAAAAGAGTGTCATATAAATTGGGACAGAGGGAGTAACATTTTTTACACAATTCCTCATATAATCATATTAGGTCCAACCGGGAACCGCACTTTAGCGGATCCTAAAGGGTGCCTAGCCCCTTCCCTTTAGGATAATTTGAACTCTCACCTAGAATCTCACTTGTCTCACTTGTTTTAGCAGAACATTTTTTAGTCACATATATCAATAATTTATAGATACCATAGTACACCTTAAGTGCTAGGTGGTAAAACTCTACTCTATTTAACCTTGTTAAGAGTCTCATAAGTTGTACTTTGTTTAATCGGTGTAAAATAGGGTGCAACAATGACATCTAACATTCTCCTTGAATTAGATAAGATGAAACAAAGAAGATTTTGTCACACAACATCTAGAGAAGTCCAAACAAACGCTACAATACCATCCTTCAAGTAACCATTTTGAAATATCATAAATATTAATTAGAGCATCCAATTGAAGCAGAGAGAGAGAGCTACCTAAGAACATCGAACAAAAGGAAGTGGTTGAAGATACAACTAATACCTGCTGAATCATTGCCTGAACTGACATAACAGGAATAGCTCCAAGCTGCCACAAACAAATATAAGTTTAAAATCGTCCAATATTAAGAACCAAATATTGTTGTTCAACAGGGAGAAAATACCGGTCCAGATGCCAAGGGGAACATGTTAGGAAACATTCCAGGAATAGCTGGGGCAGTGCCTGGGAGTTGACCTGCAGAAGTTTCTCATAGGGATAAAAATTTGGACATTTCTTTGTTCACCAATGAGAAGGACCATTGAACATATAAATCTGTTTTTACTTTGGCTGATAATTAGAATAATTTTTTATGTTTCCTCAAATAATTCTTCAGTAAATATTACAAAAGATTCACAACATATTCAGGTATTGGAGAAATTACTTGAAAGCTACCAAACAAAAAATCCCTTGTTGAAGATGAACGAGACCTTTTATTGTCTTCCTTGAACATAAAAGCTAGAGTGGTTGGCTCACACCCATTGTCAGCACAGTGGGGCTACTAGCCCAACGTTGCCTTCTTAGAAGATAAGACATACTAAACAAACAAAACAACACCAAAGACAACAAAAATCAAAAGTTTTCTCAGTTCCGGAGTTATTCACCAAGTAAACAATTGAAATAGAATGTGAACACTCGAGCAATTGAAATAAAATGTGAACAGTCAATCAAGCGACATACCAAAATGAAACCATGCATTTTGATAAGAACTTTCCACACTACATCCAAAGGAGAAAAAAATAACATTTACCAAAATATTGCCAATATAAAAATAAATCGAGCAAGTTAGTATAATCATCTCTATCTCTAGTCCTGCGCCTCTCGGTTCGATCTCTGTGGCGACGATCACGATCTTTTTCCCGATCCCGATCCCTTTCCCTGTCTCTGTCCTTATCACGTCCTTTGTCCCCCTCCCTATCCCTGCTTCTTGAAGACTCCCTTTCGCCCTCATAATCATGGGAAATGTGCTGAAAGATGTAAAATCATTGGAAATGTTTATCAAAAACAAAAGCGATGAAGGGGAGCAAGTAACTAACAGATGATAGAACAATGAAAAGCACATTATTTACTAGTGTCCAACCATCAACTACACAACTCTAATTTATTTCCCAGGAAATCAAAAAATAACAACTCCACTCGAAAGAACAACCATAAAGGAAAACCTAATTATGTGAAGATGACATTCTAGTGAATCCAATATTATACTAATATCATAAGGAACCTGCTGTGTCTGACCTATATAAAGCCTAATTTGCAGGATGAAAAACTAAAACCCATTTCCTAACATTTGCACTGCAACGTATTCATTCTCATGGTGTGCTGTTCTCCTAAGGATGAAAACCATCAACCAACAGTCATGTACACCCATTAATCCGATACAAAAACTAAACAGGTTTAGATGACTCATATAACTTGTACCGTGATCCTAAACAAATCAATTTTCTGTCATGTTCTTGACCATGGAAAAAACACATGCTATTTTGAAGTCCAAGTTACCACACCCTGATACCAGGGGTGACAATAAAAGGAACTTCATCTTAGCTCCGCCTAGTCAGACTTAATTTTGAAAAGAGATTATAACACAAAGTCATCACAACTCACAAGGTAAACACTAAACAATTACTACATGCTAAGGATAATTTTCTACCCAATTGTTTCTTTCTTCACAAATACGAAGAAGATTAAAAAAAAGTGGAGGAGCAATTCATATTAAAATGTGCACTGGTCACAACCAAAATAAAATGTTTCCGTTAAAAAATCTGGCCTAATATTAAGTTGTATTCTAAATAGAAACAGTACCAGACAATTTGCAACTTCATTACTAACAGATTATAATAACATTTAACAGTCACAAAATGTCATCATTTCCTATAGGTCGATCTTATCCTCCTTAAATACCTATACAATATGGTTACGGAAAAAAAATCAAAAGCTTCATCACACCTTAGAGCTTGATCTTCTCTTCCTCGAGCTATGTTCTTCTTCTCCGTTATCCGCACCAGCTATTTCGTTCTCACAACCAGTATGACTAGGAGTGAGCTGAGTACGCCCATTTTCACTGGAATCCATAGACGATTTAAAGTAAATCACCCTGAAATTAAGCTATAGGGTATTAGAACCACAAAAACCTTAAGACCTGCTAAAACACATGCAAATTATTTTAAAAAGGCGAGAAAAAAGCACTTCAATGATAATGCGTTCATCAGTTCTACGTTCTATCGTGGTTTTCGCAATTCAATCCGTACGAATTCCTAGGATATGATACATTATATCATCAATGTAAAACTTGTGAATTGACATTTCTCTCGAAAAATGTAAATTTCAAAAATTTCGATGATTTAGAGTAAAACACCTGAAATTAAGCAAAAATGTTTTAGGACCTAAGACCTTCTAAAACACATAGGACTTATTCAAAAAAATGAGAAAGAAGCACTTCAATGATGATGCGTTCATCTCTTCTAAGTTCTATCCTGATAATTCATAATTCAGTTGGCGTGGATTCCTAGGATACGATATGTTATATCAAGGCAAAACTTGAGAATAACATTTCTCTAAGAAAAACATGTAAATATCGATACATTTCCACTGATTATATAGTTACACTATCACAAGTCATAGAACAGAATATAATGTGTATATGTACGTGTGTGTGTATATAGAGAGAGAAATAATGCACCTGAAATTAAGCTAAAACTTGATAATTCATAATTCAGTTGGCGCGGATTCCTATGATACGATTTATTATATCCAAAACAAAACTTGAGAATAACATTTCTCTTAGAAAATGTAAATATCGATAAATTTCTACTGATTATATAGTTGCACTCTCACAATTTGTATATGTACGTGCATATATAGACAGAGAGATATAGAATGGAACAAACCGGCCAACAATTTGAAGTGCTCCGGCAAGGTGAACGAAGAACTGCTCGGCGATCGGCTACGCTGCTAGGGTTTGTGAACGTGTAGGAGAAAACAAAGTGACGGCGTTTTATAAAATGGGCCGGTTTGGGCTGTGTAAATGGGTCTTAGGCCTAATTTGTTCTAAATCTTAATCATTCAGATTCAACCCATTAAATATATTTATTTTAAAGGGCTTCATTCATTAAGTTCATCTATTTTGTTTTCTTATAAAACCTCTTAATGTGTCTAAATAAAACAGATCTGTAACAGAATCTGAACGCAATTCAAACTCATTTAAAATAATCTTTTTTTTTACAAAACCTTTTACGATTTCTCTTCTCATCAAAATTTTCACGTCTCTAGCTATCTTTTCGCAACCAAACATTATCAAGAACTCTTGTTGCCGCAAATATTAATTGACTAACTATAACAACAAAAATATTTCTTGAATTTTTTAAAATTTGTCAAAAAAAATATTTGAAATCTTATGTATCTTTACCCAGTTCATTGTCTATTTTGCACCAGAAAAATTAAACATGAGGAATCCATCTTCTCAATAAAATCACCACCTTCATTTTTCTATCTTTGAAAGATCGCATTAGCTCTATAATTTAATGTTTCTCGAGACAAATAACAATGAATTGAAAAAAATATGTGAATATTACGTAACCCTCTAATCAAAATTGAAACTAAATTCATAATACCAAGCTTCAAAAATCAACAGAGAACACTTATAAATTGTGTCAAGCATTGAAAAGTTTCATTCTTTTTATCTTATTTTAACAAAGTTTTTTACTAGAAAACATCTTGTAGAATTCAGTCATAACAACTCTCTTTGAATCACTTTCAATTGATAGAGAAAGGTTTACCATTTTAATAACAAGCACAAATTTTTAAAAAATTCATATTACCTTATAATTTTTTATATTGATGAATAAATTTTATTTGCATTTCAGATAGTTCAAATTATATATTTATAGAAAAGAAAAAAGGAAATTGTTCAAATTTTTGTCAAATATAAATATTCAAAAAATTAATTTCTATCAAAAAACAAATTTATTTTGCGGAGATGAAAATTTTATAATATTTTATAGATATTGTGCTTAATACCATATGCACATTCAGATATTAAAAACAAACAATCTTAATCATTCAGTATTCAGATCTAGAGACTAACATCTTAATATTCAGATTCAGACAACTACAACTTAATGCACATCTTAATATTCATATGTGTATTCAGATTCAGACGTCTTAATCTTAATGAAAACAAATGAGCCCTTAAAATTAGATATCAAGTAAATGTAGTGGGTTTGGGTCGTCATTATTTGCTATTGGGCTACTAAAGGAACATGCAACTGTGGCCCATCAAAAACGTTAAATATTGTAAGGCAATTCGCACGATTGCCCCTATTTTATGGTGGTCTTCAAGTATTGCCCCTCAAATTGATAGTCTTTGATTTTTGTCCTTCGCTTAAAAATTTGATCAAAAATACCATTGAGGTTGTGAGTTCGAAACTCAGCAGAGTCACAAGATTTCATTAGAAAATATGTCTATTATGTCAAAGTTGTATAGAAATTATGTTTTAATGAGCATAGTTTCTATATAATTATGCCTTTGAAAATACCTCTGAGGTTGTGGGTTCGAATTCCAGCAGAGTCAAAAAGAAAAAAACCGCAAGGCAAAATTTAATAGAAATTATGTCTATTCAACCAAAGTTGTATAGAGATTATGCCTTAAGGGGCATAGTTTCTAGTAGGGTTGTCCAACAGAGCGGGGCGGGTCCCGACGGGACAGAGGGAAGGGTCGGGATCTGGTCTTCGGCGGGACTGGCGGGCCGGGCTTAGCGGGACAGGCAGATGTCCCGGCCCATCCCACATCCCGCTGGAATGGGGTCGGGTCGGGGTGGGGCGGGGTTGAGATTAGGAATTTTTTTGGCACTTAATTTTAAAAAATAATATATATATATATATATATATATATATATATATATATATAAACACTTCAATAATTGAACAAGATAGTGTAATAAAAACATCTCAAGGCTGTTTTTGTGCCTCTTATATTATTTAATAGAAATATGACTTTTTTGTAATACAATTTCAAAATTTGCAAATCATATAGTAAATTGCAATTAAAAAAATTACATAGTTAACCATATTTTTTCGAATTTCCTCACAATGTCTTGAGGATCTTTGGTTGAAATTGGAATTTGTCGATCAAATTGTTCGATATCGCTTCATGTTCCCTCGGACAAGATTTCGTTGTAGTTGTAGTCTTCTTCTTCGTTGATCTCCGGTTGACCGCACCTTCTACGCTCTGCTCGAATTCAATATCTAAAAAGAACTACAATCTCCAATGTGTCTCCCGCCAATGAATGTTTGTGCTCTCATATTTGAAATCTTCCAGCAGAAAAAATACTTTCAAACGATGTTGATGACGCTTGAATGTTCAACACATCTCGGGCCATCTTTGCTAGTGTCGGAAATGTGTTCTCATTCTGCGTCCAATATTTCAGCAAGTCTTCATGTCCTTCATCATTGACAATTAATTCGTACGGTACAACACCCTGCAAAACATAAACATCAAATTCGCTAACTTGTGAAGAAGTTGAACCACTAAACATTTTATTTCTAAGGCCTTGAATACTAGCAACAGAAACCGCATGTGTTTTTATAAGGTTGCAGCAAAGTAGTAGAAAATGGTATAGAAGTCGATTGATTATTTGCATTTTGTTGTTGGTAATACATATATACTTGTTTGCATTCAGTGTGTATGCTAGACGTAACTTCTTTTTTAGTTGGTTCTAGGGGTGGCCAACTGGCCGGGATGAGTCGGGGCAGGTTTGGCGGGATCGGGGTGGGACGGGGGGAGGGGCGGGACAAGCGGGATTCGCCGAAGTTCCGTCCCGATTTTGGTCCCGTCCAAAAAGGGTCGGGGCGGGATCGGGCGGGGCGGGATCGGACTGGGGCGGGCCAGGATCGTGTCGAGGACGGGATTTTCCTTTTTTTTTTACACTTAATTTAAAAAATAACATATATATAAACAACTCAATAATTGAACAAAATAGTGTAATAAAAACATCCCAATGCTATTTTTGTGCCTCTTATATTATTTAATAGACATATGATTTTTTTTTTGTAATACAAATACAATTATCAAAATTGCAACTTTGTCGTGTTGTTCAAAAGTTGCAAATGACATAGTAAAATTGCAATTAAAAAAATTACATTTTGAAAAAAACCTATTCTAGTTTCTTTATAATTTCATGTGGTCCTTCGGTTGGAATTGGTATTTATTGGTCAAATTGCTCCACGTCGCTTCCACCACCTTCGGATAAGATGTCGTTGTAGTTTTCGCCTTCTTCGTTGATCTCCGGTTGATTGCATCTTCTCTGCTCCGCTCGTATCCAATCTCTGAATAATACTGCAATCTTCAAGCTGTCTTCGGCTAATGAGTGTATGTGCTCTCCTATTTGATATCTGCAGGCAGAAAAAATGCTTTCAGATGCCGTTGATGAAGCTTGAATGTTCAAAATATCTCGGGCCATCATTGAAAGTGTCGGAAAGATCTTCTCATTCCCCCTCCAGTATTTCAGCAAGTCTTCACGTCATTCTTCACTGAGAACTGCTTGATACGGTACAGAACCCTACAAAACAAAAATATCAAACTCGCTAATCTGGTTAGTAGTGTTACCACCGCACATTTTATTTCAAAGGCTTTCAATACTAGCCGCAGAAACACAATGTCTTTTGTGAGGTTGTGTTGAAAATGAAGAAGATGGTATAGAAGCCGGTAGGTTGCTAGCACTTTCTTGTTGGTAAAACCTATATACTTTTTTTGCATTCGTCTTCTACGCTAGACAACACTTCTTCTTTAGTTTGTTCAATAGGTGGTGAGTGATTTGGATTTTTGGGACTTGGAAGTGGTAGTACTGCTATACAATCATAAATAGTTTCAATAAGTGATTTAGTACCGTCTATTTTAATAGTCGGATTTAATACATCACCAATAATATAAATAGTGGGAATAGGAATAAAATATTTTTTTATTTTGATAAATATTTTTTTAATAGTTGACTTATAAGCTGGTTTATCCATATATTCATTAAGCAGTAAAAATATTAGAGCTATATAAAACAACATAATTGAAATAGTAGGATAATATATACCGAAGAATTCTTTTGTTGCTTGAAATTTTTTTTCTAGAAATACAATAAGTTTGGATTTTTTCCCCAATCGCTATCTACAACCATACCAGCAGAATTTTGATTGCGAGAGTTAAAAAATAAAGTTACAGGTTTTCTATAGTCATAAGCAACAAGTAGTTGCTCGTATAAAGAATTCCACCTAGTGGATACTTCTTGTGAAATTTTTCTAAAAGGTAGTCCACAATCGTGACAAGTTTTTTTATATTCTTTTTTTCATTGTATTCTATTATTTTTTAAAATAAAGTTTATAAAAATTATATTTTACTAAAACTGTCTTCAAAAAGTGATAGACCATCCTTTACAACTAAGTTATATATATGACACACATTTTATATGAAAATGATCTGGAAAAGATGCAGTTAAACTTTTTTTTAAAAATTGTAATAGCATAATTGTTAGAAGAAGCGTTATCTAATGTAATAGTCATAATTTTATCAGTTATTCCGTAATAATCGCACACTTGATAAATATTTTCTGCAATAAAAACACCAGTGTGCCTATCATCTATATATCTATACGCTAAAATATGTTTTTGCATTGACCATTTATAATCTATCCAATGACAGGTTACCGTTAAATAATCATGACTGTTAGTACTACGGCCTATATCAGAAGTGATAGTCACTTAGCCATTAAAATGATATAATGAATAACGTAAATACTGTTGATATTCATGTGCAAATTTAAATACATCTCTCTTAACAGTTGATCTAGGAAAATCGTTAAAAGCAGGATTATACATTTCTCTAATGTAATGAATAAAATCAGGATATGAAGGAAATGAAAAAGGCAAACCCTCCACAACAACTAATTTTGTTATTGCTTCTCTATCTCTATATTTATTGTAATTAGGGCCTACAATTCCCCTCGTCGTGTGGTTAATTTGACCATATACTTGGTCCGGGACAGTATGTGAACCTTGTCTCGATGGAGCAGGCGTTTGTGCACCCGATTTTGAAGCCTCGTATTGGACATACCTAGCTGGATGATCATTTGCTACGTGTCTCATTATAGCCCCCCTTCCCACCGTGACCTTTTCTAGTTTTAAATTTTAAAACATCTTTACAAATTTTACATCTAGCTACTTGATTCTCTACGTCCCTATCAAAAAATATCCATGCATCTGATTTTAATGGTCGTTTTGCTGGACCTCGTCTCATACAAAGGGGAATAAGAGGCATTTCAGTTGAAGGTGCACTAGTGGGTGTGTTGTCATCTACATTAGTGGGTGTATCATCTAGATCATCGTCTAAATTAAAGTCTTCTTGAGTTCCAGAAAATAGCTCCTCGTATAAATCTAATGGTATTGCAGGAAAATGTTCAGTATCAACAAAATCATCTTGTGTAGGAATATGATTCTGTCTAGAAATAGGATGACTAGAAGAAGTACCCTTGCCCTTGTTGCCCCTACTAGAAGAAGTCTGACCCTTACCCTTACCCACAAGCATACGTTTAAATCCTTTTATTATAATTATACTAATAAATAATTAAGGTAAATGAAATTAAATGCGCTAAATAAAATAAACAGACAATAATAATTTAATGAAGGAACGAATGTACCAAACGCCGACGTAACGTCGACGTGCAATCGAGAGATTGGAAATTTAAACTTTGCTCGATGGAAGATCCCCAAGCTAGTTGCCAACTTCACTCCCAAATGAATAAATAAAATTCAATATTTAGTAGACAATGTAGACTTGTAGAGAGATAGATTGAGAGATTGTAAGAAGACTTGTGAGAAAGATGAAGGGAAATGAGGTATTTATAGTTGGAAAATTGGGTTAAAGTGTAAATATAATAATTTATGGGTTAAAATAAATATTAAGGGGTAGGGGGTTGGGGGAGGCCAAAAATGACCGTTGCACAACGGCCAAAATGTAAAATGGTCGTTGGTGCAACAATTATTTGTGCAAAGGGGGAGTTTCGGGCGGGATCGGGTCAGGCTTGGCGGGACTGGGGCGGGCCAGGATGGGTCGGGACGAGCCCATTACCATCCCGGTTCGAGTCCCGGTATCGTATTTTTTTTAAATGTCGGGGTCGGTGCGGGACCGAGGCGGGACCGGGCCGATCCGGCCCACTGACCAGTCTTAATTGGTTCTTCAGTTGGGTCTGTTGGAAGTACTTCTATACAATCATAAATCGTTTCTACAAGTGTTTTACAACCGTCTAGTTTAATAGTCGAATTTAATACAACACCAATAATATAAAAAGTGGGAATAGAAAAAAAAATTAAATTTTATAAACATTTGTTAATAGATGGTGCGTAAGATGGGTTTTCCATATATTCATTAAGTAACAAAAATATTAGAGTTATATAAAATAACATATTTGAAATAGTAGGATAACAAATATCGGAAAATTATTTAGTAGCTTGAAAAAATTCTCTAGAAATCCATTAAGTTCTAAAAAAAAATTACAATCATTATCTACAAGCATATCTCTTGGATTTTTATTATGGGCGTTAAATAATAAAGTTATAGGTTGTCTATAATCGTAAGCAACAAGTAGTTGCTCATACATAGAATTCTGCCTAGTCGAAACTTCTTCTAGAATTTTTCTATAAGGTAATCCACAATCATGACAAGTTTTTTAATACTCTTTGCGTCTTTGTATTTTATTACCTTTAAAAATACAATTTATAGCAAATTGTATTTTATCAAGAATGCTTTCAAAAAGTTTTAGGCCATCTTTTACAAATAAGTTATAAATATGGCACGCACATCTTATATGAAAATGATTAGGAAAATATGAAGTTAATTGAACTTTTAAAAGTCTTATAGCATAATCATTAGAAGTAGCATTATCTAATGTAATAGTCATAATTTTATCAATTATTCCATAATAATCACAAATTTCATTAATATTTTGTGCAATAAAACTTTCAGTGTGCCTATCATCAATATATCTATATGCTAAAATACATTTTTGCATAGACCAATTTTGATCTATCCAATGACATGCTACCGTTAAATAATCATTACCGTTGGTACTACGACCTATGTCAGAAGTGATAGCCATTTTGCCATTAAAATGATACAATGCATAATGTAACTATTACTGATATTCACTCGCAAATTTAAAAACATCCCTTCTAACAGTTGATCTAGAAAAACCATTAAAACATGATTATATGTTTCTCAAATGTAATGAATAAAAATAGGAGAGGAAGGAAATGAAAAAGGCAAACCTTCCACCGCAACTAATTATCTTTGTTTTTAACATATTTAGGACCAAAAATTTCTCCAATCGTCGGGTTAATTTGACCTTGTACTTGGTCGGGGACACTATGTGAACATTATCCCGACTCAGATGGCATTGGCACACCAAATTTTTTAGCCTCGTATTGATTCTACCTAGCTGTGTGCTCGCCTTGTACATGTCTCAATAAACCTCTCATCACACCTTGACCTTTTCTGATTTTAAATTTATACATATTTTTACAAATTTTACATCAAGCTAGTTGAGTCTCTTGGTCCCTATAAAAAAATTCTCATGCAGCTGATTTTAATTTTCGTTGTGTGGGGCCTCGACTCATACTAGGGGGATAAGAGGCATTCCAGTTTCAGTTTGAGGCAGAGACTCAGTCTGAGCCTGAGGTTGAGGTGCACTAGTGGGTGTGTCATCTTGATTATCGTCTAAATTAAAGTTTGGTTCATCTACCTCATCATCTAATGGTATATCATTAAAAAAAGCAGTTTCATCTATATGAGTGAAATCAATGAAATCATCGGGACTAGGAATATGATTACTAGAAGAAGTACCCATGCCCTTGTTACCCCTACTAGAAGAAGCACCCTTACCCTTAAACATACCTCTTAATCATTCCATTTTAATTATGCAAATAAATAATTAAAGATAATGAAATTAAGTGTGATAACTAAAATAAAGTAACAATAATAATTTCAAGAAGGAACGAATGTACCAAACGCTGACGTAATGTCGACGTATAATCGAGGTTGAAAATTAAAACGTTGCTCTATGAATGATCCTCAAGCTAGTTTCCAACTTCACTTTCAATTTTTTAATTTTGACATAAATGAGCAAAAAAATATAATATTTAATAGACAATGTAGAATTGTAGAGAGATAAATTGAGAGATTAGAGAGACGGCAAGAAGATTTGTGAGAAAAATGAAGAGGAAAATGAGATATTTATAGTTGAGAAATAGGGTAAAAGTGTAAATATATTAACTTAGGGATTAAAAATAAATATTAAGGGGGTAGGGGGATTATGGGGTGGGTGGGGGCAAAACTGGCCGTTATAGCCTTTGCAACGGTCAAAATCAAAATTTGGTCGTTGTTGCAACGACTATTTTTGCAAAGGGGGAGGGGGCGGGACGATCTCAGGCCCCGTCCCGAGTTTGAACCCCGACACCGACAATTTTTTTTTGGAGGAATCGGGCTGGGCCGGGTAGTGGGCCGGTCCGAGCCAGGATAAGGCCGACTCGGCCCACTGGACATCCCTAGTTTCTAGGTAACTATGCCTGAAGGCAAAGTTTCATTGACAAATTAAGATTATATCTTGTCCGGCTAGTTAAATAGAAACTATGGTGCAAGGGTCATGATCTCTATATAACTTTGGTCGAATATGTATAATATCTATGAAAATTATGCCTTGCGTTTTTTTTTTTTTTTTTTTTTTTGCCTCTGTTGGAATTCAAACCCAGAATCTCTTATTTAGTAGACCCGTAAATAAAGAATACTTTGACCCATAAATTTTTATTAAATGAAAAATAGGGGTAAAAATTAAAGACCATCGAAAAGAGACGCAAAAATTAAAGATCAGCCCACATGAATAAAATCCATGCAATTTTTTGAATATTATCCAGGATAACCACTTCTCGGAACAATTCTTGAAAATTCGTAAAAGAAGTAGTAGCTGCTTTGATGCAGAAATACCATACATCGTCATGAATTTTGAATTTAAAGAAGTGAAGGATCCACGACACTATCATAATTTTTGAAATTAATGAAACTGTCGTAAATTTCAAACTTAAAAAATGTGAAACATCATTACACTGTCACGGATTTCAAAAGTTGATTACTTTTTAATGACTTCCGAATTTGGAGGCTATTTTTTAATTATAAATCCAAAAAATGGATACAATTGTTGGAAATTTGCTTTTGGTGGGGAGGTGCGTCCACCCGTATTTAATGACTTAAACACTAGGGTTCCGTATGTTGGAGGCTTTGTCTCTTCACACATGCATAATCTACTAAGTGAGTAGATGACCGTAGGGCCAAGAATCATCAAATTTCATTGAGAAATAAAAGAGATATTGGTCCACGAAGTAAGGTGTTTGAGGCATGGAAATATGGTGTGAGACAAATCTATCACATCGGTGGGAAAATGAAGAATTGTTATCTTTATAAGTCTCAAAATTGGCTAAGGGTTTGGGACCCCAAGGGGTAACCCATGTGTTTGAATGAGGGAGGACCTAGATGTGCTTGGGTTCAAGGCTAAGCCCACACGCGCGCCGCCGCCGCCCGTCCGGTCACGGGTCGTGGGCTTCTTCTGATAGACCTCCAAATTGTTTAATATTTATAGTTTGGTCCCTGGAGTTTCTGGAAAGATGAAATTGGGAACGACGGAAGGCAGAAAGTTTCTGCCTTCCGTTTGGGTTGGTTTTTGGAACGTTGCACATTAAATCAGTCATTACTTGGCTGATTAACTCCCTCACTAATGGCCTTAATCAGTCATTACTCCCTCATTAACAACCATTACTTGGAGTCCTTCCCTTATGCTATATATTGGTGTCATTTGGCACAATTGTGAAAACTACAATAAAAAACATACATAAAACAAGACTACACTATATACAACACATAAACAAAAGAGAGCACTGAAATTCTGTCCACAAACAGTGAACAAAAAACTCAAACCTCTTCCTTCCTTTTCCGTTCTTCAGCAAGTCGTTTCGTATTTGTTTTTCTTCGTCAGAATCAATCTATTTGCTTTGTAGTGTTGATTAGTTGATGTTTTATCTTGGGAGACTATTGCCCGTTAACGTAAAAGCATATATACGGGGCAATCTTGTCTTAAAAGACATAGATCCATCTCTCGACTCAACCACAGTTGTAACAATCCAGATTTAGTGTTTCTTGATTTCAGGTTATCAAGATTCAAGACTCAACAAGCTTGCGGCAGTTCTGAACATTGGCTTGTTTGTTTATCCTTTCGAACACTTGTAATATTTATTTACTTCCCGTACTGCTTTACATATCCAACAACAACAACAACATATCAATGTAATTTTACAAGTACGTTTTGGAGAACGTAGAGTGCATGCAGACTCTACCTCGAGAGGTAGAGATGTTTCCGATATACCCTCGGCTAAAGTAAAATCATATCAAATAGGTACGAAAGGAAAACAATCGGAGAGCACCAACCATGACACAACACTAAAGAAAGTATGCAAAAGGAATAGTAACCACAACAACATAATATGATAATGGAAGTACGAGAAATAATATGGAAAGTACCAGAAATCGAATCACAAGGAACTCCAAAAAATACTGTTGTGACTAGTAGTATGTACGGATAAGCGATACAACATTCAACTACCTACCTAACCTTCTATGCAAATATGTGTCCTCCATAATCTCTTATCTAAGATTATGTCCTAGGCCAGTTGAAGTTGTATTATGTACTGTCTAATCACATCTCTCCAATATTTTTTGGGCCTACCTCCATCTCTCCTAAAACCATCCGAAAATCAATATTTTCAATTTTACCCTCAAACATGTCAACAATTCGGCTCGACCCATTTATTTTCAAGTACCCATGATTTTGATGGAGCCTACACTGACTTATGCCATTGTAGGCATAACTATTACATACAATCAAACTACATGCTAGATTTCCAATCATCCCAATATTTATTGGTGAGCTCCGTATTCTTTCGTAAAATTCTTTTTTTAATAGTCGGCCATTTATTTATTTCTTGTGGTGTTTTGGGAACTATAAAACGATTCTTATTCTGAGTTGTTTGTCAGTTATGTTAGTATAAGGTTTCACATACAATGAAAATTAAATTATGATTTCATATTACGTATGTCATTTATCAGCATTTCAGTAGATATTGCAGTTTCTTTTAGAGTTAAACTATAGAATATTTTAGAAAAAATACGAATTATGTATTACATTCTTGCATAAGCATGACAGAGTTAGAACAATTTTAGATAGAACGTAAGGTTCGCTCGGTCAAGTAAAGCAATCGAGTACCAATCACGATTCACGGCTCGTTTAGGAAACAAGTCACTATACAATTACTAGACACTCTCCATTCATTTCAAACGTGAAATAGTTTAAATTTCAACGTTATCAAAGTAAAAAAAAATTCATTATATTGAAGTCGAAGTGGAATAAATTGCAATTACTAATATACGGTATCACATAAACCGAAATCAAATATAAGTAATATTAAGGACCCGTTTGGCCATAAGAATTATTTACTTTTTCTGAATATTTTTTTTACTTTTTAAAAAAATAAGTGTTTGGCCATGAAGTTGTATTTGAAAAACAACCAAAACCTTGTTGAAATGTACTTTCAACAAAACATTATTTGCAAAAGATATGGCCAACTCCAACTCCAAAAAATTTTAAAAAATGAAAATGTTTTTGGTTTCTATGGCCAAACGCCTACTTAATGTATTTAAAATCGAAAACCAAAATTATCCAATATCATGTATTTGAATCCATAATTGAGTTGCTACTGCTAATCATTTCTCTAATTCCAATGCCTTTTTTTCTACTTCCTCTGTCCCAAAATGAATGACTCACTTTCCCTTTTAGTCTGTTCTGAAAAGAATGACATATTTCCTTATTTGACAATAATTTAACTTTAAACTTTTTCTTTTCACGCAAAATGAGATAATTTATAATCACACAAATAACTTTGACTTATTTTAGATCATAAGATTCAAAAGTCTTCATTTATTTCTTAAATTGCGTGCTTAATGAAAGTACATCACATAAATTAGGACGGAGGGGATGTTGAGATTATTAATTATGATAATAAATTATTTATAGGTTCAGTTAGTTAGTTGTACAACTGGATGATTAGTTGTAGCTTATCTGTCATTTCTAGTTAGTTAGGGAATTAGTTGGAAGATATTTTATTTCTCTTGGTATACATGTATATATACACATCACATAGTAAAATGAGGTTCAAGTTTTCATTTCCCCAAAATATCTTTTCATTCCCTTTTGCTGCTCTTTATGTTGATGTCGAGTAGAGCAGATTTCCATAGCTCATTGTTCTTCATCAATGGAGTTCTAAGCTCAATATTACTTTGTCATTCAATTCTCAATATGATATCAGAGCGATAGACTACATTTCCTCATTTCCACACTTGCAAATTTCAACATTCATCTGTTCGTTTTGATTTTGGTAATCGAATACCTAAAATTGCATTGCGATCTTGTTGTTCAACTTTTTGTTCATCTTAATTGCTTCTATCATTTTCAAATCTGTTGTAATTGTTCAATTGATTTCGAAATACCGCAAACACAAATTTTCGGGTTTTCCCCAATTTGTGTGGTTATTTTCATCACAATTCTCAATCGATCTAAACTTCTGGAACCTTCGAGAATTCAGAGAAGTTATGGCACCAAAGCTAGAAGCAAATCAAACTCAGACTCAAAAAATTTGATTGATGCATCAAGCTCTACGTACATGCACCCGTCGAAGAATATTGGATCTGCGATAATTTCGGTGACTTTCAACGCGACAAGCTACCGGTCTTGGAGATGAGGTGTTCTTAGGGCATTATCCATCAAGCATAAAATTGGTTTTATCAATGGAAAAATTAAGAAATCAAATGTTGTTTCAGCTAATTTTGCACATTGGGAAAGGTGCGTCGACATGGTGACTTCTTGGATCCTAAATTCACTATCCAAAGACTTATGAGATAGCTTACAATATATGAACAATGCAAAGGAGCTCCGGGAAGAGCTCGAATGTTGATATGACTAGACAAATGGTGCAAAGTTGTATCAACTCCAACAAGAAATCAATGACCTTGATCAAGGAAGCTTAGATATTACTGGTTACTACACGAAGATTAAGAAGTTGTGGTAAGAATTCAACACTTTAGATACCAATGGTCAGTGAACTTGTATATGCACTTGTGGTGGAAAAACAAAAATACATAAGGCTGAACAAGACAAGAAACTTATCTAATTCCTAATGGGGATGAATAAAGTTTACACAGTAGTGAGGCAACATTTTGATGATGAATCCATTGCCTACTATGGCACAAGCATTCTCCATTTTAGTTCAAGAGGAGAGACAGAGAAAAGTGAAATCTCACAGTAAAACGAACTTGGGACCTACCTCTCTAAGTGCAAGTATTCATCAAGCACAAATGATGGACATAACAATTTTAGAACAAATTACAGTCAAGATAGACACCTTGGAAGAAGCAATATGACCAGAAACACAACTGGTTATCACTCATCAAATTTTAATACAAATAAGTCCACTTATCATATTTCAAACATAAATAGAGCAAACTTATTTTGCAATCACTGCAAGAAGCATGGACACATAGAAGATATATGATATATGATACATGACTTCCTTTAAAATTTTAAGTTCACTAGGGGAAGAAACTCTGGGTCTGTAGCAAATGTGGTTGGTCCTAGTGAAGATATGATGGAAGAAACTCATGTTCATGACATCAACTTGCAGAATCATGGAAACAGTAGTCATGGAGGCCACAGTTTAACCAATGAGCAATACGATAACCTTGTCAACTTTTTAAAAAATGCACAGATTCAAGGAGCAAATGGAGATCCTAGAGAAACTGCAGATAACATCATGAGTGGAGCTATGAACTTTGCAGGTATCTTAGTTTGCTATTCCTCAATTACAGAAATTTAGATTGGTAATCTTCCATGTAGTTGTTTTAATCTATCTGTTGATTCTTGAATATTAGACCACGGAGCCTCAAATCACATGACATACAACAAAACTTTACTTACCAACATTAGAATACTACCTTACCCTTTCCTTATTACGTTGCCAAATGAATATAAAGTAAAAGTGACAGAAATTGGTGGTGCATGTTCACTGTTTTACCTTGAGTCTTAAAGGTAAAGTTAAATTCAATAAAACTTCATGTATTATGCAAGACCCTTCAATGAAGAGTCCTCTAGTGATTGGTAGAGCAAGGAATGGACTATACTTCATCTGTTCAAAGTGCCACAGTGATCTTTCATCACATGTGAGTTCAAATTCCAACAAACAAGCTCTAAGTTCATCCTATTCCACATATGCAAATGATAACTCAGTCACAAATAAAAGAGTTGCAATGTTGATTTTGTTTCTATTTTAGTTCTGAATAAACAAATTCTACCATCATCTTCCATTGTGAATTGTACCCTTCCAAATAATAAAAGAGCTTGTTGTGATGTTGTTCCTTCTTCTACCGGTCAATTCCATCATGTTAACTCTATTAATGCATGCATGTCTCATGGAAACAATGTTGATAACTTGTGGCACAATAGGCTAGGACATGTCCCTTTTGTGAAAATGAAGGGTATCACTGCTATTCCTATCACATTCTCACTAAAACAACCTTTCTTGTGTACCATCTATCCCATGACAAGACACACAAGGCTACCGTTTCCTTCAAAGACATCACCTTCTTCAACCAAGATTTTTGACCTCCTCCACATAGACATGTGGGGACCCTATCATATACCAACCCATGAAACTAAAAAATACTTCATCACCACTGTTGATGATTTCAGTAGATCAAGATGGATTCAACTACTCACATGTAAGCGTAACATTCTATCTAACATCAATGCCTTTTTAACACTTGTAGAAAATCAATTTAAAATTATTGTTAAAGCCATCAGGACTGACAATGGTCTAAAATTTGTGAACAAAGAAATCATAGATTTCTTTCAAGATAAGGGGATCATGCACCGAAGAACTTGTCCATATGTACCACAATAAAATGGTGTAGTAGAAAGAAAATATAAATATTTGCTTGAAACTGCCGGGACATTATTGTACTAGTCCAAACTTCCTATGAGGTATTGTGAAGAGTGTATACTAACTGCAACATATTTAATAAACAGACTCCCATCTACAACCATCCATAACAAAGGCCCTTTTGAAATACTTTACCAAAAACAACCTACATACTCACACCTGAGGTCATTTGGTTGTCTATGTTTTTCTTGCTACCCTAAAAAGTCACAAAGACAAGTTTGAGTTTAGGTCAACATCACATATTTTCATAGGTACCCATTCAACACAAAAGGTTACAAAGTCCTATACATGAACACCAACAGGGTACATGTTTCTAAAGATGTGTTATTTTATGAGAGTGTTTTTTCTTTTGTTATATACTAATTTTTCTTATGTGCTTAGGAAATTGAGTCTCATTTATAATGTTCTAAAAGCTCATCAAACCACTTTAAATAATGTTGGTATGTTGAATGATATCATCACTGATTATGTCACACCTCAAACCACACATAATACAAATAGCCTCAATACCATTTCACTGACACTGATAGTAACACACCACAATTTGCACCAGTACTTGATTCACCAGTTGAACAATTGTCACATGAACCCACATAAATGCATGACATACCACCTGAACCATCATCACCTAACCAATCTAATGAAACTAGCACATCATCACATCACACTCTTGTACCACCTAGAAAAATCACTAGAGTACACACTAGACTTGCTTACTTGAATGAGTACAATTGTAGTTTGCCCAACCTGCAACCAAATCCTTTCAATTCCCAACAACACATCCATGATGCCACCAATACTCAACATACCTCACTTACAAGCTTTAGTACTGAGAGTCAGCAGTTAGTGCAAAGCATTACTCATGACAATGAACCAAATACATATGAGGAAATAGTTATGAGCCCTACTTGGCAAGCAACAATGACACTAGTGTTTAATGCTTTATATGCTAACAAAACTTGGGAGTTAGTGCACTTACCTGCAGGGAAAAGGACAATATGTTGCAAATGGGTGTACAAAATCAAGCACAAGGCAAATGGAATGATAAAAAGGTTCAAGGGCAGACTCGTAGTAAAGGGGTACATAGAACAAGCTGGTATAGACTACATTAATACCTTCTCACTAATGGTTAAAATGACCACTATCAGAGCACTGATTAGCCTAGCAGTCAAGAAATGATGGGATATGTATCAGTTGGATGTAAATAATGCATTTATGCATGGAGATCTTCATGAAGAAGTCTACATAGACATCCCTCAAGGCCTCAAAGTGACAGACAGGAGACTTGTATGCAGACTAAAGAAGTCACTATATGAATTGAAACAAGAAAACATACATGATATAAGAAACTAGCAGGGGCATTGTGCTCAAGAGGATACTCACACTCTACTAGTGATTATTCACTGTTCTACAAGAATGATGGCATGAATGCAATTTTTTGTAGCAATCTATATTGATGATGTAATTCTGATTGGCATAGATTCAAAGGAAGTCACAACTTTGAAATGATTTCTCCATGATCAATTCAAAATCAAAAACCTAGGAAGACTTCACTACTTCTTGAGTTTGGAGATCTTATACAAGACAGATGGAGTATTGATCTCACAAAGAAAGTTTACCATAGACCTGATCAAATAATTTGATTGCCTAAACTATAACATAACAACATCTCCACTTGATCCAGCAATCAAACTCAGGTCAAATGAAGGAGTTGCACTTAGTGATCCAACTTATCATAGAAAGTTGGTGGGAAAGCTCAATTTCCTCACCAATACTAAGATGGATATAGCCTACAGTGTGCAACACCTGAGCCAATTTCTTTAATCTCCAAGGGAACCTCATCTCAAAGATGCCATACATGTGTTGAGATACTTGAAGAGTAATCCTACTCAAGACATCTATGTATCCAAAAAACTAGATTACACCATTACTGCATATTGTGACTCAGACTGAGCTACATGTTCTGAGTCTAAGAAGTCTATGAGTGGGTATGTTATGCTTATGAGAGACAGTCCCATCAGTCGGAAGTCTAAGAAATAGTCAACTATCTCTCTTTCATCAGCAGAGGCAGAACACAAGGTTATAATGAAGGTAGTTGGAGAGCTTATTTGGATAGAGAGACTGCTACATGAGCTGAATGAAACACCCTCTTTGCCCATCTCAGTTTTTTTTTGTGACAGCCAAGCATCAGTTCATATTGTCATGAATCATGTATTTCATGAGAGGACAAAACATAGGTGAGTTGTCATTTTGTTCGAGATAAGATACAAGAAGGTTGATTAATCTTCACCACATATCCACCTTGGAGCAGTTCGCTGATGTTTTCACAAAAGCACTCACTGGACCTAAGCATTATGCACAAGTTGTCTGGGAGTATCTCCCCTCCAACTTGAGGGGGGGTTGAGATTATTAATTTTGATAATGAGTTAGTTAGAGTTAGTTATAGATTCTGTTAGTTAGTTATACAGCTGGATGATTAATTGTAGCTTAGCTGTCATTTCGAGTTAGTTAGGAAATTAGTTGGAATATATTTTGTTTCTCTTGGTATACATGTATTACATCACAGAGTGAAATGAGAATCAAGTTTTCATTTCCCCAAAATATCTTTTCATTCCCTTCTGCTGCTCTTTGTGTTGGTGTCGAGTAGAGCAGATTTCCATAGCTCATTGTTCTTCATCAATTGTGTTCTAAGCTCAAGATCACCTTGTCATTCAATTCTCAATACCGGATAATTATAATATATATAAGATTAAAATTATTCTTTTATATTCATTCAATTTTTTTAACTTATTCATGTATTTATTTTTAATATATTAATTCATAAAAATGAAGAGGAGTCTTAGAGCAAAGTTAATGTTGTCCCTGTGTGACAGGTCACACGTTCGAACCGTGAAACAGCCACTAATGTTTGCATTAGATTAGGCCGTTTACATCAGATTTCTTGAGGTACGTCCCTTCCTCCGACCCTGCTAACGCAGGATAGTTTGTGCACTAAGCTGCCATGCCATATTAAAATTCTAAATTCGCTACTATATATAATGAATTTTTTCAAAGCAGAATAATACCACACCTGTTATTAAAGAAAGTCTCTGCTACTAAATATGAAATTACTAATGCATAACATAAATCCCAAATTAGTGGTCGAAGGCTTATGTGGAAACTCGTGTGTGTCGCATTTATAGTTCATCTTAAAACATGCCGACATTTGTTAAATTTTGGAACTTCTCAACAACTATGACTTTTGTACACATAATAATATGTAAAGAATTGGTCTTCTAGTTCAAGTAGGACTTTTCTTTGTCAATGTGTTCTAGCTAACTTGAAAGTGGTAGTATCAAAAGGTCAATTTAAAATACACACACTTGCAAACTAGCGACATAAAAGGGGGAAAAAGATTTAGAGGAAGGAGGATGATTAAAACAAAGATGAAGGACAAGATGATGGAGAAAAAAAGGTGATCTCGAAAACAATTGGAGTTACGATATTAGGTAATTAAGATTCTGGTAGATCCATCTAGGCTTGTTCATTGGTCGGATCGGATCGGGTTTAACACGTTTTGAATTATAATTTTGATTTTCAGACTTCGCAATATGTAATTCGAATCTGATCCAAATACGTTCGAATTAGATTAGATCTTTTAAGTTCGGTTTTGGATAAATCGATTTGAATAATTCGAATTTTCGGTTCGACTTATAAATTGAATTGCTTCATCTTCTCCTTCTTACAAAATGAACAACCAAAGAAAATATTTATGCAAAATTGCCTTAATATATAGTTCAATGTTGCTATCACAATCATATAAATAAAGTAATCATACAAGCAATAAAATCATTGTAACAGAAGCACTGGTCTTATGAATTAACAAACTGGTCCTATGAATTAACAAGTCTAATTTAATAAAATAATCTTGTACATAAAACATATACTGACAATGAAAATAAAAAGTAAATCTAAAAAGTAGTCATCTTTAAAATTAACAAATCCAAACATATTGAACTTCAGTCACTAGTTATTTTCAACTACTATAGTAAAACCTCTATAAATTAATATTGTTGGGACCATAATATTTTATTATTTTATAGAGATATTAATTAACCGATAAATTAATATTTATTAATTTAAAGAGAGTTTTGTAATTTATTAAAGTTAAATTTTGATTACATCAAAAAGCATTGTATCTTAGAAAAATGTATCATATTACGTAATTGAATTACATAGATTTATTGTATCATATTACGTAATTAGAAAAATTCATGTATGATTCAGAAGTCCAGAGCTTAGAAGAAATTGTGGCTACTATCCCTGAAAATGATACAGATGATGAAGTTGGAGATGATACAATACCTTTGGAACCAGTTACGCGTAAGGAAACACTTATCGCATCTAGAACTCTTCACAATTTCTTGGTGCAGTTTGAGAACACAACACCAGAAATTTTGGATGCAATAAGAAAAGTTAGAGATGAGCTCCAACTAGACTTCAATTTTAAGAAAAAACAAACAACACTAGAATCATATTTCAGTAAATTATCTTAGTTATATTTGTGTAAGTTTATATAATTATTAATTTATGATATTAATGGGATCCTATATTTACATAGGGGTTTTAAAAAATATATTATCTTATCAAAATTTGTTAATTTATCAACTGATCCAAGTCGGGACTGGAAAAAAATATTATCTTAAAGAATTTATTAATTTACCGAGTATCAATTTATAAAGGTTTTACTGTAATTGATTTCGTCACTAGATTCGCAATGATGCTTGCGTCCAAAGACCAAAAAGGGATTTCTTGATATCAATCCACATTCATGCAATATAATAATTGGCTCACCAAACACATTGCAACTTTTATTAAGTAAAAAAACAAAGGAAAAGGTAAAGAAGAAAATAAAAATCGTGGATATGCATGTCAATATAAACTACTCCTAGTAGAAAGAAAATTAAATAAATATATAGCACAAAATCTCTTGAAAAACATATTCTAATAGATTGTGCATATTGACTCGGGACGATAAAAGTCGAACTAATTAAAAGCCCGTTTGAATTGACTTATTTTAAATATTTTAAGCATTTTTATAGTATTTGAATAAAATAAAATAATATTTTTAAATATTTATTAGTTAAAATATCAAAAATAAGTCATAAGTTATAAACCCACTATACAAGCTCTAAGTAGAGGAACAAGATAAAAAGTATTTATTTTTCATATAATCTATTATTAGCATAATAATCCCCGTATTATAAATTTCCTTATAAACCATGGATGTCTTACAATTCAAGCATAACTAACTCGTCAACCAAACAACCCTTCAGAGTTTTTTTTTTTTTTAATGAATGTTTTTCACTTTTCGATTTGGATCTTCATTTCCCTTCAGGTGTTCAGTACCCGCATTAAAGCTCAACTAAATTCGAATCACGCATTACAGGTCCCATTTTGGGGGCAGCGCTCCTAACACGGGGCTCGAACCCGAGAACAATGATTAAAGCGGAAGGAGCCCCAATCATCCCACCACTATCCATGTTGGTAAATATATTGATAAACATCAACTAATAATTCCATAAAATGATAATTAATCAACATTGTTATTACATATTAAAATTTACTAATAATTTTTTTTTAAATTACAGTATCACTATATGTAGCTTAAACATGAAATCCAAAGACTACAAAGATTAATTAGTGTTCCTTATAATTTCAATTAACAAATTGCATTTTTCATAGCAAAAAAAGTGTCTGCTTCAAGGAATATTTAGTTTTAATCTTGTGGTATTGATGATTCCACATAAACAAATTATTGAATATCTGAATTTTGATAATATAGTAATGTCAAACCATTATTTATTCTCTTTATAAATTTATCTCGTATAAGCAATATGGAATAATTTATAAAATTTATGTGACAACCAAATAAAATTCACATATATACAAATTTTAATACCATAAATCAAACATTGTATAACTAAGTTATACATGAGGCTATGTATATTATCGATACATGAATAAGAATATCTAAAGATAAAAATGTCTTTACAATATGTAATTCGTAAAAGACAATCCTCGTCATATTTATTCCTCGTATAACAATCTACGCATTATTATTCTCCATATAACAATTTCCGTATAATTTATTCTTCCAACAATTCTGTACTATTAATCTCCCTATAAACAATTCATGCATTAAAATCCATCTACAACTAATTCCGTCAACTAAATGGCCCCAAAGAGTTTAAGCTCTATACTAGAGATAAAAATACTACATAAATCAGGTCACTAATTATTAGACAATTATTAATAAATATGTAGATAAAAATTAATTAATAATCCGATAAAAGTAATAATAATTAACTGACATACTATCAAAGGTTAAAATTCACTAATAATATAAAAAAATTCACTATCTATATATATAATTTAAACATAAAATCCAAATGTTAAACATGAAAATCTCATGAGAGAACCTTTGTTCTAGTATCTAACCAAAGACAAGAATTAGTATCTGATCAAATATTCTCTGATATTCTTATCTTATCATCTTTCTCATTATTATTTTTTTCACAGGCGTCTTGTTGTTACTGGCCCTGCCGTAATTTTAGACTACAAAGATTAATTAATGTTCCTTATAGTTTTAATTGACAAATTGCATTTTGTCATAGCAAAATATTTGTCTGCTTCAAGGAGTATTTAGTTTTAATCTTGTGGGTATATTGGATGATTCCACATAAACAAATTATAGCAGATCTGAAGTTTGATAATATAGTAATGTCAACCATTATTTATTCTCTTTGTAAATTTATCTCGTACAAGCAATATGAAATACTATAGAAAACGACCAAGTTTCTAAAGATAAATATTTTTCTAGTTGACATTATAGTATAGACTAATTGAGTACTTTAGAAAGTAGTCTAATGTCAGTTAATTAGATGTGATTAGGTGGATTGCCTCTCTAATGATGTTATCAAGCTCACGCTTAAGCACACTTAATTAATCATGATAATTAAGATGTGTGTGATTATAATTAGTTTGAAAGGACATTCTTAGGAGTTGTTAGCTGTTGAGAAATTAAGACAAGTTTCCTTTGTTAATTATGTAGTTATTTAAGTTGATCAAGTACCTCCCTTGGTCACCCTTGCTCATACAGATATATATCATGCATGATGAGTGCACTAGAAATATTTGACAAGCAACCAATTGCAACTCTGAATTGTTTTTATAGAACAATTTGATATTTGGTATTTATTTGTTAGACTAATTCAGATTCAACTGTGTAACATACTCCCCCACATTAAAGGAGAATCATTCAGTATCAGACGTTTTTCAGTTTTAATACTCAAAACAGGAGTTTCGTCCGTTTCACCACACGACTAGGGCCCGTTTGGATATAATTATTTCCCCTTTTTTCAATTAAGTATTTCAAAACATTGTTTCCTTACACATTAGAAAGATTTTTTCGGTTAGTTTGTGAAGATGATTTTTTTTAAAAAGAAGAGATTGATCAGTTTTTCAAGTGAAATGCGTATTCAAATACCATTTTCAACTTCAATACTACTTTTCTTAAAATATAACCAAATTCATATCCAAACGCCTACTAACTACATGATAATTTAAAACTATTACTCCTAACAAATTATTATAACAATAATTTTAAGTATATAATTGTTCTACCATTATGGTCCAGGATATATTATCTCCAGAAGATTGTATATTTTGGTTAACACTAGCAAGAATATAGACATACAAATATATATGGCTTGTTTTAGACCATAGTTTTAAAAAAATTCGTTTTATTTTTAAATTACGTGCACAGTCAAATACTTTCACATAAGTTGAGAGGGAGAGTATATAAATAGTTCTACCATTATGGTCCAGGATATATTATCTCCAGAAGATTGTATATTTCGGTTAACACTTGAAGCAAGAATATATTTAAAACCTAATGATAACTACTGATTAGATCATGAACCATGATTAACATATCTTTAAAAGGCTCTTAGGAAGTTATAACTTCTGCTGCTTTGAGAATTGAAATCAGTAAAGGGTGTGGGGCCAGAATATCTTCTTGCAGCTTCTTTTTAAAATTGTTTTTGCACCAAAATCAGAATCCTAATGATCTTATGCTAGTACCCCTATCAGGCTATGTATCATATGAACAAAAACTTAACAACTCTTATTTCTAATTTATGTAATTAATATTTTAATGTAATTATGTAAAGTAGAGATTCTTATTCCATTAGAACTATAATTGTATACAATATATATGGTATTAATGAAAGGACTCCACTCAAGGAAGATTTAAACCTTTCTACATGGTATCAAGAGCCAAAAATCCCTCCCTACCCTAAACCCTATTGTCAGCCGCCACACCCTGGTTTTCCGGCTCTCTCTTCTGGCGTAAATCAGCCGTATACCACTGCTCCTCGCTGATATACAACCACCACCTCTCCTCTTCTTCCCTAAAACAAGGCTTGTACACCTCTGGTATACCGTGATATACAACCTAACCAACCCTCATATTTCCCTTTCTTGCCCGTATACATCTGGTATACGAGTGGTATACAACCAACCTGAACCCCATATCACCCGATCAGACCTGTATACCGCTGGTATACACCTAATATACGGCTGCCCCAAACCCTATATTCTTCTACCAATTTTCAGCAGCCCTCATGGCATCACCTGCGGCCCACATAGCTTCTCCCGTTTCCTCTTCCTCAACACTTGACATCACAAATCCCCCCCCTCTCTTCCACCCCACCACCTTTCATTCGGCTTTCGCCGTAACCAATATCAAGAACTTCATACCGCTGATTGTTGATCAGGAGGATGGACAATACACGTCATGGGTTGAACTCTTCCATATTCATGCATGTGCTTACAACGTGCTTGACCACATTGGTACCACCTATCCCCGCCTAC
The DNA here is from genome assembly GCA_034509755.1 of Anisodus tanguticus. Taxonomy (NCBI): domain Eukaryota; kingdom Viridiplantae; phylum Streptophyta; class Magnoliopsida; order Solanales; family Solanaceae; genus Anisodus; species Anisodus tanguticus. The sequence goes on from CM067558.1 coordinate 2,734,678, forward strand.
CCGACGTCGATGACACGCCGTGGAGGCAGCTTGACGCCATCGTCAAGCAGTGGATCTATGACACTATCTCCAAGGACTTACTTCATACTATTATGAAGATTAGAGCCACGACTCACGAGTTATTGACACGGTTGGAAGAGATTTTGCAAGACAACAAACATACACGTGTCGTGTATATTGAGGAGCAATTTAACACCACCCATGTTGAAAATTTTGCAAATATGGCCGACTACTGCAAATATTTAAAATTGATTGATGACCAATTATCTAATGTAGGCAATCCAATTTCAGACACAAATATTGTTTTGCAATTGATTAATAGTTTACCGAAAGGTGAATACGACACCCTTGCAACGATGATCCAACAATCTGATCCCCTACCGAGTTTCAACAAAGCACGGTCCCAACTAGGGATGACAACAGATCGGATCTGGACCGGATCCTACTAGATCCAAATCCGTTTTTCATACCCGGATCCAGATCCGGTTTCAAATCCATCGGGTTCATAAAAATCAGATCCAAATCTGGATCCATCGGATCCACCGGGTCCACGGATCGGATCTGGATCCACATGTAAAAAAATTTACCTTGCTAAGAATGTAACCTTACTAAGGTTTTCTTTTTTGAACTGACAAACGATTTTTACTTAGCTAACAGTTTACTGTGTTTCAATTTTAAAATGTTCATATGAGATATTTTGTTCGTTGTCTCATTTTGATTGTGAGCTATTAATTGAAAATGTTGGACAATGACAATAGTTGTGGAAAATGCGACTAGTATTTCCACAATGCCAGAACTTGCATGTGCTTGGAATCTTCACAAATGAAGTGAATATAATTTTAACTACTTGTCTATGGAGATGTTAGTCATTCACTAATATAACATTGATTTTAATATCGAAGTTACCTCTTTATTTTTTGGTTTTTGAGTTAACGCGGGGATAAATTAAACTTGTTTTGAGAATTAAACTTGCAAGGATGTGCTTAGCAATTTTAAGAAAATATTTATAAAATTACATTCTAGGTTATGAATATATTTAATAAAAACGGGATCCACGGGTCGGATCTGGACCGGATACAGATCTCAAATACAAGATCCAGATCCAGATCCAGATTCGATCCATCATAAATGGATCCGGGTCCGATCCGGATCCGTCGGGTCCAAATTTTGAAGATACATATCCTATAAAACAGATCTGGATCCATTGCCATCTCTAGTCCCAACTATTATTAGAGGAGACGAGACAAGCAAAATAGGACGACCACAATCCTAAGGCATTGGTAGTCGACCACGCCGTGACAATCGCTGGTCAGCCACCGCACTCCGACCACTACCCGCCGCAAAACAACCGCGGTAGAGGTCATGGCAGAGGTCGCAGGGGTGGCCGGGGAAATAAAGGAAAAGGCCGAGGGGGTCGGGGCCAGGCAGCAGGCCCAACACCCAACGCATTGGGCCGACCCACTGTCATGGCAGTATTTTGGCAACTGGACCTCCCCAGCAGCCGCGACCCAACAACAACAGTGGCAACAACCACGACCCAGCATACTGGCCCCCATCCAGCGTTCCAACCAGGCAGCCAACAGGCTTACTTCTTACAGGCCCAACAGTCCGCATTCGACCCAATTCTAACCAACTTGGGCCAGACCTTCAGTTCATTGAATCTTCAGTAGCCCGATGACTCATGGTATATGGATACGGGCGCCACGTCTCACCTCACCCACAATTCTGGTAATCTTTCTCAACTACGCAATTTAAATACTCCTCAATTTATTATGATCGAAAATGGTCATCACATTCTAATTCAAGGGTTTGGCCACACACTAACTCCACCACCACACCCCCACTACTCCCTTAAACACGTCCTATATTCCCCTATCATTATCAAGAACCTAATCTCTGTTAGAAAATTTGTCACCGATAATTCTGTATCTATTGATTTTGACCCGTTTGGTTTTTTTGTGAAGGATCTACGTACGGGGAGACTTCTTACGAGATACAATAGTGTGGGGGACCTCTGTCTTTTCATATCCATATCCGCTGCCAGTGTCAATCCTCCCACATCTCTAGCTGCAATCTCGTCCTCAACGTGGCATAGTATACTTGGACATCCCGGAGATCATATTTTTGATTTTCTTAGAAACCGCAGTTTAATAAAATGTAATAAAGAGAACCTTGCCCAAAATTGATATTCTTGTCATCTTGAAAAGCATGTTAGACTTCTGTATACGTCATCCTTTGAGTATTACTTTTTCTCCCTTTGATATTATTCATGCAGATTTATGGACATCTCCTATTACTAGCAAATTGGGTCATAAATACTATTTAATATTCTTGAATAATTTTCTCACTTCCTATGGGTCTATCTGCTCCACTTTAAATCTCAAGTCTACTCCAAGTTTCTTGAATTTCGTACGTATGTTAAAATGCAATTTGAAAAAGAAATAAAAATATTTCAATGTGACAATGGTCGTGAGTTTAACAATTCTCTCTTTCATAAATTATGTACGGCTAATGGCATGGTCTTTCGTTTCTCCTGCCACCATACTTCCCCTCAAAATGGTAAAGCCGAACGAATTCTACGCACCATTAACAATATGATACTTTTTCATGCATCTCTTCCTCCCTCTCCCCCCCTCCGCTTTTGGGTATATGCATTAAAAATGACAGAATACCTTCTTAATATACTACCCACCCGTACGCTCCAAAATAGGATCCCTACCGAGTTCGTATTTCATCGAATCCCTACCTATGATCATCTTTGAAATTTCGGTTGTCTCTGCTATCCAAATTTGGCCTCCATCGTCCCTCACAAATTAGCACCCCGTTCCACTCTGTATGTCTTCTTAGGGTTCCCGTCAAACCATAGGGGGTACTTATACTATAACATGTCCACATGCAAAATCATAGTCTCACGTCATGTCACATTTGAGGATAACGTCTTCCTCTTTGCCAACATCCACCAATTCTGACCCACTGATTACAAAATCCTTGATGACTCGGATACTTCACCTTTATTCCAAAATGCACTACAAAATCTGCACCCTCAGGCTGTACCGCTACCCGCCCCATTGACCCCACCCATCCCATCGATCACACCCGTCCCGCCAACCTTCCCAGCCGACGAGTCTATCATTAGGCTGCCTCACCCCACTGACCCATCACACAACCCTTTATTGCCCTACCCCACTGCCCAGCCACACTGCTCATCGCCCTTCCAGACCGTGCCCGACCCCACTGCCCAGTATAGCCTGTTACCACCCAGCCCCCTGCCCCACGCGTGATAGTCCCCACACACCAAATGGAAACCCGTTCACAACACAGGATTTTCAAATCAAAAGTTCACTTTAACCTATCCACTCAAACCGTCTCACATATTTCTAAAATCCAAAATTAGCCAAACTTGAACCAAATTGGAATGCGGCCATGCGTGAGGAGTTTAATATGTTAACCAATCAACACACTTGGAATCTTGTTCCGAAACCAGAGGGGGTGAATGTGATTCATTATATGTGGCTCTATCGTCACAAATTCCATGATAATGGAGAGCTTGAACGCCATAAGGCAAGACTTGTGGCTAATGGTACTGGTTAGCAGAAGGGAGTTGATTGTGGTGAAACTTTTAGTCCGGTTGTCAAACTAGCCACCATTCGCACAGTGTTGAGCATAACTATGGAAAAAAGTGGCCTATTCACCAGCTTGATGTAAAAAATGCTTTCTTACATGAGGATTTGAAAGAAACTGTTTATATGCATCAACTGTCTGACTTTGTGTATCTGGAGGTTCCTCATTATGTCTGTCGTCTTCATAAGTCACTATATGGTTTGAAACAAGCCCCTAGGGCTTGGTATGAGAGGTTTGCCACATACATCATATAGATCGGATTTGTGTGCAACAAAAGTGATCATTCCATATTTATTTTTCATCGAGGTACTGACACAACTTATCTTCTTTTATATGTGGATGATATTGTTCTGACAGCTTCTTTTAATACACTGAAACACGAGATCATTGCCCTGCTTAAGTCCGAATTTGCTATGACAGATTTACGTAAGTTGAGTTATTTTTTGGAGATATCAGTCACCAGATCCGCACATGCTATGTTATTATGTCAGCATAAGTATGCAGAGGAGATTGTCTACAGGGCTAAAATAGCAAACTTCAAGATCATGCCACTCATGTAGACTCAAAGTTAAAACTCAGTGCAGTTGCCGGGGATCTGGTCAGCGATCCCTCTCTTTAGATGAGTCTAGCAGGTGCTCTTCAGTATCTCACTTTCACTCGGCCCGATATTGCATATGTTGTTCAGCATGTGTGCTTGTTCATGCAGCTCCTATGGAGCCTCACTTTATATCTCTTAAACGTATCATTCGGTACGTTAATGGCACTCTTGACTATGGACTACATCTATATCCCTCCGCACCCACTAGGTTACTTTCTTACACAGATGCAGATTGGGCAGGCTGTCTGGACACCCGTCGCTTTACGTCCAGCTATTGTGTATTTTTGGGGGATAATGTTATTTCGTGGTCTGTCAAGCGGCAAGCCACCATTTTCTGTTCAAGTGCAGAAGCAGAATATTGAGGCGTTGCGAACGTTGTTGCAGAGCTATGTTGGATCTGGACTCTCCTTCTTGAGCTTCATTGTCCCTACGTAAGACATCTTTGGTTTACTGTGATAACATATCTGTTGTCTTCTCATAACCTGGTTCAGTATCAGCGAACCAATCATATTGAGATGAATATTCACTTTGTTCGTGAGAAGGTTGCAATGGGTCACGTTAGGGTGTTGCATGTTCCTTCTTCATATCGGTATGCAGATATCTTCACTAAGGGACTTCCTCGACAATTGTTCATTGACTTCTGATTCAGTCTAAGCGGCCGGCCTCCTCCCGCTTCGACTGAAGGGGTGTGATAGTTAGTATATTTATATATATTCACCATATATTCTGTATTATTCTGTAATTAATATTTTAGTGTAATTATGTAAAGTAGAGATCCTTATTCCATTAGAACTACTATTGTATACACTATATATCTTGTATTAATGAAAGAACTCCACTCAAGGGAGATTTACACCTTTCTACACTAACCATTGTGTTTTTTTACAAGCAGTATTATATTCAAAACACTAAAGCAGACAATATAAAGAACATTTACTCAATTAGTGTAAATTATCTGGTTACGACAAGTTATTATTCTATTTTCAAGTTCAAAAAATTTGATAAGAAGAGTTGTATAATATGTTGACATGCAGGTAAACTTAACCTGGCAGTATAAAAATTGTTTACATACTCATTTTCGCCCATATATAGTTGTTAAAAAATTATTTATACAATCAGATTATTTAGTACGTAATAACACATAAGTCTCTATAATAAGCATTTATAATTAAGTAATTTGATAAGAATAATGCCTAACATGCCATCACAAGTCAAACTGCACTGATAATGTAAATAATGTTAAGAGTCCCACATCGGATATGGAATGGGAGCATGGACTCCTTATATGGACTTGGACAATCCTCACCCTACAAGCTAGCTTTTGGGGTTGAATTAGGCCCAAAATTCATTCTTTACATTGTATCAAGAGCCTAAAATTCTTTGCCCTAAAATTTTCTCTCCTTCTCTTGGCTACTTCTCCAAGCCGTCATCAACATTCTTTCTTTCTTCTCCATTTACTTTGTTTCTTGACCAAACCAATAAAGAACCCTAATCATAAAACCACTTTCTTAACCTTAAACTCCTCTACTACAAACCCTAGCCAACAAATATATCCCCCAACCTCGGCTACAATATTTCCCTCTCCAAAAATTAGGGTTCTTTACACTACTTCCCTCAAAACAAAACAATTTCTCTCATTTCTTTGTTTGATTTCTAGTAGAAATTATGGCCAAAAAACAAACTTTTCATCCTGCTCTTGCCATAAATAACGTCAAGAACTTTATCTCCATAACACTTGAAATGGATAAAGGGAAATACACCTCTTGGGCAAAATTATTCAAAATTCATTATCGCGCTTATGAGGTCATAGACCATATCATCCCATCCGAGTCATCGTCTGATACCACTACGGTGGACAAAAAGCTATGGTCTCGGTTAGATGCTATAGTCCTTCAATGGATTTATGACACCATATCAAATGATCTTCTACATACCATATTATAGCCGAATTCTACGGCTCAACATGCATGGGAACGGTTACAAAATATATTTCAAGATAACAAACTTTCTCGAGTCGTATATCTTGAACACCAATTTACTAATGTTAAATTGGATGACTTCTCCAACGTTTTCCAGCTATTGTCAAGAATTGAAGGTGCTTGCAAACCAACTATCCAACGCTTGTTCGTCGGTCACAAATCAAAGGCTGGAACGTCAATTAATTACCGGATTGAATGAACATTATGATGGAGTCGCAACATTTATTCAACAGAGCAATACATTGCCTCCATTCTACAAGGCTCTATCAAGGTTGATTCTTGAAGAAACACGAAAAGCAAAACATGCATCTTTCAGAGCAGTCAACGCCGGAACCGCCCTTGTTTCCACAAATTCCTTTTCCACCGATTTTTAACAACAAAATTCTGGTTCAGGAAGTTGCGGAAACCGAAACAATAATGGTAAAAAATGTGGCTCAAACCGTAATAATAACAAAGGAAAAATAATGGTGGAAAGGGACGGGGAAGTGGTGGCAGGCCAGCCGCCGGTAACAACCAAACCGGGTAGTGGCGGCCCAACCAGTGGCAACCCACCGCCCAGTCCGTCGAAAGTCAATGGGGGTAGTACCCACCGTGCTCATGGGCTCCACAATGGGTTGCCCCGCAATTTCTGAACCCAACCTCAAATTGGGTCGGGCCCTCCTCTTCAAACCGCCAGTCCGGAGTCCTCGGTCCTTATCCACAACATGCATTTGCAGCCCAAGGTAATCTCTTATCTTATTGTAATTTGAGCACTAATAAAAATATTGTTGTCGGCAGTGGGCAGAAAATTTCAATTCGTGGTATTGGTCAGGTAAACCTACCACCTCCACACCCCCATTAAAATTGGAAAACGTCTTACACGCACCAAAACTAATTAAAATTTTGATATATGTGCGACGTTTTACAACTTACAACAATGTTTATGTGAATTTTGATCCGTTTGGTTTTTCTGTGAAGAATTTTCAGACGGGGATGCCACTAATGAGATGCAATAGCATAGAGGAATTGTATCCTCTCACGACTATTTCCAATAATTGCGTGACCAACCCATCTACTTTTGCAGCCATTTCTCCTACTTTGTGGCACAACCGGTTGGAACACATGGGAGCACCAGTTTTTGATAATCTTAGGAAGAATAAATTTGTTTCTTGTAATAAACTTTTGGACTCTTCTGTTGGTCAAACATACGTGTTTGGTAAACATGTTAAACTTTCTTTTGCATCTTCAACCTCCAGTACTCTTATGCTATTTGATATATTACATTGTAATTTGTGGACATCACTTGTTTTGAATTTTGCAGGTCATAAATATTATCTACTGATTTTGGATGAATATTCAAATTTTCTGTGGACATTTCCATTGGGGAATAAATTGCAAATGTATGCCATTTAAAAATAATTTAGTGTTTTTATCAAAACTCATTTTGAAAAATTCATTAAATGTTTTCAATGTGACATTGAGGGAGAATTCATAAATGCCCATTTAAAGATTTTTTGTCACCAAACTGGGATATCTTTGCGTGTTTCATGTCCACATACCTCTTCACAAAATGGGAAAGCCGAAAGGAAAATTCGAACAATTAACAATATGATTTGTACTCTCCTTGTACATTTGTCCACACCACCAAATTTTTGGCACCATGCAATTCAAATGGCCACATATCTTTTAAATATTCTTCCTACTAAACTACTCTCCAATGTGTCACCCACACAAATGTTGTACCACCGTCTCCCATCATTTACACATTTATGAATTTTTGGGTGTTTGTGTTATCCTTTGTTTCCATCCACCACAATTAACAAACTTCAGGTCCGTTCCACTCCTTATGTGTTTTTGGGATAGCCACAAAATCATAAGGGAGATAAGTGTTATGATATGGCAAATGGGAAAATCATAATTTCTCGTCATGTCATTTTTTATGAATCTACATTCCCGTTTGCAACATCTCGAGTGGCATCCTCACCTTCATATGATTTTCTGGACGACGGAGTACATCCAATTCTGAGGTATCATCTACACACTCAAAACAATGTAGGACTTTCCCCAATCCAAAAACCCCTGACCCAAACCCGAAATGAGAATGGGCCGGTCCGAGGGGCAGAGGTCACTCTTCTCTCGGACTCGGCCCAATCCGTCGTGGGTATAGGGCAGCATCCACCAGGGGGAAATCGTACAACCCCACCCGTGACACAACCCAATACACAGGCCATTGAAACTCATGCAAGTCCAACTATCCAACCTCGGACCATTGGAACCCGTGCAATGTAAGGAATTTTTCAACCTAAGCACCAGTTTAACCTAACCACCTCTCTCCAACCATCACCCATACCAAAGTTGCCTTATCCGACCCGAATTGGAAAGCTGTCATGTTAGATGAATTTAATGCTCTTATTACAAATAAGATGTGGGAATTAGTACCACGCCCATCTAATATGAACATCATTCGGTCTATGTGGGTTTTTTGTCACAAAAAGAATTCTGATGGTTCTTTTGCGAGATAAAAAGCTCGTCTTGTTGGTGATGGCAGGTCTCAACAGGTTGGAGTGGATTGTGGTGAAACATTCAGTCTTGTAGTTAAGACAGCAACTATCCGGACTGTTCTCAGCCTGACATTTTCCAAATCTTGGTCCATCCATCAGTTGGATGTTAAAAATGCATTCTTACATGACTACTTACAGGAAACAGTGTACATGCATCAACTACTGGGTTTCCGATATTATACCCGTCCAGATCATGTTTTCCTGTTGAAGAAATCCTTATATGGTTTGAAACAAGCTCCTTAGGCGTGGTATAACAGGTTTTCAAGATTTGTTTGCAAGTTGGATTTCTCTAATAGAAAGTTCGACCAGTCATTGTTCATTTATCGGAATGGCGCTGACATGGCATATATACTCATGTATGTCGATAACATTATTCTCACGGCAAAATCATCTTCACTGCGCCAGTCTATAATGTCCCTTCTGGCTGCTGAATTTGCAATGAAGGATTTGGGTGCATTGAATTATTTTCTTGGCATTGGGATGACGAAATATATAGGTGGTCTATTTCTCAGTCAAAAGAAATATGCCAAAAAAATAATTGAAAAAACATGGATGTCTTCATGCAAACCATCACATACTTCAGTTGACACAAAGGCGAAATTGAGTAACGTTATCTATACATCGATCCTACATATTACCGCAGTCTAGCTGGGGCCTTACATTATCTGACTTTTACGAGACCTGATATTTCCTATGCGATTCAGCAAGTTTGCTTACACATGCATGATCTGAAAAAGCACATATGGGGGCTCTTAAAAGAATTATGCGGTAGGTTAAGGGTACTCTTCATTTCAATTTATATCTATATAAGTCCTTCATCTCGAGTCTCTCATCCTACACAGATGCGGATTGGGGTGGCTGCCCAGATACACGTCGTTCCACATCTGGCTATTGCGTGTTTGGGGGACAATCTCATTTCATGGTCGTCAAAACGACAATCCACACTGTCTCGGTCAAGTGCTGAGGCAGAATACCGAGGGGTAGCCAATGTGGTGGCTGAATCATGTTGGCTTCATAACCTATTGTTAGAGTTATATTATCCGATTGAAAAGGCAACAATGGTCTATTGTGACAATGTGGGTGCGATATACTTATCGGGAAATCCTGTTCAGCATCAGCGCACGAAACACATTGAAATGGATATCCTATTTGTCCGAGAAAAAGTTGCCCGTGGACAAGTCCGTGCTCTCTATGTACCGTCCCGCTATCAAATTGCAGATATCTTCACAAAAGGTCTTCCGCGCGTACTCTTTGATAATTTCAGGGACAATCTCAGCATACAAGAACCTCCCGCTAAGACTGCGGGGGACTGTTAGAATAATAATTATGGGGAAATCCCATAATTATTATTATTCTCCATTAATCAAGATATGATTATATTGTAATTAGAATTGTAATAAATTAGAATCAATTAGTAGGATGATTGTAAGTAATTAGTATCTTATATTTTAGGTAAACTAGATTAGTACTACATCTTATTATTGTATATATCTTCTATAATTGAAATGAAATACTCAAGGAATCAATTTCCAATATGGTATCAGAGCTAGACCCATTCCAATATGGTATCAGAGCTAGACCCATTCCAATTCTTTGTTCACCGATGTTGGACCCCCAAATTATATTATCCACTCTCCAGTTAACAAGGTCTGGGCATGCGAGGGAGTGATAAGAGTTCCACATTGGATATGGAATGGGAACATGAACTCCTTATATGGACTTGGACAATCCTCACCCTACAAGCTAGCTTTTGAGGTTGAGTTAGGCCCAACATTCATTGTTTACAAATAATTTCCACATTATCTGTGTATATAACTTAGATCCAATACTTATTTACTATGGAAGAGAAATTAATTAACCACAATAATATAATAAGAGTTTAATATATATATATATATATATATATATATATATATATAATCAGGTCATTCGAACTTGTTATTAGGACGTAACCTGTCTTATTTTTGAGATTACAAATTTTACATGCATTTTAAAGAGATTTACCTGTAAATATCATTTGAATGATGTGTAAAAAAATATTATACTAACAATACATATAACTTAAATTCGTATAATAAAGATATAATTTCAAGACAGTATGTTAGAAATATGAACGGAGTTAAGAAAAAACAACAAAGTTAATTAGAAAATGTGACTTTTTTCAAAACCCCACCCCCATATTTGCTGTGGGGATCTTTTTGGAGATTGAGATATATAGAAACTTTGAAAAAGATGACAGAAGCTTAACGGTTGTCACCAGCCATTTAATTTTAAACTATTATACATTTTTGTAAAAAGGTGATCTTTGATCTTGCTTACTCTACAGTATCAATCATTGGTTATTTTTAAGGATTTTTATCTTTTTTCATTGAAATTAATGGGGCCCTTTTCTTTCTATATATATAAGGGGTCGTTTGACACAAAACTTCATTCAAACAGTTCAATTCATATTTTATTGAAAATTAAAACTCAAAAAAAAAAAAAAAAGGAAACATGGCCATTGAGATTGAGAAAACAATTGTTGGGCTATCAAAAGTTGCAATTTCAGATACTCATGGAGAAGACTCACCATATTTTGCAGGGTGGAAAGCATATGATGAAGATACTTTTGATGAAGTTCATAATCCATGTGGAGTAATTCAGATGGGATTGGCTGAAAATCAAGTAAGTGTAAATAATATTAATTAAGTAAATAAAATGTGTATTCTGTTATGCACTTAAAGCTTTTAGATGAGACCCTCACGTAATTCAACATAATATTAGAGTCAGGTTGTGATTTTGGATTTGAGTCTCACCATCATCCGCACTTTTCATTCTGGGTGACGGAGATATCGTAACATTCGAGCCGTTTTCCCCCCTCTAACTCAAAATGGAAACAAGTTTGAAAAGGGATAATAGAGTATTGTCTAGGGTATATTAAAAAGAATTTCTACGTGCAAGTCGTGAAAAAAGTCAAACTCGCATGTGAAGAGAGTATTATAGATATACTTAAGCAAATAGAAGTGTACTACCCTCTCTAACAGTTTAAACTTTTAGATTAGATGATTACATAATCAACATAAACATATGTTTCTCACTCTCTAAAAATGTTACTGCACTCGTGTCAAATCCTCTAAAAATGCACTACCTTTCAATCTGACACGTACCTGACAACATATTTTAAGAGTTTGAGCAGCATAGACATAAATTACCACAAAATAGTCCAAAGCATCATTAAGCTAATATTCTCATTAGAATTTTCTAATCTTATATATTTTCTTTCTTTTTATCTTTGAATAGGTATCATTTGATTTGGTAGAAGAGTACTTGGAAAAACATTCAGAAGCAATTAACTATGGAAGTGGAATCTCTAGCTTCAGAGAGAATGCTTTGTTTCAAGATTATCATGGACTATTTTCTTTTAGAAAAGCAATGGCAAATTTCATGGAAAAAATAAGAGGTGGAAGGGCAAAATTTGATCCAGATAGAGTTGTTATTACAGCTGGTGCTACAGCTGCTAATGAATTATTAACTTTTATCTTGGCCGATCCTGGTGATGCTTGGCTTGTTCCAACTCCTTACTATCCAGGGTAAGTACTATTTTAGTAACTATTTTATTCAAACATTATTGGTTAATACTCTTTATGGAATATCGTGTACGGAATATCTTAAATTTACTCTCTGTTATACTTTGAGGTCCTTCGTATTCTTATCGTTAGCAAATCGTCTCGTATTTGCCTTTGACCTTAACGGAGCTTCAACCTGAAGTGTAACAAAAGGTAATGTTAAATCATTGTCAAACGTAAAATGGAAAATTTGAACCTTTTTTCTCAAAGTATTTTGAAATATTTTGACTACTAAAAACTCGTGAATTTCTGGCTGAAATTCTCCAAGGGAAATATGAGACTACTTACTAAATAATAATCAAATGGTATATATGAATGACCTCAAATATAACGGTGACATTTCGTATAATACGAATAAATTTTGACCTTTTCCCCCATTTTTGTTCACTCACAATCTTAGTAGTTACATTGTCATGCCAATAACGTTTTACTTTTATATTTTACAGATTTGACAGAGACTTGAGGTGGAGAACAGGTGTAAAAATAATTCGAGTACATTGTGACAGTACAAATAATTTCCAAGTTACACCACAAGCCTTGGAATCAGCCTATGAAGAAGCAAAATCCAACAAAGTCAAAGTTAGAGGAATACTCATAACAAATCCCTCAAACCCTTTAGGTGCAACAATCCAAAGATCAAATCTTGAGGAAATTCTTGATTTCGCAGTCCAAAAAAACATCCATCTTGTCTCTGACGAAATCTACTCTGGATCAGCATTCTGTTCCACAGAGTTCGTCAGCATTGCTGAGGTTCTGGAATCTAGAAAACACATGGATTCGGAGCGAGTCCACATTGTGTATAGCCTCTCGAAAGACTTAGGTCTCCCTGGATTTCGAGTTGGGACAATTTATTCATACAACGACAAAGTTGTCACAACGGCTAGGAGGATGTCAAGTTTTACCTTAATTTCCTCTCAGACACAACAATTGTTGGCATCTATGTTGTCCGATGAGGAATTTACGACGAATTATATTAAGATGAATCGCGATAGATTGAAAAAGAGATATGGAAAAATTATTGATGGATTGAAGGGTAGTGGAATTGAGTGTTTGAAAGGGAATGCAGGGTTATTTTGTTGGATGAATTTGAGTCAATTATTGGAGAAGTCAACAAGGGAATGTGAATTGGAACTTTGGAAATCAATTTTATGTGAAGTGAAGTTGAATATTTCACCAGGATCTTCTTGTCATTGTTCAGAGCCAGGATGGTTTAGAGTTTGTTTTGCTAATATGAGTGAACAAACACTAGAAGTTGCACTAACAAGATTGCACAATTTCATGCAAAGAAGAACACAAAAGTGCAATTAACTTTCTTCTTTAGTTCTTTTTGGTTTTAGGAAAAAAAAATCCAATTTTGACTGATATTGGATTATATCTCTAAATGATGTTAATTCCAAAGATTTTGGATTTTTGTCCTCGAATATTGTACATCATATATGGAATTCATCAAGTTATGCATAGAATTATTCCTTCTGAGACATTGTTTTATATTCCAAAATATTGCTCAACTTTAAATTTTATTTATTTATTTATTTATTTATTTATTTGATAATGATGGTGTTCAAGTCAGTTTAAGCGTACGTCGACTAATTCCACAAAGTGATTGCTACATTTCACCGGCACGGGTACTGGATAACTCTGTCCACCAAGACCATCTAGTGTTCCCTCTTCTTTATTTTTTGCATCAGCGCAGATTGAAGCTTGAAACTTCATAATTCACTTCATTGGCCCCTAGTCTTTTAATTTTCTTATTCTATTTAAATGATATGCTTTTAGAGGCATGAAAATATCATGATATTTAATACCTCGAATTTTAATGGTACTTTTAGTAATAATTAGAAGTCTTTTTATTTCTTGTTGATTGATCGGATACAACTTTATAATTTGAATCATAGAGAGTAGTACAATATAATTCTGTTAAGAAATTATATTTTTGGTTCTAGTGTAACAGTTTCTAGGAATATTACCAATGTGTGGAAGTGCAATAAGCCTATCTCATGCTATATTCTATTAAGAGTTGACCGAGTCATTATTCAATTCTAGCAAAAAAAAAGTGTTTCCTTTTCGAGTTTAATTTTGGGAAAACGTCAGTTATACCCCCTTAAACCAAATTATTTATCCGTCTCTACTCTTTTCATGCCCCCTAAAAAAATTAAAACTATATATCAGAGATGCCCCCTCCCTCCCTAGTTATGATACCAACATGGTATATAGATATACTCAGATGGTATCATAAAGACTGTTTCAGTCATTCTCTTAGTCTTGCATGATATCATCGTGGTATATAAATATACTGAGATGATATATCATGGATGATCATGTTCGTTTATTTAAAAAAGACACACTTTTCTCGAAAAAAAGCTCTATGATACCATCGTCTTATATACATATACTGTGATGGTATCATGGAGGGTTGCTTTAGTCCTTCAATAAAACACTCCTCAGGACCATGATACTATTGTGGTATATAAATATACTGATATGATATCATGGAAGACTACTTCAGTCCTTCTCTTGGTCCTTTATGATACCATCCTGGTATATAAATATATTGCGATGATATTACAAAGAAAGGATTTTGGGCGAGGAAATATATTGGGTAAATAGTTTCGGGCGAGGGGTACAACGGATAATTAATTTAAAAAAGACATGGTATGAATAATTTATTTATTTTTAAAGTATATTTCAGTTAGTTTCCCTTTAATTTTCCCTTGAGCAACAAGATTGCCTATGCAACGAGCCAACGACAGTATATAATAAAGAAAAGCATTAAACTTACATACATTGATATTTTTACAAAAATAAATTTATCAATCAGTTTAACGTTATATAATGTTGTAGTATTCTATTTTTCAAAGTCATAGTTATACCCCCTTCCTCGCAAAATATTTCTCACGTTTTGTTTAGCGAGAATTAAACTATATAAATTTTGACAAATATTTTAAGATGTATTTTTTCATCGTATTGATATGAAAAGAATTGCAAATATAATTTTTTAATATCTAAATTTAATTTTAAAATACTAAATTAATTTAATTTAATTTAATTTAGCTCCGAAAATCAATCAAATTGACTATCAAAAAGCAAAACGTGACCAAATATTTTGTGATGAAAGGAGTAGTTACATAACTTAAATAGCATAAGAAATTTATATAATATCAGTATATAAAATTTATAATCGAAAAGAAATAAGCAAGTATAAAAGCGTTTACATGCATGAACTCTCTCAAGGCTGAATTTAAAAAGATACTTACTCCGTTCCAAAATATTTTATTTTTCTTTTAAAAGTTAATTTGACTAAATTTCAAAATTAAATTAGATTATATTAATTTAATATTTTAAAATTAAAATTTATATATTCAGAAACTATACGAAAAATGTTATAAGTTGCAATTTTTCTCATATAAATATGATAAAAAAATATAACTCAAAATACTAATAAAAGTTAATATAATTTGACTTTTGAAAAACCAAATACTACAAACATGTTGAGAGGGAGTACATTTAAGGGGAAAGTAAAAGTTGAGCCACAAAATTCCATTTTTGGCTTTTTCATGAATTGCGTCAATGCCGTGTTGTTGTTCTACCAAACACATCCTTATTTATGTCAATATATCATCAATCAATCACAATAACGTGGCATGAATACATCACATGTACGATAAATGGTAAAGAATCCCTTTGATTTTATTACGCTAGCTTAAGTTTCAAACAAAGTCAAAATTAATTATATGAATCTTCACTTAGAGGTGGAGATAACAAAAAGGTAAGGAAATTTAATCATCGAAAAATTATATAATGTTACATAAATATATAGGACGATTTTTTTTGGTTATATATGAAATTTTGAATCCCCTTGACATTAGTAAACAATCTAACGTAGCATTAAAAGAGGTTTAAAATGGCTTAATTTCACATGTTCAAATCATAGTTGTGAATCTCTTATATATTTTTTTAAATCCCTTTATATGAAATTTTTGCTCTATTGTTGTCACGATCATGTTTTTTTCATTTAATTTCTTAATCTTAGATCAATATTAAGCAAAAAAAAAAAAAAAAAAGTATCAGAGGTTCTCTATAATCTGTGTCGGGTGAACTCGTATCCCATCATGAACGGAGATAGAAGCCTGAATACCACTACTAAAAAATCTATTTTTTCATTGAATTTTCATTGAAAAATGTTCAGTGGCTATGTCCCACGGAATGTTGGTAGAAAATATTTAAATAATAGTGTTTTCATACGAAAAAGTTAAGAGCTTTTCAGCATTTCAATGTGAACATGTTTCCCACCATGTATTTTCCCAATGAACTGGTTCGGTGAGGATGAAGTGAAAAATCATTTTTTATAGCACAAATTTCTCATTGAAAGTCGGTGGGAAAAATCTTTGTTTCTAGTAGTGTACAAAATTCGATTGAATCAAGTAGTCCATCCGTCTCAATTTATGTGACACTATTTGACTTGACACGAAGTATAAGAACGGATGGAAGACTTACAGATTTTTTTTGTCCAAAACAAGTCATAGATATTTGTGTGACTATAAATCATTTAATAAAATTAAATTATTTTCAAATATAGAAGGTAACATTCTTTTTGAGATAGACTAAAAAAATGGTGCCACATAAATTGGGACAGATAGAGTAATTTTTACTCAAGAAGCATATTTATATTAAAAATTATTACATATAGACATATATTAAATTGAAAATTCAGTTATTAGTTAGCATCTATCTCAAAAATATTGTCTTGATTCAGATTAATTACGAGGGTCAAACTAGCTAATGATTGGCGTGAATTCGGACATAGAATCTTTAGTTTTTTTTTTTTTTTGAAATAAAATTTTCAGATGTAGAAACTACATAACAAGTACAATAATTTACAATAGTTAACAATTCAAGATATTTAATAAGTAATTGAAAAAATTATGATAAAAAAATATATTCTTTAATTGTGTCCAAATGGTAACTAATACAATCTTTTCTACGGATGAAGTATTAAAATTATCGTTCTAAAATTCAAAACATAAAATTGAAATCGTGGTTCCTCTGTATCCATGATATACCAATCAATCCATAAACACATAAAAAAGGCACTAAATAGCCAGGCAACCGACATATACATACAGTCATATAATCACACATATATAGAAATTTGTTGAGAATATAATCAAATATTAAAAATGTGTTCTATCTAATAGCTTACGCTTTTAGATCAGATGGTCACATACTTCAATATGGTATCGGAGCAGGCCAAAGGTCCTGGGATCGAACCTCATCGTCACTCATTATCAAAAAGAATTTCCACGTGCTTGGACCATAAAAAAAATCAGGCCAGCACGTGAGGGGGCGTGTTGAGAATATAATCAAATATTAAAAGTGTGTTCTATCTAACAGCTTAAGCTTTTAGATAAGATGGTCACGCACTTCAATAAAATTAATTTGTTTTTGTTTCCACTCTAATCATTTTGGCCACTATGTCTCTTTCTCTTGTATTACTTTGTCTTCACGTGAAATCCACGAGTTTTGAAAAGTATGCACACATCTTTGACGCCACTAATTAATCATTACTTATGAATAAATCTCTGTAAGTTGCAATTATTACATTAAAGAAATAGATCGAGAGATATTATAAGAGGTCAAAAGCTATTTAGGATAAATTAAGACATGCATAAGAAGTCAAAAGCTATTCAGGCTTAGTCGTTATTGCTTTGAGATCATGTATGTGATAAATGTAATTAAGAAAATAAATCATCTAAAGTTTGACAATAATCATGAATTGATCATGTCATGCCTGACCTTTTTCATAATCAATGGAGTACAATCTGGCTTTGATTAGGATGTCTTAATTTTATTCTAAGAGCCTGTATTCTCAATAAAAAAATTATATTATTTGACAGAAAAAACTTTTTTTAATAATGGTGGTGTTCGGGATAGTTTGGACGTATTTTACTTATTTTACTGAGTAATTGTTAGTTGTTATATCCCACCCGTCAGCATGAGATACTGGGTGATTTTTTGTGTCGTACCAAAACTTAGGTAGATCTGAGGATATTAGCTAGTGCTTTTTTTTAATCTCTATTGCGATTTGAAATCTCCAAAATTTTCAAAATTAATCTCCACGACATTTTTTAATGTGGAACAAACTTTTTAGTACTCGTAACTAGAATATATAGCCTCAACTTTTCGTGAAGAAACTAAACAATTGTAATTAGTTTAATTCCTTTATCTAAAAGTACGTATATGTTATATTGTACATTTCTATTAATGAGTTTACTTTCTCCTTTAAGAGCTTAATCAATGCTACGTACGTACTACAATTTTGACTTTTGGAAGGCTTTAAACTAATCATATTTCTTGAGTTTTTAGAACCACTTGTTATTAGTTTAATATAATTCTCTTCACCTGAAAGTATATAACTATATATATACATAAAATTGAACATTTTTATAATGAGTTAACTTTCCATTTTAAGAACTCAATCAATACTACTATACTTTGACTTTTATGGAACTCTTAAAATAATTATTTCTGATCTTGACTTTTCAATTAGTTTGTGAAGTTTGATACACTTTCTAGACATATATTAATCAAAAGATATCTTTATTCAAACAAGCTCTTGAAGTCTCTTATAGACAAGGTCTAAGTTGTGTTTTTAAATAAGCATTTCATTGGGTTCTTGCTTAATAATTTGTTTGCTCGTGCAAAGGAAAAAATGGTGGTAATTATTATTATTCTAGTGTCAAATGGGCCTGGATTTGTTGACCATTTAAATTAATTTTGTCATACCACCACCATTTCAACTTCTTCACATGATGATGTCCTTTAATCTTTTTAAATAAATAGTTTTAAGTTTTAATATATATACACAGTAAGTGTAAAGAATTTCATTACTAAAAAGGTACATTTTCGATGGACGTCGCTTATCGCATTTTCTACGAAAAGTTCGTCAAAAATATTTCTGACGATCACCAATTTTCGATGGTTCCGTTGAAAACTCTGTCTTATTTTAAAATTTAATTTAAATTTTATATTTAAAAGAGACTTACCTATAAATATTTTTTAGGTGACCATAGTGTAAAAGAAAAACTCTATATTGTGTATGAAAATGCACGTTTATTATAACAAAACAACACCCACATGCAGAAACTCACGCACGCTCGCGTGCACCATATGTTGAAGAAGAGCACTATAATTGTGACTTAGTATTAAAGTTGACAAAAGTTAAAACTATACCCCCTGCTAATAGTGACGGAGCTAAAAGTTTTATTAAAAGAAGTCAAAATATATATATAAAGAAGTAAATACGAAAAAATTAAAAATATTCAAAATATAATATACATGATCTTTTTACCTATAGACAATATATAATTTTCCGGCAAAAGAATCGAGACAAGAATGGCTCTGCCCATTACCTGCTAATTATAAGGCATTGGTGGGAAAAGATAGCGGCTCGACGTGTTAAGCTCCTTCACGATTTACATGATTCGGGTAGAGCAGAATTTTTTCAGATTTGTTGTATGCAATCTATACCTTGCATGTTTATAAGAGACTATATTTGCGATTTGAATCCATAATTTCCTAATCACACGGTAACTATTGTTAGCGTTGCATCAAAAATGATCCATTGAAAAGCGTTAACATCGACGATATATATAATTTAAATCCAGAATACAAGAGTTTAGATCATTCTTGTCCATTTTGCCAAAAGCATTTTCAATCTCACCAAAAACCTCTTCTTCAACAATTTTCTTCCTTATTTTGTAGTCAAACTCCAACAACTCATATGGTGACATTGAAGTCAAATAATCCCTTCAATAAAGTCCTCAAGAATTTCAGACTTTTCAGAGCCATACAAGTCAGTACCCCATGTGCCTCGTGAGTGCAATCATATGAATTGATTAATTGGCAAAACAAAATTTGTCTCAATCATCCATAGAATAAACGGAAGAGTGCGGGCAATTTCATCCTGACCCAATGGATATCTGATCCATCCGACTTGATTATATGAACGAAAATCCGACAAAACATGAATTTTAATCGGGTGACGGATCGGGTCGGATTCGGGTGGACATACATCCAACCCACCACCCGACCCATCCATCCACCTATTTATATTTATTTTTTTTAAAATGTATATATGGTCTTTTAGTGTTGACTAAATGGACAAAGTATTCAGGTCCATTTCCTTTGCAATTACCAAGTTTGAGCTCATAAATATCACATTATTTATTTATCCAAATCAAAAATAGAAATAGACATAACAGAACAACACATAGAGAATTTTTTCAGTTTCTTGGTTCTTCAAGTGGCTCTCGGTCAAGACCTCCCTCCCTGCCACCTAAGGTAAGTTTGTCATATACTTTGTGTTGATTAAAAATAGTTAACACATATATTAAGATCATTCAACTTGGAAAATTGTTAGATTTCAAGAAATCCCTTCTAGAACACCAAAACTCCAAAATAGGAATTTTCAAGATTCACATATTTTGAGGTAATTCCAACTACTCGAACTAGTAATTTATGAGTATTTGAGAAGATTTTATCATTTGTTTTCAGTTGTATTAATTGAAAGGTCGGATTATCAAACCCTAACTTATAACATGAATAGTGTTTTTTTAAAAAAATTGAGAAGATAATGGATAGTGACCAAGGGTCTTTAGTGGTGAACTTCTATGACCCAAATGAACATAGTGATTCCATTGTTAGGATGATTTGAGGTGATTGAACATGGTATCACCTAAATTGGACAAATTTGGTAACTTTGATGGTAACACTTATGTGCATGCAAAATTGGATCCTTGGAGAGTATTCAGGTAATATATATTTTTTATTTACATTCACTTGAACCATTTTTTTTTAAATTGATATGATGATAATTTATGAGTTCTGGTGGATTTTTTTTAGAATCTTCTTTTGATAATGCACACACATGTGCAACTATTTTGGATGATGCCGATGTGGGAGGTGATGGAAGCTCTACAAGTGAAGTCATTGATGTTAACTCGGTAAACTAATCACATTTATTTCCTACGATAATGTTTGCTTTAATAATGTTTTGTTTTTGATATGTTTTGTTTTTATATGCTTTTATTTCATTAATGGAAGGATGGAGAGGACATGGATATGTGATTTAAAAAATGAATGGATCTTAGAGGATATGATATGAAGACGGAAGACCGGATGGATTTAAATATTTTAGTCTATTAAGATTGTCGCTAACTAGAAACTCAATTATTAGTATTATTAGAAGTGACATGTAATTCGTCCTTTAAACTTTAGTTACTTCGGACTATTATTGGCTTTTGGCTCCTTTCCGTTTTTTTGGTTGCATGTTTGTAGCATGGACACGGCTTGTAAAAACAGTATAATGATATTTATTTGATGTACTTTTTTTTTTGTTTTACCAAGGATTTTAGGTGATTGACTGATTGTGCTATAATTTTCATTTGTGAAGCACCCGATCCACCCGATTCACCCGTGGATGATGGATGGATAGGATGTGGATGAAGAAAAAATAGGGTGATGGATGGATCGGGTGGTGGATGGATGATTGGCGGGTGAAGACGGATTGAACTCCACCCGATCCACCTCCGATCCATTGCCAGCCCCTAAACTGAACTTCTCATCTGCCAACCAACTTGCTGCACTGATAACTACAGTAATAATTAAAGAAATACTACAAATAATTAATTATTGTACAACATAAGGTGTTCATATTGTTTAATTAGTCATTGGGAATTGTTGTCTTTCTTTTAATTTGTGGTTGGCATCCACGAGATTGTCGCTGGCAGCCATGGAATTGGCTTGACATTCAAGAATGATAACCGTCACAGCTAGAAAATCGCCAATTTGTGACGGACATTCTCGTCGAAAATTAGGATTTTCATACGGCATTCAAATAAGTTTTCGTTCGTCAAAAAAGGACTTGTCGGAAAAGTTTCCAACGAAATTCATCAAAAATTTCCTACTATCTTTCGACAGAATTGAACGATAAGAAAATAGTGAAATCTGATGAATTAAGCGGTTAGATAGATCACAATTTTAGTTATGTGATTACGTTATGTTTCTAGCTATATGTCCCTTAAGTATTGGTCTGGTCTTTTTACGTGTGGAATTTTGTTTATGATGGGTGGTACAGATCATGAGACTTGAGCTCATGACTTGTGCTTGTGAAAGAGAATGTTGAAAACATAATTAAATGATCAAAGTGTACCATTTCTTACACGGAGCTAAACTTTTAGATGAGATCGACGGTTACACACTTCTAAAAATTTATTATCGGATAAGCTTATATCAAGTAGATGAATGGTTGCGATAAATTTGTCACCCACGTAAGTTTTTATTGCATGCTTAACTAAATGATATGGATTTCACTTTAATTTGTGATTCTTGTGGTTAAATTATAGAGTACTTAGTTTGGCGTAAACAAATTGATAAGTGTATTCTGTTGATTGCCCTTGTTGCATGATTGAGACTGATCCTGGAGATCAAGTTGGAAAAGGAAATCTGATGTTTTCACGAGGAATTAATTAAGAAGATTACATATCTTGGAATATAATTCTATTATAAGGACTTTACGTGGTTAGGCTTTACTTTACATGGAATTGTTTTTCAGAAACCGTTGCTACATCAATATGTAAACAGCTAAGTGTACACTAAGAAAAAGTAGTTGCATGCGTAGAATAATACTACCTCCGTCTCAAAATAATTATCACATTACGTTTTTCAAGAGTCAAACTATATGAATTTTGATCAATAATTTAAGCTATATATTTTCATCATATTAATATGAAAAGAATTGCAACTTATAGTAATTGTGGTTAGGCTTTACTTTACATGGAATTGTTTTTCAGAAACCGTTGCTACATCAATATGTAAACAGCTAAGTGTACACTAAGAAAAAGTAGTTGCATGCGTAGAATAATACTACCTCCGTCTCAAAATAATTATCACATTATGTTTTTCAAGAGTCAAACTATATGAATTTTGATCAATAATTTAAGCTATATATTTTCATCATATTAATATGAAAAGAATTGCAACTTATAGTAATTTTCGTATAGTTTCATTACGGTTATTATTTAGTTTTGTCAACCAAACGATGTTTATCTTATGCAGAATTTTATGTTGAGATTGGTTATTTATATACCTAGGGATGACAGGTGGTACAATTTTACGGATTCTGCACCGCACCCGCCCCAGTTGAGGCGGGTATGGATATAACTTTGGCCAGTAGTAGGCGGGTATGGGTAGGTGGTGGATTTGCAGTTATACCCGCCTGCCCCGCCCCGCATCCAACCGCCCGCCTTATACCCGCCTACTATAATTTTATTTTTACAACTTTATATTTATCTAAAGCCCAAATAATTTGGCACACATAATTTTAGCAGCCCATAAGCCCAATAATAATGAATTTTGAGGCAAAACCCCACTCACCTTTGTCATTGGCGAGTGACGGATATCCACTTGGGTGGTGGAGCGGGTGTGAATTTAGGAATATACCCGCCTAGGCGGATATGGATATTGAAAATGTACCAGCCACGGGTGGCGGGTATAAAATTTTCTGAATGGATACGGGTGCGGGGAGGGGATACGCGCACCCGCCCCGCCCAATTGTCATCCCTACATATACCTCAACCAAACACCAGATATTGTCTTACACGAGATTATATGTTGGGATTAATTATTTCTATACTCAAATCAAACGACCCCTATATTAGTAAGTGGATTTACAATAAAATATTTATAGTTTTTTTAATATAGAGAGAGAATTTGAACAAAATTATTGAGTTCATATAAATTCATAACCGACGCCACAAATCCGCCCCTACTCGCACTTCCAAACTCTCCGACAGTTATCGATTCAGAATTTAAGCTTTGTGATTTTGAAACACATATCTACTAGCTCTATCTACACTTTATTTTTGACATATACTCTTTTTCCCATTATTCTTTGACTGTATGATATAAATTCGAAACACTGGGCTTTGTCTACTACATGAATCCTCCTCCTACGTATCATGGTCATCTCATCAAAATGATGATTTAGAATTTAAGAAGTACATTAATCTTTCGCAAAGAGTTGGTATAAGTAACTCACATGAAATTAATGAAGAACTAATTATACGCTTATTAGACATATGTTAATGAGTTGTAACAAAGTTCATTTTCGGGAAACTGTCAATGTAAAACATGTGCAGTACATGTAGTTAGTGCTACTGCGCAACTAAATTTATATGAATTGTAGAAAATTTGTCAAGGTTTCACGTGTAAGATGTCACGTATTGTCGAAGGAATTAACAATCGAGATGTTGTGGAGTTTTGGGTAGGAATATGTTCCTTGCATTTACGATATATATAGTGTAACATGGATACAAACTAGGTAACTAAATCTTCCTAATTATAATTGAAATATAAATTTACCTAATATAAAAGATATACAAAATATGGTAATATACAATATATGAAAATATTCTATCACACCCCCGCAGTCGAAGCGGGAGGTTCCTGTACGCTGAGACTGGCTCGGAAATCATCAAAAAGAATGCGTGGAAGTCCTTTAGTGAATATATCAGCAATCTGATACCTGGAAGGAACACGAACTTGGCCACAGTCACTTTTCACGTACAAAGTGAATATTCATCTCAATGTGTTTAGTGCGATGATGTTGAACGTGATTTTCGGAGAGATATACATCGCATTGACATTATCACAGTAGACCAATGTAGCTTTGCGGATTGGGCAGTGAAGTTCCAACAGAAGGGCCTATCCAACAAGACTTAGAGACAACATTCGCAACTCCTCTGTACTCGACTTCGGCACTGGATCGAGATAGTAGGTTGTCTTTTAGAAGACCAAGAAAGCAAATTATCTTCGAGAAAGACACAGTAACCTGATGTGGAGCGATGAGTGTCCGGACAGCCACCCTAGTCAGCGTCAGAATAAAAGGTGAGACCAGAGAGTGTGGACTTGTATAGGTGGAGGCCGAAGTGAAGAGTACCTTATACATAGTGCAAAATATGTTTGAGCGTATTCATAAGTGCATCCGTCGGACTGTGCATATGTAAGCATATTTGTTGCACGACATAGGATATATCTGGTCTCGTGAAAGTGAGATACAATAATGCTCATGCTAAACTGCGATAGTGAGTCGATACAGGGAACTCGAAGAGCACTAAGTTTGGAATTAGTGTCCACCGGCGTGTGGGTCGGTTTGCAAGACGTCATGCCTGCTCTGTCAAAGATATCTTCGGCGTACTTCCTTTGACAAAGAAATATGCCACCTGCATATCTCGTAATAGCAATGCCAAAAAAATAGCTTAGGGGGCCCAAATCCTTCATAGCAAACTCAGAGACAAAGAGTGACATGATGGATCGGTGAAGTGCATAAGAAGATGTAGCAACATATAGTAGGATGTATGCCATGTCATTACCCTTGCTATAGATGAACAGTGAATGATCAGATCTGTTATGTGAAAAACCGATAGAGGATACAAAGTCAACAAAACATTGGTACCATGCACGAGGAGTCTGTTTCAGTCCATAGAGTGGTTTTTTCAAAAGACACGTAATTTGGATTAACTGGATTCCTGAATCCCATAGGTTGATGCATATATACGGTTTCATGAATGTCCATATGCAAGAAAGTATTTTTAACGTCAAACTGATTAATGGGCCAAGATTTGGACAAAGCAATACTGAGAACGATCCAAACAGTTGCCGGTTTTACTACTGGGTTGATAGTTTCAGCACAATCCACTCTCACCTATTGAGACATGACATCACCTACAAGACGGGTCTTGTGCCTCTCAAAAGAACAATTAGATTTATTTTTATATCAATAAATCCACATAGAACGAATAATATTAGCATCAGGAGGACGAGGTACTAGATCCCACGTATTATTTTCAATAAGAGCATTATATTCGTCAATCATTGCATTTTTCCAATTAGGATCGAATAAGGCATCTTTTGTATTACGAGGGACAGTGGAAGGGACAACCAAAGTGGATAAGTTAAATAGTCATTTGGGTTTGGAAATGCCATGCATAGCACAGGTTTCCATTGTCCATCGGGGTGCCACTAGAGGTTGAACGGGATTGGAAGGTGGTGGCTGAGACGTGACAGGGGGACTAGTAATAGGACCGGGAGTGAGGGCTATTGCCGATATAGGGCAGTAGTGTTGGGAAGAGCGGTGGCTGGCCGGGAGGCAGCCGAGATGGAAGCCTATGATAGGCTGTTTCGAGGCTCGGCTAGCCGAGAGGAAGCCAAGATGAAAGGCCGTGATGGGCTAGTCTGAGGCTCCCGTTGTGGGGCTGGTGGACTGTCCGCCTTGGGACAGTAGTGGTATGGCCGATTGCCGGTGATGGTGATAATTGATTTTTCAAGTGATGGATTAGAATGAGATTTAGTCCCTCATTTATGAAGTCATAGGAATTCGGAGGTGGAGAATTGAGTTTGACAAAGGGGAATTGGTACTCATCGAATATGATATGCCTAGAAATTATTATTTTTCGGCTTGACAAGTCGTAACAATTGTAACATCTATGATTGGGGGTAGCCAAGAAAGACACATGGGGACAACCGAAGTTGCAGCTTATTGATGTGAGTGGAGGGATTGAGAGGGTAGCATAGACATCCGAAAGTTTGTAAATGTTTATAAGAAGGATTCCGGAGATAGAGAACTTGAGTGGGTGACTTGTGTTTGAGAGACTTGTTTGGGAGAATGTTCAAGAGATATGTTGCCATTGAGAGTGTGTAATGCCAAAAATAAGGGGGATAGAGGCGTGGGTAAGGAGGGCACGAATTAAGTTGTTTATGATTCTAATTTTCCGTTCGGTTTTCCATTTTGTGGAGAGGTATGTGGACAGGAAAAATGAAAAACTAGGCCGTGTTTGGGGCAAAATAGTTTGAATTGTTGATTATCGAATTCTCTTCCATTGTCACATTGAAAACATTTCATATTCTTTTCAAATTGTATCTTTATAAAGCATTAAAGGACGAAAAATAGAATAGACTTGAGACTTATTACCACTGGAAAAAGTCCACAGAAAGTTGGAATAATCATCCAAAAATAACACATAATATCTATGTTCGGCCGTGCTTAAAATGAGAGAAGTCCATATATCACCATGTATTATATCAAATGGCATTAAAGTACAGGTGGATGAAGAATAAAATGACAATTTAACATGTTTCCCAAAAATGCAAATTTCACAGACATGAGTAGTAGAGACATGGTTACATTGAATAAATTTATTTTTGCTAAGAGAGCGTAAAACAGAATCTCCCGGATGTCTAATCTATTATGTCATAAATAAAATGAAAGAGAGGCAAAAGTTGATGGAGACGAGACTAGATGGCCGACGGTGGTGGTGATAGGATAGAGGTCCCCGGTGCTGTCACATCTCATTATTCACGTCCCTGTCATAAGGTCCTTCACAGTAAAACCAAAAGGATCAAATTCAAGAGAAACATTATTGTCGGTTGTGAAACGATGCACACATATTAGATTTTTGATGAGTTTCGGGGCATGGAGGACATTATTTAAGACTAACGGTGGATGTAGTGGGGAGAGGGATAATTGTACATAACCTTGAATGGGAATGCCTTGTCCACTACCAACAATAATATTTTGATTTAAATTGCTCATATTGAAATAAGATGCGAGAGTACCTTGGGATGCCGTCATATGAGATGTGGCATCAGTATCCATGTACCAACCGTCGTCTGGTGCATTGAGAGACATCATGTTCATAGCCGCCTCAATATCCGTCGTAGGTTGAAGGAGGAGAGACATGTGCACTGTATGCCTGCTGTGGACGTGCGCCGAGGATGCCTGGCTGGGATTGTCGGACCGAAGGTAGGGCCCAGGATGATGTCGAATAGGGACACGGTGGAGCATCCCAAGTCAGTGGAGCCCACACAGCCCATGGTGGGTAGGCAGCCCATGACGGGGGCTGCTGCCACTGCTATTGCCACAGTGGGAGGTTGCTGGCCGGCGGGGGCTGCCCTCTACTGCTGCCATTGTTTCTGGTTCGGCCACCGTGACTTCGGCCGGAATTTTGCCCTTTGTTGTTGGTCTGGGATTGTAAGTCATGTTTTGGATCATTGGTTTGTTGGTGTGGCGGGGCGGAAGCCGAGCCCCTTAGGTCGGCAATTGGGTTGCTGATGGTCACGAATAAGGCATCAGCGGTGATTGCATTGGCCACAACACGCTTTGTTTTTCATATTTCTTCCAGGAAGAGTCTCGAACAAGCCTCATAGAATGGAGCCAATGGTGTTCTTTATTGGAAGATGGTAGCGACTCCGTCATACAATTCATTCAAACCCGTAATGAGTTGCATCACCAATCATTGATTGGTGACTGGTGCACTGACGTTGGAGAGTTGATCGGCAATCATCTTAAGTTCTTGGCAATAGGCCGACACATTGGAAAAATCATCCTGTTGAATATCCTTGAATTGATTTTCCAAATACAAGGTGTCTTGCTATCGTGAAAGATACTTTCCAACCGCTCCCAAGTTTGTTGTGCAGTAGCGTCGATTTTAATGATTGTATGCAATAGATCATTCGAGATTGTGTCGTAGATCCATTGTAGAACAACAACATCTATACGAGACCAAAGTTCATCATCATGTCTCTCCAGGGGTTCGGAAGTGGGATTGGATTTTGGAGGGATGATGTGATTGATGACTCTGTATATACGACAATGGATCTTAAACAGTTCCGCCCAAGAGGAATACTGAACTTTTTCCATCTCAAGAGTTATGAGAATGAAATTCTTGATGTTGTTAACTGCAAGAGCAAGATGGAATTTAGGTTGTTCATCCATCGAAAATTAGGAAAGAAGAGGCGATGAGAATTTTCGAGAATTGGAAGAAGGGGGAGGGGGGGACAGCGGATGGAGATCGGTCGAGAGACTGGGTGACGGCTTGGGGAGAAAAGAAATTAGGGTTGACTTCTGATACAATGTAGGAATATATTCCTTGCCTTTCATTGATTATTATGTACAATATATATAGTGTTACATGGCTACAAACTAGGTAACTAAATCTTCCTAATTACAATTGTAATATAAATTTACCTAATATAAAAGATATACAAAATATGGTAATATTCTAGCAATGGTAATATGCCATATATAAAAATATTTTATCATTTTGGTTATACACTGAGGTTAGCAGATTTTACAAACAGAAAGCAAGATGATAATGACACTTAGATTAGAGTTTGAGATTTATGGTCTACCATGCAATTTCATTATTTATTTCGTAAGTTTTGATTTGGTTTTTTTAAAAAATGGTTTGATAAGTCTGAATAATTAAGAAGTAATAATTTCAAGTAATATTTTTTTCCACATTGCTATTTAACTTGCAACTATTTTTTTTCACGTCTCCCATTTCAGAACTACTTCAGACATGCGGTGTTTGAAGTTAGGCGTGATGAGTTCATATGGCTGAAGTTTAGACATTTTTACATGAAGTTTAGACAAAAATGAATGAATTCAAGCAAAATGTTGAATTTCAGAAAATAAATGTATGAATTCAGTCATATATGATCAGTTCAAGCAAAATGACTAAATTTCAATCATATGTGCTTGAAGTTCATGCAAAAATGATTGATCTTCAATCGTATGTGCATGACCTTCAGCCACATAACTTTAAACATCAAATGTTTGAAGTTGTTTCGAAGTAAGTAGACTTGCAAAAAAATCAAAAATATAACTTAAATGATGATCCCGAAATTGAGTATATGTATACTTCATCAGTTAATAAGAGAGTAATGAAGATGCAGTTGGACATCAATAATGCACATACTCGATTGAAGCTGGATTTAGAAAAAAACAAACAGTGCATATATAATATTTTAAGGACGAGAAATATTGGAGTAGATTATTTTCCTTATGTAGATGGAGTTTGCTAATATATGTTCAAACTCATAAACATTACAGTTCTAATTTTGACTTACTTGATGTTTGGGTTGAAGTTCCATTGAACGTTCTCATGGCCCAGCTCATTTATATGTGAGCCATTGTAAATGGGCTACGAAATCATGGAAAAGCCCATTATAGTTTTCTTTACGTCTATACAGGATGAAACTAGTAGATTTAATGTCATTTTGCAACTGAAATAGAAAATACTATTAACTCTTGATGAATTTTAATACTAGGACTCTTTTGCACTTTTTTTCCCTATTTTGTATTGGTCTTTAATTTTTATCCCTCAAATGAAATTTATTGATATAATTTTTTTTTAAATAGGCATAAATTTCATTTGAGGGGAAAAAATTAAAGACCAACCCATTTGAAGAACAAATCGTACAATTAAATGATGCACTAGATCAGTAGGTACAACACATGATTAATATCGGATGATAGGGTTGGCAAAGCATCAATACATGAAAATATGATCTACTTAAGTTTGAGTGGGTTCATGATCCGTTCATTTATTAATTAGTCTATTTTAACCCGCACAATTTCATCCTTCTAAAATTCCCTATAACTGAAAATGTCCTGAGCTTCTACCTCATAGACAAACTAATTTATATCACAACTTATTCTTGATGGACAATACAAGTTATTTATTTAAAAAAGAGATTTTATTTATGGAGTCAAATGTTCAAGACCACTCCTTTTGAAATATGGAGGTCATTCTTGCAAATCACCTTTTTACACTTTAATAACAAGCTTTTATTGCCACAAATGTTATGACATGTTTTACCTTATTCAAAAGTCTTACAACCACAAAAATGTCATGACATATTTAAGACCTCAAGTTTTAAAAGTCTTATAGACATACAAATGTCATGACATATTTAAAATTCTAATTTTTAATAAAAAAAAAAATTCTTCTTAAATCTTCGTGTCTAGTCAAACTATATTATATAAATTGAATTGAAGGGAGTAAGTTTTAGCAATCAACACTAACAATGATTGTCATTATAAAACTAATACTGCTTAAAAAGTTACTATTATCTTAACTCATGAGTAAATATGTTTAAAAGTTGGATTATGATTCGTAGGATGTAATTTATAAGTTTAAGTATTCCCATTCAAACTTGTAACACAACAATAAGAATATATCCAGTCAATATCAAAAAGTAAGATTTGAGAAAGGTAGAGTGAACGCGGAACTTATCCAAAATGGGAGGTAGGGAAGTTGTTTTTAATAGACTATCGACACGAGAACAAGCAATAAAAGGTCAAAGTAGTACGAAAATAGAAATAACGGAAGCGAATAAGTCATATATTATAAAAGCATTATAGAGCAGTCTGAAAAAAAAGTAATAACTACCACAAATTAATACGATAATCGAAATACACGAAATAACAGATAGTAGCATATGAGCATAAAAGAAAAAGGAGAAAGAAAGGAGGAATATAGAAATAGCTAAACTAAGGGCATTACAAGTGAATTACAAGTTTTTTCTTGGTGCAAACTGTAATAATGGTAACTCCAGTGAGAAGGTAGAAAACCTGCGATTCGTGATTTTCTCGAAAGTCTCTATCAGAAAAAAAGGTTCACTGCTATCGGCGATTCGTGAAGCAAAAATCGCCAGTGCTATTTCATCTCTGCAAATCTTAGATTCATTAGCAAACCAGAAGGTAAATTTGAGCTCAAAATTTATTCTGTGTGTTTTTATTGCTTTATATTTCGTTATGAAATGAAATTGACTCGAATTTATAGCGTAATGGATAATAGAGGATTCGAATAGTCGATTTAAGTAGTTTGAGATTAAGGCGTAGTTAATTGATTGGTTGATTGATAGATTTGAAGCTTTTGCTAATTAATTTCTGTCAGATCTAGTTTATTATGAGTGTAAATAAGCAAAAAAATGTAAGTACTATACTCAGGCATGTGTATAAGAGATTGAATGTATCGTAGGTTTATGTTTTGTGATTTTAGTGGGAGATGATTAGGGTTTGAGTTTAGTGGTTTGACTTTAGATATGACTGGTGATGTTCACTATTCAGCTTTGAGATTGATTTTTTTTTTTTGGTGAGATTTGAGAGAAATTACTTGTATTCTGTCGATGAAACTACGGAAAAAGCTGTTGTTAACTCAGGTATAAGAGATCGAATTTGTGAGGTTTGTGTTTTGGTGGAAGATGATAAGCATCGTGGTTTATTGGTTTGACTCTGCTACGAGTACGACTAATGATGTTTAGCTTGATCTGTGAGATAGATATGGAAGTAGCTAGGAAAGAGCATCAGCTTTCGTTTTGCGAGGGTTTGAGAGAAATTGCTTGTATTTGGTCAATGAAACCACGGAAAAAACTGTTGTTAACTCAGTCATGTGTATAAGAGATTAAATTTGCGGTAGGTTGCTTTTGGTAAAGATGTTTAGGGTTTCAGTTTATTGGTTTGACTCGGCTATGACTGGTGATGTTCACTATTCAGCTTGTTCTGTGAGATTGATTTGTTTTTTTTTTTGCGAGATTCGAGAGAATTTACTTGTATTTTGTCAATGAAACTACGGAAAAAAATGTTGCTAACTCAGGCATGTGTATAAGAGATTGAATTTGTGGTTACTTGGTACTTGTTGTTGGTGGCAGGTATCCCGTGAAATTACTTGTATTTTGTCAATGAAACCACGGAAAAAGTTGATAGCTCAGGCATGTGTATGAGAGATTGAATTTGTAATAGGCTTATGATTTTGATAAGGTGTAGTAGGCTTATAATTTGTGGTTTTGGTAGTAGATGATTAGGGTTTTGGTTTATTGGTTTGAGTCGGCTATAACTGATAATGTTTAGCTTGATCTGTGAGATAGAATTAGAACTAGCTAGGAAGACATCGGCTTTGATTTGCGGGGTTTCGAGAGAATTTACTTTTATTTTGTCGCTGAAGCTATGGAAAAAAATGTTGCTAACTCAGGCATGTGTATAAGAGATTGAATTTGTGGTTACCTGGTACCTGTTGTTGGTGGGAGGTGGCAGGTATCCCGTGGAATAAGCCAAAGATGTATACTCAGGAATGCATATAAGAGATTGAATTTCTCGTAGGTTTATATTTTGTGATTTTGTGAAGATGTTTAGGATTTTGGTTTAGTGGATTGACTCAGCTATGACTGATGAATGTTCAGCTTGATCTATGAGATACAATCAGAACTAGCTAGGAAAACTTGGGCTTATATTTGTGTGTTTATTGGTTTGACTCAGCTATGGCTGATGATGATGTTCATCTTGATCTGTGAGAGAGAATTGGAACTAGCTAGGAAAACATCAGCTTTCGATTTGCGTAATTTGAGAGAAATTACTTGTATTTTGTCAATAAAACCACTAAAAATATGGTTGTTAAGTAGGCATGTGTATTAGAAATTGAATTTGCGGTAGGTTTATGTTTTGTGTTTTTGGTGGGAGATAATTAGGGTTTTGGTTTAGTGGTTTGACTCAGCTATGACTGATGATATTCACTAATAAGCTTGCTCTGTGAGATTGAATCGGAGCTAGCTAGGAGAAAAAACTTTTTTTTTTGCAGGGGTTTGAGAGAAATTACTTGGTATTTTGTAAATGAAATGACGAAAAATAATGTCGTTTTGTCTTGTGTACCATTGGTATACCGATGATTAAATGCATTTAAATGAGATAAATCTGGACTGCCTGTTTTTAGTAGCGACCTTGGTTTTTGTCTGATTTGTCTGGAAAAAATATTCATTGAATTTTTTAAGTGGACCTGAAATAGAGTAAAATAGATATACATGATTTCATATAGATGTGATTGAGGCTCAGTTGATTGATTATCTGATGGAAATTTTGGACTTGAGACTCAAATCTGTTCTTATTTTGGAACATTTAGAACGGACCACAGAAATAGAGGTGATCTATGCAGTCATTCTAGGTACATGTGAGAGTGACCTTTTAGTCTAGTCAAGTGTGAAACTACTTGTTCAGAAGCCTCATTCATCCTGAATTAGATTGCTAAATTGCTAACCTTTTTGCTGTATTTTTCTGTGGGAATTGGTATGCGATATTTTGAACCTTTTTCAGGGTAGATCATTAGTGGTTACCTTACTTTAGTAAGTCAGTGAAATAAAATTGTTATGGATTTGATTTGATGTTGTTTTCTGAATTGAAAAAAGCTGCAAAATGAGGTGGGTGGGTGTGTCCCCCGCCCACCTTTTTTTTCTTTTTCTGGGATAAATATAAGAATCCGGTGGTACAACTCCGAGACAATCTGTATAAAACGTCTAGCAAGCCTCCCAGAAATCTAACCAACTTCTTATAATTGGGCATCTTAACTTTGTACCAAAAAGCTAGAAACAAAAGAAAACTTTTGGCCCTCGACAATGTATTCTCAACCCTTCGGTTTTTTTCTATTTACTTCTCACAATAATAAAAAAAATACAGAAGGTCGTGACCTTCCCAGCTACTTCCTCCCTGCCTCCAAGTTGCCGTTGTATCCGCCACTGTGCAAGGACGGGTGTATTCTGGTCTGTTAGCAGGTTAGATGTCTGATTTTATATCCTTTATTGCTGGGTTCAGGACTTTCTTGGGATTGATGGCATCCAAGATTCAGCAACTGCAATCTAAGGCTTGTCAAGCTTCACAGTTTCTCTCTAAGCATGGTACTACCTACTACAAACAGTTGCTAGAGCAGAACAAACAGTACATCGTGGAGCCATCGACTGTTGAAAAATGCAATGAATTGTCCAAGCAGTTGCTCTACACTCGTCTTGCCAGGTTATACTCTCTTCAGCCTAATTGCTTGATATCTGTTTCTAAGCTTATAGGATCAGTCGTTGTCCAAATGGAACTTCTGCTATAAGCAGGCCACTATCTGCTTCGACTTTCGTTTTAATATGCACTTGAAAGCGAGTATGAGTAATGTTGGTTCCTCGGGAGATGGACTAGGTACACCACATTGGTCTGTTCTCAGTGATGCACAGTAGATTCTTCTTTTTCTTCGTGTACACTGGAAATGCATCTTATAATTATTTTGGTTTGATATGCTTTTGAAGTGCAAAATTTTGTGCATGAAATGTTTTTGGTGTCTCTGTCAAACCAAGCACTCTCTCCATCCCAATATATGTGGCAGTGTTTGTCTGGATATGGAGTTTGAAAGAAACACTTTGAAACTTGTGGTCTACTACAAGCCATAAACATTTGTGTGGCTATAAATCATCTCATCAAGGGTAACATGTGAAGTTTAAAGTTAAATTATTTTTAAATAAGTATAACATTCTTTTTGGAACAACCTAAAAAGGAAAGTATGCCCCATAAATTGGGATGGATGAAGGAAATAATATAGCCATAGTCATAATCTAGTGTTAAAAAGCACAAAATACATCACGTACTTACTATTATTTGTAGTGAATCATGAAATTGTCTTGTTAAAGATTTTATGGGCAATTCTATGCTCTATAATAAAATGTTATTATGTGAATTAATCTTCCTGGTTGCCAAAGGCATCATTATTTGATTTGCGGTTATTTACCCCCATATGAGTCTCCCCTGTTTGAGATTTTATGATCATTTTTCTTGCATTGGGCCAAGTGCATAAGTAGCTTACTGGCCGTTGTGAGTGGCGTTTGTTTGATCATTTGAATCTTTTTACTACCTCCAGCATCCCTGGCCGTTGTGAATCATTTTGGAAGGAAGTCGACTCTGTCAAGCACATGTGGAGGAATAGAAAGGAATTGAAGGTTGAAGATGCAGGCATTGCTGCTTTGTTCGGTTTGGAGTGCTTTGCATGGTATTGTGCTGGTGAGATAGTAGGAAGAGGATTTACATTCACTGGTTACTATGTCTGAGATAACAGTTTCTGAAAATTTGTTTGGGCAAATTGAACAACTGTAAGGTCTCTTTTTTTTAGGATGAGTTGAGTAACAGGGAATTCATACAATATTTTGTTTCCCAAGAGAGTTTTTGGATCTGAGAAATCCATGTTTAAATTGATGCAATAATTTGCTCGCCTGTGCTCATTTCATTCCCACTTCAGTGGAGAGGCTTAGACTGAACTTTGTAAAAGGTAACTTTTATCTTTTAACTTTGTTAGTGTTCCTTTTGTTGATGTGTGGAATAGCTGACCCGCCATACTTCTTGGTTTTATCGATATAAATAAAAAACATTTATACACAGTAAACAATGTGGTTATTGACCTTACAGCCTAGCTTATGTTGATTTAGCTAATGTTTGAGTAAATTATCAACCTGGTTTGCCTTTGTTTGGTATTTCTTTTGTTAACAGTTATTAAGCTACATGTCCTTCAAGCTTTGTGTTTTGAGGAGGGAAAAAGAATCTCTCCCATCTGCTCTCAACGTTCTTTCTTTGAATTAATCTGAACGGGTTGAACCTCCCAACTCGTTTGTTTTAACAACTTATCCTAAGGTAGGGATAAGGTCTGCCTACACCGACCCTTCTCAGACCCTACTTGTGGGACTATACTATGTATGTTGTTGTATCCTAAGGTCTCCCAAACAAGACATCAAGCGAGTGCCCTTCCCTTTCGTTCTCAATCTACGTGGAACACTTGAGACGCTTCCACTCTCCCCCCTGGCACGACTTGACCCTCCGCCCAGTTGCTGCCAACAATTGCTCCCGTTATCCCTTTGTTCCACTTTTCTACCTACAACTCAATCTCCACCGTGAAGTTTCCTATTTAAACTATTTCTCTTAGCAGTTTCCCATTCAATTCTCTAAACAATTTGTTGGGAGTTCTTTTAGTAAACTAGACTGCAAATTAAAATGGAAATCTTTTACTTTTATACTTTTTTTCTCGATTATTTTGATTGTTTAAGAGGGGAGGAATCACATGCATGATCCATCTCATCATATCCGGTTTACAATCTTGACTTCCCATTATCGAAAAATATTATTTTATTTAGTAAAAAGCCCTACTAGTGAAACAAAAGAGTCTGCGACAAGCAGAATGAGATTGTAGTTTGGAAAGGCCGATGTATTGACTGCTACGTAGTCTACGCACATTCAAATATAGCCCTTCTCTCCGTGATCATTTGATATTTTAACTACAAATCTCATGATTGTCCACACTTAATTGACCACTGGTATAGGGCTGGAAATGCAATACGCAGTAGAAGAGTTTATTTATTGGGATCACGCAACTATGCTTATCTGAGATGATGCTTATGTCTGGAATATGACTGTTGCAGTGTCATGATAGTTGGCACAGCATGCGATTCATAAAAATATTCTGTGTTCTACGCATATGCTACTATTGGATTATAGTAGTAGTTACAAGTATTTGTTGGTATATAATTCCAAGATATTATGTCTTTACCGTTTCTACAATTTACAGTATGATACTCTGTCCATTTGTACATATTGGAATTGCCAGATACCATCGAATCATTTCACAGTTGGAAGTGCACGAGATACTCATCTCTTTGAAGTGGGATTCATGCTACACAACATTTACAAAGGTTATTTGCTACAACCCTTGGTTCCTTTTGTCATTCACAATTTTTGCACGGCCGTTGAAAATTAATATTGTTTCAAAAAGATTTAAACTCTTTTTATAAACCAAAAAGACAAAACAGGGTTAAAGGTTCTATTTTAGCAGTATTTTTGTTGCATAATTCTCGCCAAAATGAGATGCCAGTTTCGTAGCATAAATGTAATGACCAAGGACATGAGAAACTTAAAACATGAATAGCATAAATCCATGGTGAGAACTTTGAAACACAAAAATACTTTAGTATCATGAACAAAACTTAGCAGTCTCACAGCACTAAATAGGATGACAAAAAACACTAAAGTATATCATTCTTTACTAAAAATGACAGTTTACTCTTCATCCTCGATGATCTTGGTACCGAGACCCTTCAATCCTTCTGCTGGGATCTCAGCAACTGTGACCAGAGAGTAGAGCTCCTCCTTTGCATCCTCATCGTCATTCCTCTTGCGAGCAATACGAACTCTGACACGCCTTGGAACACTTCGGATGCCCCTGCTCCAGATCTGCTTGTTGAGCTTCACGTCTACTCTGACATCCTTTGTGCCCATAGCTTTCTGTGCAAACTTCCTGATCTCCTTGATGGCTGTAGGAGCCTTCTTCTTGAATGTGCTGTTAATAATATAACCAATCTAATGTTAAGCCATATCAAACAAAGTAATATGATACGATAATTCAATTGTTTTGCTTACAAAAGTCAAAAAGGTTTTCGTAACAAAAACACTTATGTTTACTATATCCAGATATCGAAGCAAGCTCTAATATAGCATAACCAAAATTAAAACATATATAAGAAAGATATGAACAGAGTTTTGCAATGACCATATGGCCAATAAAAATTAGTGATTTTATATATAGATTAGGATCCAATTAATGAAGTAGCATAAATCCTAAATACATCATACCCAGTAAAATCCGACGTGGGGTATGGGGAGGGTAGAGTGTACACAGACCTAACTTACCTCTATATTGATAGGTAGAGTGGCTGTTTCCGTGAGAAACTCGGCAAAAACCTAATTAGGATTTATGCTAAAATAGCATGCAAAAACCTAAAGAGGGCTAGAAAATAGTGCTTTATCCCAGAACACAATGCAACCACGTTGGCCAGGAATTAATAAGTAATTGATCAGAAATTATTATCTATCCGACTGAGGAATTAATAGAGCACGACTTGATGGGTCACTTCGCAGAAACATGAAGAGTTTCACTCATACAATAGCAGTGCACATCAAATAACACCCACAGGCCACAGCCATACATGTAGATTTCTAGGCAAGTGAACGAACAAGTGGGATCTGGGGAGAACAGTTGATCGTTCACTGACACCAGAAAATCAAATGTGACAAATAGAGCAAATTGATTGATTTCAAATTACAACAGTGTTATTTCGGGACTGTCATAGCCCGTAAACTGATACCGAATACCAACCATCTACTACAAGATAACCTTTTAAGCCCTTATTTACAGAGAATACTACTTAATTAAGCCTTTAGTAGCTTCTACACTATTTAGGCAAGTAAAAAACAATGGTAGTTTGTTCAATTTGCACAACAAACACGAATATGCTAGACAACAGATCACAAATTGTCTATGTTTTACATATTCCATAAACTCTTAAAAAATTATCAAATTATCCAACATACACAATGAAATCACACAACGTGAGGTTTGGGAAGGGTAAAGTGTACGCAGACATTAACTCCACTTTGGTAGGTAGAGAAGTTGTTTCGGGGAGACCCTCAACTAAAGACAAAGCATAATCACAAGCAAGCAAAGCAAGGTAAACAGTCAGACTCAGACAAGAAATTAAAGCAGTATGAACATGCTGATAATAAAATCGAACACGTCATGGTAGCACATTCTAACAAAAGGAATCAGTAGCTAACAAAGCTAAATAAGATAAATAAAGTACATTAAAAAACACATAACAGCAGAAATCAAACTAAAGGGGGGGCTATACAGCAATATAATTATCAAACTATCCATTTCCTTGAAATCAATAATCGCTGTAGGACATATGCTCAACAGAATATCACCTAGACTCAGAGGTCATCAACTCATATACACATCTGACTTCAACTATTCATAGTTGATGTTAAAGCTACTACATCAATCAATAAATCATCCAATCAACCTCCATCCCAACTAGTTAGCTATATCAATCCTTTATACACATTGCACTTCATTCGGCATCCGCCTAATACTCAACTAAGACTTTTAAATAAAAAAAGCTTCATCTGATCCCTAAAACGATATTTTCAATACAAAAATAAACAAACTAAACGAGAAAATTTTACCATCCATGCAAACGCTTGTGGAGGTTAATGGTGTACTCCCTGGAAACAACCTCCTCTTTTCTTCCTTTAGTTTTCTCCACCATTTTCTCTCCCTTTTACACGCTACACTTACCTTTTTTTCCTGCATTCAAACAAAACAAAATCCATTAACATAATTAAAACACTAATCACTTTTAAGATCTGCAATTAGCAATAATCACTAATTTCCTCCATTTTAGAGAGAGAGAGCTTACTAGGGTTTGATGAAGGCAGGAGGCGAAGTGGCAAAAAGAAGAGAAGATAGAAGTAAATATATGGAACGAATTAAAACCCTAGTGGTATGTCGTAATTTTGGACTTAATGAGGGGTTGTTTTGTATTTGAAAATGCACGTAGTGATGGGCTGGTCCCAAAGCCTAATTTAGGTCAAGTCCGTGTTTCTCTGGGCTTAAAATCTGGACTACAGTGAGCTTAGTTTGGGCCAAGTGCACGAATAACTGATTTTTTAGGAGCCATTTTAAACATTTTTTGCGCGGATTTCCTTCGTATGGGCTGGTCTTTAATTTTTGTCCCTCAAATCGGTGATCTTTAATTTTTGTCTCTACTTCTCATTTAATAAAAATTTGTGGGATAAAATATCCTTATTCGCGCGTCTACAAAACTAGAGATTCAGGTTCGAACCACAACTCAATAAAAAAATAAACAATTTCGCAAGGCAAAGATTTCACAAATAACTCGTGTAGTTCTAAGTTATGTCTTAAGACAAAAGCTATGCCTTAATGCCTTAACTTATGTAGTTCTGGTTTCGATCCCTAGCTCAGTAAAAGACAATATATATTTTTCGCAAGACAATGCTTTAAGGCATAAGTTATGCCTTAAGACATAATTTATGTATAACTTGTCCAAATAGGCATAGTTTGCTCTGAAATTTTGTCTTATAATTTTTATTTGTTTTGACTTTGCTGGGCTTCGAACTCACAATTTCAGGGGTATTTTCACCCATTTTTCTAGGCGAAGAATAAAAATTAAATAACAACAATTTGAGGGACAAATATTAAAGACCACCCAAAATAGGAGTATTTGTGCGAATGACCCCATATTTAATGTATAACCAAAATAATTTAAATATCCGTAAGTTTAGCTATATTGAATAGTAATTTTCCGTAACTATAAAGTCTAACTTCACACAAATCTCTAAATAGGAATAGTACTTTTCTGAACTTAACATCCTAAGCTAATAGCACTAGAACATCTAACATGAGTAAAACGAGAATTCTTATATTATAAAGGAAAATTCATTTACAAAAACTGACATACCATTCTATTAGTCCCTAAACTCGCTACACAACTGAGTTAATGTTTCCAAGCCCTCATTTCTAGGTGCAATCTAATCTCATACTCCCACCATCTCAAATTATTTACCGTGGTTACTAAAAATAGTTATCTCAAATTATTTATCGTTTTAGAAGTTCAAGGCATAATTAATTATTTTTTCTCCATTTTACCTATTATCATTAATGAAGATGACACATAAATAAAGTAAATATTTAATGGAGAGAGTTTATAACATAGACATAAACTGAGGTAAAATAGGTACCCTCCTAATTAATATTCCTTAAGGGGCGTGTAAATCAAAATAACCACAAATAATTTGAGACGGGGGACTATCTATCTTGTTGATCCCTATTGTTTTTCAGCAATATGCGAATTGAATGTGATGCAAATAGCGTTTTCTTATTTGGACAATTTTTTTTTTCAAGTAAGAAAGAACAGACTTAGTTGTTTCGTGTCGAGTTAATTTGGATAAATTTAATATATTCAAATTTCCGCTCCATTACATTATTCCGCACCAGAATTTAGCTAAGGTTGGAGAGATATTCCTCCAATGACTATTAGAAATTGGAAACAAGAGAAGAACCTCATACTTTCTCAATTCTAAAGCAGGGATCAAACCCCAAGTAGATACATTTTTTTAATACTTTGGTTCATACATTAGTACAAGCACAACGAATCATCAATTTTCTAAGCTTATTAGTCATGGCACAACCTAATGTTCTTTGTCACATCGACCGATATTAATCTGTGGTACAAGAAGGTCAAAGCAGACTGTATTACTGTTGGATACATTGACATATATCTTCTGGCAAAGAATTCAATGAAATATCTCTCATGCAATCCATCTAACTGTATTACTGTTGGATTGGATAAGTGAATGAAGAACATTGCGTCTTTGTTCAACAGTTTCCACCAAGTTCTTTTTCTCAGCAAAGATCTCTACTACGAT
The DNA here is from genome assembly GCA_034509755.1 of Anisodus tanguticus. Taxonomy (NCBI): domain Eukaryota; kingdom Viridiplantae; phylum Streptophyta; class Magnoliopsida; order Solanales; family Solanaceae; genus Anisodus; species Anisodus tanguticus. The sequence continues at coordinate 2,776,989 of CM067558.1, forward strand.
TTCAGGGTACTTCGGGAGTATTTCCATAAACTGAGGGACAAAACTGTTACACCAGCAATTCCAGCCAAAATCTGAAATAGTAGGCAAGACGTAAAATAGCAACGTATAAAAAGCACAACGTGAAGAATGAAGGTTATGTTGGAAATTAGCCTTTGGCGGGGAGATGCGTCCACCCATCTTTGATGAATTAAACACTAGTGTTCCGTATGTTGGAGACCTGGTCTCTTTACACATGCATGATCTACGAAGTGAGTAGATGACCGTAGGGCCAAAAATCGTCTAATTTCGTTGAGAAATGAAAGAGATATTGGTTCACGAAATAAGGTGTTTGAGACATGGAAATGTGGTGTGGGACAAATCTACCACATCGGTGGGAATAGGAAGAATTGCTCTCTATATAAGTCTCTAATGTGGTAAAGGGTTTGGGACCCCAAGGGGTATCCCATGTGTTTAAAGGAGGGAAGACCTAGATGTGCTTGGGTTCAAGGCTAAGCCCACACGCGCGCCGCCGCCGCCCGCCCGTCCCGTCCCGTCCGGTCCGGTCCGGCCCGGTCCGGCCCGGCTCGGGTCACGGTCACGGGTCACGTCACGGTCACGGGTCACGGTCACGGGTCACGGGTCACGGGTCGGGTCGTGGGCTGTGGGCTGTGGGCTGTGGGCTGTGGGCTGTGGGCTCGTGGGCTGTGGGCCCGTGGGCTGTGGGCACGTGGGCGTGGGCTGTGGGCTGTCTAATATTATCTTTTTGGACCGAGAGAACTCGCCAAATGTACGAGTTTGATCCCCGAAGTTTCATATGTACAGTTTGGACCGAATTCTTTTATATGTACAGTTTGGTCCCCGAAGTTTCAATATTTACAGTTTGGTCCTCATAGTTTCGGGAAGGTGACGGAAGGCCGTTGGACTGCATTTTTGGAGCATTAATCAGCCATTACTTGGCTGATTAATTCTCCATTAACAACCCATTAGTTGGGCAATTGAGCGCCTCCTTCAAGACCTTAAATCGGCCTCACTAATGGCATTTAACATGCCATTTACAGCCCTCCTAATGGCCTTTAACAGCCATGTTTGGGCGATTGATCGCCCCTCCTCCATGCTATATATTGAGCTTCATTTGGTGTAAAACGAAGCAAGAAATGACCAGAAAACTGAACGAAAAATAGGCAGTAAAAACGTGACGAAAATCAGGCGAGTAAAATCGTGACGAAAATCGGTGAGCAAACCCACACATATACACAAGATATACACTACAGAGACACACTATATACACAGAGACAAAAGAGAAGAGTAGAGAGATACTCTTCCTTCCTATTCCATATCTTCAGCAAGTCGAGTCATATTTGTTTTCTTCGACAGGCTCAACCTATTGGCTTTGTAGTGTTGAGATTAAAGTGTTGTTTTATCTTGGGAGACTATTGCCCGCTAACGTAAAAGCATATATACGGGGCAATCTTGTCTTAAGGATAGAGGGCTATCCTCGACTCAACACACAACGTTGTAACCATCCAGATTTAGTTGTTTCTTGATTTCAGGATATCAAGATTCAAGACACAACATACTTGCGGCAGTTCTCAAAGTTGGCTTTGCAAGGTGATCAAGATTCAAGACACAACGCACTTGCGGCAGTTTTGAAGTTTGACCATTTATTTATCCTTTCGAACATTTGTAATAGTTATTTACATCCCGTACTGCTCTATAAAGTACCATAGAAATACCAACAACTTAAGACAAGATTGTATTGTAATACTATTAGTGTTCGAAAGATGTCGGTCAAAAGTTGTGTGACCAAATCTGGATATGGAAATGGTTTTTTGGTAGAAGAGAGTGATGATGATGAACGTGTTCATGGTGTCACCGCTACCAAGACTGGTGGAAACAAACGCTCTCGAGAGCCTGAGGATGTCAACTGGGACAAGAGGAGAAGACTGAAGATGTACTTCTATCTTGCACAGAAGGCCCGTATCCGTCCCGGACAAAAGATCCGAATAATGGTAAGAAGGAACTGGACACTCAGTTTGATGAAGTGACTGGAGTGAGCCAGAATCCGAAATTGGGATAAGTAGTTTTTCTTACTTGTCAAGAATAAAGATTAAATTATGTCTGATTAAAAATGGATTAAAGTAAGGAGGAATATGAAAATAATTTATATTCCTTACGCTTTAACAAATCAGAAGTTTAATCTCATCTTCCTTTCCGTTTAAAGATTGGATTTTGTAAACGACTTAAAAAGATCCGTTCTTTTAAGTGTAGTGATTAAAAGTGTGTAAAGTAGGTTCGCACATACGATGGAGAAAGATCCACTAACTGTGCGAAAACTGTTACCACTCTTAAGTAAGCGCCAAGAATTATCTGGGCACCAATCTTAACGGAAGGAGTCTAAAAGTTAAAAATGTAGAACCTGTCATACTATTTGGCAGAAGATCCTTCATAAGATGATATTGGACACTCAGTCATACAAAGCCTCCGGGCGACTGGAGTGGGCCAAAATTCCTTTGATATGATTATATTGGACACTCAGTCATACAAAGCCTCCGGGCGACTGGAGTAGGGCCAAAATTCATTTCATAGGAAAAATAATGGACACCTAGTAAGGTGGGCCACGCTTTTCGTGTCTTAAATGATCCGAAGGCCTAAAGAAAAGGCGAGAAAAGAAATTGGACACTCGGATGCCAAAGCAACCGGAGTGGGCGAATATCCGGATCACATATGATCCGGTTACGCCCTAACCACGGGTAAGAGGTTGTTCATGTGAAGCAACACCACCTCTAAAGTAGAAGGGGTTGGAGAGGTTGTCCTCAATAGGACTTCATGGATTGGGATCACTCAAAGATGAGGTGATACATATTCCTAACTTGGTTTAAGGGACGCTGTTGGTCAAGTTGGTTTGAGATTAGTCCAACAGTCCGTGATAACTAAGAATGGTACGGTATGTCCGTAGCCAAATGAATGATATATTTGTAATCCGTGCGTCTATGCCATCATAGATTAAGACACGTTAAATAGCAAGTCATTCAAAAGCTAACGATGTTGAGATTGTTGCCTTCTTCGACATAAACCCTCAAAATAAATGTGAGGTAGATGAAGAGGCAAAATCACCTTTCCAAATTCCGTCAAGGGAATAGCGAAAAAGATCGCTCCTCTAGAACTTAGTCACACCTACTTGGGTGATTTGAAGTTTATACAAAATAGAGGGGAGACAAGTACGTTGTGATCTTCATTGATGATGGTACAACGTATGGAATCCTTTGTTTGTTAAAAAGCAAAGATGAAGTTGTTGAAGCGGATAAGCGCTACAAAGCATAAGTTGAAAATCAACTAAGCCTACGGAATGAGTAATTCGTAGTGATAGAGGGGGAGAATATGAACCATCGTTTATTAAACGATCGCTCATTACTCACCTCGTCTAACGGTGTTAGCCAAGCGCGAAGTTGTACGCCCAAATTACGAGGGGTAGCTTGGTAAAAGATGGGCTACCGAAACAGTCAAGTTTGACCTAAGACTGTAGATTGCATATCCACTGGATCTGCAAATAACAGTAGTGTTGATCGCCTCTTGGCATCAAAGAATGCTGAATTCATTGAAGATAACTTTCCTTGAAATAGGAAAAAGGAGTGATTGCTCAAGGTTAACAAGAACCCGCGAGGCTCGACCGTCCGAACTAGACGTTCCGTATCTACGAGACTCGAAAGTTGCCGGCTATCCGGAACTTAATATTCCAGATCTGCAGAACTCAGGGATTCTAGATGTTGAACCGAGAAGGAGCAAAGAGGGGACAAAGACTTGTTCCATACCTTCTAGCTTGTATGGTTGAGAACAAACCACGGACAATTGACAAAGAATTGTCATCTCCAAAAGCTCTGCTTTGGAAAGAAGCTAAAGAGAGAAATAGATTCCATCATATGGAACCATACGTGTGTAATGGTTGATCTTCCTCCGGGAAAAGAACCTTTGGGTTGTAAAAAGTGCTCCCCCGTGAGTAGCTTCACATCCGGGGCCATTGTAATCTTACATGGCATGGGTGTTGAAACGACCTTCCCAATCGGAGAGTTGGAAGAAGAGGATCGAATTGGTTTTCGAACTGTTGGGCTTCTTCCGAACTTTCATTTTGGTCCCCGAAATGTTAACATTTTGGTCCCGAAAGTCTCGGATAAAACAGAAACAATGAATCGATCACGAAACATTGACTCGAAGTTAGAAAGCCAACAAAGTTGGGAAAACTAACGGTCTTAGAGTGAAAATCATATTGAAACAAAGTCTCGATATGAAAGATATGAGTATCACGTGAGATGACATCTTAGGAATTGGATTTCTAAGACATCTAACGGATCGGTCGATAGTTGACGGCCTCGTTGAAGCCACCAATAGATATGAATCATAGAACCGATTGGAATCATGGTGCACCCATAGACAAGGAGCGATATGCTCGGGTCACGTGTAGTTCAATGTATTGTACACACTACAACCGACCCGGTATCGTCCAACAAATGAGATCGTTGAACTAAGGTTCATCGATGATCTTAATACATAATCAATAGAAGGCGTTAAGTCGGATATGACGATATCCGAATTATTCGCTTATCTACGGATTATAGTATTCGGATGTCCGGCGGTTCGAGAGAACCCGGTGATGCAAACCGGACATCGATCCGAAGAACACCAAAGCCACAAGTAAATGTGTATGGTGGTTCTTGGAAAATCCTCTAAGCAAACTTGCATCGACCGATTCATGATGGTATCGGAGTTTATCGCTTTATACAAAGCATGAAAGAAGTTGAGTAACTTCACGACTCATTAGAGGACGTCCCTTATTGGGAGAAACCCGTGCCTTCGGACAGCTTCTACATCGTGGCTAGCCGGTCGGCTTTAGGAAGGACACGGATGACGGCGTCTGGACATATCCGTCACGATCGTCGGAGACATAAGACCGAATGGCGGTTGATCATCACGGGTGTCACATCCTTGTTTACTAACTAAGGGGCTACCCGGAGATCAAGTGTTCTGGCTGTCTAGGGGAATTGGCTTAAAACCCAAACAATACGAACCTTTGCGGTGGAAACCCAACCATACTGATTGGAGATCCCAAGAATGTGGTTCAATGGGAAAACTAAGCGGCAAAAGGTTCGGTTGAGCGCTTCGGTGGAAGCGAAAGAAGCACTTCGGATGATGATTTACGTACGGAAACATGAATCCAAAGTCGTTCCCGCGATAGACATTAAAGTGTCGCTCGCATGGTGGGTAAAGGTTAAGTTTCCAAACCTTTAAAAGATCCTCAAACGGTTGAGGTTAAGGTTGGGGGGAACTTTTAATGATTCCTAACACTTGTGAAGTGGGGTATAGCAGGATACCTTGTAGGAGATCACCTATTTAAGTGCGAGGATGGCCGACTCAAATGAACGCACTTAAGAATCCAAGTGTGTCCATGGCCACAACGGACAGAAACGTAAGAAGGAAAATGAATAAGAAGAGTTATTGTGTTGATATCGTTGTCTTGGCTTACACTAAACACTGACGGTTCAAGACATCACGTTCACCGCGCAGTAAGTAAGTCCGATGGTATTCAACTAGGGAAGGTTCAAAGCGTAAGCTACCTCTCCCCGATGCAATATCTTTTCGCCGAAAGATTGTCTTTGAAATGTAGGCACCTTGTGTGTGCGCCACAATCTCTCTTTCATAGAGGGGATTGTTGGAAATTAGCCTTTGGCGGGGAGATGCGTCCACCCATCTTTGATGAATTAAACACTAGTGTTCCGTATGTTGGAGACCTGGTCTCTTTACACATGCATGATCTACGAAGTGAGTAGATGACCGTAGGGCCAAAAATCGTCTAATTTCGTTGAGAAATGAAAGAGATATTGGTTCACGAAATAAGGTGTTTGAGACATGGAAATGTGGTGTGGGACAAATCTACCACATCGGTGGGAATAGGAAGAATTGCTCTCTATATAAGTCTCTAATGTGGTAAAGGGTTTGGGACCCCAAGGGGTATCCCATGTGTTTAAAGGAGGGAAGACCTAGATGTGCTTGGGTTCAAGGCTAAGCCCACACGCGCGCCGCCGCCGCCCGCCCGTCCCGTCCGGTCCGGTCCGGTCTCGGGCTCGGGTCACGGGTCGTGGGTCGTGGGTCGTGGGTCGTGGGCCTGTGGGCCTGTGGGCCTGTCTAATATTATCTTTTTGGACCAGAGAACTCTGGCAAATGTACAGTTTGATCCCCGAAGTTTCATATGTACGCAGTTTGGACCGAATTCTTTTATATGTACAGATTTGGTCCCCGAAGTTTCAATATTTACGTTTGGTCCTCATAGTTTCGGGAAGGTGACGGAAGGCCGTTGGATCGCATTTTTGGAGCATTAATCAGCCATTACTTGGCGATTAATTCTCCATTAACGACCCATTAGTTGGGCAATTGAGCGACCTCCTTCAAGACCTTAAATCGGCCTCACTAATGGCATTTAACATGCCATTTACAGCCCTCCTAATGGCCTTTAACAGCCATGTTTGGGCGATTGATCGCCCCTCCTCCATGCTATATATTGAGCTTCATTTGGTGTAAAACGAAGCAAGAAATGACCAGAAAATCGAACGAAAAATAGGCAGTAAAACCGTGACGAAAATCGGGCGAGTAAAAGCGCGTGACGAAAATCGGTGAGCAAACCCACACATATACACAAGATATACACTACGAGAGACACACTATATACACGAGAGACAAAAGAGAAGAGTAGAGAGATACTCTTCCTTCCTATTCCATATCTTGACAAGTCGAGTCATATTTGTTTTCTTCGACAGGCTCAACCTATTGGCTTTGTAGTGTTGAGATTAAAGTGTTGTTTTATCTTGGGAGACTATTGCCCGCTAACGTAAAAGCATATATACGGGGCAATCTTGTCTTAAGGATAGAGGGCTATCCTCGACTCAACACACAACGTTGTAACCATCCGTATTTAGTTGTTTCTTGATTTCGGGATATCAAGATTCAAGACACAACATACTTGCGGCGAGTTCTCAAAGTTGGCTTTGCAAGGTGATCAAGATTCAAGACACAACGCACTTGCGGCAGTTTTGAAGTTTGACCATTTATTTATCCTTTCGAACATTTGTAATAGTTATTTACATCCCGTCTTCGCTCTATAAAGTACCATAGAAATACCAACAACTTAAGACAAGATTGTATTGTAATACTATTAGTGTTCGAAAGATGTCGGTCAAAAGTTGTGTGACCAAATCGGATATGGAAATGGTTTTTTGGTAGAAGAGAGTGATGATGATGAACGTGTTCATGGTGTCACCGCTACCAAGATCGGTGGAAACAAACGCTCTCGAGAGCACGAGGATGTCAACCGGGACAAGAGGAGAAGATCGAAGATGTACTTCTATCTTGCGGCGAAGGGCCGTATCTGTCCCAGACAAAAGATCCGAATAATGGTAAGAAGGAACTGGACACTCAGTTTGATGAAGTGACTGGAGTGAGCCAGAATCCGAAATTGGGATAAGTAGTTTTTCTTACTTGTCAAGAATAAAGATTAAATTATGTCTGATTAAAAATGGATTAAAGTAAGGAGGAATATGAAAATAATTTATATTCCTTACGCTTTAACAAATCAGAAGTTTAATCTCATCTTCCTTTCCGTTTAAAGATTGGATTTTGTAAACGACTTAAAAAGATCCGTTCTTTTAAGTGTAGTGATTAAAAGTGTGTAAAGTAGGTTCGCACATACGATGGAGAAAGATCCACTAAGCGTGCGAAAACTCGTTACCACTCTTAAGTAAGCGCCAAGAATTATCTCGGGCACCAATCTTAACGGAAGGAGTCTAAAAGTTAAAAATGTAGAACTGTCATACTATTTGGCGAAGATCCTTCATAAGATGATATTGGACACTCAGTCATACAAAGCCTCCGGGCGACTGGAGTGGGCCAAAATTCCTTTGATATGATTATATTGGACACTCAGTCATACAAAGCCTCCGGGCGACTGGAGTAGGGCCAAAATTCATTTCATAGGAAAAATAATGGACACCTAGTAAGGTGGGCCACGTTTTGTGTCTTAAATGATCCGAAGGCCTAAAGAAAAGGCGAGAAAAGAAATTGGACACTCTCACCACGCAAAGCAACCGGAGTGGGCAGAATATCCGGATCACATATGATCCGGTTACGCCCTAACCACGGGTAAGAGGTTGTTCATGTGAAGCAACACCACCTCTAAAGTAGAAGGGGTTGGAGAGGTTGTCCTCAATAGGACTTCATGGATTGGGATCACTCAAAGATGAGGTGATACATATTCCTAACTTGGTTTAAGGGATTTGTTGGTCAAAATTTGGTTTGAGATTAGTCCAACAGGTCTGTGATAACTAAGAATGGTACAGTATGTCTGTAGCCAAATGAATGATATATTTGTAATCCGTGCGTCTATGCCATCATAGATTAAGACACGTTAAATAGCAAGTCATTCAAAAGCTAACGATGTTGAGATTGTTGCCTTCTTCGACATAAACCCTCAAAATAAATGTGAGGTAGATGAAGAGGCAAAATCACCTTTCCAAATTCCGTCAAGGGAATAGCGAAAGAAGCACTGCTCCTCTAGAACTTAGTCACACCTACTTGGGTGATTTGAAGTTTATACAAAATAGAGGGGGGAGACAAGTACGTTGTGATCTTCATTGATGATGGTACAACGTATGGAATCCTTTGTTTGTTAAAAAGCAAAGATGAAGTTGTTGAAGCGGATAAGCGCTACAAAGCATAAGTTGAAAATCAACTAAGCCTACGGAATGAGTAATTCGTAGTGATAGAGGGGGAGAATATGAACCATCGTTTATTAAACGACTGCTCATTACTCACCTCAGTCTAACGGTGTTAGCCAAGCGCGAAGTTGTACGCCCAAATTACGAGGGGTAGCTTGGTAAAAGATGGGCTACCGAAACAGGTCAAGTTTGACCTAAGACTGTAGATTGCATATCCACTGGATCTGCAAATAACAGTAGTGTTGATCGCCTCTTGGCATCAAAGAATCGAATTCATTGAAGATAACTTTCCTTGAAATAGGAAAAAGGAGTGATTGCTCAAGGTTAACAAGAACCCGCGAGGGCTCATTTGTCCGGAACTAGACGTTCCGTATCTACGAGACTCGAAAGTTGCCGGCTATCCGGAACTTAATATTCCGGATCTGCAGAACTCAGGGATTCTAGATGTTGAACCGAGAAGGAGCAAAGAGGGGACAAAGACTTGTTCCATACCTTCTAGCTTGTATGGTTGAGAACAAACCACGGACAATTGACAAAGAATTGTCATCTCCAAAAGCTCGCTTTGGAAAGAAGCTAAAGAGAGAAATAGATTCCATCATATGGAACCATACGTGTGTAATGGTTGATCTTCCTCCGGAAAAGAACCTTTGGGTTGTAAAAAGTGCTCCCCCTGTGAGTAGCTTCACATCCAGGGCCATTGTAATCTTACATGGCATGGGTGTTGAAACGACCTTCCCAATCGGAGAGTTGGAAGAAGAGGATCGAATTGGTTTGTCGAACTGTTGGTTCTTCCCGAACTTTCATTTTGGTCCCCGAAATGTTAACATTTTGGTCTGAAAGTCTCGATAAAACGAAACAATGAATCGATCACGAAACATTGACTCGAAGTTAGAAAGCCAACGAGTTGGGAAAACTAACGGTCTTAGAGTGAAAATCATATTGAAACAAAGTCTCGATATGAAAGATATGAGTATCACGAGATGACATCTTAGGAATTGGATTTCTAAGACATCTAACGGATCGGTCGATAGTTGACGATCTCGTTGAAGCCACCAATAGATATGAATCATAGAACCGATTGGAATCATGGTGCACCCATAGACAAGGAGCGATATGCTCGGGTCACGTGTAGTTCAATGTATTGTACACACTACAACCGACCACGGTATCGTCCAACAAACAGATCGGTTGAACTAAGGTTCACCGATGATCTTAATACATAATCAATAGAAGGCGTTAAGTCGGATATGACGATATCCGAATTATTCGCTTATCTACGGATTATAGTATTCGGATGTCCGGCGGTTCGAGAGAACCCGGTGATGCAACCGGACATCGATCCGAAGAACACCAAAGCCACAAGTAAATGTGTATGGTGGTTCTTGGAAAATCCTCTAAGCAAACTTGCATCGACCGATTCATGATGGTATCGGAGTTTATCGCTTTATACAAAGCATGAAAGAAGTTGAGTAACTTCACGACTCATTAGAGGACGTCCCTTATTGGGAGAAACCCGTGCCTTCGGCAGTTCTACATCGTGGCTAGCGGTCGGCTTTAGGAAGGACACGGATGACGGCGTCTGGACATATCGTCACGATCCGTCGGAGACATAAGACCGAATGGCGGTTGATCATCACGGGTGTCACATCCTTGTTTACTAACTAAGGGGCTACCCGGAGATCAAGTGTTTCTTGCTGTCTAGGGGAATTGGCTTAAAACCCAAACAATACGAACCTTTGCGGTGGAAACCCAACCATACTGATTGGAGATCCCAAGAATGTGGTTCAATGGGAAAACTAAGCGGCAAAAGGTTCAGTTGAGCGCTTCGGTGGAAGCAAGAAGCACTTCGGATGATGATTTACGTACGGAAACATGAATCCAAAGCGTTCCCGCGATAGACATTAAAGTCCGCTGCGTGGTGGGTAAAGGTTAAGTTTCCAAACCTTTAAAAGATCCTCAAACGGTTGAGGTTAAGGTTGGGGGGAACTTTTAATGATTCCTAACACTTGTGAAGTGGGGTATAGCAGGATACCTTGTAGGAGATCACCTATTTAAGTGCGAGGATGGCCGACTCAAATGAACGCACTTAAGAATCCAAGTGTGTCCATGGCCACAACGGACGAGAAACGTAAGAAGGAAAATGAATAAGAAGAGTTATTGTGTTGATATCGTTGTCTTGGCTTACACTAAACACCGACGGTTCAAGACATCACGTTCACCGCGCAAGAAGTAAGTCCGATGGTATTCAACTAGGGAAGGTTCAAAGCGTAAGCTACCTCTCCCGATGCAATATCTTTTCGCCGAAAGATTGAAATGTAGGCACCTTGTGTGTGCGCCACAATCTCTCTTTCATAGAGGGGATTGTTGGAAATTAGCCTTTGGCGGGGAGATGCGTCCACCCATCTTTGATGAATTAAACACTAGTGTTCCGTATGTTGGAGACCCGGTCTCTTTACACATGCATGATCTACGAAGTGAGTAGATGACCGTAGGGCCAAAAATCGTCTAATTTCGTTGAGAAATGAAAGAGATATTGGTTCACGAAATAAGGTGTTTGAGACATGGAAATGTGGTGTGGGACAAATCTACCACATCGGTGGGAATAGGAAGAATTGCTCTCTATATAAGTCTCTAATGTGGTAAAGGGTTTGGGACCCCAGCGGGTATCCCATGTGTTTAAAGGAGGGAAGACCTAGATGTGCTTGGGTTCAAGGCTAAGCCCACACGCGCGCGCGCCGCCGCCCGCCCGTCCCGTCCGGTCCGGTCCGGTCTCGGGCTCGGGGTCACGGGTCGTGGGTCGTGGGTCGTGGGTCGTGGGCCCGTGGGCTCGTGGGCTCGTCTAATATTATCTTTTTGGACCGAGAACTCGCCAAATGTACGATTTGATCCCCGAAGTTTCATATGTACGGTTTGGACCGAATTCTTTTATATGTACATTTGGTCCCCGAAGTTTCAATATTTACGTTTGGTCCTCATAGTTTACGGGAAGGTGACGGAAGGCCGTTGGATCGCATTTTTGGAGCATTAATCAGCCATTACTTGGTGATTAATTCTCCATTAACGACCCATTAGTTGGGCAATTGAGCGACCTCCTTCAAGACCTTAAATCGGCCTCACTAATGGCATTTAACATGCCATTTACAGCCCTCCTAATGGCCTTTAACAGCCATGTTTGGGCGATTGATCAGCCCCTCCTCCATGCTATATATTGAGCTTCATTTGGTGTAAAACGAAGCAAGAAATGACCAGAAAAGCGAACGAAAAATAGGCAGAAAACTCGTGACGAAAATCGGGCGAGAAATCGTGACGAAAATCGGTGAGCAAACCCACACATATACACAAGATATACACTACAGAGACACACTATATACACAGAGACAAAAGAGAAGAGTAGAGAGATACTCTTCCTTCCTATTCCATATCTTCAAAGACAAGTCGAGTCATATTTGTTTTCTTCGACAGGCTCAACCTATTGGCTTTGTAGTGTTGAGATTAAAGTGTTGTTTTATCTTGGGAGACTATTGCCCGCTAACGTAAAAGCATATATACGGGGCAATCTTGTCTTAAGGATAGAGGGCTATCCTCGACTCAACACACAACGTTGTAACCATCCGATTTAGTTGTTTCTTGATTTCAGGATATCAAGATTCAAGACACAACATACTTGCGGCAGTTCTCAAAGTTGGCTTTGCAAGGTGATCAAGATTCAAGACACAACGCACTTGCGGCAGTTTTGAAGTTTGACCATTTATTTATCCTTTCGAACATTTGTAATAGTTATTTACATCCCGTACCGCTCTATAAAGTACCATAGAAATACCAACAGGTTATAGATGTATAAAGTACAGCTAGGAAAGAAATATACTTAGGAGCAATAGCACCAATTTGTTAACTTTATATTCATGCATGTGTAACAATTTCAGAGCTCCAAGACATGGAACTAAATTTTGCGTAACTTATAAACAATAGACGAGAACAGTAAAACATGTTTAATTATTCCATACTACTTGCAAACTTGAGCAAGAATAGAGTAGAATGCCTCGGGCATGAGACAACCTAAGTGAACTGTCAATGTTATGTAGCTTTTCTTGTTTGAAGTGCTGGGGAAGGGGGGGGGGGGGGCAAGGCAGTAGATCAGATTCTTTTTTCTTTCTTTCCGTGGCAAGGGACACGTGAAGAGGGAAGAAATTACGCAAAAGACATAGATTGACCCTTAAATAATACCCGAAATCTCGATATCACACTTAAACTATTATGGTGACCTATTACACCCCTGACCATCTAAAAAGTGTATTTATTGCCTCCCTGATATACATATAACCAGTTGCACAATGGGAAGTGTTATACACTCGCCCACCACGTCAGCATCAAGTCAGCACCACGTTGGAAATCTTCTACATTTTAATTTTATATTCCTTTCATTTTCTTTATCCATTTGATTTGATTTTCTTAATTATATTTACGCTAATTAACCATTAAAATCCTCCTATAATTATATTCTCCTTGAGAGAGTGAGAAGAAAAAACTGTGTAATGTTTTTTATTTTTATCAACATTTTATATATCTTTCTTTATTCTTTTCTTTTTTTCTTTTCCTTGCTCTTCCTCTTACCTCATCCCAGAAGAAGAACATGAATTCGCTGATGCATTATTCCGGCGACCTCATCTTCTCCTTTGGTCCATTTTCTTTTTTCCTCTTACCTCACCACCCCCATCACCCAAATCCCTCCTCTCAGTCACACACCTATACACAAATTACTCAAGAAAAAATTGAATATGTAAAGAATAAATTCAGATTTATTAAAAAAAAAATCCATTATCGATGAAAAAGAAAAATGCACGGGGAAACCAGTTTCTTCTAAGCACAAGGAAAAAAAAATACTTAGAAGGAGCTCAAAAACATTTTCAACCATACCAGATGGCAACGAATAAAGAGAGATTGTGGAGCTGGCGAAAGGATGGAAGCTCATCGGTGATGATGGGGGAGAATAGATGAAGAAGAAAGGGAGGGGTGGGGTAGCAAAAATATGAAATTTCAAAAAAATACATAAATGAAAAATGAATAAAATTTAATCAAAACGCGCCTCTTTTTTAATTATTTTAATTTTTTGTGCCACGTCAGCTCTCAGAGTCTAAATAAATACACTTTTTAGATGGGCAGGGTGTAATAGGTCGCCATAATAGTTTAAGTGTGATATCGAGATTTCAGATATAGTTTAAGGGTCAATCTATGCCTTTTGCCAAGAAATTATAAAGATCCACATCCATTATATCATGACGTTTGAAGAGGAAATATGAGAACTAAATGAGAGTATGAGACTAACCTTTGCATCTCTTGAATAACTCTTGGAAACAGATTGCATCAATGACTTCAACTTCTTTATATGAGATGCCTGAGGCATCAAAATTACTACAGTATACTGCTTTTTACAAGGGAACGGCAGAATTCTTTGCAAGGCTAGTTGAGCAGTTAATGGCGTCAAGATGTTTCTCACTTTGGAACGTGCAACATCTTGGACCTGAATAAGAGAATTAAACAAATTACTGAGGGCGTTGTCCCATTGGATATACTAATCTAAGGCCATCTCTGTACATGATTGAAATTAAAGAAGTTTCAAAGGAAGAACTATATGGCAAACTTCGAAGGGCCCACTGTGGCAGAGAAGGGGAACTTTTACGAAAAAGAAAGTTAACCATTTACTACATCTTAAATCTTTCAAACTCCTCTGATTTCGCATGATCTCTCTTCCCCCTTTTTACGGAAGAAGGAAAAACCCAAAGAACACAAAAATAAAAAAGGAGCCACATTTGAGAGTATCCATAAACATGTCAGGCCAAAATTTTTCAGATACAGATTACACATAGAAACCAAATAGGATGAAAATTTTGAGGAAACCCCAATTTACAACTGTTTGTGCATATTCAACACGGTAAATCTACAATCCTTACATGAAGACCGTTTTTATTTCAGATAGGCATTGATGACATATAACGGTATAAGCTCCACATGCACGAGGAACAAGAAGGACCAGACTTAGCAGACTGCATTTAAGGAACTGTACAAGCACTGAACTGGGGAGGACGTCTCACTTTTGGAGTTTGCTAGAGCTTTTGGGATGGTGGTAGCCAATCCGAGGTTCCTGAAGGAGGAGCACTTGGTGACTTTCCGTAGTTCGGTGGTTAAGACTCAGATAGATTTTTTGCTCCTTAGGAAGGTTGACAACGGTCTTTGTAAAGACGACAAGGTTATTCCGAGGGAGTATCTTACAACCCGACATAAGTTTTTAGTGCTAGATTTGGAGATCAAGATGGAGGAGAAGAAGAGGAGGGTTGTGGATGACAGGTTAAGAATCAAATGGGGGAGTTTGACCATGGCTAGTGCAAAGGAGATGGGGGAGAGGTTGATGGCCAAGGGGGCTTGGGCGTGGGGGAGTAGTGGGCATGCGACCGATATGTGGGACATGACGGCCAGTTGCATTAGAGAGGTAGCTAGAGAAGTGCTACGGGTCTCGCGGAATAGCCGTGGTGGGTATCAAGGGGACTGGTGGTGGAATGTTAAAGTTCAAGAGAAGGTGGAAGCAAAAAAAGTGGCGTATGTGAAATTGGTAGAAAGCAAGGATGAGGTGGAGAAGTGGACGAATAGGGAATTGTATAAGATGGCGAGGAAGGAGGCAAAGCTAGCGGTTACGGTGATGAAAACGGCGGTTTTTGAACGCATGTATGTGGAATTAGAGGAAAAAGGCGGGGATTAGAAGTTGTACAGACTAGCCAAGGCAAGAGAGAGGAGGGCCCGTGACTTGGATCACGTGAGGTGCATCAAGGACGAGGACGACAAAATATTGGTGGAGGACGCGCATATTAGGCGTAGGTGGCAATCTTACTTTCATAAACTCTTGAACGAAGGAGATAGAGACATTGTGCTAGAAGACCTGGAGCAATCTGGTAGGTACCGGGATTTTGGGTATTGTAGAAGCATTAAGGTTGAAGAGGTTAAGAGTGTTGTTTGCAGGATGCGTAGGGAACGAGCGACCGGGCCTGATGAGATCCCTGTTGAATTTTTTAAGAGCGCAGGCAGGGCAGGTTTGGAGTGGCTGACTGAGTTGTTTAACGTCATTTTTAAGATGGTGAAAATGCCCAAAGAATGAAAGTGGAGTACAATGATTCCTTTGTACAAGAACAAAGGTGATATTCATAGTTGCAACAACTATAGGGATATCAAGCTGCTAAGCCACACTATGAAAGTTTGGGAAAGGGTCGTGGAGATGAGGGTGAGAAAAGGCGTGTCTATTTCCGAGAACCAGTTGGATTCATGCCGGGGCGTTCGACTACAGAAGCCATTCATTTTATTAGGAGGTTGGTGGAGCAGTATAGGGAGAGGAAGAGAGACTTACATATGGTTTTCATCGACCTCGAGAAGGCATACGACAAAGTCCCTAGGCAGCTTCTATGGAGATGTTTAGAGGTTAGAGGTGGACCTATGGCGTACACTAGGTCGATCAAGGATATGTATGATGGAGGCAGGACCAGTGTACAGACAGTAGGAGGGGATTCAAAACACTTCCCAGTGACGATGGGGCTGCACCAGGGATCTACTCTTAGTCCATTCTTATTTGCTTTGGTGATGGATAGACTGACACGACAAATCCAAGGGGAGGTGCCATGGTGTATGTTATTCGTGGACGACATAGTCCTGATTGATGAGACTCGCAGTGAAGTGAACGCTAAACTGGAGGTTTGGAGACAGACTTTGGAGTCTAAAGGGTTCAGGCTGAGTAGGACCAAGACAGAATACATGAAGTGGAAGTTCAGGAACGGGAGCGACCTTGAGACAGGCGTGGAGCTAAGGCTTGGTTCTCAGGTCATTCCGAAGAAAGGAAGCTTCAAGTACTTCGGGTCTATTATCCAAGGGAATGGAGAGATTGATCATGATGTCACACATCGTATTGGGGAAGGATGGATAAAATTGAGGCTCGCATCTGGAGTCTTATGCGATAAAAAGGTATCACCAAAACTTAAAGGCAAGCTCTATAGGGTGATGGTTAGACCGACTATGTTGTATGGGGCGGAGTGTTGGCCAGTCAAGACTTCGCACATCCAAAAGATGGAAGTTGTGGAGATGAGTATGATGAGATGGATGTGTGGGCATACAATAAGGGATATGATTAAAAATGATGATATCCGGGACCGAGTGGGAGTGGCCTCGATAGAGGATAAGATGCAGGAAGCGACGTTGAGATGGTTCGGGCATGTGCATTGGAAAGACAGAAATGCCCCAGTGCGGAGGTGTGAGAGGTTGGATATGGACGGGTTCATGAGGGGTAGAGGTAGGCCGAAGAAGTATTGGAAAGAGGTGATTAGATGGGATATGGCACAGGTGCAACTTACTGAGTACATGACCTTAGATAGGGGGTTGTGGAGGACACGGATTAGGGTAGAGTAGGTAGTCGAGCGTATGCCTACTTACGATTACAAACTGGTAGTTGTAGTGTTATTATTGTAGGCCCGATTAGCTTATCATACTAGTAGGCGTTGTATTGCTTTATAGTACTGTTTGATTTCTGTTGTTATGTGTTATTTAGTGTACTTTGTTTATCTTATGTACATGTGTTAGTTACTGCTTTCTTTTTCAGAATGCGCTAGCATTGCTTAATTCACTTTTGATACCAGCATTTTCATACTGCTTTAAATTTCTTGTCCGGGTCTGACCGTTTCTCTTGCTTTGCTTGTGTTTATGCTCTGTCTTGAGCCGAGGGTCTCTCGGAAACAGCCACTCTACCTACCAAGGTAGAGTTAATGTCTGCGTACACTCTACCCTCCCCAGACCCCACGATCCCACACTGGGTATGTTGTTGTTGTACAAGCATTGAACTAAAAACAAACCTCAAAAGAATTGCCAACATCACCAGAATAGATCCGTGACTGGTAGCTGCGCAATATTCTATCTAGCCAATAGTAATTCTCCTGAAAGAAAAACAGCAATCAGCAGTGGATCAAATGAATATTCAACTCTAAAATTTGGGTAACAGCAGAAATTTGATACTTTAGTACTCCTACTATGTATTAGATCAGTAACACTTCATATCCATCTTCTCATAATATTTGCAATCAAATGAAACTATTATCCTCTGTAGACAAAGATTCTGGTAAACGTCACCTGTAACCCATTTTCATGTGCTCTTTGCTCGATTTCTAGCACGGCCTTAACATCGTCATTTGAAGGTCCTTCCTCTTGAAGATGTAATATTTCCTCCAAAGCAAGATCAACCTTGTGAAAATTTGTGATGTTAGAATTCGCTAACCATTTTTTGCAACATGCGGATAAAAAATTGCAAACATACCAATGTCGATGAGATGTCTGGATCACAGGAGAAATTTATACTAATATCTCCACGGATATTGCCGACTCTGGAAGGCTTATTGCCGCCAAGAAAGACAGAAACTCCAGCAGAATAAATCTAACGCACAAAAAGTTTCAAGAATCACAAGTTATCGAATGCATTACAGCATATCACACAGATTACACAAGAACACACCTGTCCATACTTGAAGCGGAGAACCTGTACTATCTTTGTTTCCAGAAGCTTGCTCAAAAATCCAACAAAATGAACATCTTCAATCTGTCAATAAGATAAGATAGCATATATGTCAATGTACCCGTAAACAAGAAAAGCTTAAGATATTAACATAGAACTTATATTAGGTATCCAAACCACGTACCATGTTTTCATTCTTTAACTCGACAGGAAAGCATAACTGCACTGAACATTGTGCTTCCACCATTGGGCTCCGAACAACTTCTCTACAATCAAATGCAACGAGTTAAATGGGGATGAATTTTCGCACATAACGCACATCATAGAACTTCAATAGTTTATCACATAGAAGAAAATGAACAGTAACACTGGGAGCCCGAGGCCCCTAATCAAATTGGATCTTTTTTTTATATATTTTTGGGAGGTAGTGGTTATGACAAAGTGTGACTGAAGTATAAGCGATATAAACGTAATTGTTTGTATGTAGTTTGCTAGTTTTGGAAGAACAATATACAAGAAGTCATATCATTAGGACTCCCTCGCCAAGCCGCTAACTCAAAAAACTAAAGGCATTGGGGTAAAAATGAACAATGAAAAAGGACAAGGTGCAAAGAAAAAACTTTGAAGCTAAGGTATCCTCCAATCAATCAGATTCATTAACTGAAAGAGCATAGCTTGCTACATTATTAATTGGAGAGAAAATAACACTGAGACCACCTAGTTATTATTGTAGGGAACTGGAAAGGCAAGCCTTTAAGGTCATCACGGCTGAAATGTAGAACTGGTTCCGGAGGCCTTGGAATGCCACCCTGCATAGTGAAGAATAAACTAATGACAGATGCTAAACAATGCTAGGGACCAAGAACATTAAAAATTGTAGTGCCTACCAAGTACTGTAAAATCAATGGACATGCTATAGAAGGGTCAATATTCCCAACAATCACCACCGTAAAAGTTGAGGGGTCCTTGAAGCAACTATTGAAATATTCGCAAGCTTTATATGGGTTGACTTTTCGAAGGTCACTAAATTTGATTGGCTGCAAGACAACACTCAACTATGTAAGTCATGAATACATCCAATACTACAGACTTGACCATGCAGATTGAAAGTCATATTACCCTGAAGAAGTAAGAATTCCCATAATTGAGCTCCCTCACTCGGTTCGCAAATGCAGTGTAAGGATCTCTCTCCTGAGCACGTATGGATTCTGCAGCCATTTGCATCACTATTTTGACATCTTCTTCCCCAGGCTCAACGGTTGTTGTGAAGAGTTGATAGACAAGCTGAGAAGTTGCAGAATACAAGAGGTGAATATCACATACAAGTAGGACAAACAAAATTAAGCTTAAAGACCAAGATAGCCACTTAACAATTTTTTAATTAAAGTAATGTTCTTTTTTGGGGATAACCATGGTGTCCAGGCCAGCTTGCACACACCTCAACTAATTCCACAGGGTACCTACTATCTCCCACAAGCACAGGTACCGAGTAACAAGGTTAAATTAATGTTCTTTTTTTAATACTATTATTTTCACAATTAATATCTTTGAAAGAATCTTACTACTATTACTCCCTTTGTCCCAATTTATACAACACACTTTGCTTTTTAGTCAGTCCCAAAAAGAATGACACATTTACTTATTTGGCAACAATTTAATTTTATACTTTACATTTTACGCTTAACGAGATGATTTATAACCACAAATATCTTTGGCTTGTTTTAGACCGCAAGATTCAAAAGTGCTCCTTTATTTCTTAAACTCCATGCCTAGTCAAACTACATCACATAAATTGGGACGGAAGGAGTATCTTGAAAGAATAATTTTCAATAGTTGGGAAAGAACTTTCCATAAAAAGTCACTTAAAGAAACTGGTTTTCAACAGATTTTACAAAACAGAAAACATTTGAAGCAGCCATAGTTTGAGATCTCGACCATTGCCATTCACAGCAGCTACCCAATAGCTGAGCACCCTTTGAAAACTTTAGAGGACCACAGTTCTGATAAGTGGCTCTCTAAATAAAAATTCTGACTTTTGGAATCGCTTCTCTTACTGGAAATAAAACACCACGGGCATACAGGCAGAGGCAGTATGCTATTGTTGCTAGTATCTGCCTAAAAGTTGTTGCAATTCCACTATTAGCGCTCACTTGAAATAAAGTTTTAAGAAAACATATCAGTTCTCCAAAAAGATAATTGGAATGCGATCAATTGTCACGTGATAAGTATTTATAGTTACCTTTTATAAGCTTTGTGTCAGGAGGTTTACAATAGTTTTGGCTTTACGATCACTCATACTCGTGATTCTATTTGTATATCCAAACTCTAATATTTAGGATTCCGTACACTTATAGAGACACCCCGACACGATTCCTTGTAATATTGGTACTAAATGGACATGTATGGAATACTCAATCAAGAAAATATTCTAAGTTCTCTTTGAATAGAAATCTTAATGAATCGTCTGCAAAGGATCCTAAGGAAACATTATGAATCTTAAAGCTCCTGCTCAATAGATTCTAGGTCCAACCAACTCATCCGAATTTGGCAGTATTTATCCTTGAGACAACTGATACGGAGGATTTATCATTTAGTCCTGCATGCTTTTTGCTTTCTTATGTGATATACATAAACTTAGACAGGCACATATATATATATATATATATATATATATATATATATATATAGAGAGAGAGAGAGAGAGAGAGAGAGAGATACAAGATAACAAAATAGATGCCATGTGCACTTCTAGAAATGGTCTAACCTGCAATGCAGTTTCTAAGTCTGAAGGTGAACAATCACCAGAAAAAGTTCTCATATATGCTCCAAGTTTTGTACCAACTTCAGCTCTTTTTCCAGCAAGCATATCCATGAGTACTGACGGTCTATAACCAAATATACCAATTTCTCCAGCAATGGTTGAACCCATTGAACATGAAAAGTACTCATTCTCAGGGAGTTCAGACAGACCCCCAAATGAGAACCCTGTGAATAAAACCTATTTAAACAAGATGTTAATAGGAATAACAAGTACCACATCAACTTGGACTCAAAAAACAATGTGTTTCAACTTTCAAGAGTTACTACTCCGAGAGGTATCTTTTTTTAAAAATGAATCTCTTTAGTGAGCAGCGAAAGCTAGATTTTACAACTCATGGGAATCTTGGGATGGAAAGCTTGGCTTGGTAAAGAAAGTAGAAGCATTGACCTAGTAACTAGAAAGAAATAAAAAACTTAATAATCTGCAATGGCACGTTATAGTCTTAGGCAGCCAAAATATTGCTGCGTATGTTTCATGAGCATCCATAAGGTACTTTTTTACCAAACTACCATCTTCAACGACAAGATAGATTATCCGCAACATTCATTCACTAGTCTATGACAGCATTCCCAAAGAAAAATGGCAAAAAACTTTATCTCCAAAGAGAATTAAGACATGGAGACCACTGAATAAGAGATCTCATAAAAAGTCTCCAGCTTTACCTCTGTGCCTAGGAAAATTTTACCTGGTCATCAAGGAAGTCAGTGGATTTATAGCAAACTCGCATTCCATTCGATAAAATCAACTCAGTGGCTCCAATATTGGAATATTCAAGCTGCTGTATTATATGCCTGAAACAAGAAATTAGGATCAGTTTCAGCATATATCATGACAAGAATGACACTGAGACTACCACATGGTTGCTTTTCTTTTAGGAGAGCAAATCTGTAAACTTGATGACCAAGTCTAAGGAAAATGTTGAGTGACAGAAGGTGCTTAAACAACTGCCTACTCTAAGTCACTGTCGGCAAATTGTCTGCCCAGAGAAAATCATTCGGGCTTCTGGTAATAGTAGTATAGGTACCAAGACAGTGTTGCTTTGTCTGCAGGTAGTTTCATCCTACGGTATTTTCTTTAGATGTAGGTGGAACAACAAATAATTTCTTTTTGGTCTTTTACCTCTAAGAATCCTTATTGCCTCAAAGACTAATTCAGGAAAGCCAAGTAATACCACTTAGTAAAATCTCTGAGAATGCAAAGAATGCTGATAACTGATGTAAAACTCAGTAATATGAACGCACTTTTCAATTCTGCCTTCAATTTACAATGAATCAGTACAGTAGCCCATTGCACAAGCTCAATAGTTCTTCTATTATTTTATTCTTCTTTTATTTTTTGGTGGGTAAGTCAGGCTTAATAGTTCTCTTTTATTTTTATAAGACATTATGAAAGTTAAATGTGATATAAGTTACCCTGGATCTGGTTTTGCACAGACAATTTCTTCTGGGATGTTTTCATCATCCCAAGGAGGAAGGCTTTTTTCTCTTTCAAGAGAATTAATCTTCATTACAACACCTTTCAAATCATCCACTGCAGCAGTTGCTCGGGGCTCAATTGTTTTTACAACGCAGCTAGTTGAAGTCTGAAACTTCTCAGAGTATTTGGACACCTCGGATGCTGATATGTCTATTCAATCAAAAAAGATTTAGTAATATTAAGATTCTCTCCATCAGGTGAAGTGACAACAAAATTCTCTTTTGTTCCTCTTTTTCCCCTCCTAAATACAATGCTGTCTCAGAAATATAAAAGAGCTCATAAATGAAAAGTTAAACACTAGCAGATACTCACGGGGTAGTAGAGTTTTCTGGAGCTGTGCCTCATACTCAATCCCAACAACAGGTTCATTTCGAAGAAAATGCTATAAAGATAAAAACAAAACTACTTGAGACTCATATATCGTGGAATAGGTGTATTCAGCTTTTTACTAAATTTATATACACTTGAGATTCAGCCAACTGAAGAGGATTGTGGCAAATCAACTTGAGAGAAAGGAAGGAAAGCAATTAGATGCACCTGCAAATATTCATCACGTAAGCTGGTTGATTGCATTTGATCTCGCTCCAAATATGCAGATTCAATCTCTGACATCAGAAGAGCCCGAACAACAGATATTTCACGTTCAGAAAAGCCATGAATTCTTACTCTAGCAACCTGGAACCAAGGTATCAGAAACAACTTGAAACAACAACAACAACAACAACATACCCAGTGAAATCCCACAATGTGGGTCTGGGGAGGGTAGAGTGTACGCAGACCTTACATCTACCTTGGTAGGTAGAGCGGTTGTTTCCGAGAGACCCTCGGCTCAAGACAAAGCATAAGCACAAGCAAAGCAAAAGCAAAAGCAAAAGCAAAAGCAAAATCAAAGCAAGAGAAACGGTCAAACCCGGTCAAAAAAAAAATAAAGTAGAAAAAATTAAAAGTAGAAAAAAAAATTAAAAGTAGATCAGAAACAACTTGAAAGCAGAATATAATTCAAAAGGATTTGGAAGCACACCTCTGTCAACATTGATTCTAAGGCCTCAACTGTACCCTTCTCTTTACAGGATGATGTCATTATGTATGCCTTAACTGGACGAACAAGGATATCTGCTGCAGCCGAGCAAGAATAATAAGGAGGATCTTTGTTACGAGATATTTTAAAAAATCTCTGGTTTAAAGCATGAAAGAACATGGATTCAGTGAGCAATTCCCGGTAATCTTTCACTGTCTTAAGCTCTTCCACAGGCATTTTGCAGCTGATCATCACCGCTGACTGTTACAACCCATTTCAAAAGAAAAATCTTAGAAGAAATCCAGGGCAGCAAAAAGGAACAATGCATCTGTGATTGATGAGATCTGCAGAATACTAACCCCAGCTGCCTCGGATTCCACAAAACATGAAAAATGTGGCTCATTGTGTGATGGAACCGAATAGTATGGTATAAGAGGAGGATAGACTGCTGAAATCTTCTGACCGAAGTGAGCTTTTATCAACTCAACAACACTCTGCCAAAGAGAAAGGCAAGTTGACTGATATAGTTTTATAATGTCTAATTCCAAAACTTTATGTAAAGATGAGATTTAGGTTAACTTCATCTCAGTTATGAGTTGATCCACTAAAGTCTTGGGTAGTGGCTTAGGATTAGATAGCAAGTATTGCTTATCCCCTTTGAATATGTCAGAAACTGAGAAATTATTTTGAATTGTTTATGATATCAAGCAATTTAGAAATACATTTACTACAATTAGGTGTGTAATGTGTGATAATCCTAATATTAGATATATATGTATATATTACTTCAATAATTTCTACGAATTACTTGATCGATATTGCCATTGATGGAAATATATCAGATTAATTGGGACAGACAGAAAAGGGAAGTATGAAGTATTTCAGGAAGGAGGCAATAACTGTCTACGAACCTGCGTATCAGGAAAGTCCCCAACAGCAATCACGGCCATATTCTGCAAATGGTACCACTTCTTGTAAAATTGCTTCACTATCTGAGGAGAAACTGTTCGGATCACCTTTTCCAGTCCAATAGGCAGCCGCTCAGCATACTAATAGAGAGAAAGCTCAGCATGAGGGCATTCAGTTGAGGAAATAACTCCAACAACATGTTTAAAATCACCAACCGAAGTCAAGATATTAGCTCTTTCAATTACTTTATGTTATACTCATGAGCATGTCAACTCATACACAACGCTTGTCCCAAAACCAAATAAAAATAAAAAGAATACAGCTCATAGCGTTGTTTTCTTATTAAAAAAATAAAAAGAGAAAAGAAAACAACTCATAACTTTATATGAAGACCATCTCAATCTTCTTAAAGAGTAATATAACTAGTCAGCTTGTTGTGCTTTATGTTTCTCTCTAGTAAGTACAGTGCATTCACAGAAAAATCACTGTAGATGGGTGGAGTAAAGGACAAGTGGAACTGATAAGAGGTCAAGAAGAGAGCTAGAAATGTTACCTTTGAACCTTCCATCATGAGAACCCAGTGTGCATCCTGCATCCTTCCATTGGCATTCCTGGTCCCTCTATACTCTTCCATTACTGCTCCTCTTTCCTTTTCCAAGTCATCAGGTGACACTCTGACCTATATGTAGCAAAATGAAATGAGAAAACTTGATATAAAGTTAATGATACCGTTAGAAAGGCACTAGATGCACCTCTGAACTGAACTCAGCCAGCACCGAGATCGCCTGAGACAATAGTTCAGGTTTGTCTACCGGGACAAATAGGTCATAAACAGTTTCATCAGCAGAAGTCACTGCATTCTGGCAAGCACCAAATTCTGCCCCAATACTCTCTAGAAACTTGACAATATCGTGATTTGTGTATTTCTCTGTTGCACTAAAAGCAAGATGCTCAACTATGTGAGCAACTCCGCGTTCTTCCTCTTCTTCTAAAACTGAGCTGCCATGAATTAAGACTTCGAACTTAATTAGCACGTCAACTATCCCTTATCAAAAGAACTAGCATGTCTATCATAAAGGAACAATGCACTGCTTAAATAGGCAACAATGAAGCAAAATCGATGTCAAACCACTGCCGAGAAGAAAATCAAACCAGCTAAGCAAATACTCAAGGGCATGGAGACTCACACCTAACAGGCAAGTGTTACTTATAAAAACTAAAAGTTCAAGTTTTTGATAGCTCAGTTGAGAATTTCAGTAACTTCAATTCCATTCCTAACTTTCCTTTCACACATTTTCTCTCAAAACATACATAATCATGCTTGTGGGTTCCCTCGCATCGTGTACCAAGAAAAAAAAACCCATCAAAATCTTATAATAGTATCTATCATTGACGCTTATGGAATACTATTTCAATATCGTGGCCTCTTTATGGATTAAGTCAAGAAATATTTGTAACATTAACCAATAACAAGCCTTCTTTTTTTATTCACTAGCAAGGAATGTGATTCAGAATATTGTTCAGTTCAAAATTTTAGTTCTAGATTCAAGGAATTTTCTGTCAATATAAGTTTTGTTGCTTTTCTTCTAATAAATTACAAGAGCTAATTCAGATGTCCGACGACGCGCGGGGGACGGGGGGAGATCAGTCCATGAAATGCCAGCTTGAATGAGGAAAAAGAAGACAAAAAACTTCAGCTAGTAACTAATATAGAAAGGAAAAAAGAGACTTGTACTAGTAGTTAAGGAAGAGTAAGTGACAACAATTAAAGGACTTCATCTAGATGTATACAGTTCAACTGCCTTATTATGTTTCTCCAAAGTTCAGATATGATTTATTTCTCATCGGTGATGAACGTGATTTCTTTACCCTGATGTATATTACATGAATGTAACTCCTGAGGATACAATACTAAAGGTCAGAGATTAAATATTAAACAAGCCGACGCAACCTATGTGTATCCTAGTCATAGAGCATGTCACAAACTAGCACTTCAAAAATCTAACCACACAAAAGTTTAACTTTCAAATAATTGAACGTGATAACACTATATTCTACCCAATCTTTCAGCCGAGTCACTCTATGCTTGCACATTGCTGTCTGAAATATGAAGAAGCCCACGGCCCAATGGTGGCTTTCAACGCAGTATATGGAAACACCAGATTGAGTTAATATTTGCAAGGTTGCAAGAAGAATTAAAAGTTTGAAAATTGGGAAGGAAAATTGGGTCAATGTTAAATATGCAACTTCTCTGTAATACTAGGTCGATTTTTGCTCTATGCAGCATGATTTGCAGGTGATTTAACAACCAAAGTTGTGCCAGAATGATACAAAATGGTTGAGTAAATAATCAAACAAGTTGCAAAGTACTAGCCTTTATTTTTAACCATTATCTGGAGCTAATTTACCAATAATTATAATTTATCATATGCCGTTATGCATTAATTGCATAACCCCTGTATTCATAAAATAAACATGTAGAATGCTCCTTCCCATTTCAGCCCTGAAGAAAGAGTCTCAAAGCAAGAAAATCAGTTGATTTTATGCTCTGCTGAAAGAGAAAGAATTTAATAACGTTTATGTTTCGTACACCAACTGCGTAAATGATTTTTACTTTATTATGTTACTGGATATGTACTCTAGAAAAAAGGGTAACCCAATAAAATTACACTAAAAGAGAAGACGAGAAAAATCATCACACAAATTGAAACGATCTCTTCTTTTTCCGTCCAACTAGATTCTAAAACTAGTAATTTCAATCAGGTTCCGCATTTTACCTTAGTGATGGATGCTTTGACGCGACATATCCAAGGAGAGCTACCATGGTGTATGTTATCCGTGGATGACATAGTGCTGATTGACGAGACCCACGAGGGGGTTAACGATAAGCTGGAGGTTTGGAGACAAATCCAGGAGTCTAAAGGGTTCAGGTTGAGCAGGATCAAGACAGAATACTTGGAGTGTAAATTCAGTGATGTGACGCGTGACGCGGACGTGGTTGTGAGACTTGGTACTCATGCCATCCAAAAAGGAAGGTAGTTTCAAGTATCTTGGGTTTATTATCCAAAGGAATGAAGAGATTGATGATGATGTCACACATCGTATTGTTGTGGGGCGGATGAAATGGAGGCTCGCATTCGGATTCTTATGTGATAAGGTGTCACCAAAACTCAAAGGTAAGTTCTACCGAGTGGTGGTTAGACCTACTATGTTGTATGGGGCGGAGTGTTGGTCAGTCAAAAACTCTCACGTTCAGAAGATGATGATGTTGCGATGGATCTGTAGGCATACTAGGAGAGACAGGATTAGAAAGGAAGATATCCGAGACAAGGTAGGTGGATTCGGTAGAGGATAAGATGCGGGAAGCAACGCTTAGATGGTACGGGCATGTGAGGGGGAGATGTGTGGATGCCACAGTGCGGAGGTATGAGAGGTTGGCTATGGATGGCTTCAGGAGAGGCGAGGTAGACCGAAGAAGTATTGGGGAGAGGTGATTAGACAAAATATGGCGCAGTTGCAGCTTACCGAGGACATGAACTTAGATAGGAGGTTATGGAGGACACGTATTAGGGTAGAAGGTTAATAGGTAGTAGAACGTTGTCTCGTTTTTCCTTCCTTACCTTTACTATTGCTCATGTAGTTTCTTCTCCTTCTATTTATGATACTATCTATCGTTTCTTGTTTTTCGTTTAGCGTATTGTTGTGTTGTTACTTTTTCTTTTTGACATGCTTGGTTTTTGCCTTTTTTGTTTTTGTTTTATCATGAGTCAAGGGTCTATCAGAAACATCTACCTCTCAAAGTAAGGGTAAGGTCTGCATACACTCTATCCTCTCCGGACCCTACTTGTGGGATTATACTGGATATGTTATTGTTGTATATTGCTCCATCCTTACTGCTAGATCAAGATAGAACCCTGCTTCACCTTAATTGCTATTATTTGAATAAGTGAAAGCTTTGTCTTGATCCAAATGGTATAGCATTTCTCTTCGGCATGTCCATTCGAGTTTTGAAAAATCCAAACATCTCATAGATGCATAGACAGTTAGGAATTTGTCCAAGTAAAAATTATTTACGATGTCAGGACTCAGTTTACATAACTTAATTGAATTTAGTATTGTTAATTGGGTTTGGCATTGCTAGCTCCGGTAATTTTTTGTAGACAATTGTTTGATTTTCATGCTGCTACTCAATCCCCATTCAACATTTGAGTAAAACAAACATACAAACACAATCACTGCAGTAGACTCTTTCAGTGTACAGTCAAATCACAAATCAGCCACAGGGCATGAACAGTAAAAGTATTCCATGATGGTAAAAACAAGCTAAAAGGGATCAAACAAATAAAATTAACAGCAATAACGGTATGTTACCCAGCTTCAATGGCAAGTGCAAGTGCAGCTCTCATTTTGGGTTTATAATTGGATAAGACATAGTAAGTTAACTCATATCTCGAAGTAAAAACAATTTACAATGTCAGTTTACACAACTCAATCCAATCTAATATTGTTCAATTTTCATGCTGCTACTCAACCACCACGCTCGAAATCGACTAAAACAACCAGACAAACACAGTAAACTTGCACAATAAACCAGTGTACGGTCAAATCACAAATCAGTCACAGTACATGAACAGAAAAATGATTATACTAACAACAACAACATACCCAGTGAAATCCCACACCGTGGGGTCTGGGGAGGGTGGGAGGGTAGAGTGTACACAGACCTTACCTTCACCTTGGTAGGTAGAGCGGTTGTTTCCGGGAGACCCTCGGCACAAGAAAAATGATTATACTAAAATAAGCTAAAATGGATCAAACAAATAAAATTAGTATAAACGGTATTTTACCCAGCTTTAACGGCAAGTGCAGCTCTCATTTTGGGCTTAGAATTGGATCAAACATAGTAAGTTAACTCATATCTCGAAGTAAAAATAATTTACAATGTCAGTATACATAACTTAACCCTCACATTCGACATTGAGTAAAATAACAAGACAAACACTCTATCAAACAAGCCAGTATACGGTCAAATCACAAATCAGTAACAGTAAATGAACAGAAAAATGATTTTACTATTGTAAAACAAGCTAAAATGGATCAAACAAATAAATTAACAGCATAAACGGTAATATTTACCCAGCTTTAATGGCAAGTACAAGTGCAGCTCTCATTTTGGGATTAGAATTTGGATCAAACATAGTAAGCTAACTCATATCTCGAAGTAAAAATTATTTACAATGACAGTATAGATAACTTAATCCAATCTGTCACAGTACATGAAGGGTAAAAGGATCATACTATTGTAAAACAAACTAATAGTGATTAAGCAAATCAAATTAACAACATAAACAGTATTTACCCAGCTTTAACGGCAAGTGCAAGTGCAGCTCTCATTTTGGGCTTAGAATTGGATCAGACATAGTAAGTTAACTCATTTCTCAAAGTTAAAACAATTTATAATGTCAGTTTACATAACTTAATCCAATTGAATATTGTTAATTGTGGTTCATCACAAATCAATCACAGTAAATGAACAGTAATAGGATTATACTATTGTAAAACAAGCTAAAAGGGATCAAACACATAAAATTAACAGCATAAACGGTATTTTACCAGCATTAACGGCAAGTGCAAGTGCAGCTCTCATTTTGGGCTTAGAATTAGATCAAACATAGCAAGTTAACTCATATCTCGAAGTAATATTAATTTACAATGTCAGTTTACATAACTCAATCCAATCTAATATTGTTTAATTGAGTCAAATCACAAACAGTGAAGGGGAGCTTGGCGTAACAGTTAAAGTTGTTGTCATGTGACTAGTAGGTCATGGTTCAAGCTAGGGTACCGATCCCAAAAAAAATGTGTCGGGGTTCGAAGTCGGGACGGGACCTGGGCTCGTCCCGCCCGTCCCGATCCCGACCAGCCCCCCCCCCCTCCCCTTTGCAAAAATAGTCATTGCAACATCGGCCAAATTTTGATTTTGGCCGTTGTGCAACGGCTATAACGGCCATCTTTGCCCCCCTAACTCTTAATATTTATTTTTAACCCCTAAGTTAATATATTTTCACTTTAACCCTATTTCTCAATTATAAATACCTCATTTTTCTCACAAATCTTCTTACCATCTCTCAATCTATCTCTCTACAAGTCTACATTGCCTACTAAATATTATATTTTATTGATCATTTGTATAATTGTATCAAAGTTCAATAATTGGGAGTGAAGTTGGCGTCTAGCTTGAGGATCATCTATCGAGCAAAGTTTCAATTTTCAACATCGATTACACGTCGGCGTTTGGTACCTTCGTTCCTTCTTTAAATTATTATTGTTACTTAGTTTCATTATCTTTAATTATTTATTTGCATAATTAAAATGAAAGGATTTAGACGTATGATTAAGGGTAAGGTTAATGGTGCTTCTTCTAGTACGGGTAACAAAGGTAAGGGTACTTCTTCTAGTAATCATATTCCTAGTCCCGATTATTTGATTGATTTCAATTATATAGATCAAACTGCTTTTTTTAATGATATATCATTAGATGATGAGGTATATTCTGCATCTGAACCATACTTTAATTTAGACGATAATCTAGATGACACACCCACTAGTGCACCTCAACCTCAACCTCAGACTGAGTCTCAGCCTGAAACTGAAACTGGAATGCCTCATATTCCCTCTAGTATGAGTCGAGACCCTACACAACGAAAATTAAAATCAGATGCATGTGTTTTTTTTTATAGGGACCAAGAGAATCAACTAGTAAGATATAAAATTTGTAAAAATGTTTATAAATTTAAAACCGGAAAAGGTCAAGGTGGGACGGGAGGTTTATTGAGACATGTACAAGGAAAGCACACAGCTAGGTTACCAGGCTAAAAAATTGGGTGTGCCAATAATTAACCGGCTTCTGTACCATCTTCTACTACTTCGCTGCAACCTTATAAAAAATATGTGATTTCTGCTGCTAGTATTCAAGGCCTTGGAAATAAAATGTTTAGTGGTTCAACTTCTTCACAAGTTAGCGAATTTGATGTTTATGTTTTGTAGGGTGTTGTAACGTATGAATTAATTGTCAATGATGAAGGACATGAAGACTTACTGAAATACTAGAGGGATAATCAGAAGACATTTCCGACACTAGCAAAGATGGCCCGAGATGTGTTGAACATTCAAGCGTCATCAACAGCGTCTGAAAGCGCTTTTTCTGCAGGAAGATTTCAAATAGGAGAGCACAGACATTCATTGGCGGGAGACACATTTGAAATTGCAGTTCTATTCATATATTGGATTCGAGCGGAGCGTGGAAGGTGTGGTCAACCGGAGATCAACGAAGAAGAAAACTACTACTACAACGAAATCTTGTCCGAGGGAACAGGAAGCGACGTCGAACAATTTGACCAACAAATTCCAATTCCAACAGAAGATCCTCAAGACATTGTGAGGAAATTCGAAAAAGTATGGTTGCATATGTAATTTTTTAATGTCAATTTTACTATGTGATTTGCAACTTTTGAACAACACCAAAAAGTTGCAATTTTGAAATTGTATTACAAAAAAAATATATTTTTATTAAATAATATAAGAGGTACAAAAACAGTCTTGGATGTTTTTTTACACTATCTTGTTCAATTATTGAAACATTTATATTTTTTTTAAATCAAGTGCCAAAAAAAAAATGAGCCCGCCCCGTACCCCCAACACTGGTCCCCTTTCCAGCGGGATGTGGGACGGGACGGGACATCCGCATGTCCGGCTAATCCCGGCCCGCCGGTGACCCGGTCCCGACCCTTCATCCGTCCCGCCCAGTTGTAAACCCTTAGTTCAAGCTGTGGACCCCACACAAGCGGGAAGCTTAGTGCACCGCGCTGGTTTTATTTTTTTAGTCGAATCACAAACAGTCACAGTAAATGAACAGTAAAGGGATTTAACTATTGTAAAAACACGGTAAAGCGATTAAACAAATAAAATTAACAGTATAAACGGTAATTTTTACCCAGCTTTAATTGCAAGTGCAAGTGCAGCTCTCATTTTGGGTTTAGAATTGGATCGGACATAGTAAGTTAACCCATTTTCGAGCTTCCCGTATTCAACTCCTTGCGGCGTTTCCGATAAAACTTCATCCATATTCACATTTACAAGCTTCAATGAACGAAATCTGTGCTTCGTCGGTAGTATCGGTGACGATTCCGCCGGTAACAAATCCATTTTTCGGTGCCGTCTCTTCTCTGCGGTCTACTTTGGGGTTGGTTTTTTAATAAGTTATGTCAGTAATGTAAATACTAACTACTGAGAGGCAGCCCGGTGCCCGATATGCGCGGGTCGGGAAGGTAGGACCACAAGGTGATCAAGTTTATATTTCTGACAGAGTCTGTCATACAAACTATTATAATGCAAAAATTAGT
Organism: Anisodus tanguticus; assembly: GCA_034509755.1. Classification (NCBI taxonomy): domain Eukaryota; kingdom Viridiplantae; phylum Streptophyta; class Magnoliopsida; order Solanales; family Solanaceae; genus Anisodus; species Anisodus tanguticus. Next base: position 2,809,882 of record CM067558.1, read on the forward strand.
ACTTGGGAATTGTGATAAAAGACCTTATTTGTTTTCATTAATACTAGGGAGCAGATAAGTTTTTACTTAAAAGAAGATTAATGTGCAAGACTAACGGTAAAAGGGTAGTAAAGTGTACTAAGCTTCTGTTATGGGCGTCATCCGAGAAAGGGATGAACCACAATGTCTATTATACGCATCATTATCTCACATTTTTGCAATAGTTTGTTTCCACGGCTTGAACTCATGACCTCATGGTTACATGGCAGAAATGTGAGGTAAGGCTCCCTACAATAGACTCTTACGGTCCGGCTATTCTCCTGACCCCGCACATAACGGGAGATTAGTGCACCAGACTTTTTTTTTATATGTGGTCTTTAATTTTTGCTTATGCTATTTTTCTATGATAATATCCAAGTCTACTTCACAAGGCATAATTTCTATAATAATTTTTTGTTTTAAAAACTAAATTTTTGCCTCGCGCTACATAAATTATGTAAGAATTAAGTTATGCGACATAGTTTTATAGTATTTTTAAAAGATATGTTGAGTGTTAGAAATTATGCCTTATCCGGCATAGTTTGCGTTGATGTTATAGTACACATGTTAAAATTAAACGCTAACTATGTCTGCCAAAATCTGAAATTATGTTGAGTGTTGACAGTTATGCCTTCGGCATAACCTGTGGGTTGTGTATGATACATATGTCGAATATATAACACTAATTATGCCAAACGAAATTATACCGCGCCAAAAATAATAAAAAGTAAAAATTAAAGAACTCATATTTGAAGGACAAAAATTAAAGACCACCCCAAAATAGGGCATTTGTGCGAATGACCCCAGCAGATATTCGAAAGAACATTGCGAGCAGTATTAACCCTATCGATCAATAAATCAGATATATCAAGTAGTTAATTTAAGCGGAAAATTCAACAGACTACCTCCGTCCATTCTATATAAAGGTTTTTGACTTGGCACAAAGTTTAAGAAATAAATAAAAAAAATTGAAACTGGTGGTCTAAAACAACCATAAAAAATTGTGTAGCTATAAATCATTTCATTAAAGGTATAAAGGTAAATATAAAATTGAATTGTTACTAAATATAAGGTATTATTATTTTTTGGACGGACTAAAATAAAAAGAGTGTCATATAAGTCTTTGTGGGTATGATACTTGATTCTCATCACTTTATTACTTGTCGATCACATACATTTCAATGTATGATTTACAAATCAATCACAATAGCATGAAGCGGTAAAGCTAATTCTACTTATGGGTACCACATAACTCAATAGCTTTGACCTAAATGGCTAAATCATATTTTATATTTATAAATATACCTAATATATATTGAAAGAAATAACCCCTTGATTTTTTTCATTCCTTGAAAGGCTATATATACAAGTTACATAACAGGAGAAAATCTTATTCCTATTCTATTCCTAAAACCTTATTATATACATTTATGGTAATACATTGATCATGGTAATACACTACTAATTATATTACAACATTATCTAAATTATGATACTAAATATTTACCATAAATTACTTTACATAAACAACCAAATCCGAGAGCTATTTTTGGGACCAAATTCGAGACTTCTTACACACAACATACATTATATTGTGTATATTTAACACACACCCTCAGTCATAGCGGGCGGTCTTCGAACGCTGAGACTGTCCCTAAAATCTTCAAAAAGGACCGAGGGGAAGACCCTTTGTAAAGATGTCCGCAATCTGATATCTTGACGGGACATGGCATACGCGAACGTGACCCCGAGCAACCTTTTCACGGACAAAGTGAATGTCCATTTCGATATGTTTAGTGTGTTGGTGATGAACCGGATTACCTGAAAGGTAGATGACACTAAAATTATCGCAATAAACCAAGGTTGCCTTGTGAATCGGACAATGAAGCTCTAAAAGCAAATTACGTAACCAACGTGATTCTGAGACCACAATGGCTACCCCTCAATATTCAGCCTCGGCACTTGAGCAGGATAGAGTCGCCTGACGCTTCGCAGACCAGGAGACCAAGTTGTTGCCAAGGAACATACAGTAGCCAGACATAGACCGTCTGGTGTCTGGACAACCACCCCAATCTGCATCAGTGTATGAGACAAATGTGGATGTCGATGAAGGATACAAATGCAAACCATAGACTAGTGTACTCTGAATATACCGGATGATGCGTTTGATTGCATTCATGTGCTCAACTCTGGGATCATGCATGAATAAACACACTTGTTGAACAACATACGTAATATCCGGTCTGGTAAAGGTAAGATACCGAAGAGCCCCTGCAAGACTGTGATAGCGGGTCGGATCCTCGTAAGGGACGCCGGCCGCGACACCAAGTTTGGGCTTAGTATCAACTGGAGTGAAAGTGGACTTACATGATGACATCCAAGCCCTCTCGATGATATCAGCCGCATACTTTCTTTGAGACAAAAACAAACCATTTGAATGCCGCTTGACGGCAATCCCCAAAAAGTAACTCAAGGGCCCTAAGTCTTTCATAGCAAACTCAGAGCTGAGCATGGTCATGATAGACTGGCGTAAGGCATCGGAAGAGGCAGTCAAAAAGATATCATCCACATACAACAGAATGTAGGCCAAGGACGAACCACGACGGTGGATGAACAAGGAATTATCCGACCTGCTGTGAGTGAACCCAATGGTCGAAACATAGTCAGCAAACCTCGTATACCAGGCCCGTGAAGACTGCTTAAGCCCATATAAGGACTTCTTCAATAAACAAACATGATGAGGATGGTTAGGATCCCTGAATCCCAACGGCTGATGCATATAGATTATTTCTTTGAGATCACCATGTAGGAAAGCATTATTGACATCCAACTGATGAATAACCATGCTTTTGAAAGAGACAGGCTAAGCACAGTGCGAATGGTAGCCGGCTTGACCACCAGACTAAATGTCTTCCCACAATCTATCCCAACATGCCGAGTCTTACCATCACCCACAAGCCGCGCCTTATGTCGAGCAAACGACCCATCGGAATTCTTCTTATGAGCAAAAATCCACATAGACCTGATAACATTAATACCAGATGGACGAGGCACCAACTCCCACATCTTATTATCAATAAGAGCATTATATTCATCAGTCATAACAATTTTCCAATTCGGGTCGTTTAAGGCAGACACATGATTACGGGGCAAGGGGGATTTAGAGACATTATAATGTAAATTAAAATGTCTTTTAGGTGTAAAAATAACCCGCTGACTACGAGTGACTGGTCTATGACTCGAGGAAGAATTGAGTGAATTTTGGGAATTTGCTGGGCTCGGGATGGACTGACCAGCAGGCAGTGGGCTTGCTGGCCCAAAACTGGACGTAGAAACTGGGCCGAGAACGGTAATTGGGACTGCTCGCCTTTGCCACCAGCCTATGCAGCCACTTCTCCTTCCTTGTGGCATGCTCGCCTTGGTATCAGTTATGTGATCCTATTTATTTTTTATATATATAAAAATGAATAATCTCTTTTAAATTTGAAAATGACTTAACTTTCTCATTTTATCATTAATGATAAGTTCTTATAACCATATAAATATTATAATATATTTAAATCAAAAGTTTAAAATTCTTTATCGTTTTGGTAATTAAATCTCATGTCAACTCAAGTAGAATCACATAAAATGAAATGAAAGAAGTATTTGCTTTTAGAAATAAATTGAGGGAATCGAATCAAGTTTTTTTTAATGGGACGTTAACTGTTAATTCAGAAGGCATGAATATAATGTCATCCACTATTACTATTACTATTTAATAGTTGTTGGCACTTGTTGCAATTAATTGGTCCCAAATATTGTGGAAATGCTATTTATGCTAAAAAGGTTTTTTATAGTACTTTTACCGGAGATACCTAACACGCATCTTCATTTCCCCCCCCAAAATATACAAAAGAATATTATTTGACAACAAAAGTTAAAGGTCAAATCAGACCCACACCTCCTGCGTTTTCATATCCTTTTGTAAATCATATTCGAATAATCAATATGTTTATTGTTATTTCGTATACTTTGTTTATCTTATTTACTTGCGTTAATTTTTTATTTTTTTTTCAGAATGTTTTATCATGGCTTATTCGCTTTTGTTATCATCATTGTCATACTGTTTTAAATTTTTTGTCCGGGTATGATTGTTTCTCTTGCTTTGTTTGTGTTTATGATGTGTCTTGAGCCAAGGGTCTTTCGGAAACAACCGTTCTACCTACTAAGGTAGATGTAAGATTTGCGTACACTCTACCATCCCCAGACCCCACGTTGTGAGATTTCACTGAGTATGTTGTTGTTATTGTATTCTTTAACCATGTACGGCCCCTCGTCATTCTCAAAACACCTGTAAATTATAGTACATTTGGACCGTTGATTTATAACAACTATCATCTATAACATTTTATCATAATAATCATGTTTTCTTTAAATCGATTTCTCATATTATGTTATATTAATTAAAAAAGTTCATGATATGTTAGTTCACTGATTTTGATTTTTATCTTTTAGATACTTCTAATAAAAAATTAAAGAATTGCAGATAAATATCAGTACTTAGCCTATATACCGGGTACCAAGTAATTTATTGGATAAAGGAGTATTTAAAAGAAAAAATTATAAAAGAAGTCTCCCAAGGTAATTGTATTTCTGTTCCTTCATGTTCTATGGATTTAGCAAAGACTTTTAGTTGGAGTTGGAGTTGAGTATGCCTCTCTTTACTTCATATGCTCACGGATTTTTTTATTTAAAAGGAAAGAAAATAGGTAGGATAATTTAATTAGAGTTGTGATCAATGTCAACTTCATGGTGATTGTAATTTATTATAAAATATTTTTATGATTTTGTTCATCAATTATGAAGAGAAATTTTATTTTTTAAAGGTATAAAAATCGTTCAATATTTGAAAGATATTTTGGTCAACCAATATTTATATTCATGCTTTTATAGTAACTAGTCTCTATAAACGTTATTCTCATGGAATCTCAATCATATTAAAAAATATCAGACAATGTTATATATATATATATATGTTTTATGAGTTACAAAAATATTACTATAATATAGTATTATCTACTTTATACTTTTTGAAATTGATGTTCTCGCTATTTTCTTTTTTCATATAGAAAATATGTTACGACTAACATAATTCAATATTAGATATAAAGTGATCATATATTTAATTATTGTCATTTACAAATACAAAAGTATTGAAAATCATCTCTAAACAAAATTACATTATAAGAATATCAATCAGTTTTAAGAATATTTAGTTATCATTTATTATTAAAAAATTAAGTTGATCACAAAAGTAAGATATATAATATTTTATTAAAAAATCAAGTAGATGCATAAGAAATACATCCAAACAATCTATTCATAAGTATTTATCAATTCACCAATCTGCACCCCGCGAAGAATAATTAACATAATTAAACAAACCATAAATATATATTATCCTACGTACATATTGTAGATCGTCAAGAATTTATTGTGTGTAAGCCTTATATTAGGTAGCCATGAAATCTTTTATAGATGAGCAAAAATGTTTTAAGAATTTGATTCCAATACAAACTTATTTTTTCTTATATAATACAAAAGAGTCCACTAACTTAAAAATAAACTAAGTCAAACGTGCTTAATTTTAATTGAATTCCTAAAGTTATAAAGGGAAATACTTTTTTTTAAGAAGGAACCAAATTGTCTTCATGTTGAGTCTTACGCTTTCCTGGTGGATTAGTTTACAGTTACACTAATTATAATAAACGTTATAGGAAGCAAAACTAAAAGCAGTTACACTTAAAATGTAATTTTGATAAATATCTCGGATAAATTTCATATATGATCACATAACTTATCACTTTTTTTTTCACAAAAGTCAATTAACTATCATTTCTAACACAAAAGTCGCTAAAATAACTTTCGGGTGTCAGTTGTCACTAAACCACTTTCTTATGAATGACTTATTTTTATCTGAGATAAATTTCATATATGGTCACATAACTATCACTTTTCCCCCACAAAAGTCACTTAACTATCATTTCTAACACAAAAGCCACTTAACTTTGAGGAACTAACACAAAAGTCACTAAAATTACTTTCGAGTGTCACTAAATCACTTTCATGCGAATGACTTATTTTTTACTTTTTTTTTTATTAAATCTAATATATAAAATTTTAATCTAGAAGGTTCAACCCGACCTGACCCAAAACGCATATGAAAAAAGTAAATAACATTTCATATTCTTCCCTTTTCCTATCATTTTAAAATTATTGCATCTTTTATCTTCTTTTCTTTTTTTTTTACATTTTTAAGCTTTTAAATAATTATTACTCAATACATAATCGACAATAATTTGTGAAATTAGCAATTTAAATCATAAGGCAACTGACCTGCTACATCAATAATACTTATAGTGTAAAGGTTATTTAACATATCATAAGCGGTCATACCTCATAAATTAATAACTTAAAAATAAGTCAGGTAAGTTCCTATATCAAGTAAATTTGAAATTTATGATGACAATATAACATTTTAATGAGAGACTTTCAAGACTTGCCATAAAAAGTATTTTATATGTTTTAATGTATGTGGCACTTTTTGTTTCTGAGATTTAAATTGTGTACACTTTTGACCAACATTTTATAATGTATTTTTCATCATGACATGAGAAAAATAGCAATTTATAATACTTTTGGTATATTTTTTAATATCCAATTTAGTCTCAAAAATTAATTTAAATGACTGTCGTGAATCAAAATTAGAGGTGCCACGTAGATTGAAAAGGAGAAAGTATAAAACAAATTAACTTTTAGTTAGGAGAAGAAACATGTTGCTTTGTAGCAGTTGACTTCCAATATTTGTTGATATTTCAAACATGTTAAAATGGTAGGGAAAATGGAAGAATATGAAAGATTATTTATTTTTTTCATATGAGTTTTGGTTCGGGTCGGGTTGAACCTTTTAAATTAAAATTTTATTTATTAGATTTTAATTAAAAAATGAGTAAAAAATAAACTATTCACAGAAAAGTGATTTAATGACATCTAAAAATAGTTTTTGTGTTAGTTGCTTAAAGTTAAATGATTTTTTTATTAGAAAAAATAGTTAAATAACTTTTGTAAAAAAAAAAATGATAGTTAAATAACCATTTGTGAAATTTATCCTAAACATCTGAGCCGATTGAATTGCTAGTGATATTGATTCATATTGCTATTAGAATTAAAGCACCTGCGCATCGGGTTAATGAATGACAACATAGTTAAACATGAGTTTAGGTCGAATTAGAATTCTATCCTAAATATTGGGTGATACTTTTAATATTACAATGATATCCCACATTAAGTTGCTTATTTTACTTAATTTTCGAAGGACATAGAAATCGTTCACTATTTAAAGAATATTTTGATCAACCAACATTTATATTCATGCTTTTATAATAATATAGGTAGATATAGATATAGATTAACACGTCTGAATCTGAATATTAGATGCTCATTAATATTTACATGTTTGAATCTGAATGTAACATACGTAGTGTGGTTCCACAAATAATGTCTAAGAAGATAGGGTATACGTAGACCTTAGATATTCGGCTTAAAAAATCATTTTTTTGGAATATGTTTAAGAAGATGCAATAATAAAAAAAGCTATGATGAAAATATTAGAAAAATAAAAGTATTGATAGTAATAAAATTAGTAAAGATAATCAAAGTAAGTGAAACAACATAAGTAATATAGAATAAGATAATGATATCATAATAATAAGAATACTGATAAGGAAACATAATGTATTAAATTAAGACCCGAATACTAAATAAATAAAGATTATTTATTTTCTTAATAGCTAAATATATAGAACTCATCTTTTTAAAAATTTCAAATAAAATTCTAAAATTAATCTAATATTATATCAACAAACATATTTAAACAATTATATGAAAGTTGGTTGTGGTGATGACTAGTGATGGTGTTTAACTAGTTATGAGTGATGATTAGGGATGACGTTCTCTGATGGTGGTGATTGTGTGTAGTAATTGGTAGTGAATAGTGACGATGACCGATAACAGTGGTGACTGTGAGCAATGGTTATTGATGGTTGTGGTGAATGATGATTGCGGTTGTGGTATATAGTGGGCGATGGTGATCGTCGATAGGATAGTAAGTTATGATTGTAAATGATGGCTAATGATGGTACATGTCAGGGCCGTTGACGATATGATGATGATTACGTTTGGTGGTAGTTGATAATGAAAAATGACAACAGCTACAATAATTAATAATGATGGGTAGGGGAGGTTAGTGATAAAAGTTGATGAAATAGTGGTGTACTATCATTTTGGTAGAATTCTTCTAAATAGACGTCTTGATAATACTAGTACTTTGTTATATAACTTAAATCAGTCATATCTATTCAGATTATTAAGTAGTTGTTATAAAATAAATAAAAAGGCACCTAGTTGATATATGAATAATCAAGACTCAAACCTAAAAAATAAATAGAGTTAATGACTGAAATTTGAATGATCAAGATATTTATTAATTACAAATATATGAGGCTTAATGATCAATATTGCAGGCAATATTAGTGCGTGATATTTTTTGTTGAATGATTAATTTGTTATATTACATATTAATAAAAATGTATGACATAAAATATTGGTTTATTTTTTCAATTAAATTATTATTTTTAATTATAAGGGTTAGTCTTATCAATTTGGCATCTTTAACCAATATGTTACTAATATTTGTATTTTTATTTACAGTCTATTCCGCATAAAGTAATATACAAATTATCACATGACATATGCAACTGTAAAACTGTCTAATGGGACCGAATATCTCATCTCGTCCCGTCCCATTAGCTTAGTGGGATGGGACAAGATTAGGGGTTCATCCCCCTTCCCGCTCCATAACGTCATGGTCCCCTGTCTAGTTAAGAAATCGTCCTGTCACATTCCATTAAAAAACACTTCATCCTCATCCCGTCCCACTTAAATTAGAAAAATTATATTTGTTTGTTTTGAATTTACAATGTTATCAATGAAAGTTGAAGTTCATTTTAAATTTGTGTTTAATTACTAATTTTATATAGTTTTATACTCCTCCGTCCATGTTTTCTTGTCCATGTTTGATTTGACATACCCATTAAGAAGCAATAAATAAAAGGATAATTTTATTATATCATCATAATTATTATATGTTGGGAATGAAGTAAAATAATCATAGTACTTAATAATAAGGGTAAAATAGCATAACATGTTAAATTATCTATTCATTTTTAAATTAGACAAGTAAAAATGAAAAGTGAACAGAGAGAGTATCACACTATCATTTTTTTAAATATATTTTTAGTGTTTAAATATACAAATTAATACATTTTTTTTTAAATTAAAAAATCCTAGTAAGGCCCCCGACCTGTCCCGTCTCGCCCCCTTAGTTAGTGAGATGGGACTGTTGGAGGTTCGTCCCGTTAATCCTGGCCCGCTAAGGTCTCAGTCCTCCTTATCTCGCTAAGGAATCATTCCGTACTATAAGTGTCCCGTCATGTCCTGTTAGACAACCTTTAAAGCCTAATGACTTAAATGGTGGTCCCGAAATCACGTATCCGTGCACATCGGCCTTTCCCAAAGTGGACCACATGTTTTGGGTCATCCTTTCGGCTCTCTTCCTAAGGCCCAATGTTTTGGGTCATCCTTTCGGCTCTCTTCCTAAGGCCCAATTTTTTTTCTCACCAAAGCCCAATACAGTTGCTTCCTATAAAATCATCTTAATTCCCAACCAGAACCCAAACCCTAGCATCCTAACCTCCGCAGCTCTAAACCCTTCCCAGTTTCCTCAACAACCGACGGCCGGCGACTCACAAATCAGCCATGGGTAAGCTCCGGCAACTCTTCAATACATTTCTCTTAATCGTCAATTTACTTAAATTATTTCTAAATAGCAACAAATTATTGCGAATTAAAAATAAAACGAAATCAAATGGAGAGCTCCACATAGAAGATAATATAGCCGATATCAACTAGTGCGAAATTGTCACATAGTAGTTTTACTTGTTGAATGAGTATTGATTTGTAGTTTTTGATTTCTTAATTATATATTGCGCATTAAAATAAAACGAAATTAAATGGATCTTCTCCACATAGAATTTTATATAGTCGATATCAACTAGTTAGCAATTGTGACATAGATAGTTGTACTTGTTGAATGAGTATTGATTTGTAGCTTTTGATTTCTTAAATTTATTTAGATTTTTTGTTCTGAATATTGATTAGTGTGATATATAATCTAATATTATTGAGTAGTAGAACGAAACGAGTTCAAATGTATTTTATTTGTAGCTTTTGATTTCTAAAATATAGATTTCTTAATTAATATAGACTTTTTTCTTCCTAAATAGGGGTTACTGTGATAGAGAAAATATAATATTATTGAGTAGTAGAATGAGACGAGATCAAATGCGATATCAACTAGTTAGCAACTGTGACATAGTAGTTGTACTTGTTGTTTAATGAGGATTGACTTGTAGCTTTTGATTTCTTAACTATACATTTTTAAATTTATTTAGATTTTTTTCTGAATAGGGACAAGTGTGATTGATTTTTTTTAAATATTATTGAGTAGCAGAATGGAATGAGATCAAATGGAGAGCTCCACATACAAGATTATATAGCCGATACCGACTAGTTCACAACTGTGACATAGTAGTTGTACATATAGAATGAGCATTGAGTTGTAGCTTTTGATTTCTCAAATATATATTTCTTAATTTATTTAGATTTTATGTTCTGAATATTGATTAGTGTGATATAGAATCTAATATTATTGCGTAGTAAAATTAAATGAAATCAAATGGAGAGCTCGACGTAGAAGATTATATAGTCGATGTCAACTAGTTAGCAATTGTGACATAGTAGTTTGATTTATCAAATATAGTTTTCTTAATTTATTTAGATTTTTTTCTGAATAGTGGTTAGTATGATATAGAATCTAATATTATTGAGTAGTAGAACGAAACATGATCAAATGCGGAGCTCCACATATAAGATTATATAGCCGGTATCAACTAGTTAGCAATTGACATAGTAGTTGTTTTTGTTGCATGAGTATTTTATATGTAGTTTTTGATTTCTTAATTGATTTAGATTTTTTTCTGAATAGGAACAAATTGTTACGCATTAAAATAAACGAAATTAAATGGATCTTCTCCACAGAATATTATATAGCCGATATCAACTAGTTCACAATTGTGACATAGTAGTTGTACTTGTTGAATGAGCATTGATTTTTCAAATATAGATTTCTTAGTTTATATTGATTTTTTTCTGAATATGTATTAGCGTGAGAAAAAATTAATATTATTGAGTAGTAGAATGAAACGAGATCAAATGCAGAGCTCCACATATGAGATTATATAGCCAATATCAACTAGTTAGCAATTGTGACATACTAGTTGTACTTGTCGAATGAGTATTTTATTTGTAGCTTTTGATTTCTTAATTATAGATTTTTTTAATTTTTTTAGATTATTTTTATGAATAGGTAATAGTGTGATAGAAAAAATTTAATATTACTGAGTAGTAGAATGAAATGAGGTCAAATGAAGAGCTCCACATAGAAGATTATATAGGCGCAAATTATCAGCTAGTTCACAATTGTACTTTTTCAATGAGGATTGATTTGTTTTTGAATTGTAGGTAAGGTTCACGGTTCACTTGCTCGTGCCGGTAAGGTTAGGGGACAAACTCCCAAGGTTGCAAAGCAGGATAAGAAGAAGAAGCCAAGAGGACGTGCACACAAGCGTATGCAATACAATCGCAGATTCGTCACTGCTGGTACACTAGTTTTTCTTTCATTATTTCACTTTATGGATGTTTTTACTGCCTTATGTTTGAACTATATATCTAAGTAAGAAATAAACAAAATATATGCATTTAACCAAATAAACAAAATATATGCATTTAACCAAATAAACAAAATATATGCATTTAACCAAATAAACAAAATATATGCATTTAACCAAGTCTGAATCTCTTTGTCTGGAATTTGTAGTAGTTTTCAATTAAAATTGTTGTTTATGTGGTATCCACTTGCACTTGTAGATGTATATGCATTCGGCAAATACTCCATAGCATTTTAAAATATATTTTTTCATTAATTAACATGAGAAAAGTTTCAACTTTGTAGTACTCATCTTATAGTTTTTGAATATCTAAAGTTTGAATGTAATATATTGAGTTCGATCTAATCTAATTTAGCTTAAAAAATGAGTCAAATTGACCTTCGAAAATGGAAACATGACAACTAATTTGGGATGGAGGGAGAATATATTATTAGACACACACACATCCTTTCCAGGATTATGGAAAGCTTAAAACGGAAAGCTTAAAACAGATTTAAACTGTTAACTAACTGAATGCATATACACAATGCTACATACAGTATATGTGTACAAATCTCTTATGTGTGATCCATATACTTGAGTATGCAAGATTGTGCATTTCTGAAGAAACTTTTTGTGCTGGTGTATGAATGTTCTAGTGATATTTTACATCCGGAACCTCCCTAATACCCATTAGTTCCTCTTCAGAATCTTGAGTCTTGTGCTATTAAGCATTCTGGATCAGTTTTGGGATTGTTGAATCTTAATATGACCATTCTAGATATGATTGGGGCTGCTAAATGCGTCTCTATTTTCTACTGTAAACATAGTCTTATTTTGCCCCCCCCTCCCACAAAAGTTGTTGGGCTTTGTTTTGTGAATGAATTCTAAGTTCAGATGAACTGAGAAGGGCTTTGGGTTGCAAAATAGGGGAGAGCTTCTGAATTATAGCTCTGAAATACTTACAGGTTTTCTGTGGGGTGCCCTGCAAATCTAAGCCTTAAATAGCAAATGAAAAATGGCATCATAGTACTGATTTGTTGCAGTTCTATGTGGGATTTTGCTTCTGAAAGTGATTTTTGTTCACTCTTTTTTGAGCCAATTTTTGCTCTCTGCAAGCTACCCACTTAAGACTCTTTCGTTCACAAATTTGCCTCCAAACGCCATTACATTTTTTTAAATTTTGGCTGTTAATGTTACCATTCTTCAAAAATATAATGTAATGTGGTTTAGTTTGAGTTTGTCTGTTTTTCTTTTATGGTTGTTAAAATTTCAGTAACACACCTGTGCATTTAATTTGAGTTTTCCTGTTTCACTGCTCATCATTGTATGATCTTGTCAGTAGATTTATTGTATTTTTATAAATTAACAAGTAGGTTAATTGTTCTAAGATAACAGGCTTTGCTAGTTTAAGTATCAGTGCATGTGAAGTTTCTGGTGTGTTTACCTCTAATTTAGTTTTGTGTCTGTATTTGGTGGATGCTTGTATGTGTTTTTTATTTTGCTTGGGAATTTTTTGAAGGTTCTAATTTTTGAAATTTGTTTGTAATGGAATGTCGTTAATGTCTGCTTGCAGTTGTTGGCTTCGGAAAGAAGAGGGGACCAAACTCTTCTGAGAAGTAGATGAGGACATCTGTTATTTTAGGTCGAGAAGTTACTGTTTCAAAAGTCTTCACCTGTGTTACGTTTATGAATTTTGTATCTCAGATCTCATAATAATGAGAGAAGACTAGTTTACTACTGGTATTTGTAGGACGAATGAGTGCGTTCTGTTTTGCAAGATTTAATTGAATTTTATCCTTGGGTCTTTTATATTTTATCATTTATTCATGGCTTTGAATGTTTTTTTTTTAACTTAGATTGGGTGGCCACTTGTGATGTAGGGTTTTGTTGGGTCCAAAACACACAAGTAAGACACATTGTAAGTTTAAAATTTTGTTTCTTACTTACCCCCAACAACATTTCTGGCATGGTTATAAAACAATCAAACATGTAACATAAAACATAAATTTATATGTTAGAATATCTGAAGTCTTTATCTACTATAAGGTAGACACGCGGTTGCCCTTTTAATTGCAAGCTCCAAACTTTAATGTCTTTCTCTTTTGGAAAGCTAGGAAATCCGGTAGAGGTTTGAGAGAGTTTTAATTCTAAGTCTCCAAGGTTTAGGATGATAATCTGAAATTGGTGTGTGAATAATGAAGAGAATGTCTTTATTTGTAGTTGAAAAATGAGTTAAAATTGGATTAGGGTTTGACCTTGGGTCCTACCAAAATTCGAGGCAGAGGCGCCACGACCCTAGGATATGGGTGCTGCGGCGCTCGACGTGCTCTGCACTGTCTCGATTTATTTTCTGTGCATTCTTAATTAAATCTAAAATTCAATTTTGACTTAATTAAAATAATCATTATTCATTTAAATATCTCGATTCTAAATTGAACATTTAATTACTCTCTCAATACATCCTTAGATCGAACGGACAATCGACATAGTGTGACCTTACATGTCTTCTCATATCGACATTGATCAAATTAAGGTCTATGCGGAACTCCTAGACGGGGCCGCAAGACGAACTCAATATGTGAAGTACGTTTACGCGAATCCAGTAAACTTAACATTTATGTGGTAAGATAAAATCCTTTCATTCACGACACACCCGATTAAGCTTAGGATTTGTCAAGTATCTATCAAAATGGCTTAATCATTGTATCTCATCTATATTAGTTGACAACTAGACCATATTCTAAATATGTCTATTGCGTTGGCCAACGACTTAGTCAACCTAATATCACTGAGAATCCGAGTGTTCTCTCGAATATACATTCGAGGAATGAATCATAATCTTGGCTCAACTACCACATTTAATCCACATTGTAATGTACCAAATACATGCCGTAACTCAACCTATAAGGCATTTGAGCTTAGGACGGGATCAAAGTACATTACTTTGTAGACAAGGCGCGTATTGACCTCAAGTCTAAGGACTTCTATCTCCCCCACGCTGATCATACTTCAGACAAGTATAACAAACAATATATCAGCAGAGTATACCAATACTTCCAAAGTATCCATGTGTCCATCACAACTAGCCATTACTCGTAGCAGGTGAGACATAATACATCCTCTAAGGATGTGATGCAGACCACATGTCGACTTATCACATATCATCGATATCACATTCTCGATGATCATTAGTCGAGGCTATTTAAGAGTTACGTTATAATATTAATATCTCACACTATTAATAACAACGTAACCTCCAGGATGCATATTATAGAATATCAAACAATTAATCAATAATTCAATAATTTGCAAATGCCAAAATATTAATCTCCATTAATAATTATATGAATGTGTATAAAGTACATTTGTCCTAATACAGATTGTCTCTAGGACATAAATATACTTTCAATCTCCCATTTGGCCTAGAGCCAATCTCCAACATATCTAATGCTCATATTCTCAAAATGACCATTATGCTTGACTAAGCTTAATGGTTTAGTGAATGGGTCAGCTAGATTATCGTTTGTGGGAACATAGTCCAATCTAATCTCTTCAGTCTCCACCATCTCCCTGAGTATGTAGTACTTCCTTGGTACATGCTTGTTTCTGTTGGTTGATCTTAGTTCCTTAGCTTGCGCAATCGCACCAGTGTTGTCACAATAAACCGTTATTGGACAAGTGGCACTTGGAACAACCCCTAGTTCCTTCAGAAACTCAGATATCGCGACATCTTCTTTACCAACATCTGATCCAGCAATGTACTCAATATATGTTGTCGAATCAGCAGTTGTAGCTTGTTTGAAACTTTTCCAGCTTACTGCTCCACCATTGAAAATGAACGTGTACCCAAACTGAGATTTGTAGTCATCAACATCCGTCTGGAAGCTAGCATCAGTGTACCTAGTAACAACTAGCTTTTCTTCTCCACCATAGACTAAGAAGTAATCTTTAGTTAGTCTAAGATACTTAAGAATACTCTTGACTGCCTTCTAGTGTTCTTCCCCAGGATTCTGCTGGAATTTGCAAGTCATACTAAGTGCAAAGGCCACATCTGGCGTAGTACAAGTCATGTCATACATGATCGATCATATAGCCGAAGCATATGGGATCTTTTTCATGCGTTCAAGTTCTATAGAATTAGAAGGACTATCCTTATTAGATAACTTGATGCCTTGTCCCATAGGTATACCGCCTTTCTTGGAATTTTCCATAGAAAAATGTCTAAGCACTTTGTCTATGTAGACTGACTGTGACAACCCCAACAATCTGTTAGGTCTATCTCTATAGATCCTAATCCCCATAATGTAGCAGGCTTCACCTAAATCCTTCATCATGAAGGTACTGGACAACCACTCCTTGATCGATCATTTGCGGGGAGAGTCTTATTGTCTCCCATTATTAATATGTCATCTACATATATGATAATGAAGGCAATACTCCCATCCTTGCGTTTACTATAAACACATGGATACTCTTTGCTTCTGACGAAATCAAATGACTTGATAGCCTTGTCGAAGCAAATGTTCCAACTCCTCGAGGCTTGCTTAAGCCCATAAATGGACTTTTGTAGCTGGCATACAACATTTGGTTTGGACTCAATTGAAAAACCCTCAGGTTGTTTCATATACACCTCCTTAACTAGATTACCATTGAGAAAAACATTTTTGACGTCCATCTGCCAAATGTCATAGTCATAATATGCAGCTATTGCAAGCAAAATCCGAGGACTTAATCTTAGCAACAAGTGAGAAGGTTTCATCATAATCGACCCCAGGCCGTTGATTATAACCTTTAGCCACCAATCTTGCTTTATAAGTCTGTACCTTGCCATATGTATCAATCTTCTTTTTGAAGACCCATTTGTATCATATGGGTCTAACCCCTATTGGCAAATCAACCAAGTTCCAAACTTGATTTATGTACATCGAGTCCATCTTAGATTTCATGGCTTCTTGCCATCTTTGCGAATCAATGTCTAACATAGCTTCGCTGTAGGTTGTAGGTTCATCGTCATCAGGAATATCTATCTCATTGTGCGTTTCAACAAGGATATTAAGTCTTTCAGGCGGCCGATGAGTCCTAGTGGTCCTACGGAGTTGATTATTCTGCGTTTCAGTGCTTGTTGCATTCTGATTGTGAGAAAGCCTTTGTATGTTGGACAATCCATCACCTTGAGAGCTTTCATGAATGTCATTTTCATGTATTTCCTGAATGGAATGATGTACAACCATTGTATCATCTTCCATTGGTTGTGTATGAGAGTCTTGCATTTCTGCACTATCTCTTACAACACTCCCACTGGTTGAAGGGCGTACTCTAAGTACCCAATCTTCACCAGATACTCCTACTGAATCCTTGTTTAGGTCATTTGACAAGGGTTCAACTTTTGTGTTATCTTGTGGTTGTTGAATTTCTTCAAGTTCTATCTCTGTGCAGCTATGTTCCTTGTAGACATATTCTTCTTTAAGGAAAGTTGCGTTCCTGGAAACAATGACCGTATGTTCTCCAGGAAGATAGAAGTAGTATCCCTTGGATACCCCACGAAGTAACATTTCTCACTTTTAGATTTCAACTTGTCAGTGAGCATCTTCTTAACATATGCAGGGCACCCCCAGGGTCTCATATGTTTAAGAGCTGACTTCTTGCCACACCATATCTCATAGGGTGTTTTTTCTAATGACTTGGAAGGAACCCTGTTCAGAATATGTATAGAGGTTTGTATAGCATGTCCCCAAAGGTATGTAAGTAGAGTTGAGGAGCTCATCATGGATCGAACCATATCCAATAAGGTTCGGTTTCTCCTTTCGGCAACACCATTCATCTGTGGTGTTCCAGGAGGTGTCCATTCTTGGACTCCATGTAGCTTTAAGTAATCTAGAAAATCCTTGCTCAAGTATTCACCTCCTCGATCCGATCGAAGGGTCTTGATACTTGTTGCAAGTTGCTTCTCTACTTCCGACTTGTACTCCTTGAACTTCTCGAAAGCCTCGAATTTGTGCCTCATAAGATACACATACCCATACCTTGTGAAGTCGTCAGTAAAAGTGATGAAGTATGGGAAGCCTCCTTTAGCTTGAGTCGAGAATGGCCCACATACATCAGTATGGACCAACTCAAGCACCTTCTTGACTCGCACACCTTTCCCAGAAAGTGTTTATTGGTCATCTTTCCTCTCAAGCAAGATTCGCAGTTACCATAAGACTCCAAGTCAAATGGTTCGAGGTAGTCTAACTTCCTCAACCTTACTATCCTTGATTCGTTGATATGACCAAGTCTGCAGTGCCATAGGTAGGTAGAGTTTCTATTACTTAACTTGGCTCGTTTATTTTGTACATTGAATATCTCTCGACTACAGTTTAGTGTATATAATCCATCCACAAGAGGAGCAGTTCCATATATAATATTATCAAAAGACAGTACTTGACTGCCATTATAAATATACGAGAAAAAATCCTCCATGTCCAAAATTGGGATAGAAATGATATTCCTCGTTAACGAGGGTACATAAAAGCAATCATTCGACACTAAACAATAGCCGGAAGGTAAATTTAATCTATAAGTCCCTACGCGCTCAGCATCTACTCGTGCTCCGTTTCCAACGCGTAGGTCTACCTCCCTTGGTCCAACCTCCCTGCTATCAGTTAGCCCCTGCACATTTGTACAAATGTGTGAGCCACAAAGGGTATCCAATACCCAGGAATGAGAGTTATTTATAGACATATTTATTTCAATGACGTACATACCTTGTCCACCAAAGGCAGGAGCACCTGGTGCTTTTCCTCCTCTTGGTGCCGTGCAATCCTTCTTCCAATGCCCCTTCCTATGGCAGTTGAGGCATTCAACCTTAGCCGGATTCACCTTCTTCTTCACACCTCCCCTGGGCTTCATAGCTGAGGGCGCATCGACTGCTTTGCCCTTCTTTTTCTGCTATTCCTTGCCTTTCGGCTTGGGTCGGCTAGAAGAGCTCACCATGAGCACAACTTTGCCTTTGGAAGTGGAAGACTCAAAGGTCTTGAGCATGTTGTGCAGCTCCGGCAGAGTCGCCTTCGTTCCATTCATATTGAAATTCACTATGAAGTTCTCAAAAGAATGAGGGAGAGAGTTCAGGATGAGGGTGGTAGCGACATTCTTTTCAAGCTTTGTTCCAATTGAAGCAAGCCTCTCTATCAGCCCTATCATCTTCAACACATGCTGCGAGACCTGACCCCCTTCATTGAGCTTACACTTAAAGAGTTCTATTAGCAACTCATATTCCATAGTCTGGGATTGTGAGTCATAAAGACTCTTCAAGTGTTCGAGCATCTCATTGGGCCCCATGTTCTCATGTTGTCTCTGAAGTTCCATAGACATGGAAGACAACATCACGCACTACGCTGAAGTGGCATCATCTAGGTGTTTCTGGTAAGCATCCTTATCATTCTGATGGTTCCATTTAGTAGGCATTTGGACAACATTTGGTTGAAGTTGAAAAAAATAGTACTTCGAAGTTGTAATCCTCATATCGTGTTAAATAACGTCATGGGAGTTGTAATTCACATTTTGTGCATTTATAAGTAATATCTTATAACTTGCCACGTTGATTTAGAATCAGGGTATCATTTGTCTGCGTGTGTGTTTAACATCAATTTAAAGCATTGTTCGTCTTTCCTGGTCATGCAGATGAATATTTCAATTACAGGATTTAGTAGATGTGATCTTGAAGTGATGTGATCTTCTGTTATTCCCTCTGTCACTATTTATATGACATTTTTCTTTTTTGACGGTTCAAAAAAGAAATGATACATTTTTTTATTTGATAACAATTTAACTTTGAACTTTATCTTTTACGCATATTGAGATGATCTATAATCACACAAATTTCTTTGGCTTGTTTTAGATCACAAGATTTAAAAGTCATTATTTTTTAAATTTCGTGTCAAGTCAAACTACATCATATAAATTGAGGCAGAGGGGTACTAGATTTTACGTGTTACTAGTAAAAAGTTTCAGCATAGCAATGCCTACGACTTGTTACAGTAGAAATTACCAATCTAGTACCGATTCTCCGATTTATAGCCAAGTTCATTTTGACATACCTAAAACAACGGGATCATTTGGTACGCGGACTAAATAATGATATCCTAGAACTAAGTTTGGGATATGTTTTATACCTTGTTTGGTTGAAGATATAAATTTATCCCCAAGATAAATTTATACCTTCAACCAAACAAGGTATAAAACTTATTCCTAGGATATCCGAGACAGAGTGGGAGTGACTTGGGTGGAGGATAAGATGCAGGAAGCGAGGTTGAGATGGTTCGGGCACATGCAGATGAGAGACACAAATGACCCAGTGCGGAGGTGTGAGAGGTTGGCTATGGACGGGTACATGAGGGGTAGAGGTAGGCCGATGAAGTATTAGGGAGAGGTGATTAGACTGGACATGGCGCAAGTGCAACTCACTGAGGACATGACCTTAGATAGGGGGTTATGGAGGACACGTATTAGGGTAGAAGGGTAGTAGGTAGCCCAACATAGTCCTGCCTGCGCTTAACTGGTAGTTGTAATATTAGTATTGTAGGCTCGCTTAGCCTAGCATATTAGTAGACACATTATTGCCTTATAGTCACTTGTCGTTTGATTTATGATGCTATGTGTATTTTGTTTGTCTTATTTACTTGCATTATTTATTGCTTCGTTTTGCTTGTTTTTCTCTTTCAGAATTCGCTATCACGACTTACTTTGTTTGTCTTACTTTGCTTAGGCTTGTGCTTTGTCTTGAGCCGACGATCTCTCGGAAACAGCCGCTCTACCTACCAAGGTAGAGGTAAGGTCTGCGTACACTCTACCCTCCTCAGACCCCACATTGTAAAATTTCACTGGATATGTTGTTGTTGTTGTATTCCTAGGATATCCCACCTTATCCGGTGCACCAAACGACCCCAAGGTATAACCAAAGTATGGGCTAAAGTAGTATGTAAGTTGAACAAGTGAAAATAGGGTTAACTTGATTCCGTGCTTGAATTGGAGGGCTATCCCTTCATCCATCGAGTCAAGTAATCTGCAATTGAAAATTTATTTGCCGCTTATCTCATGCCATGTTTTGTCTTTCTCGGAATTGGTTCCTAGTGTCCGCCAAAAGAGGGAAGAGCCTTGTCTTTAGGTTAGGTTGGTCTCCTAATTCATGCAACTTACCCATCCATCAATTGATCTCGCAAGTACGAATCCAACCAGCGTATCGCGAATAAAAAAAGTGTTCTTCCTGATTCTCTTCCTCAAGAAATACGTCTATCAATTGAACTCTATTCATCCGGTCAAGGTTTTCATTTCACATCCCTGTACTAAGAGATGTACCATGTTGATAGGAATTGTACACGTCCTTGAGAGCCGAATTGTTGAATCCATCTTATTGATGAAGATTGGTTGTAGTAGTCAATTGAACAGCTCTACATCTGAATTGCCTCTCATGCTCACTGCTGTGAGTTATTGAATCTTGTACTATTCTCGTTTTCTTTTTGTCGGAATTAACTAGCCATCATTGGGATCCACATAAAGAATTAGTACAACGAGCACACTTAAATCATATACTCACTCTTTGCAAACAAATTAAAAATTCAGGATTTGAAATTTATGAATTCCTACCGTGACCTCCGAGTGAGGTATATGTTTTTATAGTCATCTATATTCACGGTGTAGCATAAGAATGCTGGAAAACTCAGCTTTTCTTTTGGAATTTTTGGAAGCCTTGATGTTGCAACTGTATTGTAATCTTGAACTTCCCTCTTGGTTCGAAACATTAATAAAATACTGCACCCTTTCAACAAACAAAATAACTAGTACAAGTTCAACATAATTCATTGAATCTTGAAATGCAACACTGTTTTTAGGTGACGGAATGTTTCACCCTACACCGTCGATAGCATAGCAATACATTTACGCTAGAAAGTAATTTATAAGCAAAACGACTAGTTTGCAATTCAATTATCTCTATAGCTAATGACAAATTGACAATGAAATATAGAGCAGAGAAAAACTTCTAACCTTAAATAAGCAGTGGGATTCAATATCAATCACATTGGAAAAGGAAAAAAACAACTATCCAATGAGACCGAGAATCTTTAAAACTCTCACCAATAACGCCACTGATGGCCAGAACCTTTTTGCACGGCTGTGTATGACTAGAGTGGTTGTAGCAGAAACTATTTTCATCCACAAGGTGGTTGTATGACTCTCGGAGGACCTTACAACTCATCATGAACACTTTGATCCCGAGTGGCTGATTTTAACTGATGTTCAAGAAGGTAAGTCGTAACTAACGATGCATGTAAAGCAACACCATATGGAAGTGCATCTTCATTGACTCTGTAGAAAGGGGAGTGTCCTAACACAAATACTCCTTTAGTTTCATCAACCATTCCAAGTAGGTAGAAGTATCCAGGAAAAGCCTCGGCAAAGAATGAAAAATCTTCTGCGTCCATCGTAGGTTTATTTTCTATGATCTTGTCGATACCCAGCATCTGTCCAGCTACATTTTGGAAATGTTCATGCAAAGCTTTATTATTTACTGTCACCGGATAAAACGGCCTATTTTTGGTATCAAAGTCAACAGTTGCATTGCACCTTTGTACAGCAGCTTGTCGTGTGATAACCTGTTAGTTGTTTCCAGGAGAATTTCACTCAACAAATCGAGTTCTACCATTCATTAGTCATAGCACGTTTGTTTTGCAAAACACAGTGAAAATGACAAAAATGTTCCCTTATGTTTGAAGGTAGGTTCAAAACGGTCTCTTAAGTATGTATAAGTTTGGCAAAAGTTAACACCTTTAATCTCCATCAAATATTTACTGAACTTTGCTGTTAGATTTGACGGGAACTATTAGAAAAAGGACAATTAGCTGGAACTCATATTTAGAGGTATAATTTTGTGGTTTGTGCTATTATTTATTTATTTCTAGAGTCTGGTGCAACTTTTTGAGGTGTATCTCTGCTAAAATTTTTTTATATCTTTATAGTGTCTGCTGCATTTTTTTGTATTGCATATTTTAGGATTTGAAGGGAATTTTGTTGGTGTTTATGGTAAAACCATCACCCCCCACCCATATTAACGTCAAATCTAACGAACATAAATTGTTAAATATTTGACGGAGACTAAAAGTGTTGACGTTTGCAAACTTAAAGGACCAAAACTATTCGGTGCATACTGAAGGGACCATTTTAAACCTATCCTCAAACATAAGGGACCATCTTTATCATTTTCTTGCCAAGCACACTTCAACAATCATATGATACTTTGGGCATTCAATTACTAATATTATAGATATACCTCTGCAATTCTCTGTTTAAGTTGCGAGAAGCCTTCTTTTGACAATGCCCTGAAAGTTCCACCATTTGTGACAGTCGGGTATAACATTAAATGCACCACCACCTTTGAACTTTGCAACCGTAACAACCTGCGAAATCACGTCTCTTTGAGGTAATCGATAGATGAGTTGTAAAGGCCAAAGTGAAGTCCTTGGAGGGTGAAAAAGGCATGGTTATATTTGAAACAAATGATTAATAATTTGTCAATTTTTATCACAAGGATGCAGAAGAAGGAGAAAGAGTAAAGGAATTTCTCACACAATAAACTGGAAGTCTTAACTTTTTTCGTTTGTTTACTTGCCAAAGCATACTATTAGCCTTGTTCTTGAACATGTCAAATGCATATGAATATTTTTTTTTAACAAGTGTTACTATTCCATATAACACTTCTGCATCGATCCAAAGAAATTGTAAGGATGCTAAGATGTCTGTGCAATCGTACAAGATTAGAAATGATCACATTAGTGGAAAGGTTCAAGCAACACACATCAAGGATAGAATGAGAGAAGATCGCTTGAAATAATTTGGTCACGTCCTGCGTCGACCTCCAGATTAATCGGTATGTGGGTGTGAAACCATGGTGAATGAAGATCTTAAAAGGGGACGAGGTAGACCTAAAATCACATGTAAGGAATTTGTCTCAAAGGACCTACAATTTCTTGAGATCCATGGGTTTGATCTTAGAGGGGATCTTCTATAAATTCGCACATGAGGGGTTATTTCTTGGTTTCGTACGGTCATTAGACTTAGCGAAAGATAGGACACAATGGAAGTAAAAGATCTATATAGACGATACCTATTAGTTGAGAATATGGTTTAGACATGTTAGCACTTTTATTGTAGGGCCAATGTTTTCTAGGAGTGGTTTAGCCTTTTGGAAATTTACACATTTAGAAAATGTAGAGAACTTTTTTTTGACAAGGAAGAAATATAGAGAACTTATAGTACTCTTGAGATGAGTTTAACTGAAATGATCAGTAGGAATCACATAGCCGACCCAACTTGTTTGGAATTGAGGCATAGTTGTTGTTACTATTCCATATATTAATTTACCGGATGGAAGGCATCACTCTGTCTGAAAATATTGCCTTTTGCAAAATGGGAAACAAAACTCACATATCGCCTATTCAAGTAACTTTTAACTCTTGCAGATCAGCAGTAGTAAGAGCGTAAAAATAGGCTGCATAAATTTGCACAATTGCTAGAACGCATGCAACTTTTGGGGGATGTGTGCATGTGTTGATATTCACATATACTAGAGAAGGGGGAGAAAGACTGAGCACCTGTGAATCCAATGGATCAGCTTCCCATGAAACGAGATGTTGCAAACTAACTATAATGTTAGAAGCTGCTAAAATTGGATCTATAGTGTGCTGAGGAATTGCGGCACGACCCCCTTTCCCCTTTATTACTGCCTCAAAGAAGCCACTGCTAGCCATGATAGGTCCAGAACTGGCGGTAACCGTGCCAATAGGATGAGTGGCAGAAATATGCAGACCAAAGATGGCATCAACATTGTCAAGTATCCCAGATTTAAGCATTTTCTTTGCACCTCCACCACCCTCCTCAGCTGGCTGAAAAACCAAAAGAATAGTTCCCTGCCATCAAAAAGTTCTTAAATCAACAACTTTTTTAAATAACATCCATGATCATTCATATATGTTGATCCAACTGTTTAGGGGTCGCTTGATTGTTGGTTAGAGTTATGTAGGTATTAGTAATGCAGAGACTGAGTTTAGTTATTTCATCTTTTACCCTGCGTAAAATAATACAAAGATTCCCTCATAACTTATACATGTATTAGTTATGTGGGATTGTAAAATGGTAACCAATCATCGTACTTGGTATGCTATGCTGAATTTTATACCTAGCAACTAAAATGCTATCAAACATGGTACTAGTTATGTTGGTTTTAATACATGAATAATTTACTTTTTAACCAACAACAAAAATACGTCTATCGGAAACAACCTCTCTACCTGCACAAGGTAGGGGAAAGGTCGGCGTACACACTACCCTCCCCAGACGCCACTTGTGGGAATACCCTGAGTATGTTGTTGTTAACCAGCAACCAAACTACCCCTTAATCCTTGAACACACCACTAATATCTTTACAACAAGCTACATGAGCATTATTGCCTATGGTCTAAGTTTTTCGATAAACCAAGCAGTTCGTGGTCCGCTTAATCAGTATCAAAATGCCACGGCAACAAAAGAACCAGATCAATTGAATGAAGAATTAAGGTCCAGAACTATGTTGCTTGGACTCTCCAAATGTTGTTGCATCCGTGTCGGATTCTCCAAAATTCCCTCCTTTTGGAGGATCCAACACGCACTCGACAACATTTTTGAAGAGCCTGAGCAACATAGGTCCAGAATAACCCTGCTAAACAGAACTATCTGTAATCTATAGCTTCCGTTATATTTAAGAAATTACAAGGTAATTGATAGAAACTACTGAATTTTGTCGATCTAGAAGCTTTCCCTCATTTCACTACAAACTTGTACGGCTAACTCTATTATCACAAAAATAAGGAAATAGGTGACAATTTAGCACCAACTATATATGGAGGTGTAAAAGGACCAACTAAAACCGTGAGGACTCAAGTTCCCTGTATTATAAGAAACTATTTCACTTCCAAATATTTATCTGGCCTCTTTAGGTTAGTGGTTCCAAATTCCTTATATATCTCACACCTTTATAGCCACATTAAACTGAGTTACTAAGATGTAATCTTAGAATATCAGGAACCAGGGGCGTATGTAGCTTTAGGATACCGGGTTCATATGAACCCAGTACTTTCGAGTTTCGACGCGAGGTACAAATTTGTGTAAAAATTACTAAAATTGTAATAAATAGTAGATATGAACCCATAACTTTAAAAATATAATGGATTAACCCAAAGATGTTAAATCCTGGATCTACCTTTGTCAGGAACCTATATAAATAACTACTCAAGCTGAAACAAATTTGTGTTTAGAGCTTCCCTTAGATTGGAATCTAGCACTGGAGATGACATCTCTCTTAGTTTAGAGAGAATAAATAAAAACGATACGTCATCCTTAACACCATCTTTGTTTTAAATAAGCATAACTAGTGAACCCTTAACCCATTTTAGGCTTTTAAGCACACAAAGTTCTGTCTTTAAAAACTTACCTACTGAACTTATATAATGTATCCCCAAGATTATGACATAAACAAGTAATATACAACAAAATTTCAGATATAAGATAACATCACAATCCTTTCATAGAGAAGATACACAACTCATAAGGACGTTCAATCCCTAGAGGTTTCCATGAAAAGAAAAGAGTCTATTAGGGCTTGACATACGAGCACAACTAAGTACTTGGTTCTGAATAAATTATTTATACTTATTAAGTAAATATTTTGACATAATACAGGGGGTCTCGGCCAAAACTATAGGGTTCTGCCGAACCCGTAAACAGAGTTATAGCTCCGCCCCTGTTCCAAGTAACCACCACTCTATAAAACAGAAAATAGGGCCAAAAAACAATACCATAACATTTTCCTTCCTAGATGCTCAAACACTAATGACATTAGAATTAGCCAGCAAACAGAAGATAAATGCAGAAGAACCTGCAAATCATCGTGCTGCTCCTGAAGAATCTTAGCAGCACCCAAAAGCATAGCAACATGGGCGTCGTGTCCACAAGAATGCATCTTGCCCGGAATTTTACTCTTGTGCTCCCATTCCACTTCTTCCTGCACCAATCAACAGCATATTGAAGGCAAAGTGCAACACAAATAAATTACATGTTAGATTTTACATCTCTAATTTCCCTTTACCCAACCCCCTCCCTCCCAAAAATAGCATATCATTACAAACCTCTACCAACAACAACAACCACATACCTAGTGTGACCCCACAAGGTGGGGTCTGGGGACGCAGAACTTACCCCTACCATGGTAGGGAGGCTTTCCGAAAGACCCTCGGTTCAAGAGAAAACATGGCAACAAAAGGTCAAAGAAGTTTTGAAGAAAGCGAAGTAAAGTAAAGTAAAGAGATCATGACAAAATATTATGGATAAGTATTAATGGAGAAATTTTAACAGTAAATGCATCAACTAGTACGGTAATCAGAGTACAAGAAATAACAGAACTTGCACTCCAAATATTCCGTCTTGGTTCTTCTCAACTTGAATCCTTTGGACTTCAGGGTCTGCCTCCAAACCTCCAACTTAGCATTAACTCTGTCGCGAGTCTCTTCAATCAAAATTATGTCGTCCACAAATATCATACACCATGGCACCTCCCCTTGAATTTTTCGTGTTAGTTCATCTATCACTAAAGCAAATAAAAATGGCTAAGAGCTGATCCCTGATGCAGCCCCATCATCACCGAAAAGTGCTTTGAGTCTCCTCATGCAGTCCTTACCCTGGTCTTGGCTCCATCGTACATGTCTTTGATTGCCCTAGTATATGACATCGACACACCTTTAGCCTCCAAGCATCTCCAAAAAATCTCCTTTGGGACTTTGTCATATGCCTTTTCCAGGTCGATGAACACCATGTAAAGGTCCTTCTACCTCTCCCTGTACTGTTCTACCAACCTCCGAACGAGATGAATGGCTTCTATAGTCGAGCGTCCCGACTTGAATTCGAACTGGTTCTCTGAAATAGAGACGCCCTTCCTTGCCCGCAACTCTCCCACCAACTCCCACACTTTCATAGTATGGCTTAATAGCTATATCCCTTTATAGTTGTTGCAACTCTGGATGTCACTTTTGTTCTTGTACATGGGAATCATTATACTCTACCACAAATTATCAATAAATATAATAGCGCAGTATCTCCCATTAAAATTTTGCCTGAACTATCTAACATTGACAAGAAAGAAATACAACAACAATTGTGCCTTAGGGTGTGTTTGGAATTTTCTCATGTTTGGTTAGTCAAATTTTTTGAAAAATATTCTCTGAAAAGCAAGTTTCTTGAAAATGAGGAAAATTACTTCCCTAGTGGAACTAGTAAAAACAAATTCCACAAGTAGCATTCCACACTAATCGTCTCCTCTCACCCTCCAACACACCCTAACCCCCCATAACCCAATCCGACCAACTCCATCCCCCCAATAAACCCCATTCCGACCACCCCCACACCTTACTCCCTACATCCACCCCTATAGTGTTTCTCTAAATTATATACAAATGCTTTTGGAATATTTTCTGCTTATGTACCAGACACAAGAAACTAAGAAAATCACTTATTTTTCAAGAAAACATTTCCTTCATAACAAAGTAACAAACACCCTTAATCTCTAACAAGCTAGGATCGGTTATATGAATCCTCATAGACCATGTTGTCCCATTTAAGCTCATCTCAGGCCAATATAATCGCAAAATAAAAACAAAAAAAGTACAAACATGACTAAAACATTGACAAGAAAGGAATATATGTACATAATAGAAATGCACATAAACCTAATTTGAAAAAATTCAAAACCTGTATAGGAAGAGCATCTATATCAGCTCTCAGAGTAACAAAGGGTGGTTTTCCAGTCCCAATAAAACCAACAACACCAGTAACAACAACAAGGTACTTATAAGAAATTCCCATTTTATCAAGCTCATTTATGAGAAGTTTACTAGTCTCAAATTCCTCAAATCCTAACTCAGGATTTTCATGAATAGTCCTCCTAATTTTCACCGACAAATAGCAGATCACTACAAACTTCTACCACAAATTATCAATAAATACAATAAGGTAGTACCTCACATTATATTTTGCCTGAACTATCTAACAGTGACAAGAAAGGAATACAACCACAATTACGCCTCAAACTCTAACACGTTAGGGTAACTCTGTATGAATCCTCACCGACCGTGTCACTCCATTTAAGCTCATCTCAAGCCAATATAATTGCACAACAAAAATAAAAAGTACAAACATGACTAAAACATTGACAAGAAAGGAATACAACAACAGTTACGCCTCAATCCCCAACAAGTTAGGGTCAGCTATATGAATACTCACAGACCATGTCGTTCTATTTAACCTTGCTTCAAATTCTTTTCTTTCAAGCCGAGGGTCTATTGAAAACAACCTCTCTACCCCACAAAGGTAGGGGTAAGGTCTGCGTATAGAGGTGTTTGTAGTCTTCAAGAACAATTACTACTAAGGATTAAAAAATAATTAATTTTATCTTGAACTTCTAAAATGACAAATAATATGAGACAACTATCTTTAGAAATAAACAACAACAACATACCTAGTGTAGTCCCACAAGTGGGGACTGAGGAGGATAGGATGTACATAGACCTTACCCCTACCTTTGTGGGGTAGATAGGCTGTTTCCGGTAGCCTCATCTCGAAAGAAAAGGCAGGGAGGTGGCAACAACTAGCATGGTATCAAGAAAATATGACAACAAAAGTTGCAAGATAAAAAGCAAATGCGCGACGTATAGTAATACACATTGGGGAACAGAAACTACGCGATTCCTACATAAATACTACTAATAGGGAAACCGTTCGTATACCTACTAACCTTCTAGCCTAGTCCTCAACCTCCACACCTTCCTATCTAGGGTTATATCCTCAGTAAGCTGAAGCTGTATCATGTCCTGCCTAATCTAATCACATCACTCAGTTCTTTTTCGGCCTACCTCTAACTCTCCTAACTCCTATTATAGCCAACCTCTCCCACCTCCTTACAGGTGCATCCGCACACCTACTCTTCACATGCTCGAACCATCTTAGTCTAACTATCTTTAAATATCACGACAAATGATTTGAGATGGAGGGAGTAATTGGTAAATAGCCTGTATAGGAAGAGCATCCATATCAGCTCTCAGAGCAACAAAGGGTGGTTTTCCAGTCCCAATAAAACCAACAACACCAGTAACAGCAACAGGGTACTTATAAGAAATTCTCATTTTATCAAGCTCATTTCTGATAATTTTACTAGTCTCACATTCCTCAAACCCCAACTCAGGATTTTCATGTATAGTCCTCCTAATTTTCACCATCCAATAAAAAAGGTCAGGACTTTTTGCTGAATTCAAGAAATTGGCTGAAATATTTGCCAACTGTTGTTTGTTCAATAAAGAATCTGATAAGATGGGTGTTGCTAAAAGTGTGCATAGAGTGGAAAAGGCAAGAATCCATTTCAAGAAACCCATGAAATGATTTTGGATGAGTGTTGAAAAATATTGAGCTCTTTAGAGATTACTCTCTGTGTTGGAAAAAGAATCTTGAACTTTTTGGTATTTTTATTTGCAGTTTTGTGAATTGACAATCAGAATATATTGGGACAAAAAGACCCCTAAGTAAGTCTTGAATGAACTCAATTTTTTTAAAATTATATAACTTTTAAAATTCAGTATTTTTAGTTCAAATTTCATAATATTGAATTGAGTTTAATTTTTCAATTCAAGCTTCAGGATAAAAGTTCAGTTTTTTTAGTTCAAACTTTGAATACTATCTGTTTGTTGATATTCTCAATCTAACCATCTTTTTGTTTTGGATATTTTTACTTGCATGACGTAATTATTTGACTAAGCAGTGTGGATTTGGTAATGTGATTCACCAAAATCATAGTTTATGAGTTCAGATTCAGAGAGAGAGCAATCGGATTTGAAACTTATGAATCAAAATTATTGAATTTATCTGAACTCATATATTTACATTCTACATCCGGGTTTAAAGTTTAGTCGTGGATGTCGGGTCTTGTGCGGCAACTACGTCTATTTTTGATGATTTTTCATTTGCATGTATTTTATTAATCAGTGTAGTTTGGTAATGTGATTCAACAACGTAACATGTTTATAATTTTATAGCATGTTGTGTGTTGAATATCAATATTTTGTTACATTCTAAATTGTGTGAATAATAAAAAATCTACTATTGTTTGTGTTTGTTGCATTATAATTGTGAAGACTTTACATACAACTTTAATTTATATATCCGCATTCTAAAGTCTACATTAGTAATAATGTATAATCCTTTAAACTAATTAATGCTGTAACTAATTTATATAAATATGGTAAAATATATCTCCAGTAGGTTACCAAAAAAAAAAAGTGCCAATAGGCCTAAAGAAACACAAAACACAAATCTTACTAGTATTATTTAGAGTTGTTCAAATCCCCCCAAATCATGTGTACCCGAACTCCTATAACTAAAAGGTATGTGACAAACACTATGTGTTTATATGATTATTCTTGATATTTTAATCGTCTTCTCTTGTGGGTATTTAGTATAATGTTAGATAATCCATTTTCTTGGGTGTTTTATACATAAAAATTCGATCTTTTTACTTTCTTTTTGTAGGTTTAGTCACAAGAATAAAGAAGGGTCGATAGCTATTGCATTGTATTTGTGAAGATGTTTAAATTTGGGAAACCCAAGGAGGAACCTAATGTTCTTCCAGCTCTTGAACAGTTGAACGAGGTAAAGACACTACAAAAAACCTGGAATTAGCTAAATAGCTCGTATAATATGTCGTTAATCCGCCGCTAAATAAGATTAACGACCTATTTTGTTGTTTAGGTATAGAATTTGTGGGTCACTAATTCTTGGTTTTTTAGTAGTAAGATTTGATTGTGCTATGTTCAGTATTCATATGCAATTTAGTCATTTATTATGAGTTCTGATATAGAAGGAGAGCCTTGTATTAACTGATAAAGTTGATGCCACGTGATCAGAAGGTCACGGGTTCAAGTCGTGAAAACAGCCTCTTGCATAAATGCAGGGTAAGACTGCATATAGACCCTTGTGGTCCCGCCCTTCCCCGACCTCGCGCATAGTGGGAGCTTAGTGCACCAGAATGCCCTTTTTGTATTCTGAGTTCTGATATAATAGTTGCCATTCATGATATACCTTTACCATTTCAAAAGAGTAAATAGTTGCTATTCATGACAACATCTTTAGTTTGGTTTATTTCTATATATATGATTATATTGGAAGGAAGATTTTAACTTGGTCATTGGTGGATTTTGGATGATAGTGTAATATAATTGCAGTGGGTAGAATTTCTGTTATGGTGTGAAAATATATTTTCCAATAGTATAAGGGACTGGTTCTGTACATGAACTTTTGGGTTTTGCAGTGTGTTCTTTTCTTTTTTAATTTTTTATTGTGGAGGTATACGCGCCAGCTTACATACACCTTGACTGTTTTATAGGGCACATGCTACCTATGATCGTATTACGGATACATGTTAACTCTGTCCACCAAGCCTTAGACAGATATGATAAAGCGTCTAATATTTTGAGAATAGTGTATAATTAGAGCATAAAAATGTGCCCAAATTGGTCCTACTCATAGTTCGGAGTGGATTGCATGCGGGAATCTATAACATGGAAAAGGATTTAACAGATTACAAGTTTTATATTAATAATAGTCGATGAATTGTAAAGTAATAATTGAAAATTTGGTTTGATAGAGAAGACATGTCATCAAAGTATAAAATTTTGATAGTTCAGTTCAGATGCATTTGAATTCTTGAAAGTTGTGATACTTTTAGAAATAGAACAATGTCAATATGTTAGAATCTCCAAGATGGAATCTTGCACATACTTTTGTATGTTCTTCTCACTTTGAAGTTGGGTGATGAAGCTTTTTGCTGCTCTGCGGCTAAATCACAATCATGTTGTAACAATTTAGTTAAATTTGAAGTTTTCGGAGATGATTCTTTAGTTTGATTCTTACATTTACTTTGTATGCGTTAGTCTGACTTTGTTTGAAGTTGGTGACAAAGTTATGTGCTTCTCTCCTGCTAAATCGCAATCATGTCATTTCCGTTAAGCTGATAGATACATTCCAGATTTCCTCATTGATTCTGTTTTTGCTCTCACGTTTATTGTATTTCGATGATAGTATAGCTGGGAATTTATTGACCTCGAGAGTTGATCCAGAAAGTGAGATTAGATAACACAAGATAGTGCTATGAATGTTTCTTATGAAGTGCTTGCTTGTTTAGGCACATAAAAAAGACTAGTTTACTTGCTTATTTAGACTGTTGAAACATTTTCGTGTCATGGACGAATTGAGCTGCTTTGCTGCTTTTGCGTCCAAGTATTTGATATTTATCGTTCTCCGGTTTCTTCCTCGTCTCTGTATGTTTTGTTACGTGGATGTTTTGTTTATTCTAAGACGATGCGTGTATTTGAACTTTTAGTTTTTTATCAATTGTCCAGCATTTAGAGTATCTTGAGAAGGAGAAAGTATTCCTGAAGAAGGTTTCCGAGGAGGTTGAAAAAGCCAAAGAGTTTACAAGAGCTAAGAACAAGAGAGGTATGGATGAGTTGTTTGCTTGCTTCCTAAAATTTCCAAGTTTCCAGACATATTATTCGTTGTTATGAAGCGTGAACTTTGTAATATAACAACAGTAGCAACATACCCAGTGTAATCCCACAAGTGGGGTTTGGGGAAGGTAGGAGGTACGCAAACCTTACCTCTACCTTTACATGATAGAGAGGTTGTTTCCGATAGACTCTCGGCTCAAAAGAAATGTACCCGATGCATGAATATAGGAAAGAAAAAGGGACAACAAAATAACAAATATGCAAAACAAATATAGTAACAACTATCAATACACATCGGCGGAAAAAAAACTACGCGACTACCTAAACTTACGATTACAAGTACGATAGCCGTATGTCTTATGTATTACAAAATTGCTCCTGAGTATATTCTGTTTCCAGCTAGATAGTCATGTACTGGTTATTTACATTACACTAGAGCTCGAGCAGTGACAGAACCAGGATTTTCACTAAGAGAATTCAAAATATAAAGAAGTAAACACACAGAGAAGTTAAGGTGATTCTACATCTATTGTAGATACATAAAAAATCATTTTGACCTTGTATATACAGTAAGCATCTCCGCCCCTGCTCTCGAGCTTTTACAGATGCCTTTCTACACGGGTGACAGAGTATTGTACTCCGAATTTTAGACCTTGTGACTTTAACCTTTTTTGGCCCTTTGTACTATTTAGCAAATATTGTAGCCTAGATTATAAGGAATCACAGGAACTTACCGACTTCTAGTGTTGTTTCCTTTGATGTATTTAGCAACTTAGTACTGCAGTACAATCAAACCTCTCTATAACAGTGTCGTTCGTCTTATATTTTTTGGCTGCTATAGGGAAATGTTGTTATAGAGAACATATAATATAACATAACATGGAAAATATGTTTCAAAAAAACCTTGACCGTTATAGTGAAATATTGTTATAGTGAATGATTGTTATAGAAAGACCTGACTTTATAAGCATTCGAGCTTTATTATCTCTCGAAAAATTTCTCGCCTTCTTTCGAAATAAGGGAAATTATAGTTATCATTCTTTGTTTTTGCCAGCGGCTATTCAATGTTTGAAGCGGAAGAGGATGTATGAACAAGAAATTGAGAAGCTTGGAAATTACCAGCTTCGCATTCACGACCGGGTTTCTTGTTTATTAGCGACCTTACTGTGTTGTGCTACGTGAAATTATATGTCGTACATCAATTACATGTCGAATTTTCAAATGTATAGATGATAATGCTAGAAGGTGCTAAAGCTACAACTGATACTGTTGAGGTTTTGCGAACTGCAGCAGCTGCAATGAAAGGAATACAGAAAGCAATGTAAGTGACAAACTTGCATTGTTTTCTTCTTTCTGAGCCATCCAGTTACTCGGAGAATAGTTTTTATTCATATGATTCTCGACCTGACCAGTGTTGTCAAAAGCGAAAAGCTCTAAAAAGCACTCCAGATCTATTGGAGCTTTAAGCGCAATTTTAGTGTGGCTTTAGTTTAAAAAAAAGGTGCAATGAAGGAATAAATAAATAAATAAATATTCATAGTGTTTTCCTTAACAACTACTAATACACTTAGGGGTCGTTTCGTTGCTGGTTAGAGTTATACATGTATTAGTAATGTTTGCAGGGTTTAATTATGCGGGATTTTAAACTTGTAATCAAACATTGCACTCGGTGTGCTGAATTTTATACATAGCAACTAAAATGCTACCAAATATGGTACTAGTTATCTTTTGTCTTTCTTTTTTCTTGGTCCAAAACTAAGTCAAATGAAGAAATGTGATACTTTTACATTACTTTTTTATTACATGACATGAAGGTTTCTTTTTCTTTCTTTTATTAACGTTATAACTCCAAATTCTTTGGTAGTGGACCTTTTAATGTTATTTGTTGAGGTTCTTCTGCTCTTTTTTCACTCTGCCGTGAATGATATCAAATCCCTTGTTCCTAATACATCTTATTTTACAGGAAAATTGATGATGTGGACAAGACGATGGATGAAATAAACGAACAAACTGAGAACATTAAACAAATACTCTTTGGCAACTCCTGTTGGTGCAGCAGCTGATTTTGATGAGGTTCCTTGCCTATCTCTGATTATTATCCCCTCTGGCCTCTATTTGCTATGTTGCTCAGATTCTTTAAAAATGATGGTGTGCGCATGTCGGATTCCCAAAAAATAGTGTATTTTTGGAGGATCTGATGCGGCTGCAACAACATTTTTGGAGAGTCCTAATAACATAGTCTACTTGTATTCTTTGGTGGACTTTTGATATTCTGCATTTGTATGTGGCAAAATCAACCACTTTCTTTTAGTAACCTGCCAACTCGTCCAAGTTTAAACGGGCTAAGTTATGACCTGTTTGTTGACTTGACTCAATGGATTGAACTCGAAATTACCCATCAAACTAAGGTCAAAATGGGTCAAGATCGTGT
This sequence comes from Anisodus tanguticus, assembly GCA_034509755.1. Lineage (NCBI taxonomy): Eukaryota > Viridiplantae > Streptophyta > Magnoliopsida > Solanales > Solanaceae > Anisodus > Anisodus tanguticus. The sequence goes on from CM067558.1 coordinate 2,845,809, forward strand.
AAACCAACATATCTGAGTCCCACCAAAATCCAAACAAACAAAATCAAATTTGGAGATTGAGAATTATGTAAATTTAGGGGGAAAAGTCCATTAGCATTCACATCCTTTTTCTCAAAAAGCAAAAGAGAAAAAGAGTAGAAGTTGGATCATGTTGGCAGGTTTAGTTATGACCCAGATAAATTTCACAAATAACCACTTTTCGGCCATATCTTTGAAAAATAACCACTGTCGTGGAGTTTCAAATTCCATTTCACCTGTGGAATTTGAAGCTCGCAATGGTTATTTTTCAATTCCAGCGGTTCAAAAGTGGCCGTTGGCATTATTTCATCATCTTGACCCAAACCATTATGGCCAAGCAAACCTTGGCTGTATTGGATTATGATCAGTTTATTGATTTGAACCGTGTTGACCTGCTCAAGTTAGATTCAACCAGCTCATTTGCCACCTCTAATTCCCGTTTTATTATGTTGTGCTTGTAGGATGAATTGGAAGCAGAACTTGAAGAATTGGAGAGTGCTGAATTGGAAGAGCAGTTGCTTCAACCAGCAACTACAGCTTCTGCTGCCGCAGCTCATGTGGCAGCAGAAAAGCAACCTGGCCGCCTGATTCCTCGAAATCGCACTGCTGAAGATGAACTTGCTGCTTTACAAGAAGAAATGGCTCTTTAAACTTATGACCCTCTCATATTTTAAATTGGAGTTACATTTTTCTATGATTAGTTACTGATTAGTGAAAAGTGAGCTTCAAAGTGAAATGGAATTTGAAATTCCATGACAGTAATTATTTTTCAAAGACATGGTCGAAAAGCAACTATACTGATGTTGCTTTCACATATCTTTGATATCTGTATGGGTCATTGTGTACATATGTGTTGCAGAAATTGGAGATTTCCATGAACATTGTCATACCATTTGTGGTCCATGCTCATAAAAAAGTTTATGTTCACAGTTTTTTAATTTGTTTTTATTTAGTGATGTTTCAAGAGGATATTTATGAGATGCCATATTTGTTTCCACAATATGTTTGATTAATATTAGCATGGCCCTACACAAGGTTGACATGCACAAATCAAGAAATGGTAAAAAAAAAAAAAACTGAAGTAGTTTTCATCTGTTTGTCTCTTTGCATTTTATTTTTGTGTACAAATATTTAATATTTATGATGAAATTTATGAAAAATGATCCACTTGGTGGAACAAGGAATCTTTGACCATAATTTCTCATACATAGGTTGCAGTTAATATAGAATTCTTTCACCATGATTTCTCGTATGAATACTTCTTTGCCTTAGTCATTGCAAGTAGGGCGAAGCTACTCTTTTATCACTGAAAAATTACGTTACATAAATAGGTCAATTGTGTTTGATTATTTCTCTACATTATGAATTTCCTCAATGAATATTATAGTTCCGCCACTGATTGCAAACATACGCAATGAAAAGGAGAAGGAAGATTTAAAGAATTTCTACGATTTAATCATTGACCGAAAGAAATAGAGAATTTCAACCTCCAAAAAGAATACAAGAGAATGAAATTTTAAAACATGATCAATTCATGCCTAACATTTTGTAAAAATAAATCACAACCAGAAGAATAGGAAGAAATGAAAAGACGCAATGGACGATGTACACATTGCTCAATGAATTATGTAAGTAATTGCCAAAGCAACCAGCATTAGCACATAGGCTATACCTTGGTCAATTGCAACTCCTGCAAAAATCAAACCAATAATACACCACATTAGTTATTTACACCAACCTAACTTTTTATTTTTAAATAATGTAATAAATTTCATTGAAAGAAGGATAAAAACGTGCCCATATACATAAAGTATATCAAAAAAATAAGAAACTTCATAAAATGACATGATTTTCTACCAGTGATGGGAATCCAATCTTACATGCATACTATAAGAAATCTCGTGAGTGCACCAAATAAAAAAAAGGTTATTTACCTACTTGATAATTTTACCATTTCCAACGGAAAACACTAACACAATTGCCCCCCCCCCCCCCCCCCCAAACGAAAAAAAAGACGACTCCACTCCATTTGGGATGATTGAAATTTCTGATTTCTTAATCAGAACTCTCGAGTTTGAAATGTGAGAACGGACAGCTTTCTTATTCGATTGAGCATAGAAGATTCCATATTTGTATTTTTTATTATGAAAAAAGCTTCACTAGTTATTCCAGATGCTCGCCAAATCTGAAAAAAAACAGAGGTTATTTGTATTCCTCGGAAACCCCCGCCTGCCGTTTCTTCATAGTCGTAACAATCACTTCAAGCAGTGGAAAGAACAGAAGATGTGCTCCAAGTCCGCTTTTTCGCCCTCTCTTCGCTCTGGACAGGAGCACTAGTGGACACGGGGAGGGAGCAGGCGCCACCAAGAAGAGCTTTCGGATTTTCAAGAGAAGATTATTTCAAATTGTTCAAGTGGACTGGAGACGAGATCTTTTGCTAGATCCACCGCATCTTGTATGGGTTCAGGAAAAGGATCCCCTATATATTGGATAGCTATTGTTAAACCGGGTCGAATACTTTATGAAATGGGTGGAGTAACAGAAAACATAGCTAGAAGGGCTAGCATTTTATCCCTTAATGGGCCTACGGCCTACCCGGAACGAATCTATTCTTAGATTTCAAATGAGAGACTTCTAATTAAGGATAGAATTACAACCCTCCCACCGCACCTTAGTAGGAAGTGTTTTAGGTGAATCCAAATTAGTCGGCCAATAAACATTCAATACAAGATGGTTAAAACAAAAAATGTCTTGAACATTAATATATATACAACTTAAGAAGTGGTACTACTGCTTATAAAACCTAAAACCTAGATCTATTTTACAAATCAAGAATTGTTCATACATTATCAAATCTCAAATTAGCAACATGGGGGGGGGGGGGGGGGGATGGTAGGGTAGAAAGACATAGAAAGAGAGAGCTAACCATCACTTGTAGGGGCAGGAGCAGGCTCAGGCACTTGAGCATTGATAGAAGGAACAGCCAATGCCATAACCAAACCAAAAATAGCCATTAAGCATAGTCTCAAGACCTCCATTTTTTCTTCTTTCTTGAGACCCTTTTTTTCTCTCTCTCTAAAAATGCCTAAGCTCTAAGGTTTATTACTCCCAACAAAAATTGGGATTTAAAAAGGAGGCAGAAATGAAGGGAGTCCTCAATCCCTAATTTGCCTTTATTTGAAAATTTGATTGTAAAGGATCTCCACTCAGTATCCACTCTGTCAAATTAGGAAGAAATCTAATTTGTTTAGCCGTTAATAAAGGGAGAGATGTAAGGTTGAGATTCGTTGCACGTTATGAATACAGATAGTATTGAGTTGTATAGTATAGAATAATGTGTGGACCTATTCCAATAAATGAAAATTCCTTCCCCATTTGCCACTTGCCAAGATGAAAAACATGTTGGAAATTAGCCATTATAGGAGGAGTAATTCAGCCAAAATAAATGGCTGAATTGAGTGCTTGACGTTTCTGTTCTGACCGTCGAAATTCTGATTTTTTGAAAACTTCGGGGACCAAACTGTACATCTTGAAACTTCATGGACCAAATCGTACATCCGAAAGAATTCGGTCCAAACCGTACTTCGAAAACGGGATCAAACTGTACTTCTGACAAAGTTCTCTGGCCCAAAAAGAAAATATCAGAAGACCCACAGCCCACAGCCCACGACCCACGACCCGTGTCTTAATCTATGATGGCATAGATGCACGGATTACAAATATATCATTCATTCGGCTACAGACATACTGTACCATTCTTAGTTATTACAGACCTGTTGGAATAGTCTCAAACCAGCTTGACCAACAGCGTCCCTTTAACCAAGTTTGGGACATGTATCACCTCATCTTAGAGTGATCCAATTCCATGAAGTCCTATTGAGGACAACCTCTCCAACCCCTTCTACTTTAGAGGTGGCGTTGCTTCACATGAACAACCTCTTGCCGTGGTTAGGGCGTAACCGGATCATATGTGATCTGGATACTCTGGCCCATTGCAGTTGCTTTGCAGACTGAGTGTCCAATTTCTTTTCTGCCTTTCTTTAGGCCTTCAGATCATTTAAGACCTGGAAACTCTGGCCCACCACATTAGGTGTCCATTACTTTTCCTATGAAATGAATTCTGGCACCACTCCAGTCGCCCGGAGGCTTTGTATGACTGAGTCTCCAATATCATCATATCAAAGGAATTTTGACCCACTCCAGTCGCCCGGAGGCTTTTTATGACTGAGTGTCCAATATCATCATATCAAAGGAATTTTGGCCCACTCCAGTCGCCCGGAGGCATTGTATGACTGAGTGTCCAATATCACCCTATGAAGGATCTTCTGCCAAATAATATGACAGGCTCAACGTCATTAACTTTTAGACTTTTTCCGTTATGATTGGTGCCCAAATAATTCTTGGCGCTTACTTAAGTGTGGTAACAGTTTTCGCACAGTCAGTGGATCTTTCTCCCTCGTATGTGCGAACATACTTTACACACTTTAATAATTACACTTAAAAGAGCGGATCTTCTTAAGTCGTTTACAAAATTCAATCTTTAAACGGAAAAAAAGATGAGATTAAACTTATGATTTGTTAAAGCGTAAGGAATATAAATTATTTTCATATTCCTCCTTACTTTAATCCATTTTTAATCAGACCTCATTTAATCTTTATTCTTGACAAGTAAGAAAAATACTTATCATTTAATCTTTATTCTTGACAAGTAAGAAAAATACTTATCCCAATTTCGGATTATGGCTCACTTCAGTCACTTCATCAGACTGAGTGTCCATTTCCTTCTCACCATTATTCGGATCTTTTGTCTGGGACAGATATAGGCCTTCTGCTACAAGATAGAATAACATCTTCAGTCTTCTCCTCTTGTCCCAGTTGACATCCTCAGGCTCTCGAGAGCGCTTTTTCCCACCAGTCTTGGTAGCGGTGACACCATGAACACGTTCATCATTGTCACTCTCTTCTACCAGAAAACCATTGCCATATCCAGATTTGGTCACACAATTTTTGACCGACATCTTTCAAACACTAATAGTAATACAATACAATATTGTCTTAAGTTGTTGGTTATTTTTGCTCTATGGTACTTTATAAAGCAGTACGGAAGTATCTAACTATTACAAGTATTCGAAAGGATAAACAAAGATTCAATAATTCAACTAGAAATCTGAAAATTACAATAGAACCACAAAACTGAAATTACAATTTTGTTGAAGACGAAAAATGGAAACTGTTTTTGCTGAGTCGAGTGTGGAACTCTGTCCTTAAGACAATATTGCCCCGTATGTATCCTTTGTACGTCCTGTACAATTTGTCTCCCAAGATAAAACAGCAATGGAACACTTGAGCAAAGGAAACTCAAGTGCTACCGTGAAGAATATTGAGTAACGAAATGATGCTTGGAAGTTGTAGGAAGAAAACTGTTTTGGTTGTGTATTTTCGTGTGTTGTATGAACTGTTATTCTTAGTCATATATGTTCCTCAACAATGGTGTAAGGGGGTGTTAATATAGGTGAGGGAGGGGACTGAAAAACTGCCTCCATAATAGCCAAATAATGGCCCATTATGGAGGTAGTAAAGTCACCAACATAAATGGTGAAAGACCAACGGATTTGGCCATTATAGAAGGAGTAATTCAGAAAAAATAAATGACTGAATTGAGTGCTTGGCGTTTCTGTTCTGACCGTCGAAATTCTGATTTTCTCGAAAACTTCGGGGACCAAACTCGTACATCTTGAAACTTCAGGGACCAAACTGTACATCTTGAAACTTCAGGGACCAAACTGTACATCTGAAAGAATTCTGGTCTGGCCCAAACTGTACATCTGAAAGAATTCTGGTCTGGCCCAAACCCCAAACCAATTTCGAGTCTTATATACACAACAATTATTTCTTCCTCTACCGATGAGGGAGAATTGAACACAATACCACACTTTCCATGCTTCAAACACCTTACTTCGTGAACCAATATCTCTTTTATTTCTCAATGAAATTTGACGATTCTTGGCCCTACGGTTATCTACGTACTTAGTAGATCATGCATGTGTGAAGAACCGAATTCTCCAACATACGTAACACTAGTGTTTAAGCCGTTAAAGTTGGTCGGTCACAACTCCCGCCAAAGGCAAATTTCCAACAGTCTATCCAACGTGAATCTAAATTAGTCAAATTAGAACACAAATGGTTGAACTAAAAAGAGATGATGGAAAATTACAGACAGGAATTATCAAGACAACAGTAAATAGTACATAAGACTGAACCACATCCATATTTTATAACTCTGTCTAAATAACCTCAGATTGCTCCCCCTGCTTTCTTTTGAAACGCAAAAAATGAAAAGAAAAGAAGAGCCTTTACTTTCTCCATGATCTTGTGGGTTACAATAATTTCAGGAAACAGGAAGTAAGTAAATATTACAAATTGCTAGAAAGGATAAACTAAAGATTACAACAAACTGGAATCGAGAACGATATAAACTCCTTGTGATTTGCTAAGTCGAGTGATGACACTCTATCTTTAAGACAAGATTGCCCCGTATATATCTTTTTACGTTGTCGGGCAATAGTCTCCCAAGATACAACAACAACTTAACAAATGAGCAAAGGAAACTCAAATGTTACTCTTGAAGAACTTTGAATATAGTAAACTTGCTAGAGAGGAAGAAGAAGATTTCAGAAAATTATGTAAGTTATGAACAATTGAGCCAAATGCCTCAATTTATAGTGTAATGAGATGACCCCTCAACTAGCCAACTAATGGCCTTCAATAGCCATGTAATGACACTTATTGAGGGGTTACATTCAGCCAAATAATGGCTGAATGTTCATGTGCCAAATAATGGAGATTCAATGCTCCAAAACTAGCCCAAAAGTCAGAACTTTCCATCTTTCCGTCGCAGCATTCTGCCTCCGAAGCGCCGCGGCGCTCTGGTACCTCGACTCCGACGGGGCTGCGCCGCGGCCCTTCGCGGCTCCGCAACGATATCCGACTCGTTTCATCTTACACTTCTTCCTTCGTTTACCAATGTGGAATACTTGTCATTTGACCAATAACCGTCCATCATTCTATGTTTCAAACGTTTCACTTACGTACCAATATCTCTTTCACTAATGAAATTTGCGATATTTGGCACTACGTGTGCACTTGTGTGGAAACGACCTTTCCGACGTGCGGGCCCACCAATTGTTCGAGTCATAAATAATGGGATAAACTTAATTCCACATTAGTAAATTTCTAACAATCCCCTCTTGAAAGAGATTTTGGCGCACTCATATAGTGCCTTTTTCCATCGGACAGATGTTGCATCTGGATAGGTAGCTTCTGCTTTGAACCTTCCATAGTTGAATACCATCGGACTTACTTACTGCGCGGTGAACGTGATGTCTTGAACCGTCAGTGTTTAGTGTAAGCCAAGTCAACGGTACCAACACAACAACTTCCCTTACTTTGTTCTTCGTAATGTTTTGTCCGTTGTGGCCGCGGACACTTCTTGGATTCTTAAGTGCGTTCATTTAAGGCGGCATGTCCTCGCACTTAAATAGGTGGTCTCCTACAAGGTATCCTGATATACCCCACTTTACAAGTGTTAGGAACCATTGAAAGTTTCCCCAAACCTAACCTCAATCGTTGAGGATCATTAAAAGTTTTGGAAACATAACCTTTACCCACACTACAGATAGCACTTAACGTCTATCGCGGGAACGACCTTGGGTTTATGTTTCTTACAGGGATCACAACCCGAAGTGCTCTTGCTTCAACCGAAGCGCTCAACTGAACCTTTACAACTTTGCTTTCCCATTGAACCAAATTCCTGGGATCTCCAGTTAGTAAGGTTGGGTTACCACCGTATTGGTCCTTATAGCTTGGGTTTTAAGCCAATTTCCCTAGACAGGCAGAACATCTGATCTTTGGGTAAACCCTTTGTCAGCGGGTCCGCTATGTTATCCTTTGATTTTATGTAATCAATAGATATTATACCCGTGGTGATCAGCTGCCTAACGGTCTTATGTCTCCGTCGAATATGACTAGACTTGCTGTTGTACATAGAACTTTGTGCCCTTCCTAGAGCAGACTGGCTGTCGCAGTGGATCATTACAGAAGGAACGAGTTTGTCCTAACAAGGGACATCCTCTAAGAAGTCGTGAAGCCACTCAGCTTCTTCTCATGCTTTGTCTAAAGCGATAAACTCTGATTCCATCGTGGATCGGGCAATGCAAGTTTGCTTAGAAGATTTCCAAGACACAACCCCACCACCAATTGTAAATATATACCCACTAGTGGACTTGGTGTTCTCTATATCAGATATTCAATTTGCATCACTGTACCCCTCTAGTACAGCTGGATATCTCGAATAATGCAACCCGTAAGTTAGCGTGTATTTCAGGTATCGTAGTACCCGATTCAACGCCTTCCAATGATCATTACTCGGATTACAGGTAAACCTAGCAAACTTGTTGACTGCATAAGCAATATCAGGTCGGGTGCAGTTTGTTATGTACATCAAACTCCCAATCACTTGTGCATATCGCTCCTGGCATACGGGTGAACCACGATTTTTATCAAGCTTTTGATTTCTATCCATTGGTGACTTCATAGGCGAACTGTCAAACATCTCAAACTTTCTCAACACATCCTCGATGTAGTGAGACTGAGATAAGACCAGTCCGTCAGACGTCTTAGAGATCTTTATCCCTAAGATGACATCTGTGATACCCATATCCTTCATGTCGAAGTATTGTTTTAACATGTTCTTAGCCTCTAGGATCACGCTAGGAATGCTCTCTGTGATCAACATGTCATCTACGTACATGCAAATCATGACGAACGAGTCAGAGTTACCTTTCGTGTAGACATATTTGTCACATTCATTAATGGAGAAACCCTTCAATAGTAGAGTACTATCAATTTTTTCGTGCCATTATTTCGTGGCTTGTTTAAGCCCGTACTGAGATTTGACAAGTCAACAGACTTTCTTCTCTTGCCCTGGACCACATACCCCTCGGGTTGTTCCATATAGATTTCTTTTTCCAAATCACCATTTAGGAAGGTTGTCTTGACATCCATTTGATGTATCTCAAGGTCACACAATGATGCAATCACAATAAATACTCGTATGGACGTCATCCTAAACACCGGGGAGTACGTGTCAAAATAGTCAAGGCCTTCCTTCTGCCGATAGCCCTTGATTACCAACATGGCCTTGTACTTATCTATAAACCCATCTGTTTTATACATCTGTTTGAGTATCCACTTACAACCCAATGGTTTATTTCCTCGGAGGAAGATCAACCAACTCCCAAGTATGGTTATGTTGGATGAAGTCAATTTCACTCTCAATAGCTTCTTTCCAGAGCGGTACCTCTAGAGTTCACAATGCTTCAGCAATTGTCCTTGGTTCGTCATCAACCATATAAGCTACAAAATCAGGACCGAAGGATGTATCCTTCCTGGCCCTTTACTTCGCCTCGGTTCCATCTCTGAAGTCTCCAAGTTCTGAGAATCTGGAACACTAGTTTCCGGATATTCAACCACTTCGAAGTCCACTAGATCTGAACCATCTAGATCCAGGCAGTCAATGACTCCTAGTTCATGAGAGCTTTATTCATAACTTTGTTTGCGAGAGGTTATGTCTTTTTCCTTTCTAGGAAAAGTATCCTCAAAGAATTGAGCATTACTTGATTCCATGATTGTACCCCCGTGGATATCTAGAATATCTGACTTATGCACTAAGAAGCGATAAGCACTACTGTTATTTGCATATCCGATGAAAATGCAATTTACAGTCTTAGGCCCAATTTTGACCTTCTTTGGTTTGGGCACTTCAACATTTACCAAACAACCCCACACCTTTAAATATTTATAGGTGGGTTTCCTTCTCTTCCATGATTCATATGGAGTTTTGTCATTACCCTTATGTGGGACCCTATTAAGAATCGTATTAGCAGTAAGGACGACTTCTTCCTACATGTTTTGGGGAAGATCGGAATTGATGAGCAAGACATTCATCATTTCCTTCAATGTGTAGTTCTTGCGTTCAGCAACACCGTTCGACTGAGGTGAGTATGGAGTCGTCGTTTGATAAACAATGCCTGATTCAGCACAATATTCTTCAAATGGCGCTACGTATTCTCCCCCTCTATCGCTACGAATGTATTTAATCTGCATGCTTAGTTGGTTTTCAACTTCTGCTTTGTAACGTCGGAACGCTTCAAAGGCTTCATCTTTACTTTTAACAAGTAAAGGTAACAATACCTTGTGCTATCATCAATGAATGTCACAAAGTACTTGTTCCCCATAGTTTGTGCAAATTTCAAATCACATATATTTGTGTGAATAAATTTTAGAGTGGCGGTACGGATCGAAAAAGAATCTTTGTGAGATTTGCCTCTACGCACAACTTACACTTATGTTGAGGGTTTACGTCGATAGACGGCAATAACTCAAACTTAACCAACCTTTGGATGGACTTATAGTTAACATGTCATAATTTATGATGCCATAAATTCGAGGACTCAAACAAGTAAAAAGAAGCTTTAATATTATTGCTTGCACGCATTACAGATATGACGTTAACTTTGAAGAGGCCTTCACATACAAAGCCTCTTCCCACAAAAGTTCCATTCTTGGTGATTACAAACTTATTGGAATCAAATACTAGCCTAAAACCAGCATTAACCAATAAATGACCTGAAATTAAATTTCTCCTAATCTCAGGGACATGCATCACCTCATTCAGAGTGAGCTCCTTTCCAGAAGTCATCTTCAGGACTACCTTCCCTGCCCCCAGCACATCGGAGGAAGCGTTGTTACCCATGAACAACTTCTTGTTTATAATCGGTGTATAAGTGGAGAAGATATCTCTATTGGAACAGATGTGTCTTGTAGCACATGTGTCCACCCACCATTGCATGAGATTCTCAACAAGGTTTGCTTCAAGCACCACCACCGAGAACTCCTCAATCATGTCGTCAAGAAGTGTGTATTTGACGACGTTAGCATGTGCCTTGCCTTTGGCCTTGGCCTTCTCTTGTTGCTCAGTTTTGAGCTTGCGGCAGTCCTTGATCATGTGACCAGGTTTCCCACAGTGATGACAGTTTCCCTTGAACTTCTCCGTCGCTTGGGTCTTCCCGTCTTTCTGGAACTTGCGCTTCTTGCTTGGGTTCCCTTTGGCCTCAGCCAGATTTGCCTTTGCCTCAGCGGGTTGTTTTCCCCTAGGCAAGGCCTTCTTATTATCTTTCTGAATCTGGAGTTTGATAATAAGTTCTTCAAAGGTTATTTCCTTTGTCTTGAGTTTTAAGTAACTCATAAACTCATTCCACGAGGGATGTAACTTTTCAATCAGTGATGCAACCAAAAACTACTCATTTGGTTTCATATATTCCAAATCCAGGTGATGTAGAATCATTTGAAATTCCTGGACTTGGGACATCACAGTTTTGCTATCCACCATTTGAAATTTCAGAAATTTCCCAACGATGAATTTCTTAGTACCAGTATCTTGTGCATTGTACTTCTTCTGTAGCTTTTCCCGTAACTCTTTGGCGGTGCCTACGACGCAATACACCGTGTAGAGTAGGTCTGACAAACAGTTAAGAATATAGTTCTGACACATGAAGTCACTATGACTCCAAGCATCAAGAACCATCTTCATGCCATTGACGACATGGATACCTTGGCCCCCTCCAACTGTTTCATTAGGCTGAGGGTTCACTTCATCTCCAGCTTGTGGAGGATCTTCTGTTAGGAAACGAGTCATCATCTCTTGAAGTTGGAGCCCATAAACTTCTCTGGGCGTTCATTGTGGAAACCGGAGGGTGGAGGAACAGTAACGTTCCCTTGAGCAACCGGAAAGGCATTGGGTGTGCCTTGAGCAGTGGGGAAGGCAGAGGGGTTTCCTTGAATAGCAGCAGAATCAAAAGCGAGTTGTTCTCTTTCAATCATCTTTCTAAGCACTTACAAAGCAAATCTTGTCTTAAAATTGTGGTTACAATAATTGCAGGAAACGGGAAGTAAGTAAATATTATAAATTGCTAGAAAGGATAAACTAAAAATTACAACAAAATGGAATCAAGAACGATACAAACTCCTTGTGATTTGTTGAGTCGAGTGATGACACTCTATCTTTAAGACAAGATTGCCCCGTATATATCATTTTACGTTGTCAGACAATAGTCTCCCGAAATCATCATTAACTTAACAAATGAGCAAAGGAAACTCAAATGTTAATCTTGAAGAGCTTTGAATATAGTAAACTTGCTAGAGAGGAAGAAGAAGATTTCAGAAAATTCTTTAAGTGTTGAACAATTGAGCCAAAGGCCTCAATTTATAGTGTAATGAGATAACCCCTCAACTAGCCAACTAATAGCCTTCAATAGCCATGTAATGACACTTATTAAGGGGATACATTCAACCAAATAATGGCTGAATTCATGTGCCAAATAATGGAGATTCAATACTCCAAAACCAGACCAAAAGTCAGAACTTTCCATCTTCCCGTCGCAGCATTCTGCCTCCGAAGCGCCGCGACTTCAGTGGCTGAACACCCAATTAGCGCCACGGCGCTGCCTGGTTGGCGCCGCAGCACTCTGGCACCTCGGCTCCGACGGGGCTGCACCGCGGCCCTTCACGGCTCCGCAGCGATTTCCTACTCGTTTCATCTTACACTTCTTCCTTCGTTTACCAACGTGGAATACTTGTCATTTGACCAATAACCGTCTATCATTCTATGTCTCAAACATTTCATTTACGTACCAATATCTCTTTCACTAATGAAATTTGCGATACTTGGCACTACGTGTGCACATGTGTGGAAACGACGTTTCTGACGTGCGGGCCCCCCAATTATTCGAGTCATAAATAATGAGATAAACTTAATTCCACATTAGTAAATTTCCAACAAATCTTCCTTTCCACTTCCCTCTTCCAAAATAAAAGTCTAGCCCAATGACGACTATTATATTCTCTGTGCCATAATATGTTTCACTACATACAGCTTAGATGCTAAACTTTCAAAACCATTATTTGCTTCAATCATAATAGAAGTCACAGATAGTAAGAAAGTCCTGTTTTCACATCTATGGCTTGATAAAATAATCAGATCTTTCACATCATTAATAGGAAGTTAAAAGAATAAATGACGATCATCTGTCACACTATACTGCACCAGGAAGGGCTAGAAAAGAATTCACTCTTACCTTCAGATTCAGGCTCAAAGATAGTCAATAAAGCCTCCGAGTATCCACAAGCAGTTTACTATATACTGTATATAGTCACACATAAGCGATTAAAACATGGTAAAATGAAGGCACATGCGTAATGCTAATCAGTATTATGGCTAATCAGCTGCCCAGACTAAATGTACACATATGGGTACTCGCTAAACCGTATCAGTATGCACATTAGATTTGACAATGCTTCTAAGAGCATTCACATTATCAAAGCAATAACCAACTCCTATACCTCTGGAAATAACAAACATAGTCAAAGATTTTTACATAAGGAAAGCATATGTTGAACTTGCTTCCAGCCAATTTAAAGTTCACCCTCAGTTACTGCAAGAGGAACCACTGCTGGCAGCTCCAAATAGTCAAAGTCATCTGTTATTCCGACCTGCCATAAGACGAGAAAAAGACTAATTCAACAAGGTAGTGGAAAAATTGCTCGTAATGTGTATCTGCACTTAGTTTGTTTCTTTCAGTGTTGCATTGTTTGACCTTTACTGGCCTTAGTTTTCAGTATGTAACATATAATCTCTTCAACTTTGAAAATATGCTCTTAAGCTTAGCAGAAAAAGGTGAACACTTTTCAACTGAAATAATTATCACAATGGAGAAAGGCGATGTTGCCTGTCTTAAAGTCAAGTTCAAAAGCTCCCACTAAGAAACTGTGAGAAAACAAAAGAGAAGAAGAGAGGGATCATAAGAGGCTAGGATCAGGTGTAAGGGTCACAAGGGCTTGTGTGAGGGATGGGATAGAAAGCATTGAAGGCTAATTTGGTCAATGTAAAACTTCCTTGGAGAAAACTCTTTTTTTATGAAGTACAAGGACTTGATCTAATTCAGTTTCCATTTTTTTGAAATGCCTGTTGGTGTTACATTAGTCAATAAAGTGGAGAAACATACTATGTATTTTAAAGTGGAGAGCAATCATGTTTGCAAAGTCATTATCAAATATGGAGAACTCTTTAACTCTCTAAACCCTTCTGATATATGCAAGTGGTGCATGAGCTAGCAGCAGTAACAATCCAATATAAACAAACTCATGGCTTTTATGATGGATTTTTCTTCCAACCTCATTGTATAGGTTATCAAGCTGCTCTTTTGCCTGGGGAAAGTTATTGGAACACCATTGTCTCAATGTGAAGATGTTATCTGTATAGCAAATGCACATAATCATTAAGAAATATTGCAATAATGGAAGTATACAAGATAATAACTGGATAATGCAGGAACAGCCAAACCTGTCCATCTATTAGCTGCTGAATGGGCAACTTCAATTGCTTTCTCTGCACATATAACATCCCAAAGTCAGGAAACACAACATTTTGGTAAAGAGAAGCATATTGGTACATGCAAATTGACAGCTGAATAATTAAAATTATTGTCTGGTAAATACTATTGGAGCCTAAAAAGTATGCTCAGAGTTCCGTACTCATTGCTTCAACAATAGCAGGATCATTGTCTACATGCTGCGCCAACTCTTCCTGAACAAGAAAACAATCTCACTTTAGTTTTTTTAGCATAACAATGGTAACCCATATTCATCTAAATATGATATTAATTTCGTAAGCTCAAAACATCAAAAGTCACGCCTTAACCTTTAGCTCATTATGTTTCTGTTGAATAGCTTTCAGCTCATTCAAGGCCTCTTCTCGTGCATCCTAGTAAAGCCACATAAGTCAAAAGTAGAAACAGTCCATTAGCTCAACTCATCCTTACAAAATTATGTCAAGAATAACTTTAGAGGACCATCTAGAACTTGGTGAACTTACAGAGTCTTCCCGTCCCTTTTTCAAAGCCTTACATTGTTCAACAAGTTCAGTGTGCCGCTTTTTACTGGCCTGAAGATCAGTCTCAAGCTTTCTAGATACATTTCTCAGCTGTCGAATGAGCATCATGTATGAAGCAGCTGAAAATAAAGATGACAAGCATGTGCAAAGATTAATCCAACCACTTACCTGGTTCCCAGCACAACTAGGCAGACTCCAAAAGTATACCTGGAATATTACAAGTCATTTAACATACTAGAGATTGATTGGAAAAAAAAATCGACATGCTTTGAGACTTGAGACTTGTGGAGGAGAAACGGACGATGCTTTTATAGCACATAAAGCATAGATGATAAATTTTATGCTTAGCAGCATAAGATAAAAAAGATGATGCTGTTATAACACAATCAAGACATTACTCACAGAAGTCCCGATCTTGTCTTTAAACACAAGATCATCGTCCACCAAAGTTTGGATAACGTCTTTCACTGACTGGCTGATAACCCCTTTCTTAGGACCCAATTTTTCCAGTTCCTTAAGCTGAAACAAGGAGTTGAAAAATGTAATACTCATCAGATCAATGCTGGGACAGTTTTACTATAAATAAATAAAGTGTGATTTGTCCTCCAGTAGTAATTGGAAGATATTGAACTTATTCCAAAAGGCAATACGTATGCTGTTCAAGGATCATGAGGGTCAGAAATAACAGGTTAAAAACAAATATATGAACAGAGTTTGGTAGATGAGTCAGGGCGAGACTCATTCTTGAAAACATTAAAAACAGATACCACAAGAATATCTGTTCATTGAGGTATCTCTAGTATCATACAGGAAAAGACAACTAAGAGAAGCTGTCACTGTTGCTCTAACTATCTGATAAATTATCTGGTCTAAAATATCACAGGCCAGAGTCAAACAGGAACCTTTCACCTATTTCAAAACTTTTGAGCTCTTTGGTATAACATCTAACAGATTCCCCTGCTAAATTTGGTTAGGACAGATGGTGCTAAAGATTTAGACAAACCCAGACTGACGAAGTCCTTAAGTAGATACATTGTCCATTATGATTCTTTCCTTCCATAAGTTATGTCACAGATGTAGCCACCCAAAGTTCATGAATATCTTGCTAATTACAGATATTACCAATGGATGATCAAATGCTTTTTACACCATGGCATTCTTATCAGCCCACAGAAGAACACTAGTGCAAAGCATGATAGATACAGAAAAAATAGTCCCGACAATGCTAAATTTCCCCAGATGTAGCAAATAGCGAAATTCATGATATAACCAGTTCCCGGAAAAGTCAGTTGCTAAAACTGAAAAAGAGAAAAAAATACTAAAACCACTAGATGAATTAAATGACAATGATCTCCATCGATATCCTGCATGATTTTACAGCAAAATCAAAAGAGCTCTAGTTCTTTCGTGAACCAAAATAGCAACTAGTATACTTACAAGGAAGAAATCTTGTGAATTGTAAAAGATCTGCAGCATTTTCTCACGTTTCTCATCCAACGAAAGTCCTCTTTTCTTCGACTGTGTCAAAAAAACAGGAGTTGGCTACCGAATATCACAAAATGCATATGCATCTATGCTACATCAACTAAATTGGAGGGATCGGATTTAGAGTTCAAAGTAAACTTCTAGATATAAAGGAATTACACCCTGTACGTTCAATGCCAAAATACTAAATCCATGGAAATTAGTGAATGGGCATTAACAAAATGATCAAGCCAAAAACAGGATAGTTAGAATAGCTAACTCAGCATAGTAGAGCTCCACAATGTGAAACTTTTTTTTCTTTTTAGATAATTACTTGCATAAACCACAGATACATGTATTTAGTTTAACTCGAAGAGCCAAAAAGGGATTACATAAAAATCTGAAGAATAAATAAAATAGAAAACAATCCACACAGCCACCTACTAATTAAAGCATCAGCAGCACGAGACAGAACTGAATTATAGGAGGACTAAGCAGCGTCTTATACACTTATTGTTGGAAATTTGACTTTGGTGGGAGTTGCATCCACCCATCTTTAATGACTTAAACACTAGGGTTCCGCATGTTGGAGACTTTGGTTCTTCATACGTGCATAATCAACTAAGTGAGTAGATGACCGTAGAGCCAAGGATCGTCAAATTTCGTTAAGAAATGAAAGAGATAATGGTCCACGAAGTGAGGTATTTAAAGCATGAAAATATGGTGTGGAACAAATCTCCCTCATCGGTGGAGAAAGGAAGATTTGTTCATTTTATAAGTCTCAAAAATGGATAAGGGTTTGGACCCCAAGGGGTAACCCATGTGTTTGAAGGAGGGAGGACCTAGGTGTGCTTGGGTTCGAGGCTAAGCCCACACGCCCGTCCCGTCCCGTCCGGTCTCGGGCCGTGGGCTTCTTCTACTGATATTATCTTTTTGGACCCAAATTGCTTAATATTTACAGTTTGGTCCCTGGAGTTTCGAGAAAGATAAAAATTGGGAAGAGACTCACGAAGGACGACAGAAAGTTTCTGCCTTTTGGGTTGGTTTTGGAGCGTTGAATCTCCATTACTTTGCACATAAATTCAATCATTTACTTGGCTGAATATAACTCCTCACTAATTGCCATTACATGGCTATTAAAAGCCATCAGTTGGCTAGTTGAGAAGTCACCCTCCTTACACTATAAATTGAAGACTTTGGCTCAATTGTTCTACCAAGAGAGACAACAGAAAAATCATAAATCTTCTTCATCCTCTCCAGCATCATTTTGTTACTCTAAGTTCTTCAAAGTAACACTTGAGTTTCCTTTGCTCATTTGTTTAGTTGTTTTATCTTGCGAGACTATTGTCCATAACGTAAAAGGATATATACGGGGCAATCTTGTCTTAAAGACAGAGTGTCATCACTCGACCCAGCAAAATATCAAAGTGGTTGTGTAATTTCAGTTCGTTGTAATAGTTAGCAGTTACTTATTTTCCGTTTCATACAATTGTTGTAACCCACAATTTACTACAAATTTAAGACAAGATTTTGCTGTAACTGCTTACAAAGATGACTGGAACAACACAACACGCTTCTGATTCTGCTGCTGCTACTCAAGGCAACCCCTCTGCCTTCTTCACTGCTGCTCAAGGCACATCCAATGCCTTTCCTACTGCTCAAGGAAACGTTACAGTTCCTCCACCCTTTGGATTCCACCATGAACGCCCTGAAAAGTTCATGGGCTCCAACTTCAAAAGATGGCAGCAGAAGATGTTGTTTTACTTGACTGTTATGGGAATGACTCGGTTCCTAACAGAAGATCCTCCACAAGGTGGAGATGAGATGGACCCTCAGCCTAATGAAACGGTTGAAGGGGGCCAAGGTATCCATGTCGTTAATGGTATGAAGATGGTTCTTGATGTATGCAGTCATAGTGACTTCATGTGTAAGAACTATGTTCTGAATTGTTTGTCAGACCCACTCTACACGGTGTATTGCGCCGTAGGCACCGCTAAAGAGTTATGGGAAAAGCTGGAGAAAAAGTACAATGCACAAGATATTGGTACTAAGAAATTCATCGTTGGGAAATTTCAAATGGTGGATAGCAAAACTGTGATGTCCCAAGTCCAGGAATTCCAAATGATTCTACATCACTTGGATTTGAAAGGTATGAAACCAGATGAGCAGTTTTTGGTTGCATCACTCACTGAAAAGTTACCTCCCTCGTGGAATGAGTTTATGAGTTACTTAAAACTCAAGACAAAGAAAATGACCTTTGAAGAACTTATTATCAAACTCCAGATTCAGAAAGATAATAAGAAGGCCTTGCCTAGGGGAAAATAACCCGCTGAGGCAAAGGCAAATCTGGCTGAGGCCAAAGGGAACCCAAGCAAGAAGCATAAGTTCCAGAAAGACGGCAAGACCCAAGCGGCGGAGAAGTTCAAGGGAAACTGTCACCACTGTGAGAAACCTGATCACATGATCAAGGACTGCCGCAAGCTCAAGACTGAGCAACAAGAGAAGGTCAAGGCCAAAGGCAAGGCACATGCTAACGTCGTCAAAGACACACTTCTTGACGACATGATTGAGGAGTTCTCGGCGGTGGTGCTTGAAGCAAACCTTGTTGAGAATCCCATGCAATGGTGGATGGACACGGGTGCTACCAGACACATCTGTTCCAATAAAGATACCTTCTCCACATATACACCAGTTACAGACAAGGCGTTGTTCATGGGTAACAACGCTTCATCTGACGTGCTGGGGGTAGGAAAGGTAGTACTGAAGATGACTTCTGGAAAGGAGCTCACTCTGAATGAGGTGATGCATGTCCCTGAGATTAGGAGAAATTTAATTTCATGTCATTTATTGGTTAATGCTGGTTTTAGGCTAGTATTTGAGTCCAATAATTTTGTAATCACCAAGAATGGAACTTTTGTGGGAAGAGGCTTTGTCTGTGAAGGCCTCTTCAAAGTTAACGTCGTATCTGTAATGCGTGCAAGCAATAATATTGAAGCTTCTTTTTACTTGTTTGAGTCCTTTAATTTATGGCATCATAGATTATGACATGTTAACTATAAGTCCATCCAAAGGTTGGTTAAGTTTGAGTTGTTGCCGTCTATCGACGTAAACCCTCAACATAAGTGTGAGTTGTGCGTAGAGGCAAATCTCACAAAGATTCCTTTTCGATCCGTACCGCCACTATAAAATTTATTCACACAAATATATGTGATTTGAAATTTGCACAAACTATGGAGAACAAGTACTTTGTGACATTCATTGATGATAGCACAAGGTATTGTTACCTTTACTTGTTAAAAGTAAAGATGAAGCCTTTGAAGCATTCCGACGTTACAAAGCAGAAGTTGAAAACCAACTAAGCATGCAGATTAAATCCATTCGTAGCGATAGAGGGGGAGAATACGTAGCGTCATTTGAAGAATATTGTGTCGAATCAGACATTGTTCATCAAACGACGGCTCCATACTCACCTCAGTCGAACGGTGTTGCTGAACGCAAGAACCGCACATTGAAGGAAATGATGAATGTCTTGCTCATCAATTCCAGTCTTCCCCAAAACATGTGGGGAGAAGCTGTCCTTACCACTAATACGATTCTTAATAGAGTCTCACATAAGGACAAGGACAAAACTCCATATGAATCATGGAAGGGAAAGAAACCCACCTATAAATATTTAAAGATGTGAGGTTGTTTGGCAAAGGTCGAAGTGCCTAAGCCAAAGCAGGTCAAGATTGGGCCTAAGACTGTACATTGCTATCGACAAAAAGAAGGCCTTGACTATTTTGATACATACTCTCCGGTGTCTAGGATGACGTCCATACGAGTATTCATTGCGATTGCAGCGTTGCATGACCTTGAGATACATCAAATGGAAGTTAAGACAACCTTCCTAAATGGTGATTTGGAAGAAGAAATCCATATGGAACAACCCGAGGGGTATGTGGTTCCAGGGCAAAAGAAGAAAGTCTGTCAACTCATCAAATCTCTGTACGGGATGAAACAAGCTCTGAAGCAATGGCACGAAAAGTTTGATAGTACTCTACTATCAAAGGGTTTCTCTATTAATTTGTTTGACAAATGTGTCTACACGAAAGGTAATTCTGACTCGTTCGTCGTGATATGTATGTACGTAGATGACATGTTGATCACAGAGAGCAGTCCTAGCTTGATCCTAGAGACTAAGAACATGTTGAAATAATACTTCGACATGAAGAATATGAGTATCGCAGATGTCATCTTAGGGATAAAAATCTCTAAGACGTCTGACGGAATGGTCTTATCTCAGTCTCACTACATCAAGGATGTTTTGAGAAAGCTTGAGGTGTTTGACAGTTCGCCTATGAAGTCACCACTGGATAGAAATAAAAAGCTTGATAAAAATTGTGGTGAACCCGTATGTCAGGAGCAATATGCACAAGTGATTGGGAGTTTGATGTACATAACAAACTGCACCCAGCCTGATATTGCTTATGCAGTCAACAAATTGGCTAGGTTTACCCGTAATCCAAGTAATGATCATTGAAAAACGTTGAATCGGGTGCTACGTTACCTGAAGTACACGCTAAATTACGGGTTACATTATTTGAGATATCCAGTTGTATTAGAGGGGTACAGTGATGCAAACTGGATATCTGATATAGAGAACATCAAGTCCACCAATGGGTATATATTTACAATTGGTGGTGAGGTTGTGTCTTGGAAATCCTCTAAGCAAACTTGCATCGCCCGATCCACGATGGAATCGGAGTTTATCGCTTTAGACAAAGCAGGAGAAGAAGCTGAGTGGCTTCACAACTTCTTAGAGGATGTCCCTTGTTGAGACAAACCCGTACCTTCAGTGATGATCCACTGCGACAGCCAGTCGGCTTTAGGAAGGGCACGTAGTTCTATGTACCACGGCAAATCTCATCATATTCGACGGAGACATAAGACCGTTAGGCAGCTGATCACCACGGATATAATATCCATTGCTTACATAAAATCAAAGGACAACATAGCAGACCCACTGACAAAGAGCATACCCAGAGATCAGATATTCTGCTTGTCTAGGAGAATGGGCTTAAAACCCAAGCTTTAAGGACCAATACTGTGGTAACCCAACCTTACTGACTGGAGATCTCAGGAATTTGGTTCAATGGAAAAACTAAGTTGTAAAGGTTCAGTTGAGTGCTTCGGTGGAAGCAAGAGCACTTTGGGTTATGATTTCTGTAAGGAACATAAACCCAAAGCCGTTCACGCGATAGACGTTAAGTGTTATCTGCAGTGTGGGTAAAGGTTAAGTTTCCAAAACTTTTAATGATCCTCAATGGTTGAGGTTAGGTTTGGGGAAACTTTTAATGGTTCCTAACACTTATAAAGTGGGGTATAGCAGGATAACTTGTAGGAGACCACCTATTTAAGTGTGAGGACAGATCGTCTCAAATGAATGCACTTAAGAATCCAAGAAGTGTCCACGGCCACAACGGACAAAACATTGCGAAGAACAGAGTAAGGGAAGTTGTTGTGTTGGTACTATGACTTGGCTTACACTAAACACTGACGGTTCAAGACATCACGTTCACCGCGTAGTAAGTAAGTTCGATGGTATTTAACTCTGGAAGGTTCAAAGCTGAAGCTACCTCTCCTGATGCAACATCGGTCCGCTGAAATATTGCTGAGAAGGTCGGTCCCGTCCCACGGGTTAGGTGCTTAGCTGAAGGTGGAAGTTCAAAGCTTAATAAGGCTTGCTTTACATTCACGTCTTAGTCTATGCGGGGCATAATGCATTCGCACTGGGAACAGGAACTTCGATTTAGGACTCAGAGTCTATGTCCCGCCGTCTTTTTTGCTTTTTGCTTTCATCGAATATGATCTACTACTCTTATTTGTCACTCGACCATTAACTTCTTCTTTCTGATGGATGTACAAATATTTTGTGCATGGAATGTTCCTACTCTTTCCCGAAACAACTGATCGGTGTATTACTTGATGGGTAGTGCCCATATGCGCGACTGTTATTTGTACAGCTCAAAGATTACCAAGAAAATTCAATGTTTGTGGATATATTATTATACTTGTTTCAATTAGGAAGGCTGTCGGAAAAGAAAGTAATAGTGTCGAGCTGGTTAAATATTTTACAACATATTAATGCTTCATACTATAAACATCCACTGAGGAACAAAGTTTGTACAAGATCACCAAAAGGTTTATAAAATATGTTACTTGAAACACATATTTATTGGAAATTAATTCCTTCAGTTTATTTCCTTTCAAAGTATACAATATATACAATACTATACATTTAGGAACCAAATGAGGAATGACACGTAGACGGACCTGAGCATTCTCCTGCTCTACGGAGCCCTCTGGAGCTAGAGTTGGGGTTGCTTGACGCTCTTCTCCTTTCGAGTGAATTGAATTACTTCGGCTCGGATGCCTTTGATCAAATGGAAGGATGGATGCCTGCCTTTAGCGACTTCGTTCGGTCATTCCTTCTTTACTTGTTCGCTATGGCTTGAGAGTTAATCGCACGAGAGAGTAAGTAAGAGATTGAAAAGAGGATCATTGGACCTCGCTCTCGGGCCCAGAGGCAGAGCAAAGAAAGCCTTAGATCTTTGCTTGTTTCGTGGTATAAGAATGGTTTCATGTTCTTTCATCGATTGGTTGTACTCCCGGGAACCCGTTATCCTAACAAATTCCCCCCTCCCCCGCTCACGAAAATCCACCCTTAGGAAGCGTTCATCCAACTCGAAATTTCTTAAGAGAAGAAAAGTGAAGAGAAGGTTGGAAAGTAGTACGCCCGGTTCACAAGTTGCGGTTCCCTCCGGTCCGTTCCCGGGTTGGGTTAGGGGAACATCCGAGCGATTGCCTTCGCGGATCCAAACGCGCTCACAAGGCGCACAATAAGAATCCTTTGTTGCCCCTCGGTAGAGTGAGTCTACTTAGCGAACTGGCAGGACGCGGAGATCTATTGATCAATATGAATCTCGAGAGTGGATGGTTGATCGCCGCCTCCTTGTCCTGGAGGCTCTCCGGCCGGGGAGGGGCTTGTCGAGAATCATGTCATTCGCCTGTCACGTGTTGCCAATGAAATAAGCACCTTGTTAGTGCACCAAAATCTCTTTCAAGAGGGGATTGTTGGAAATTTGTCTTTGGTGGGAATTGTGTCCACCCATCTTTAATGACTTAAACACTAGGGTCCGCATGTTGGAGACTTTGGTTCTTCGTGCATAATCAACTAAGTGAGTAGATGACTGTAGGGCCAAGGATCGTGAAATTTCGTTAAGAAATGAAAGAGATATTGGTCCACGAAATGAGGTGTTTAAAGCATGAAAATATGGTGTGGAACAAATCTCCCTCATCGGTGGAGAAAGGAAGATTTGTTCATTTTATAAGTCTAAAAAATGGATAAAGGTTCGAGTCTCAGGTCGTGGGCCTTGGGCTTCTTCTCCTGATGCTATCTTTTTGAACCCAAATTGCTTAATACTTACAGTTTGTTCCCTGGAGTTTCAGGAAAGATAAAAATTGGGAAGAGACTCACGACGGAAGGCAGAAAGTTTATGTCTTTTGAGTTGGTTTTGGACCGTTAAATCTCCATTACTTTGCACATAAATTCAATCATTTACTTGGTTGAATATAACTCCTCACTAATTGCCATTACATGGCTATTAAAAGCCATCAGTTGGCTAGTTGAGAAGTCACCCTCACTATAAATTGAAGCCTTTGGCTCAATTGTTCTACCAAGAGAGACAACAGAAAAATCAGAAATCTTCTTCTTCCTTTCCAGCATCATTTCGTTACTCTAAGTTCTCCAAAGTAACACTTGAGTTTCCTTTGCTCATTTGTTTAGTTGTTGTTTTATCTTGGAAGACTATTGTCCATAACGTAAAAGAATATATACGGGGCAATCTTGTCTTAAAGACATAGTGTCATCACTCGACCCAACAAAATATTAAAGTGGTTGTGTAATTTCATTTCGTTGTAATTTCAGTTTGTTGTAATAGTTAGCAGTTACTTATTTCCCGTTTCCTGCAATTGTTGTAACCCACAATTTACTACACTTATATAAATCAAACAACGAAGAGAACAGACTATTTGAGGCCACAGAAGCACTTCCTACACTGAATCTAATGTGTGACACTAGTAATTCTCTGTGTGTACAGATACAAACACATGTGTGTATTCAAAAAATGATGTTGAACTGCGATATTTACCTAAATCAAGGCACAAAAAAAAATACATCTATTAATTGCAACAGTGACATCATCACTAACTAGTTACAATCTAGAGGACTAACAGACTAATTGAGGGTACAGAGGTACACTGAATCCAATGCACGAACATACATAATTCTGTGTGTGTACAGATACAAACACATATGTGTGTAATCAAAAACTGTGTTAAACTGTGATATTGCCGAAATAGTTGAAGGATCTGAATATTTGTAATGGAACCAGTGAATTACATTTAAGGATTCAATACTGTAAAAACTAGATCCAGAGACGTGTTTACAGTCGTGAAAAGCAGCTAACACACAGAGATCGATGAACGCAAATTGATAAGCTAGGAGTTTTAGAGAAGCACTTCCTACACTGAATCTAATGCATGAAAATACGTAATTCTGTGTGTGTACAGATACAAACACATACATGTGTATTCAAAACTGATATTAAACTGTGATATTTACCTAAACCAAATCGCAAAATAAAAGCTAACAAAAGAAATACATATATTATCGAAATAGTTCATACAAAGGATCTGAAAATTTGTAATGTAACGAGTAAATTTCATTTCAGGATTTTGATACATTGAAAATACGTACTTCTGTGTGAGTGTGTACAGATACAAACACATACATGTGTATTCAAAATTGATGTTAAAACTGTAACATTCACCTAATCAAGGCACAAAAACAAAATTAACAAAAGAAATACATCTATTACCGCACTAGTTCATAAAAAGGATCTGAATATCTGTAATGGAACTGGTAAATTCTGATTCAGGATTTCAATACTGTGAAAATTGGATTAGCGCAAAGCCGCAAAATCACAGAGATCGATGTACATAAATTGATATAAGCTAGGGTTTTTAGAGAACACAGAAATGCTTACCATTTCGAATTAGCGATAATCAGTAGTTGCCTTTGTTGCAGTGAAGCTGAACGGAGATGATGATAACAAATCGGGAAGAAGCGTATTGAAGAAGACTCTAGAAGATATTTGAAAATGCTTTTTGATTTGGCGGGAATTTTCTGTTTGCCTCTGCGACTCGCTACCACTATTGACTATACTCCCTCCCTCCCTCCCAAAATAAGTGTTACCGTAATAATTCAATCCAAAAAGGTTGTTTACTATTATGTCCGTAGCATTAAAAAGGTAGTTCTCTTTAATATTACTCAATTCTCAAAAAATATCTAATATTAAACAAGGATATTTTAGTAAATTCCATATTATATTCATCAATTTTTTAATATACGTGATTGTTGCTAAGATGACACTTATTTTATGACGAATCAGTATTTGAGTACTGGAAAGGTATTATATAGACCCGATTTATGTAGCAAGCTAATAATAAGGGCTCATTTAGTTGTGGATTAGTGTATTGAAGAAATTAATTGCAACATAAAAATTCACATAACTAATGCGTTATTTGCTTGGCGATATTAGATAACACTCGTATTAAGTGTGCAATAATTTATGTATTAGTGTGGTTTAAACTATTTAAAAATAAAATACCATTTTATAAGTAGTAAATAGTTTTTCATTATCATTTTTGCATAACTATCTATGCATTATAATTCCCCACATAATTAGTGAATCAAACGAAGCCAAAAAAAAATCATATAATTTGAACTCTATTGTACCTTATTTCGGAGAATCATGCACGCAAAGGCCAACGTAAATAGATAATATCACAATCTAAGCTCAAATTATTCGGTTTGACCAAGGACATGCCTCACGAATTTGTCTTTTGAGCTATGTCATTATCGAACAAAAAAATGTGTGTACAAACTACAAAGTGAATTTATGTTTGTATCTTATATAGTCATCACTTTGTATCACGTGTCATAAAACTCATAACTAGCGAATCAAACAACCCCAACATTTTTTTCATATAATTTGGATTATATTGTACCTTTTTTTGAGAGTCATACATGCAGAGACGGAGACAATGTAAACAAATAATATCACCGTCTAAGCTCATAACATATTATTTGATTTGACCCAACAACCTTCACAAATTTGTCTTTTGAGCTATGTCATTATCGAACAAAAAAAATGTGTTTATCATGTGAATTTGTGTTGCATCTTATATATACAGTTCTTCAAATTTTTTTTTTTTCATTTTGATGTGATATTCCGTAAATATCATATTTACCACTTCTTCAAAAGTTTGCCTAGTCTAGAAAATTGCTAGTTCTCCTTTGTGATTCATTATCGCCCACCCTCCATTATGGGGGTCAGAGAAGATGCGTGACAATCTAAATGTAAATTGTAGTTTATTGATTATTGATTTATTTCAATTAACACCTTAAATAGAACATGTGTCATATACTTTCTCCGTTTCATAATAAATAGTGTTTTTAACTTATGTACCCTCTTTACAAAATTACTCACTTCTAGAAAATTATGTGCGTTTACTTAATAATTTTTTATTACGCAAATAAAGATAAATTTAAAAGAATAAGATTAATTTCTTCTTAAAATTTTAAAATATTATTTATTTTAAAATAAAATAAAACTTAAATCATCACTTGTTATGAAACGAATGGAGTATATTCAACATGTGAAAAATCTCCTCTAGTGAAAAATCCTCAAGTAATGCTTGTCCACTTATATAATCAATAGTTTAGATTGCAATTTCTTTTTCCCTTCTCTGTCACCTTAGTTTCCCACCATCACCACATTCCTAAATCTCATTTTCTTTCACTAAACAAATCAGTCTTTTTCTATATTACAAGAAAAAAACTGTGATTTCAGTTCTAATACCTGCTCTCCACACTTCCTTTCTCTTTATACGTACTGTGTTCTAATTTATATGACACATTCCATTTTTTTTAGTCAGTCTAAAAAAATGACATATTTATTCATTTAGTAATAATTTAATTTTAAATTTTACATTTTACGCTTAACAAGATATCTATAACCGCACAAATTTCTTTGGCTCCTTTTAGATCACAAAATTCAAAAGTCTTCATTTATTTCGTAAATTCCTATAAATTGGGACGGAGAGAGTATAAAGTTAAGAAGAAGAGTACAAATCGTATCTTCACCCCTAACTAAGCTTCTTGAAGACCAAGTCCTCATCCCCAAACATTTTATTTAGATGAGCACATTCTATTTCGTTGAAATTAACGGGGTATTAGGAAGTGGGTAATGGAGTGTTGAAACTTAAAAGTAAGGTCATGGTGGAAAACCAAACTGACAGGGGATTCCAATCTAAACCATTAATTGTATAAGTGGACACGTGGCTTTGATCAGTGAGTGCATAGAGCATTACTGGAGGCTTTCCTACTGGAGAGGATCCCAACCCCTATTTTTAGGGTCAAGAAATCACTGGATAGCTATACTAAATGTTTCCATTAATTTTCAATGTCCTCGTATAGTCTAATAAAGCGCTCTTGCTTATACATATGAAACAAGCAATTTAGCATTAATATTCAATCCCACATGAGAAAGAACTTTTTTCTGCTGGGTAGGGTAGAATAGTTTAATTGGAGTTCTCTTATTAACGTAATATATATAGAGCGTATAATTATAGTTCTTATGGAATTAGGATATTTATTTTATATTAATTATATTAAAATATTCATTACATAATATATTGTGAATATATTTCAATATTCACTGTCAGACTCCCTCAATCGGAGCGGAAGGAGGTCAGACGGTGAGACTGGATTTGAAGTCAAGGAACAGTTGCCGAGGAAGCCCCTTTGTGAAGATATTTGTGTACTGATACAAAGAAGGAACATGCAATTCCCTAACGTGACCCATTGCAACATTCTCACGAACAAAGTGAATATCCATCTCAATATGTTTGGTTCGTTGATGCTGAACCGGGTTATGAGACAAGTATACAGCAAATATGTAATCACAGTAAACCAAAGATGCCTTACGTAAGGGACAATGAAGCTCAAGAAGGAGATTTCGGAGCCAACATAGCTCGGCAACAACGTTCGCAATGCCTCGACATTCTGTTTCTACATTCGAACGGGAAAGTGTGGCTTGCCGTTTGGCAGACCACGAAATAATATTATCCCCCAAAAATACGCAATAGCCGGACGTAGAGCGATGGGAGTCTGGACAGCCTGCCCAATCTGCGTCTGTGTCGGTGCGAATGGATATAAATGTAGTTCATAGTCAATAATGCTCTTAACGTACTGAATGATACACTTAAAAGTTGTAAAGTGAGACTCTTTAGGAGCGTGCATGAACAAGCACATCTGCTGAACAACATATGCAATATATGGCCGAGTGAATGTGAGATACTAAAGAGCACATGCGAGACTCCTATAAAGAGAGGGATCGGATCCCCGTCATCCGCACTGAGTTTGGACTTTGAGTCGACAGGAATGGGCATGATCTTGCAGTTTGCCATTTTATCCCTGTAGACAATTTCATATGCATACTTACGCTGACACAAGAACATGACATGTGCGGATCTGGTCACTGATGATAACCTCAAATAATAACTCAACTTACCCAAATTTGTCATAGCAAATTCGGACTTGAGCAGGGCAATGATCTCGTGTTTCAGTAAATCAGAAGAAGTTGTCAGAACAATATCATCCACATATAAAAGAAGATAAGTCGTGTTAGTACCTCGATAAAAAATAAACAGGGAATGATCACTCTTGTTGCACATGAACCCGATCTATATGATATATGTAACAAACCTCTCATACCAAGCCCTAGAGGCTTGTTTCAAATCATATAGTGACTTACAAATACGACAGACATAATGAGGAACCTCCGGATGCACAAAGCCAGACGGTTGATGCATATAGACAGTTTCTTTCAAATCCTCATGTAAGAAAGTATTTTTACATCAAACTGGTGAATATGCCAATTTTTCTCCATAGTTATGCTCAACAATGTGCGAATGGTGGCTGATTTGACTAGTGGATTAAAAGTCTCACCACAATCAACTCCCTCCTGCTGACTGGTACCATTAGCCACAAGTCTTGCCTTACGGCGTTCAAGCTCTCCACTATCTCGGCATTTGTGACGATAGAGCCACATACAATGAATTACATTCATCCATTCTGGTTGCGGAACAAGATCCCAAGTGTGATGATTGGTTAACGCCTTAAACTCTTCACGCATGGCCGCATTCTAATTTGGGTCAAGTTTGGCTACTTTTGGGTTTTTAAGAATGGGTGAGATGGTTTGAGTGGATAGGTTAAAATGAACTTTTGGTTTGGAAATCCCGTATTCTGCACGGGTTTCCATACGATGTGTGGGGACGGTCATGGGTGAGACTGGGGGCTGGGTGGTGACGGACTGGGGCAGTGGGGTCGGGTATGGGCTGGGAGGGTAACAGGCAGGGGTTGAGAAGTGTGGGCATGCATGGACTGGGCTGTGGGGTAGGGCAGTGTGGCGGGTAGGGACTGGGCATTAGGGTGGGGTAGTGTGGCGGGTGTATCGTCAGGCAGTGACTGACTGGGCAGTGGGGTGGGGTCGATGGGACGGATAGTGGTACGACATAAGGGGTGCGGATTTTGTAGTGCGTTTTGAACTAGAGGTGAGGTGTCAGAGTCATCAAGGAATCCATAATCAGTGGGTCGGAATTGAAGGATGTTGGCAAAGGGGATGACGTTCTCCTCAAACGTGACATGACGTAAGACTAGGGCTGGCCAGTGGGCCGGGACGACCCGACCCCGGCCCGACCCCGTCCCGACCCCGCCCCGGTCCCGACCCGACCCCCCGCTAAAAAAAAAAAAAAAAAAAAAAAAAAAATTAACGGGGCGGGACTCGAACTCGGGACGGGACGATGTCTCGTCCCGCCGGACCCGAGCCCGCCCCGGCCCGCCGGACCGAGCCCGCCCCGAGCCCGTCCCGACCCCGACCCCGACCCCGACCTTACCTTTGCAAAAATAACCGTTGCACCAACGGCCATTTTAGATTATGGGTCAGTTGCCAACGACCATTTTAGGCCCCCCCTCCCCCAACCCCCCTACCCCTTAATATTTATTTTTAACCCATAAGTTATTATATTTACACTTTAACCCAATTTTTCAACTATAAATAACTCATTTTCTCTTCATCTTTCTCACAAATCTTCCTACAATCTCTCTAATTTCTCAATATATCTCTCTACATTGTTTGCTAAATATTCAATTTTATTAATTCATTTGGGAATTGGGAGTGAAGTTGGCAACTAGCTTGAGGATCTTCCATCGAGCAAAGTTTCAATTTTCAACCTCTCGATTACACGTCGACGTTACGTCGGCGTTTGGTACATTCGTTCCTTCATTAAATTATTATTGTCTGTTTATTTTATTTAGCGCACTTAATTTCATTTACTTTAATTATTTGTTAGCATATAATTAAAATGGAAGGAATTAGAGGTATGTTTAAGGGTAAGGGTAAGACTTCTTCTAGTAGGGGCAATCGGGGCAAGGGTACTTCTTCTAGTCATCTTATTCCTACACGGGATGATTTTGTTGATACTCAACATTTTCCTACAATACCATTAGATTTAGACGAGGAGTTATTTTCTCGGAACTCAAGAAGACTTTAATTTAGACGATGATCTAGACGATACACCCACTAATATTGATGACAACACGCCCACTAGTGCACCTTCAACCGAAATACCTCCTATTCCCCCTAGTATGAGACGAGGTCCAAAGAAACGACCATTAAAATCGATGCATGGACATTTTTTGATAGGGACGTAGAGAATCAAGTAGCCATATGTAAAATTTGTAAAAATGTTTTAAAATTTAAAAGCGGAAAAGGTCACGGTGGGACGGGGGTTTAATTAGACATGTAGTAAGTGCTCATCCAGCTAGGTATGCCCAATACCAGGCTTCAAAACCGGGTGCGCAAACGGCCGCTCCATCGGGACAAGGTTCACATACCGATATCGTCCCGGACCAAGTACTGTGGTCAAATTAACCCTATGACGGGGGGAATTGTAGGCTCTAAATACAACAAACATAGAGATAGGGAAGCAATATCAAAATTAGTTGTGGAGGGTTTGCCTTTTTCATTTCCTTCATCTCCGGTTTTATTCATTACATTAGAGATATATATAATCCTGCTTTTAACGGTTTTCCTAGGTCAACCGTTAAGAGAGATGTATTTAAATTTGCGCATGAATATCAACAATATTTACGTTTTTCATTATATCATTTTAATGGCAAAGTATCTATCACGTCCGATATAGGTCGTAGTACTAACGGCCATGATTATTTAATCGTAACTTGTCATTGGATAGATTATAAATGGTCTATGCAAAAACGTATTTTAGCGTATAGATATATAGATGATAGGCACACCGGTACTTTTATTGCAGAAAATATTTATCAAGTGTGCGATTATTACGGAATTACCGATAAAATTATGACTATTACATTAGATAACGCTTCTAATAACAATTACGCAATTACAATGTTAAAAAATAGTTTAGCTCCATCTTTTCCGGACCATTTTCATATAAAATGCGCGTGCCATATATATAACTTAATTGTAAAGGATGGTCTATCACTTTTTGAAGACATTCTTAGTAAAATACAATTTGCTATAAACTTTATTTTTAAAAGTAATAAAGTACAACGTAGAAAAGAATATAAAAAAATTTGTCATGATTGTGGACTACCTTTTAGAAGAATTCCACAAGAAGTATCCACTAGGTGGAATTCTTTATACGAGCAACTACTTGTTGCTTATGACTATAAATTACCTATAACTTTATTTTTTAACTCTCATAATAAAAAGCCATCTGATATGATTTTAGATAGTGATTGGGAAAAAATTTCCGAACTTATTGTATTTTTAGAGAAATTTTTTCAAGCAACAAAAGAATTTTCCGGTATATATTATCCTACTATTTCAACTATGTTATTTTATATAACTCTAATATTTTTATTACTTAGTGAATATATGGAAAAACCAAACTTATAAGGCGCCTATTAAAAAAATGTTTGTCAAAATAAAAAAATATTTTATTCCTATTCCTTCTATTTATATTATTGGTTCGTATTAAATC
Source organism: Anisodus tanguticus (assembly GCA_034509755.1). NCBI lineage: Eukaryota > Viridiplantae > Streptophyta > Magnoliopsida > Solanales > Solanaceae > Anisodus > Anisodus tanguticus. The sequence continues at coordinate 2,878,492 of CM067558.1, forward strand.
CTACTATTAAAATAGACGGTACTAAATCACTAATTGAAACTATTTACGATTGTATAGAAGTACTACCACCTCCAAGTCCCAAAAATCTAAATCACCCACCACCTATTGAACAAACTAAAGAAGAAGTGTTGAATAGCGTAGAACACCACCGCAAAAATATATATAGATTTTATCAACAAGAAAATGCTAGTAACGTACCGGCTACCATACCATCTTCTTCATCTTCAACACAACCTCACAAAAGACATGCTTTGTTTCGCGGCTAGTATTGAAAGCCTCGTAAATAGAATGTGCGACCGTACCTCTACTAACCAAATTAGCGAGTTGGATATTTTTGTTTTGCGGGGTTCGTACCGTATCAAGAAGTTATCAATGAAGATGGACAAGAAGACTTGTGAAATCTTTGGAGGGGAATGAGAAGACCTTTCCGACACTTTCAATGATGGCTCGAGATGTTTTGAACATTCAAGCGTCGTCAAGCTGCGTCGGAAAGCGCTTTTTCTGAGCGGATATCAAATAGGAGACCACGACACTCATTGGCCGGAGACGACTTGGAAATTGCGTATTATTCGAGAGATTGGATACGAGCGGAGCGGAGAAGGTGCGGTCAACCGGAGATCAACGAAGAAGATGATGAAAACTACAACGAAATCTTAACCGAAGGTTGTGGAAGCGACGTGGATCAATTTGACCAACAAATACCTATTCCAACCGAAGAACCACATGAAATCATCAAGCAATTAGAACAGATTTTTTTGAAAATGTAATTTTTTTAATTGCAATTTTATTATGTAATTTGCAACTTTTGGACAACACCATAAAGTTGCAATTTAGATTTTAGACAATTGTATTTGTATTACAAAAAAATCATATGTCTATTAAATAATATAGGAGGCACAAAAACAGCCTTGGGATGTTTTTATTACACTATCTTGTTTTATTTATTGAGTTTTTTTTTATACATATGTTATTTAAAAAAAAAAAAAAGGAAAACCCGAGCCCGCCCCGCCCCGCCCCGCCCCGAACCCCGCCCCGCCCCGATACCGACGGATCGGGATCGGGACGGACCGGAGCAGTCCCGCCCGCACCCGACCCCGCTAGGCCCGCTAGGCCCGATCCCGACCCCCCGGATCGTCCCGCCCCGACCCCGACCCCGCCAGACCCGAGCCCGGCCCACTGGCCACCCTTACGTAAGACTATGATTTTGCATGTGGACACGTTATAGCATAAGTATCCCCTATGATTTGATGGGAACCCTAAGAAGACACACAGAGTGGAACGGGTTGCTAATTTGTGAGAGACGGTGGAGGCCAGATTCGGGTAGCAAATACAACCCAGGCTCTTTCTTTGTAAAAATTAGATAGAAAATAAAATAGTATGAGCCAAAGTTTTGACATAATTTGGTCTCTTTCAAATTTTTGACTCAAGATCTTAAGTATTATGGTGAGATGCTGAAAGTCTATATTAGTTTGTAGTTTGTACTTTTACGTGTATCATGAAAAAATAATTTCAAGTCCAAAAGCACTTCATATAATTAATTTTTCATGGATTTGCACAACGTTCAATTTTTTTTATAATCATATGATATTTTAAATATATAGATCTCGACTAATTCAAATTTGTGTGTCGTCGTAGAGTCCACTAAAAGAGGAATGACTCCCTACCAAAAATTTCTCTATTGTAGAGGCTCGAATCCGAAATCTCTAGTTAATGACGGAGAAATTTCATCTCTACCTTATACGTGGTTCAAGTTAGCTAGTTTTAAAAACCAGAAGTGACTCTTATTGGACTAAATAGTTCGATTAAGTTAATGCTGTTGCATTGTTCGAGGGCAAGACAATAAAAAAAAAAAAGAAAAAAAAGGTGTCACTATTCTTTGCTAATAATATTAGAAAAGTATAAATTTCGTTTTTTTTATAAGAAAAAAACAGTTACATAAAAACCTTTAAAACGTTGACAAATTGCTGATCTAGTTAGATCTTTACATAGATAAGTTGTGAAAGTAATTGAATTAAGCTGTATTGTGTCTTTGTATTGCATTGAAATCTGAATATATAATATTGGTTGAATGAAGATAACTTTTGTTTCTCGGTTGTAATGTAACATCGAGTGTAGATTCTTAAATCAAGTTTGTAAATAAATTGTTATAAAAAATTGTAAGTTATGATTTTGACGGATAAGTATTGATTATTGGACATTTAAACTTTGTCTAGACAAATAACAAGTAGCCTTATAGTCTCCATTGACCTTAACAATTAGCATATATCTTATTTCATAAAACACAAATCATCAATGTACGAAGTACTTAAAAAAAGGGATTATCCTATAGATTAATACGTATAAAGAAAAGTTTAATAAGTTGAGCTCTGTTCATATAATTGATGCTTAGAAGAATTTAAACAAAAGGCAAAAAAGAAAATAGGGAAACTTACAGACGAGTAATTACTAACTGAAGTAATTACTTAAACAATTTACTTCATCAATTAGGCTTTTGACGGCGCGGAGAAAGATCTTATTTGAATTTAGGGGATTCCTCTATAAAGAATAAGGGAGAAGATCTACAACCTAGCAAACTAGCCTCCTTCTTACTAGCATTTTTCCAGGTCCTCTCGAACCAGCATCTTCCAACCTGGTGCTCTCACTAGAAGGACTAGTACAGGTCCAAACCAAAGCCAAAGCTCCAAAAGTCTAAGGATAAGTTCCTTCTCGATGGAGGTGCGCAGCCTTACCTTAGTCGATCCAGTCTTTATTATATATTCAATTACTGAGATGCATTCATCTGGTGTACTAATATTTATTCAATTATATCATTTATCAGGTAAGTATTTGTGGTAACATTTAAAGTAGAAGTAGAAAATAACCTATTATTATAAGACAAAATACACAGGCAATGTAAAAAAAACATTTATATATCTTATCAATTTATATAACTATAATCTACTATTTAATTAACAAAATCATGGGAGAGAATAGGTTGTCCATCGGCCCGGCCCGATTCCCCTATTTTTTTTTATCAATGTCGGGGTTTGAACTCGGGCCGGGGTCTGGGATCATCCCGCCAGGCCCACCCCATCCCTCCCCCTTCCTGCCCCGCCAGTCCCCTCCCCCTTCCTGCCCCGCAAGTCCCCTCCCACTTTGCAAAAATAACCGTTGAAACAAGGATTAAATTTCGATTTTTGCCATTGTGCAACGGCTGTAACGATCATTTTTGCCCCCTCCTCCCCTAAATCCCCCCTATGCCCTTAATATTTATTTTAACCCCTAAGTTAATATATTTACACTTTAACACTATTTCTCAACTATAAATACCTCATTTTCCTCATAAATCTTCCTACCATCTCTCTAATCTAATCTCTCAATTTATCTCTCTACAATTCTACAAATCTTCATACTATTACATATTATATCAAAGTTAAAAAATTGGGAGTGAAGTTGACAACTAGCTTGATGATCATCCATCGAGTAAAGTTTTAATTTTCAACCTCGATTACACGTCGACGTTACGTCGGCGTTTGATACCTTCGTTCCTTCTTTTAATTATTATTATTACTTTATTTTAATTATTGCACTTAATTTTATTATCTTTAATTATTTATTTGCATAATTAAAATGGAAGGATTAAGAGGTATGTTTAAGAGTAAAGGTAAGGGTAAGGCTTCTTCTAGTAGGGGTAACAAGGGCAGGGGTACTTCGTCTAATAATCATATTTCTAGTCCCGATGATTTCATCGATTTCACTCATATAGATGAAACTGTTTTTTTAATGATATACCATTAGATGATAAGGTAGATGAACCAAACTTTAATTTAGATGAACCACTAGATGACACACCCACTAGTGCACATCAACCTCAGGCTCAGACCGAGTCTCAGCCTGAAACTGAAACTGGAATGCCTCCTATTCCCCATAGTATGAGTCGAGGCCCCACAACGAAAATTAAAATCAGATGCATGACATTTTTTTGATAGAGACCAAGAGAATCAACTAGCTAGATGTAAAAATGTTTATAAATTTAAAACCGGAAAAGGTCAAGGTGGGACGAGAGGTTTATTGAGACATGTACAAGGCGAGCACACAACTAGGTGGAATGAATACCAAGCTAAAAAATCGGGTGTGACAATGCCATCTGAGTCGGGACAAGGTTCACATAGTGTCCGCGACCTATTATAGGGTCAAATTAACCCGACGACGGAGGGAATTTTTGGTCCTAAATATGATAAAAACAAATATAGGGAAAATATGACAAAACTAGTTGCGGTGGAGGGTTTGCCCTTTTCATTTCCTTCCTCTCCTAGTTTTATTCATTACATTCGAGAGACATATAGTCTTGGTTTTAATGTTTTTCCTAGATCAACTGTTAGAGGGGGTGTTTTTAAATTTGCAAGTGAATATCAACAATATTTACGTTATGCATTGTATCATTTTAATGGCAAAGTGACTATCATTTCTGACATAGGCCGTAGTACTAACAGTAATGATTATTTAACGGTAACATGTCATTGGATAGATCAAAATTGATCTATGCAAAAACGTATTTTAGGATATAGATATATTGATGATAGACACACCGGATGTTTTATTGCAAAAAATATTAGAGATTGCAGTTCTTTTAAGAGATTGGATTCGATCGGAGCGTAGAAGGTGCGGTCAATCGAAGATCAACGAAGAAGAAGACAACTACAACAAAATCTTGTCCGAGGGAACATGAAGCGACGTCGAACAATTTGACCGACAAATTCCAATTCCAACCGAAGATCCTAAAGACATTGTGAGGAAATTAGAAAAAGTATGGTTAACTATGTAATTTTTTTAATTGCAATTTTACTATGTGATTTGCAATTTTTGAACAACACCACAAAAATTTTGAAATTGTATTACCAAAAAATCATATTTTTATTAAATAATATAAGAGGCACAAAAACAGCCTTTGGATGTTTTTATTACACTATCTTGTTCAATTATTGAAGTGTTTATATATATTATTTTTTAAAATTAAGTGGCAAAAAAAGATCAAATCCTGATCCCGACCCGTCCCCCAAATCCCGGCCCCTCTACAGGCGGGATGTAGGACGGGACCTCTTCCCGTCCCGCCTATCTCGGCCCGCCAGGCCCGTCGAAACCCGAGTCCCGACCCTCCCCCGTCCCGCCGGGACCCTCCCCGTCCGGCCCCGCCCGCCCTGTTGGACAGCCCTAGGAGAGAATAACTAACTAGCTTTCATATTAGTTTTATTTTTTATTTTATAACTATATGATGTTCGGTACCCACTGCCTCAGGTAATTTTAGCTACACCTCGCACATATCCAATTTCATGTTTAATATATATACCTTGACCTACAAAAAAAATATACCTAGACCTATCCTAGGCTCACCTAAGTCTAACCTTATCCTTAACCCTAACCCTATGGCAAATCCTAAAGGGATAGGTTTTATGAATCAAAGTAGAAATTAAAGTAGTAAGTATTAGTTATTTGAAGAGGCATCAATTATTTTGTGGAAGCTTTACTTAAAATATTTCAACCACACCTGGATTGAAAATTATACACTTCTTCTTTCCCTTGTGGGAGTTGATTTATTATATTCAACTCTCACTATTATTGGCCAATATTTTCGTTGACAAAAAAGAAAAGTCTGGTTGACCATTTGCGAGAGGGCTACATATATGTCGAGTAGCTAAAGCTTACAGTGTATAGAATTTCTTGCAAACAAAGGTATAAATTCATACAAAGCTCGTCTGTATTAATTTCTACAATTTTTTTGTGTACACAACTTCACGTATTACAATGAACATAATAATGTAAACCCGCAAGGGTAGCCAAGTTGGTGTAGCAGTAGAGCGCGGGACCGCAAGGTCACGAGTTCGATCCCCTGCATAAACCTTCTTGATTGAGCCTGTCACACATGGCTTGCCAAGTGTGGTTAATCGGCTGACGTGGTTTGCAGGCTATTGCGTCAGTCCGGGGTTTACCCTGTGCGCACTCGAGAGAGTAGCGGCTGCGGGTTCCTTCGTCAATAAAAAAATAATAATAATGTAACCAAACAAGAATACTACAATCTTATGTCTAGGCAACTTCATCTGAGTTTTTCTCCTGACTTTAACTTCGTGTAGGATCCTAACTAGTGAGAGGATGGAACATATCAAGCAAGTTGTTTAGACAATTTGAAACATGTTTCAATTGAGTTAATTCAAATATGATATTTCAACATAGATAGAGTATGAGTTATTCTTTCTTTCTAAAACGTAAAATATTTCGAAACAAATTCAGTTTATTAAATTAATTGATATTTAGGATTAGAGCGAGTGAATTAATTGCTAAATTACACTACAGGAAGAAAGACATTTTTCAATAACATTTTTGTTGTCATATGTTGAATGTTGTTGTCAAAAGTACTTTTCGCAACAAAAAATTTGTTGCATGTCGTTGCAATAACCTTCGATGCGAAAAGTTTTCGTAACAACAAGATCAAAATTTTGTTGTCATTTACGTTTTTTAGCAACAATATATTAAAATTATATTTCTATTTATGTTTTTTAACATCAATATATTTATTGTTGCTAAAGTTTTATTGCTAATTCTATACCGGGACAAAATGCTTAATTTTATCCACTAATTCTAATTGTTTATTAAAAGTTGGCAATCAAAAAGCAACCATCATTTTCTGAAGCAAAGACCAAGCAATCATGAAATTCTTAGAAACACGTCAACACGCTATCATTTTTCTCTAGAACTAAATCTTTTCCCCTCTTCAACCATTATGATCTCTGAATTGGACAATTCATGCAATATTCATGACCAGTACTGACGTATCTGAAGTTAACAAACTTGCACAATGCTGACAAAATGAACATTTATATGCATTCATGCAAGACACATACACTTTTTTAGTCGTGTATTTTTCAAATCTTCAAATCTTTTTACTCCATAACTTGTTTTACTCGTGTAGTTTTCAAATCTATTTTGAAAATAACTTTTTTTGAGCCGATGATATATGGAAAACAACTTTTTTACCTCATAAAGATAGGGATAAGGTGTCCGTACACCACATCATCTCCAGAACCGACTTATGGGATCACATTGGTTATGTTATTATTATAATAATTGAATTTTCAGTTAAATATTTATGGATATTAGTGACTTTCTTAATATATATATATATGGTAGTTTTGCTCCTGAATTGATTCAGGGTACCTTTCTCTAGAAGTTAATTATATTTACTTATTTTTTAAAGACCCTTGTGATCTGACCCTTCTTCGAAATTCGCGCATAACGGAAGTTTAGTGTACTGACTGCCTTTTTTCTTAAAGGATGATATAGTATGTATTTGGTATCGACTTTAGGTTTATTATATGAATATGTCAATTTTGTGATCTTTCACGGTACGTTTACAAAATTCCTTAGCTCGGCAAGAAAAGAGGTAGAATCATAATTTAAAATTTGATAAGTTCAGCATTTAAAGTTCTTATAACTGAACTAATATTACACTTTTAAGCATGAATTCACATTTCTTTTTATATTATATATAGGGTGGAGTGCATGTCCTTTTTTTCCCCCTTGATCAGCACAAGTAAACAAAATTGCGACTGTTGTCTTAAATTTGTTCTCATATATACTCGTACGTCACCCGCAATGGTAGCCAAATTGGTGTAGCAGTAGAGTGCGGGACCGCAAGGTCACGAGTTCGATCCCCTGCATAAACGTTCTTGGTTGAGTCTGTCACACATGGCTTGCCAAGTGTGGTTAATCGGCTGACGTGGTTTGCAGATTATTGCGTCAGTCCGGTGTTTACCCTGTGCGCACTCGAGAGAGTAACGGTTGCAGGTTCCTTCGTCAACAAAAATAAAATAAAATATATACTCGTAAGTCTTCATTCAACTTCACACGTGGAGCTATTTAATCACTTGCATATTAAGTTGAATAGTCATCTTTCACACATAGGATAAGAGAAAATAGAACACTTTGTAGAAATAGATAATTAATTTCAATATTCTTGACTAAGTTTCATAAATGTACACAGAACATTAATATCCAACCTAAAGCCTAAGGCCCTAAAAATAAAATTAAAGAGTACTGCAAATATTGGTAAATTAAACCTACTTGTTCTCGTATTATTTTCTTAAAATTAAACCTTCTCCTCAGCTAATTTTCAAATCCTTTGATTGACTGATCAAAGTCAGCAATATTGTTAGCCTGCAGCTGGATCAAGGTGGAATTGGAAGAGCTCGAAGAGTAATTTGGATCAGATCCAATAAATTTCTCTTGAAAATCAAAGTCATTTACTAGATTATCATAGTAGGAAGATGAAATTCCAGAGCTAAAATCCATAAAATAACCATCTTCTTGAACTGATGAAATTGCATCATTTTCTTGAATTTCCATAAGGGATGGAAGTGGGAATTGAAAACTTGAATTGGTTAAATTTGGGTCCATATGACTTGTGAACGTGTTAGAATCCACAATAGAACATGTAGCCTCCAATATCCCATAGTAATTTCTTGAACAATTGTGATTGAAATCATGACTAGAATCAATATTGTTTGTGAAAGAATTGTTGTTGTAGCTGTTTTGAGCTGCCAAAAACTTTTTCTTCAACTTGGTATTCCAATGGTTCTTCACATCATTATCTGTCCTTCCATGTAGATTTGCAGCTATCACTGACCACCTAATTTTCACCAATATAAATTCAAAGACAGATCCAATATTTAAACAACTTATAAAATATAGTGCCTCGGTCAACTTTTGGAACACGTACTCAGGATTTTCAAAACTAAATATGAATTAATATATGTGTGAAAAATTATTAAAATCTCATAAATATTAGATTCTAAACTCATAATTATAAAAGTACCAAGAAAACCCTTTGACCAACCTGCTTCCAATTTGACTGTAGAGAGTTAAAATAATGTTATCTTCTTCCCCAGTGAACCCTCCATGCTTGATGTCTGGCCTAAGGTAATTTAGCCATCTTAGTCTGCAACTCTTTCCACATCTTCTTAGGCCTAAAATTTACAAAATCAAGAATGTTTAAGAAGAATTTAATTTTTATACACTAAAGTATCACCTAGCTAAAAGATAACTATGAAGACTTTCTACAATAAGTGGAACAAGTTGTTCGTAAAATAAGGTGACATTTAATAACTATACTAATCAACAATATAAAGTAATCTTAATACTACCTGCGTGTATATAAATTATATCCTATAAAAAAACATTAAAAACAAAGAGGAGCACCTAATATGTTTAATCATAAGGATTTAAAGAGAAGATATGAACATCACTATCAGAAAATTGTTAATTTTTAATAGAATCAGTCAGAATTTGGCTCGTCGATTTCCTGCTAGAAATGCCTTACCGGCTTACGAGACATCCGTCGAAAATTAGCCATTTTTTTAAATATTGAAAGTAGTTGGAGGAAAAAAAATAAAAAACCTGCTTTTTGAGGCAAAGAAATCCAATTGCCAGCAGTGCCATTTTTCTCAAGATAATTCTTGAGAATGTTGTCTTCATCAGGAGACCATGGTCCTCTCTTAACTTTGGTTTTGTCACAACAAGGAGCTCTTCCCATTTCCAAATTAAAACTATAGCTTATAATGTTTTTGTTTTAGTTTTCACAATACTATAATGTCATAAGCAAGACACTTTGCTCTATAGTTGTCTCTGTTACTTCAAAAGAAACAAACCAATAACACCTCAGTCTAACATTATAAAGAGGAGAGCTTCCTTTGGTTTGGCGGGGTGGGGGTGGGGGTGGGGTGGGGGTTAGTGAAATGACTTGGTCAATTTTTAAGGGATAATTGCATCTTGATCTCTCATTTATTGGTAAAGTATGATGGTGGTCCTTATAATATTTTGTTAAGCATATTTAACATTTACTTGGCGAAAATGGTGTGTTTTTGATCATTTTACAAAGGAAATATCTGATATTTATAATAGTTTTAGAACTATATTACGGTAATAATAATAAATTGACATGACACTTAGCAAATTAAATGATTTGCTACTAAATAATTCGTTAAAATTGTGAAGATTTATCGTATGAAGCATTAAAACTATGCATACTAATTAATTGAAAGGTTACATATGCTTCACCAAAAATTATAACGACAAAAATTAAAATTTATTAATATTTGAAGGATTAAATCTTTATACTTTAAAAGTTTCATTATCTTTGAAAAAGTTTATTTACATTTACTGGATAAAAAGAACTCAGTCAATAAGGGATCGTTTAGTTGCTGGCTAAGAAGTAAATTATTCATGTATTAAAATCAACCTTACTAGTATTATGTTTGATAGCATTTTAATTGCTATGTATAACATTCAGGTCACCAAATACGATGTTCGATTACCAGTTTTCAATTCCTACATAACTAATTCATGTATTACTAATACCTGCATAACTATAACCATCAGTCGAACGACCCGTAGGTTCATGAGTTTGAGGGTGTACTCTATAATTGTAACATAATCTCTCCTATTCTTGCTATCAACTATGTGGAGTCCACAAAACCTTTACTTAGCTCACTGCTGAATGGTCAGCCACTTTTCCACCTAAATTTTACCATTTCCTAAAAGTTTAACGATTACAAATATTATTTTATCTACATGCATTTTTTTTTTTACAGAAAATTGATAAAAAGTAACACAAGAAATATGTAAATATAACACAACTGATATTTGGAATGGCGCAGGGGATCATTTCCTCAATCTCGTAGGTGAAAGGATCAATATTCGACACATAGTTTCTAAAGTAAAAAACTTTACCTACACATCTCTATTTACACCAAATTAGTAAATGCAAGATGTGTGTCTTCCGTACACATATTTATAACTTAACCACACATCCACACTTTAATAATCGTTAACTGCTAAAATTAAATTGAATAATTTGGTGTATATACCGAATACCGATAAATATTACCATAGTTTGACTTTGTTTTTTTTTTTTTTTTTTTTTTTTTTTTGTCTTAATTGGATGGCCACTTACGTTTGACAATCTGAGGATTTTTTTTCAATCATTGCAATTGATAGAGTGTAGATAGATTTTCCATGTTTTAACTGAACATGTGAATGTGGAAACCAAACTTAGGATAAAGAACAAAACAGATTAGCTAAACTGGATTTGTCTCTTCTAATTATCTAAGTCTGATAAATTAATTTCTACTTTTGGACTACTGAATGTTAATCCTTTACAAGCCCGAGATGCGACTTAGTGGGCCTGATTACTTCTATGGGCCCAAAACCAGCAGTCTGTTAACGTTGCTGAAGATAATGTTGGACTAGTTTTGCTCGATACTATCGAAGAAATTGTACGGTTTTCCCTTCAAATAGGTTGGTCTTTACTTTTTTAACCCTTTAAATGGGTTGGTCTTTAACTTTTTCCCTTCTAAATTGAATTTACACCTAGCGGAATATAAGTTCTTTAACGGATCCGGCATGACTTGTGGATATTAAGAAGCGAAAATTTAAACTTATGTCTCGTAAAAAAATATTTGTCTTGAGGGCTAAAAATTAAAAACCAGCACAAAATAGGGGGAAAGTACGAATGACCCGATACTATCACTCCTTGCATGTATCGGCCCGTAGTAATAACTCAAGTTAACCACTTTTCAGTTGTAATTGAAAATATAACCGTCTTGTTTTTTTCGCTGTTTTTTTTTTTTACATATGGTCCGCAGGAAAGCGGTTGCTAAGGCTTGTAGCTTGCTTCTGTCCTTAGTCAATTTTTTGATTCGAAGCATTCGATCGCCGTATCTTTTTTGGACCGAATACCTTCCTCTGTCATCTCTGGTCTCTCTCAGGGGGTCGATCAAACTAGAAATATCAGAAGTCGATTCGTCGAGTCGAAACAGACCGGGACTGAATTTTGCAGCTTTCTGTTGGTTGTCACTTGACCACAATATTGTGAATGGGGCAGATCAAAATAAGGCCATTGGGTCCGGGAATGGTTTACATTGGAGACCAAGGATTGAACAGTTCAACAAGTATTATTAGACTACCATTGAGACCCGAAATGAGGTATAAGTGTCGTAGAGTAAGGTATGCGTATTTTCTATTAAAGTGAGATAGTAGTGAAAATAGCTAGTACGAAATTTCTTTGGAACTTACCCGCATGATTTGGCCTATTATTCTTTCCTTCACGAGAAAACACTGCTACGTGAAATAATGTAGTCAAGTCAATAGCAATCTGAACAAAAAATTAATATATATTTAATGACAATTCGCCTTCTTGTGTCAACATATCTAGACTATAGATTTGAAAATTCTGCCGTAAGTGATACTCATATAGTTTGTCTTGAATAATGTATATCTTAAGTTGACCTCGCACAAAATACAGAATGAAATAAGTCTCTAATTTCCAAAATCGTCAATCTGAACTTATAGATCATTTTATATAATTTTATAATGCATTAAGGGGACAAAACCCAAATAATAATAAGATAGGGTTGATTGGCAGTTTGCAAGGTCAAGGAAGCAATTTTGCTTTTTTTTTTTTTTTTACTTTTGGAAAAAGATTAATATTTCCTTATAACGTTATCTGAATACCAAATAAGTTTCCAATAACTAGTTTAAATTATTTTAACGTTACAAAATAAAAATCAAAATGTTAGCAATTTTTAGAGGAAATTATGTTAAACAGTGTTGTAATATGACTTTATTGCAAAAAATACATCCCCTATATTTTAGAAGCAAACACTTAGACCTTTATACCACAAAAAATCATATACAAAATATTAGCGTTGAGTTATGTTACATTTTACGTGTTAAATGTTTAGTTATGAATATGAGATATATCCGTAGCTGGATATATATAATTAAAACATGAAGTAAAGGGTTCTAAACACTCTTATAATATGATTTAAATATATATATATTTATATATATATATATACCCCTTTATTTAATAGAAACCTTACACAAATACAATCATATTACCTCTTTTCCTGAAAGCATTTAAATCCATTATATAATTAAAATACTATAAAAAGAAACGCCCGTTTAACTAAGGAAGTGGAATAATAAATAAGCAAACTAAAAAAAACATATCTACAATTGACTACTAATCGAAAGCTTAGTTAGACACTTAGACTAGACAATAAGCTTAACGCTAACTCGCTAAGATTACTTAATAAATCAGAAAAATATATTTTTAAAAAAAAGATATACTGCAAGTGGAGATTAGAAATCTATTGCTTTTGCATCAATTCTTCAACAACCTAATTAAAGTTGGTTGGCATGGACCTGAACCAGTGGGGTTGCTAAATATAAATAAAGGCTTAATGCATATGTGGCCTTTTAAACTTGTCCGCTTTTTCTATTTTAGCACATTAACTAAACTTTATTTCTATTGAACTCTGGAACTCATTCTCAACTGTGTCTATCAAACACAATTTGATTGACTTAATATAAATCAAGAGTTTCATATTTTTTTTAGACTTGCGTGTGAATTCAACCACATCCGACGTAGAAAATTCTTCTAATTAAAATAACTCACTCATTTTATTATACACATCAGTTCACACACAAATCTAAAAAATGCACCAGTCCATGTTCATTTGTGCAGATAATGAAATTTGCTTTCAATTAGTTCAATAGATCAATATTGGGGAAACGAATGATGATGCCTTCTTAACCAAATTGCCTTTAATTATTGAAGTTCTTAACCTGCTCTTATTGTCAATAGCATATAGAGTTCTTAATTATTACATTAAAAGATGGTGTGAACATTAGCAAGTCAGTCGAATGCGGGCTGGTTTAATTAAAATGAGTGAGCTGTTTTTATTGGTGGATTTTTCCATGTCAGATGTGGTTGAATTCATACGCAAGTCTAAAAAAATGAAATTCTTAGTTATAACAAGTCATTTGAATTGTGTTTGATAGACACAGTTGATGATTGAGTTCAAGGATTCAATAGGAACAAGGCTTAGTTGAGATGCCAAAATGAAAAAAACAGACAAATTTAAGGGGCCGCATATACATATAGATTGACAATATAAGAAAATATATTTTATTGTGCAAAAATGGTAACTTGCATTATTTTTAAGGCTACTAATTTTGTTTATATATAGACGATTACAAGATGCGGGAAGCGAGACTGAGATGGTTCGGGCATGTGCAGAGGAGAGACACAAATGACCCAGTGCGAAGGTGTGAGAGGTTGGCTATGGACGGGTTCAGGAGGGGTAGAGGTAGGCCGAAGAAGTATTGGCGAGAGGTGATCAGACATGATATGGCGCATATGCAACTTACTGAGGAAATGACCTTAGATAGGGGGTTGTGGAGAACACAGATTAGGGTAGAAGGATAGTATGTAGTTGATTAGTCCTACTTACACTTACATACTGTTAGTTGTAGTGTTATTATGGTAGTCCTGCTTAGCCTATCATACTAGTAGGCACAATATTGTTTATAACACCATGCCCTTCGATTTCTGCTGATGTATGTTCGTTTGTGTACTTTGTTTATCTTATTTACCCGCGTTAGTTACTGCTTCTTTTTTTCAGAATGCTTTATCATGACTTATTTGTTTTTGTTACTCTCATTTTCATGTTGCTTTAAATTTCTTATCCGGATCTGACCGTTTCTCTTGCTTTGCTTGTGCCTATGCTTTGTCTTGAACCGAGGATCTTTCAGAAACAATCTCTCTACTTACCAAGGTAGAGATAAGGTCTGCGTACACTCTACCCTCCCAGTGTTGTGGGACTTACTGGGTATGTTATTGTTGTGGTATAGACGATTACATATAATTGTCTCTTTAATTATTTGATATTATTTAAATTCTTTTACAATTTCATGTATAGAAGTTGAGCTTCCAATAATTTATATCATAATGTAGAAGATAAGTCCCCCAAAAAAAATACTTAAAGAAATGATTGGTTAAAATCATGATTGTCAGCATCATATTGTTCAACTAACCGGTCAAAATTTTAATAGTTAAAGTAATCTTTGTAGATAAAAGAAACAAAACTTGCTTAAATTTAGGGTGGGACGTATATCGATTTATATCGGTTTTGTATTCGAAAAATATGAACCGAATAAAAATTATTTAAAAAAAAAAAACCGAATTCAACTTAAAAAAAAAGATACTTCAATTAATCAAAGTAAACTATTACTCTATTATTTTATTCTTAATTTCTTAAATCTGGCAATGCCATTGTCCCCAATAGGACCAATATAGTGCTATCTTCTTTGTAATTGGGGCATGTTACACTTGTCATCGTACTCGTGAATACGTGCTGCACTTCAGTCTCTATAAAGCAAACATGACAAAGAGTACAAACTAGATTGTCTTTTCGTGGAAATTAGTTCCCATACACCAAATTTGACTACCGACAAGAAACAAGGGGTTAAAACTTGCACTGTTTCATTATTTACACCAAACCACACTATTAAAGATTATTACTCGTACATCAGATCACTCTCTAAGAGCCGTTTGTCGGTATATTTTTTCACTTGAACTTCAATTGTGTGTTAATATTTAAATACGATTTCAAGTTTCAAATATTTTTTCTCAACTAATCCTTTTTTAATATCAACCGATTGATGCGCAAATGTTTGTTGAAGTTCACAATAATTAAATTATGTATTAAGAGTAAAAATACATAGTAATTTGTTACGATCGGATAATAAAAGTTTATCTAAAGACTGTTATGTTGAAGGGGAGCCTTGGAGTAACTGATAAAGTTGCTGTCATGTGATTAGAAGATCATGGGTTCAAGCTGTGAAAACAGCCTCTGGCATAAATGCAAGGTAAGACTGCGTACAACAGACCCTTGTGGTCCGGCCCTTCCCCGGACCCCGCATATAGCGGGAGCTTAGTGCACCGGGCTATTTTTTTTAATTTATTTATCTAAAGACCGTCATGTATCTTCTGAGCTAATACAAATATTGAGGGTGTGTTTGGTACGAAGAAAAAATACTCCATTTTCTAACAATGTTAAGACCAAACTGTAAGAAATATTATTCATTGATTATTTCATTCCAAAGGGGTAATAAATATACCCAAAATACAAATATAATTTTAGGCTAGAATAATGGTAACTAATGACTAAATCTTCGATAATTAATGACTAAATATACATCTACCATATACATAATATACACAATTATGAATAAATATTCTATCACACCCCCGCAGTTGAAGCGGGAGGTCGGCGTATGCTGAGACTGTCACGAAAATCTTCAAATAGAATCAGCGGAAGACCTTTGGTAAAAATATTTGCGATATGATAGCGTGACAGGACCTGTAAGACACGTACTTATCTGCGGGCAACCTTTTCGCGAACAAAGTGAACATCCAGCTCAATATGCTTAGTGCGTTGATGTTGAAGCGGATTCCCTGCAAGATAAATTGCACTAACATTATCACAATAAACCAATGTCGCTTTCGGAACCGGACAGTGGAGCTCCAAAAGAAGGTTCCGTAGCCAACACAATTCAGACACCACATTGACAACTCTTCGGTATTCTGCTTCAGCACTGTGGACAAAGTAGCTGACGTTCGGAGGACCAAGATACCAAATTGTCACCAAGAAATACACAATAACCAGACGTGGAGCGTCTGATATTCGGACATCCACCCCAATATGCATCTGTGTAATAAATGAGAGTGGATGTCGAAGATGGATATAAATGCAAGCTATGATCAAGAGTGCCCTGAATATAGCGTACAATGCTTTTGACCGCATGCATGTGATCCTCCATCGAATTATGCATGAATAGACAAACTTGCTGCACATCATAAGATATGTCGGGCCTCGTGAAAGTGAGATATTGCAGATCCCTTGCAAGACTGTTGTAATGTGATGTATCAGCATAAGGCTTGCTAGAAGAGGCACTCAACTTCGGTGTAGTATCAACCGGAGTGGCAGACGGCTTACACGAGGACATGACTGCTCGTTCAATGATCTCTTATGCATATTTCTTTTGATATAAAAATAAACCACATGCATGACGTGTTACAACTATCCCCAAGAAGTAACTTAGTGGCCCTAGATATTTCATTGCAAACTCTGATCCAATAAGTGACATGATAGACTTGCGAATAATATCATATGAGGCAGTTAATATAATATCTTCCACATATAAAATAATGTAAAATATATCATTACCCTGACATTATATGAATAGAGAATGATCAGACTTGTTGCTAGAAAATCCAATATTAGAAACATAATCTGCAAACCTCTTGTACCAGGCTCGAGGGGCTTGTTTGAGCTCATACAACGATTTCTTCAGCAGATACACATAATTAGGATAAGTGGAGGCCCTGTACCCCATGGGATGATACATGCGTTTCATTGAGTTCTCTATGCAGGAATGCATTTTTGATATCAAGCTGATGAAGCAACCATGCCTTTGAAAGAGCCAGACTTAGTGTCGTGCGGATAGTTGATGGTTTGACCACCGGACTGAAAGTCTCACCGCAATCCACACCAACCTGTTGCGTCTTCCCATCACCTACAAGACGGGCTTTATGCCTCTCAAATGTACCATCGAATTTTTCTTTATGACTAAAAATCCACATAGACCGAATCACATTAACATCAGGAAGACGGGGCACCAAATCTCACGTCCTATTATTAATAAGAGCATTATATTCATCATCCATAGCCATTTTCTAATTCGGTTCATTAAGGGCAGATACAGGATTGCGGAGCAACATGGATTTGGTAATATGGGTATGAAGACCGTATTTTTTGTTTGGCTTAAAAATCTTATGTTGACTACGAGTGATTGGTCGTTGGGCTGGAATTAGAGTTGGGCCATGGGCTGAAGATGACGGATTGCCCGGCAGTGGGCTGTCAGTAAATGGACTGCCCGGCAGTGAAAATGGGTCGTGAGACTCGTGACCCAGCGGACTGCCAGTCGTTGGGCCTCTCGACAGTGTGCTGTCGGCGAGAGGCTGGGCTGGGCTGCCAACCACTAGGCTCGGTAATTGGGGCGCGCTGCCGAAAAAAATTGGGCTTGATTGGGAGGCCAATTTATGGACCAATATGGGGGCATGCTATCATCAAGAAATTCGTAGGTAGGAGCCACATTACCAAGCAATTTGGAAAAGAGAAAGTTTGATTCATCAATACCACGTGGCGACTTACGATTATTTTGTTAGAAGATAAGTCGTAACATTTGTATTCACGATGGTTTGATGGATATCCCAAGAAAATACACGGAGTAGACCAAAGTTGGAGTTTATTGATGATAGTAGAGGAAAAAAAAGGATAGCATAAGCACCTGAATACCCGTAGATGAGAGTAAGATGAGTCCCTTAGATATAGAGTTTTGAGAGGGGATGTACATGCTAATTGTTTGCTCGAAAGCATGTTAAGGAGATAGGTTGACATTTGTAATGTATGATGCCAAAATGATGGTGGTAGAGAGGCACGGGCAAGTAAGATTCTAACGATGTTATTAATGGTTTAGATTTTTCTTCTCGCTTTTCCATTTTGAGATGAGGTGTGCGGACAAGAGAGACGAAAAGATAAACCATTAGTTTTGCAAAAATCCAAAAATGACCCATTATTAAATTCTTTACCATTATCACATTTAATATTTTTAATGTCCCGTTCAAATTGAGTGCGGATGAACGCTCTAAAGGAGAGAAATGTGGAAACAACTTATGACTTTTTAGACAAAGAAAACATCCACAAAAAATTAGAGTAATCATCCAATAAAAGAAGATAATATCTATGGACCGAAGAGCTTAAAATGGGAGATGTTCAAATATCACTGTGGATAATATCAAAAGGCATAACAGTGCAAGAATTAGAAACAACAAAAGGCAATTATTCATGTTTCCAAAGCGGACATGAACGACAAAATGGGAATTATGATGTCTAGTACATGAAATAAATTTATTTTGTTTAAGGGAGGAAAAAACAGGTGCTCCCAGATGACCCAAACGTTCATGCCATAAAGACGGAGCTGAAGCAGCAAAAGTGGATGGTGTGGCTTGATGTGTGGTTGTAGTGATTGGATAAAGCTCGCCCCGACTATCACATCTTATTAGACGCATTCCCGTCTGAAAATCTTTCACGAAAAATCCAAAAGGATCAAATTCAACAGAAACTCAATTGTTAGTAGTAAATTTTCTAACTCAAATCAAGTTTTTAATTAATTGAGGAGTGTGAAGGATATTTTTTAAAGTTAATGGTGGGTTCGAGGGAGACAAGTTTGTAGTACCATAACCACGAATTGGAATTGAATAACTATTTTCGATAATTATACCACAATTATTGCTCAAATTAAAATAGGATGAGAGATTACCTTGTGAGGACGTCATATGAGACATTGCACCGGTGTTCATGTACCAATTTACGTCGGGCGAATTAAGTCCAAGAGTGTGCATTGCGGCCTTGATGTCTGTCAGAATCGCCACTGCCGAGTGGGCCTGCTGCCACTGGTTCGATAGTGGCCCAAGAATATTGGGCCGGCTGGACTGGGCTGGCCCAATTTCCAATGGGGAAGGGGCAGGGAGGCACAACCCACGACCACTGCTTGACCCATGGTGCCGGTCCACTGCTCCATTGGGCCTCGACTTCCACTGGGCTGGCTGTTGGTGCTGGCCGTCGCCACTGCCTTCACAGCCGCCACCACCGCGGCCACTGTCGCGGTTTTTACCTCAATTGCCGTTATTTCATCCCTTTTGGCCACGGTTTGACGACAAATTTTCAAATTGGAAGAATTATCATCGAACGGAGCGGCAACCATGGAGAAATTCAACACAGTGGCCGTCTTTTTGACAAAGTTCGCTTTTTCTAGGGTGAGCATAAAGCGGGCTTGACAAAATGGAAGAAGAGGATTGCTTTGGCGGATGAGCGTACCCACTCCACTATATGCGTCGGTGAGGCCGACAACCATTTGAAAAAATCAACCAATTGTTAGTTACCGACGCCTCAACGTTCTTGAGTTGGTCTGACAAAACCTTGAGGCATTGACAATATGCGGATGCATTGGGAAAATCCGTCATGTCAGTGGTGGAGAATTCTTGCTGAAGAGTAACGGCACAAGAGTTTTTATTGTCTTGAAATATATCTTGTAAGCTTTCCCAAGCCTCCATTGCCGTGGAGTCAGATTCAATAATCGTATGCAACATATTACTTGGATTAGTGGCATAAATCCACTGAAGAACCATCGCATCGAGGGTTAGCTATAATTCTTTTTCATCGTCAGTTCTTGGCACCTTCTCCTTGCCTTTTTCCGACGAAATTATGTGATGAATAACCCGATGTGATCGACAGTGAATTTTAAAGAGCCCCACCCACGTCGCATAATGGACGTTTTTCATCTCAAGGGTGATGGAGACATGAGTTTTAATGTTTGAAACTGTGAGGGCCGGATTGAAAGATGATTTTGAGTCGGGACGGGAAAGGAAGGACGCCGGCAGCACAAAGGTAAGGGGGGGGGGGGGCGACGGCACAAGGTAGGATTTTTAGGATTTTAGAAACTTTTCCCAAAATCTGATACCACGTAAGAAATATTCTTACTTGATTATTTCATTTACAAAGGAGTAGTAAATATATCCAAAATACAAGCATAATCCTAAGCTAGAATAATTATAACTAATAACTAAATATACGATAATTAATAACTAAATATACATCTACCATATACACAATTATGAATAAATATTCTATCCTATTCTATCACAAACAAAGAGAAAATTGAAAAATGTTTCCACCCTACCAAACATACCCAAGTGCGACAAGATTTTTTATTGAAACTCCCCTACAACCAGAGCATGGCAGCATATATACTCTTTAAGAACTATCTCAACACTAGAGTATAATGATTAATGAGCATTGTAGAGATAGTTCTGTAATCTGTACATGCATTGTATAGAGAGGATGGAGTGTGTTTTTGATGAACAATGATTGAAAATACAGAAGCTTTTCTTGGAGTACTCAAAGGGATGTAAGCTTTTAAGCTGACCAATTCCATCAAAAGAAATAACAAAGTAGCAAACATTCTCCAAGGAAATACATAAATTGCATAAGACCATAGTGTAATATGAAAGCTTTAAGACAAACAATTAACAGTAATAATAGAAATATAGACCAAATATATTATAAATGTACATTACATACATGCATTAGAAGGATTACAATTCTTCAAAAATATCAAAACAACACTTACATCCCCATCTTCACTTTGCCATTTTTGGCTAAACATTCATTAAAAAAATCCTTCTGCCATTAAATTCCTCCCTAAAATTCCTTCCCCAAAAAAGAGATCCTAATCTTCACTTTCCCCTTTACAACCAAACATAATTTACGAATATCTTACTATATATATACATACACATAAAATCCTTCGATTTATCGCTTCCAAAACGGCTATAAGTACCCAAAATCTAAGTTAAGGAAGCAAAAAAAGCCCACCATTACTGAAGCTGCAATCAACATAATCATATGACAAAAGATTCTTAATACTTTACTGGATCAGATCCGAAATCCAACCAACATCCGGGTTTGGCCCACCTGAATTCTGGTTCGGGTCATCGAGTGGATTCTCCTTGCTCAACCTTTCAAACATTTTCACCCTTAAATCCCTACCCGATTCAACTCTTTCCATCAAAGGTTCCTCCTCACATTCCCCATTCTCCCACAGACCGAAACATCGGTTCCTGGGTCGGGTTGGATCCCCAATCGGACTTGCAGGTAAACTAATAAAACCGGGTCGGGTCACGGGTCGGACAGGCGACCCGACTCTAGGAGAACCCATTTGTACATTCCATGACGAATGCATGGAATTCAACCTGTTCAGCCGTAGCTGACGCAGTGAATCTATTACGTCGTTCACCGAGTTCGAGTTCGAACCCGGTGAACGACTGAACGAGGTAAACGAGTTCGTCGTCGTCAACGGAGACATAGGCGGCGACTCAGTCGGTGGCGAACTCGACTCAGAAGACCAAACGGGTCGGGTTGAGTTATAAAACGGGTCGGATCCCAGTACTACCCGGAGCTGTTCGGGCGAGTGAGCGAAGAAACAAACCCTACGCGTACAGTCAAGACCATCTTTACACGGCTGCGTACGATAGCGACTAGGGTGTAACCAACACTCGAACACACCATGAGCAAACTCGCACGTGTCGCCTCTGTTACAACTCCCCTTACGGAAATCGGGACATGCAGTACCGGAATAGTGGTACTTACTTGGGTCCCTCCGGCGAGCTTTCTCGCCGGGGTGAACGTACGGACATTCAATCCAATCGTGTGACCTCACACGTGCGCATCTCCTGACTTTAAACTCATACATACGGAAGTTATCGAATGCGTACACGTCCACCGGAAGTTCAATATCATCAAATTCATCAACATCAAACAGAGAATAATTATCTTCAGTGAAGTTAGGGGTAGAATCGGAATTTGTGCTAGGGCTTAACATGAAGTGCATGTTAGCCGTTTGATCATCTGAGTACGGCCAAGGTGGAACATCGACCGTCGGATTAATACGGCGGTTTATTTTTCCTATCATTTTAGTTGAAGGTGGCGTATGATGTTTGAGGCGGTGATGATCGGTTTGTATATAAAGGGGTGGAAAAGTGGAGTTTAACCATGGTTGAGTTATACTAACCGTGGTTAGTTATACAAATATAAACTGTGAGCTAGACATTTCGATGTTCCAATGCGGTTAAATTAAAATAATGAGCGTTGCTAAAGTTACATTGCAAATAAATTATGCTTTAACAAATTGTATTCGGGGGAGGAGCTAGACAGTCATGGGCGAGTCCAGTCGATTTTAATAATTTTTTTCAGAACTCAATTACTCATATCTAAAGGGCAAACTCGATGCACTAAGCTCCCACTACACGTGAGATTCGAGAAAAGTTCTATTATACGTAGTCTTATCTTATATTTCTATAAAAGACTATTTTCACGATTTGAATTCATGAGATAAAATTTTTCTAACTTTCGGTGTTTACATCTTATGAATAAATGCATACTATGTGTATGTATACAAAGTTTTAACAATCAGCTATGATTAATTAACATGTATTCTCATTTCTTTCCTTATTTAATCACTAGACTATAGTAGGTTAACATGATTATATGTAAAAATCGACTTGGGGTAGGTAATTTCCCGACTAATGTAATTAGTAGCGTAGCTAGTACTTAAATTTTATAAATTTTAAATTTAAAAATAGTGAAATCAGATGTTAGTAATTAGATTCTAAAGTTAATATTCATGTATATAATATTTTGACTATCAAAGATTGTTGCAAGGTAATAATTACATTTCATTTTTAATCTTTTCTTTTTAAAAAAGTAAAATAAGAAAGGAGATAACAAGTTGGAAATTGAACATTTACTAATAAAGTGACAATTTACATAGTCAACTACTAAAATCCTTCGTTTTCATTCTTAATTGTGTCCCAAAATTTAGTAGAAAGTCTTTTCAAATGAAATTTTCAACGTGAATTCGAACACAATTTTTAGAGGTGGGGGTACTAAATTGGAGAAAATAAGAAAAGGAAAATTGTCCGCTTGGCAGCTCAATTGGTTTCAAGGGCGATATTTGGAGTAAGGATCAAGGATCGAATCTCGTCAGCGGCAGTGTGGGGTTTCTTCTGGAAATAAAGGAGTGCCTCTTGTGCACAGCATGGTAATGGTCTAACTTTTGAAATCAATTGAGTCCCCATAATTTACCTCATTCACAGACCTGTCGGATCGGGTGGGGCTTATGGATGGGAGATTCCACCTTTTGGGGTAAGAAAAGGAAAATTGTATTATGTGAAAAGGACACGTGTTGTGGATAAGGATACTGTGCTTTGTGTCATTTGATTTGATTGGTCAGTGATGGAATTTTAATGATCAAAATGGTGAGATTATATTAGAATGTAGAATTTACAGTGACGAGAGTTCCCAAGGCGGCGGAGGACTTTTTGTAGACCTGAGAGGGTTTATATGGTGAGAGTAATTAATGGGCCGGGAATTGTGTGACCAGATTTGACATTTTGGCCTTTTGTAATGAAATTTTTAGAGACTTACTGCAAAATTACTGCCTACTATTCAATTTTGATGCTGGTAAAAATCTAAAACTTGACCACGAAAGTATAGTACTAATCATTCTGAATGAATTACAAAACTATATTATTTAGAGAATACTAAGTTATGAAGTTCTTCATGAAACTAAGGCTTACGCTTTATTTATGAGGTAATTCATAATAATCGTAGAAGAAGGTGGCGTGGAGAGAATCAATAACATTTTCACGCATAGAGAGTTGACCTTACATATCTCAATTTCGGTCTTTAATCGTACTACAACGTTCGTCAATACACCTACTACCTACTGTAGTGGACTTTCGATCAGACATTTTACCTTTGTCGAATCAGAACCAACACCACTGCATATGACATTAGAGAAAACTTGTTATAGGACATTATAGAAAACTTGGTATGACATTAGAGAAAAATTGTTGTACTTATACACATTTATATATAATTATATAATATTTTATAAGTAGGTATAATACATAAATCTGGACTGATTTTTAATATAAATTGCACTTTTATACAATAAATATATGTGTATATGAGTGTATACAAATATATAATAGTGTATATATACACCATCATACAACAACCATCGTCGGAGTTCTGTTCTCCGGCGAACTCCAACACTACCAAGGACCGACGACGGCGAATCGCAGCCCCACAACTTCGGCCCCCACGACGATGCACCACCACTACACATTCACCGACGACCCTAACCACCACTCGTTCTCCCTATCCATTCATCTCTATTTCTACCTCAACGAGATCACGTTGGAGCTCTAGCTCACCACCACCAGATCTGAGAAAGAGAGCTAAAGAGAGCACCATATTTGAGAGAGAGAGAGAGAGAGGAGGTCGAGAGAGAAAGAGCGCAGTCACTCACCGGATGGAAGCGACGGTGATGAGACGGCGGTGGTACCGAGAGAGAGTGTGAAAGAGACGGCAACAGAAAGAAGAGGCTGAGAGAGGGGGGGGGGGTAGAGAGAGAAAAAAATGGGTCATTTTTGTTGGAAATTTGCCTTTGGTGGGGAGGTGCGTCCACCCGTATTTAATAACTTAAACACTAGGGTTCCGTATGTTGGAGGCTTTGTCTCTTCATACATGCATATTCTACTAAGTGAGTAGATGACCGTAGGGCCAAGGATCGTCAAATTTCATTGAGAAATGAAAGAGATATTGGTCCACAAAGTAAGGTGTTTGAGGCATGGAAATATGGTGTGGGACAAATCTACCACATCGGTGGAAAAATAAAGAATTGTTCTCTTTATAAGTCTCAAAATTGGCTAAGGGTTTGGGACCCCAAGGGGTAACCTATGTGTTTGAAGGAGGGAGGACCTAGATGTGCTTGGGTTCAAGGCTAAGCCCACACGCGCACCGCCGCCGCCCGCCCGTCCCGTCACGTCCGGGATCGGGTCACGGGTCGTGGGCTTTGGACTTCTTCTGATAGACCCCCAAATTGTTTAATATTTACAATTTGATCCCTGGAGTTTCTGGAAAGATGAAATTGGGAACGACGGAAGGCAGAAAGTTTCTGCTTACCGTTTGGGTTGGCTTTTGGAACGTTGCACATTAAATCAGCCATTACTTGACTGGTTAACTCCCTCACTAATGGCCACAAACAACCATTACTTGGCAGTTGAAGAGTCATTCCCTTATGCTATATATTGGTGTCTTTTGACACAATTGTGAGGACTAAAATATATGCTACACAGAGACAAAACGGAAGAGTCACTCCAAAACGTGAGCACAAACAGTGAACATAAAATTCTTCCTTCATTTTCCATTTTTCACCAAGTCGTTTCGTGTTTTGTTTTCTTCGTCAGAATCAACCTATTTGCTTTATAGTGTTGATTAGTTGTTGTTTTATCTTGAGAGACTATTGCCCGTTAACGTAAAAGCATATATACAGGGCAATCTTGTCTTAAAGACAGAGAGCCATCTCTCGACTCAGCCCAAAGTTGTAACAATTCAGATTTAGTGTTTCTTGATTTCAGGTTATCAAGATTCAAGACTTACAAGCTTGCGACAGTTCTGAATTGCCTATTTATTTATCCTTTCGAACACTTATAATATTTATTTACTTTTCGTACTGCTTTACATATCCAACAATTTTAAGACAAGATTGTATTACTGTTCGAAAGATGTTGGTCAAAAGTTGTGTGACCAAATCTGGATATGGCTGTGGTTTTTTGGCAGAAGAGACTTGTGATTATGCTGTTGAAGGTCAATGTGTTCATCGTGTCACCGCTCCCGAGAGTGGTGGGAACAAGCGCACATGAGAGGCTGAGGATGTCAACTGGGACAAGAGGAGAAGGCTGAAGATGTGGTTCTATCTTGTAGCAGAAGGCCTATATCTGTCCCAGACAAAGGATCCGAATTATGGTAAGGACAAAATGGACACTCAGTCCGATGAAGTGACTGAAGTGGGCCAGAATCCGAGATTGGGATAAGTAATTTTCTTCCTTGTCAAAAATAAGATTAAATGATGTCTGATTAAAAATGGCTTAAAGTAAGGAGGAATATGAAAATGTTTTCATGAAATAATTTATATTCCTTACGCTTTAAAATCAGAAGTTTAATTTCATTTTACTTCCCGTTTAAAGATTGGATTTTGTAAACGACTTAAAAAGATCCGTTCTTTTAAGTGTAAAGTGTGTAAAGTTTTGTCTGGGCACCAATCATAAGGGAAGAAGACTAAAAGCTAAAGACGTTGAGCCTGTCACACTATTTGGCAGAAGATCCTTCATAGGATGATATTGGACACTCAGTCATACAAAGCCTACGGGCGACTGGAGTGGGGCCAAAATTCCTTTGATAGGATGATATTGGACACTCAGTCATACAAAGCCTACGGGCGACTGGAGTGGGACCAGAATTCATTTCATAGGAAAAGTAATGAACACCTAGTGTGGTGGGCTAGAGTTTCCAGGTCTTAAATGATTTGAAGGCCAAAGGAAAGGCAGAAAAGAAATTGGACACTCAGTCTGCCAAAGCAATTGGAGTGGGCCAAAGTTTTCAGGTCTTAAATGATCTGAAGGCCAAAGGAAAGGCAGAAAAGAAATTGGACACTCAGTCTGCCAAAGAAATTGGAGTGGGCCAGAGTTTCCAAGTCTTAAATGATCTGAAGGCCAAAGGAAAGAAATAGGACACTCAGTCTGCCAAAGCAACTGGAGTGGGCCAGAGTATCCAGATCATATATGATCCAGTTATGCCCTAACCATGAGCAATAAGTTGTTCATGTGAAGCAACGCCACCTCTAAAGTAGAAGGGGTTGGAGATGTTGTCCTCAATAAGACTTCATGGAATGGGATCACTCTCAGATGAGGTGATACATGTCCCAAACTTGGTTTAACTGACATTGTTGGTCAAGCTGGTTTGAGACTAGTCCAACAGGTCTGTAATAACTAAGAATGGTACAGTATGTCTGTAGCCAAATGAATGATATATTTGTAATCCGTGCATCTATGCCATTATAGATTAAGACACGTTAAATAGAAAGTCATTCAAAATCTAACGAAGTTGAGATTGTTGCCTTCTGTCGACATAAACCCTCAAAATAAATAGCGAAAGAAGCACCGCTCATCTAGAACTTAGTCACACCTACATGGGTGATTTGAAGTTTGTACAAAATAGAGAGGGAGACAAGTACTTTGTGACCTTCATTGATGATGGTACAACGTATTTCATCCTTTGTGTGTTGAAAAATAAAGATGAAGTTGTTGAAGCGAATAAGCGCTACAAAGCAGAAGTTGAAAATCAACTAAGCCTACGGATAGAGGAATTCGTAGTGATAGAGGGGGAGAATGTGAAGCATCGTTCATCAAACGACTGCTCATTACTCACCTCAGTCTAACGATGTTAGCCAAGCGCAAAGCCGTACGCCCAAAATATGTGGGGCAAGACGATCCTTACCGCTAATGCGATTCTCAATAGAACTCCGCATAAGGATAAGGATAACCCTCCGTGTGAGACATGAAAATGATCTCACATATAAATGTTGTGATGTGGGGTGGCTTGGTAGAAGTTGGAATACCGAAACAGGTCAAGTTAGACCTAAGACTGTAAATTGCATATCCACTGGATCTACAAATAACAGTAGTGCTTATCGCCTCTTGGTGTCAACAAATGCTGAATTCTTTGAAGATAACTTTCCTTGAAAAGGAAAAACGAGTAATTGCTCAAGGTTAACAAGAACCCACGAGTGCCTGACTGTCCAGAACTAGACGTTCCTTACCTACATGACTCGGAAGTTGTTGTATATCCAGAACTTAATATTTCAGATCTACAGAACTCAGGGATTCTAGATGTTGAACCGAGATGGAGCAAAGAGGGGACAAAGACTTGTTCCAGGCCTTCTAGCTTGTATGGTTGAGAATGAACCATGGACAATTAACAAATAATTGTCATCTCCAAAAGCGTTGCTTTGGAAAGAAGCTAAAGAGAGAAATAAATTCCATCATATAAAACCATACTTGTGTAATGGTTGATCTTCCTCAGGGAAAAGAACCTTTGGGTTTTGAAAAAGAATACTCAAAAGTGAGTACAAAGTAGATGGATCTACTGACGAGTATAAGGCCTCGTCTACTTGTACATGTGATTCCCTGTGAATAGCTTAACATCCAGGGCCATTGCATGCTTGCGTGGCATGGATGTTGAAACAACCTTCCTAACCGGAGAGTTGGAAGGGGAGAATCAGAGTTGGTTTGCTGGACTGTTGGGCTTATTCATGAACTTTCATTTTGGTCTTGGAAGTTTCAGATAAAATAGAAACAATGAATCTGACCACAGAAACATTGACTCTGAAGTTAGAAAGCCAACAGTCTGAAAGTGGAAGTCATATTGAAACAAATTCTCGATATGAAAAATATGGGTATCACAGATGACATCTTAGGAATTGGGATTTCTAAGACATCTACCGGACTGGTCTAACTCCAAACTCAGTTGTGAGATAATTGACAGTCTCGTTGAAGCCACCAATGGATATGAATCATATGACTGATTATAATCGTGATGCACCCATATACAAGGAGCGATATACGCAGGTCACATATAGTTCAATGTATGTTACACACTACAACCGACCTGATATCGGCCTACAAAGCAGATCAGTTGAACTAAGGTTCACTGATGATTTTAATAAATGATCAATAGAAGGCGTTGAGTCGGATATGACGATATCTGAAATATTCGCTTATCTACAGATTATGGTATTTTGGATGTCCAGCAGTTCTGGGAGAACATAGTGATGCAAACTAGACATCAGATGTGAAGAACACCAAAGCCACAAGGAAATGTGTATGGTGGGTCTTGGAAAAACCTCTAAGCAAACTTGCATCGGCCGATTCATGATGGAATCAGAGTTTATCGCTTTATACAAGACATGAAAGAAGTTGAGTAACTTCACAACTCCTTAGAGGACGTCCCCTTTTAGGAGAAACCTGTACCTTCAGCAGTTATACAATGTGGCTAGCCGGTCGGCTTCAGGAAGGACACGGATGACGGCGTCTGGACACATCTGTCAGGATCTGTCGGAGACATAAGACCGTATGACAATTGATCATCACGAGTGTCATTTCCTTGATTACTAATCAAAGGATATAGCGGACCCTTTAACTAAGAGACTACCCTGAGATCAAGTGTTTTGCCTGTCTAGGGAAATGAGCTTAAAACCCAAACAATACAAACCTTTACAGTGGTAACCTAACCATACTGACTGGGGATCCCAAAATTTTGGTTCAATGGGAAAACTAAGCTGTAAAAGGTTCAGTTGAGCGCTTCG
The DNA here is from genome assembly GCA_034509755.1 of Anisodus tanguticus. Lineage (NCBI taxonomy): Eukaryota > Viridiplantae > Streptophyta > Magnoliopsida > Solanales > Solanaceae > Anisodus > Anisodus tanguticus. The sequence continues at coordinate 2,908,261 of CM067558.1, forward strand.
GTGGAAGCAAGAGCACTTCGGATGATGATTTCTGTAGGGAAACATGAATCCAAAGCTGTTCCCGCAATAGACATTAAAGTGCTACCTGCATGGTGGGTAAATGTTAAGCTTTCAAACATTTAACGATCCTCAAACGGTTGAGGTTAAGATTGGGGAAACTTTTAATGATTCCTAACACTTGTGAAGTGGGGTATAACAGGATACCTTGTAGGATATCACCTATTTAAGTGCGATGACAGGACGCCTCAAATGAACGCACTTAAGAATCCAAGTGTGTCCATGGCCACAACGGATAAAACAATAAGAAGAAAATGAATAAGGATAGTTATTGTGTTGGTATCATTGTATTGGCTTACACTAAACACTGACGGTTCAAGACATCACGTTCACCGCGCAGTAATTAAGTCCGGTGGTATTCAACTAGGGAAGGTTCAAAGCAGAAGCTACCTCTCTTGATGCAATATTCTTTCGCTGAAAGATTGCTGAAAGTAGGCACCTTATGTGTGCGCCAAAATCTCTTTCAAGAGGGGATTGTTGGAAATTTGCCTTTGGTGGGGAGGTGCGTCCACCCGTATTTAATGACTTAAACACTAGGGTTCCGTGTGTTGGAGGGTTTGTCTCTTCATACGTGCATAATCTACTAAGTGAGTAGATGACCGTAGGGCCAAGGATAGTCAAATTTCATTGAGAAATGAAAGCAATATTGGTCCACGAAGTAAGGTATTTGAGGCATGGAAATATGGTGTGGGACAAATCTACCACATCGGTGGAAAAAGGAAGAATTATTCTCTTTATAAGTCTCAAAATTGGCTAAGGGGTTGGGACCCCAAGGGGTAACCCATGTGTTTGAAGGAGGGATGACAGATGTGCTTGGGTTCAAGGCTAAGCCCACACGCGCGGCACCGCCGCCCGCCCATCCCGTCCGGGCTCGGGTCACGGGTCGTGGGCTTTGGGCTTCTTCTGATAGACTCCCAAATTGTTTAATATTTACAGTTTGGTTCTTAGAGTTTCTGAAAAGATGAAATTGGGAACGACGGAAGGCAGAAAGTTTCTGCCTACTCCCTCACTGATGGCCATAAACAGCCATTACTTGGCAGTTGAGGAGTCCTTCCCTTATGCTATATATTGGTGTCTTTTGGCACAATTGTGAGGACTACAACATATGCTACACAGAGATAAAACAGAAGAGTCACTCCAAAACGTGAGCACAAACAGTGAACAGAAAATTCTTCCTTCCTTTTCCGTTCTTCAACAAGTCGTTTCGTGTTTTGTTTTCTTAGTCAGAATCAACCTATTTGTTTTGTAGTATTGATTAGTTGCTGTTTTATCTTGGGAGACTATTGCCCGTTAACGTAAAAGCATACATACGGGGCAATCTTATCTTAAAGACAGTGAGCTATCTCTCGACTCAACCCACAGTTGTAACAATCCAGATTTAGTGTTTCTTGATTTCAGGTTATCAAGATTCAAGACTCAACAAGCTTGCGACAGTTCTGAATTGCCTATTTGTTTATCCTTTCGAACACTTGTAATATTTATTTACTTTCCGTACTGCTTTACATATCCAACAATTTTTTGTAAGATTTAAAAAGGTAGGTTAATTTTGGTAGCATCATTACCCTAAATTTCATATAGCGTAATTATCTCCCTTTTTATAACCTAAAGCCATATGTTATTGAACTAGAAGATATAAATACCTCCCTAAAATCCCAATCATTTGTCTATACTATGCTAATAATAAAACAAGACATTTGATACGAAGGGGGAATAAATTGGATATATAAGGTTGGACAGGTAGAGATGAATCCATTTGTTGGCATTGAAGAAGAACATGACCTCCATAAATCCATATCTTACTTTGCAAAGCATCCAACACTAAATCTTCACCACTTTTAACCCATGAAAGTTGACTAGCTCAATCTGCTTTAGTTTGAGCAGATTAGTGAACCATTCATTTATGGACTAGGTCTATTTTGACTCCTTCTATTATGTTCATTTAAAAGTTTAGCTGATTTGATATAAGAAAGTATAGAATTGACAACAAATTTTTTGCAACAATAAATATGTTATTGCTAAAAAGCGTAAATGACCACAAAAATCTAATATTTTATTGCTAAAAAAGTAAATTGCAACAAAAAAAACTTGTTGTTGCGAAATTTTTTCGCATTGGAGATTATTTCAACGGCATGTAACAACTTTTGTTGTTGCGAAAAGTACTTTTGACAACAACATCTAACATATGGCAATAAGAATGTTGTTGATAAATGTCTTTTTTCTTGTAGTATGAACTAAATAGGTAACTGAAATTCACCCGTGAAATATTTTGTTAAAATACTTTATAATTTTTATCATTGTTTTATATTATAAATATTTATAATAAAAATAATAGATTTTATTTTGTTTTTTTGTTAATCAAACTAATTATAAGAAAAATAAAGAAATGAATTAAAATTTGGGATCAGATGAACGGATTAGGATATGACCTAATATTTAGCCTATTTTAACTCAGTTCATCTCACCACCAAGTAATATTTAACCTGCCAGTTTGTCAACTTAGTCCATTTTAACCTGCAGCTAGACTTATCATTTGACACCTTAACCACAAATATCGAATAACTCTTCTTATTAAGATTTACGTACATGAAAACGTATAACTTTTTTTTTCCAACTTAATATCCAAATTTGCACCTGTTTTAGTAACCACTTGTCACATGGTACTATCCACTTTCACTTTCTTTTGTTATATAGATTACAAATGGTTGCTCAAAATCAGTACCCTACGTACGTTGGATTCCATCTATCCACTTTCTAGGTTGTTAATTGGTTTTAGATTGTACTATAGTTTACTTGCCAACAGCTTAATTGTTTAACTCACAAGATGAGTACAAATAAAAATATGTTTTTCTTAAATAATTTAGACATTTCATGTGTGATTTGAGTCCAAAACCCTAAGACTCGACTTAGTGAAATCTTCTATTTTAAAAATCGAAACAAAACAAGGATTTTATACCTCTTCACGTGAAAGAGGTTACAAATTAAGCAATTATAATTAGGGAGGAGCTAGCATGAAAGTACGGATTCATCAGAATAATTCTGGTTTAAACCCCATATATTTGTTGAAAATTTTATTGATATAAATAATGCATACATCTGCACCGATTCTGAATTCATCTCTAAGTATATCTTGAATGAACTTCATGTACGCGACATTATTCATTCTTTGTCCTCTAAACAATGCATGCATCTATACCACTTGTTGTCCTTCTCTCTTCCTTTTTTTTATTTTTTATTTTTGCATTTAACGATTTGATATTATGTTTGTGCTTTGACAAATTCAAATTCACGCGGCATAAAGTTAATTTGAAAAGAAAGTTACTTCTATCCCACTACGTACATCCCTACTGAGAGTTGTTTGTTTTCTTAACTATACTGAAGGGGGCTATGGAACGACAAAAATAAAATGAAATAAATTTGAATGTCAATTCTGTTTCCGAATGTCAGAAATTATGTCGTCCGACACCAGTAACAACACTTTAGCAAAACATAAAACTTTAAAGAGTAAATGCAGCGAAAATTTAAAGAACACAAGGGTTTTAAATTTTCATAAATTATATATATATAATATTACTTATAATGGTCAATGACCAAATGTATTGTATATATATATTATATACAAATATACAAATTCCTTTCTTTACAGATTTGCAAGATAGAATGGAAAGGAATTAAAAGTTGAAGTCGCATACGACTTCTGCCTGAAAAATCTAACTAAGTAGACACAGATAACCTCTCATTACAATCGTTCCATACAAAACTAATCTAGAATCTAAACAACAATTGTAATGTTGGACAAAATGTTGTCAACACTCAGATAACACTGGTGATCCAAATTTCTGAGATGAAATCCCGAGAGCTCTCTTGGTATTTTTACTTTCTGGTTTTGGATATCAATACTCTGTAGTAGCCTATCTATTTATAGTAGAAAGTCTTCCTTGAAAAGCTCATCGATCAGTTGAGGGAAAGGTGGAATGCTGGTGGGATTGGTTGGAGAAGATCAGGGAGTAATAATCTCAACAGCTTTGGCTTGAACCTCACGACAAGCAACAACTTTTGACTTAGCCCTCACTCATTTTTACCAACTTCTTTTTACCTTGCCAAGTCATTTTTACCTCATAGTAATATTTACACAAATATTACTGCATCACGTGAAATAAGGCAAAATCTGTTAAAAAATGTTGGTCCGAATATTGTGCAATATTTGTCCCAACATATTTACACATTCATATCAATACTTTAGGAGATATGTTGGGTCAAATGTCACAACACCAAATCCAACATTAACAATCTCCCTCTTTTTGCCTTTCTTTACGAAACTCATTAAAATGTAAAGTTGACTTAAGATGTTGTCCCAATTGTTGTCCGACATCTGTGATCAATAATTTCAAGGTCATGCTCCCCCTTTAACCTGTGATGGCATACAAGCAAACATGCGTATACCGATTCATATGATTAGAAAAGAAAAAAATATGAGCACACATATCACATATCATCCAATATATACAAACCACAAATAGAAATATTTATTGTCAACAAATATCAATATCAATCCACTAAGATCCTCATACAGCATCGACAATAACAACAACTCCCTCATTGCTCATCATACAGCAGCAGCAGCTTCCAGCAGCTTTCTACTCCTGCATAACGGCTTCAACTTCCGCTGCACAGTAACCTTTAGCTTTCTCCCCATGCATCATCATCATCTCCTCCATTTTGTGAAGAAAGCAACATCGTGAAATGATCTCTAGCTTGTATCAGGGCATTTCTTGCAGCATCAACCTCAGAAATCTGTTGGTTGATTTTTCCAATTTGATCCACAAGCCATTTTGTAGACTGTGTAGACTATCCTGGACTAGTGTTGCCCAGAATGTTGGTGACATTTCTGGCAACATTTTCACTTTCAGCTTCCTTCTTCCAGAGCAAGTCGATGACTCTGTCCTTGCTCTTCAAAATTGCTTTGTTTACAGTGTAAATCATAAGAGCCTTCCCTAAAGTGTCTTCTCTCTTAGGCTTAAAACCTTGGGTGGTTAATACTTTGTAGATCATAGAGGAAAAATGAAGGATTGAAGTTGATTCTTTCTCAGCAAAGTTGGCAATTTGATGAAATATCATTTTTCCCAAATCAACTTTCAAACATTTTCTAATTTTATACAATAAGGTGGCTTGTTCAGATATCACAATTGACTCATTCATTGAAGGAAGCCAATTATGATTAGCAATTTTGTGGAGGGTGGAAAACATGACTTTAGTTTGGAGGCTGGACATCTAGGGATCCACTTCTTAATCATACCTCTAGTGAGATATTCAATCACTTCAGCCCTATTGTCTATGATCTATTCTGCTTCTCTAACATTATCTCCAACATCTAGTCCCATACACTGATTTATAATAGAAGGCGTAAATATATAAATCTTGTTGTAGAGATATACCTTCCCAAATTTCTTCGAGGAAGTCTTTTCTATAACCGAACTGATATTAGCGTAAAACAACCTTACTACATTATCAAGATACAGTCCTTTTTCAGTGACATATCCTAGGAGCTGTCTGTCCTTTAAGAATTCTACCAGTTCATATTCAGTACAAGAGGCAATATCAATTACTTTCTCAGGCATGATTACTTTATTCTTGTAACAGTCCCACATATCACAGTTAGTTTTAGAATAGAATTTATCTGAGTAAGTAGATACCTCAAAGTCTGAATCGGTGGATTCGGTACTGCTAGATGATGTTGTTGTATGTGTCTTTGCAGATGTTGGCTGAAATGTAGCCTGAGATGTTGTGGCATCAGTGGCAACATTTGGAGCAGCACTCGACTTTGCAAGTTTGGGAACTCCATTTGGAAAGAATTGTTATAAATGAGTGTCGTATGGGATTTCCCTTTCTTGAGGCACATTTGGCTGCATTGAAGCAGATGGTTCTTCTTTACTCTCATCTTTTGAAAGCACATAGTCCGTATCTTCACTTGCACTGTTCGAGTAAGAGGGTATATATGTTTCATAACTAGACCTTTTGTTACTCGGTCCTTCTTGGATTGTTTTCTCAAAAACTCTACTCGATCAACGAGTGAGGGAAGGTGGAGGACCTTGGCCTTTTACCCAAAGATGAAAAATCATCAGTTTCATCAACATCTATAGGGTTATTATCATCTCCAGGATAGCTAATATCTAAAGGTTCATCAAAACCTTTAAACACAATTATTGTACATGAGTTTTCTGGGAGATTGGAGGAAGAGGATGATTGTTCTGTTTGTCGGGGATCATTATGATTGGAAGCCTCCGTATTCATTGGAGGGCTTATGCTCATTGGAGTGGATGTTGGATGATATTTGTTTTGACATTGGTGATGTTTCCATTGGTGAAAATTTGGGAGAGTCTTTTGAGAAGTTAGGGATTATGATAGAGATTGGAGTTTGGTTTGGTGATTCCATCGGTTAGGTAGGTAGATTTATACCCGATGTGATTTTTTTTTAATGGAAAAATCAGAAATGATAAATAATAGCAAATGAGAGGAATATTTATATACATGTCTATCACGACCCAATCCGGAGGGCCGCGATGGGCACCCAGATCCCACCCGCCGGGTACCGCTAATCGTACATTTACAACCTTATCATAATTAAATACGGACTAAGCCGAAAAACATTATAGAAAATCTTAATCAGAAATCTAATTTTCATAAATACATACCCATACCAAGGCCGACAAGGCCACACATGACAACTAACCACAGGACACCTGTCTACAAGCCTCTAGGAGTAGCAATAAAAAGGTTGGGACAGGGCCCCGCCATACCCATATATACAAGCAAAAGTACCGTACCAAAATTAGACCAACACTCCGAACAAGGGAAGTGCTCCAAAAATCCGTTGAACCTGAAATCAACTAACGTGAACCGTCACCTTCCTTGATTGAACCTGCGGGCATGAAACGCAGCATCCCCCGACAAAAGGGACGTCCGTACGACTGATGTACTGAGTATGTCAGGCATGAACAATAGAATAACAGGGTATAACAACCACTGAAACAGAAACAACTGACCAATAGGAACTGCATCTGAGGGCCCTAATACATATGCCTAAATGTGATGCGCAATGCAGTATACGTTTACATTAGCCTCATCGGGCATCTTCCTTACCATAACTGCCTATGTGGGCACCATACCATGTAATGATTAATGAATGTATGCATAATGCAAATGCGGTATACTAATGTCCACACATGAACCCTCCCATAACCGCCTCTGTGGGCATCAGGTTATATCGCCACACAAGGGCATCACATCATATTGGCCTCTTCGGGCTCTTTCATGATAGTCTGTACCAGCTGCAGGTGGTGTGTGTATATAACGCCTTTCCCTCTTTTCCCATATCCCCTACATTTATATATATAATATTTACCATATAGTAATGTGCATGGCACAAGTGTTCCAGGGTAGTATATGAATGCAATGCAAGTGAAAATGCATGAATGATAATAAGATACCCCGAGTGACATAATATCCTTGCACCCTTGGCTAACCCTGTGAATATCAACACATCTTACGTATGCCTTAATAAGGACTCAGAAATATATTTAGACATGCTTTCATCATAGGAATCAATAACATAAATATTCTTGACTACTAGGAGTAGAATAAATTATGGAGCAATATCACAGTTATATTTTGTTACACGGAACATGCCAAAAGAAAGAAATAATTTGTCTTAACATACCTTTCGTTGTCTAGCCGTCACAATCCGCAACGTACTCGAGGTGTAGAATATGTCAATTTTGGATGACAAAAACTAAGCCATTTACAGCTACTTCACTACGAAGAAATCGCCGTCTTGCTTGGAAGAATTTTCTTTAGAAATTTTATTAAAATAAATCTTCAAGATTTGTTGTTACACTTTGTTGAAATAGGAAAAAGATGCCAGGAGTTTGCACACTGCATGCAATTGTAACGACTGAGTAATGAATTGGAAAGAGGGTAAAATTAGTTTGCTACTACTTTATTGAATTTGGAAGAAGCAATAAAAGAGGATATATTTGCTGCTACTTTGTTAACATTTCCAGAATGAAAAGTAAGTACTTGAAATTGTTTATGGGCTAGTCCGTTGATGTTATCAACCACACTAAGAACTATCCACTAACCACCCAAGTAAATAAAAAGAATAACACTTCCATTACTTATCTTGTAAAAATTCTAGATCTTAGGAATATTTTATTTTAATTGATTTGGCCAGCAAGCATCATAGGGGTTGTACTGGTGAAAGGAAGGTGAGTTTTGATAAATGTGTGCACTAGTTTCAAGAATAAATATTTTACCACTTTCTACTATTACCAAGACTTTCTAATGATAATATCACAATCAATAATGATTCTTATTTTATATAAAAAAAAATGAAACATATAATACGGACATACATATGGATAAGATGTCTAAAAAAATAATTATAAAATTTTAACGATTTAGGAATTATTTTGGGGTCTAATATCTTTTATATACTAATCTCATTATTAGCATACAGAAATAACATAAATTTCAAAGTTCGGGTCTTCTTGCACACGCCTAGCAATTTAAACCGTAATCTGAAAATACGGGATGTTACAATGGCAAACCTTTTCTTAGCAACAAAGATTCATTATTTTTAGGTGTTCCAATTTTACACAATAACTTACACCTAAAATATTGGGATAAAAGATAAACATCACGGTAGGAATAAAATTTAATGTTATCATTTTAAATTCTGAAATTCCATTAAACAAGGCATATAATAGGGAGTAAAATCTGCTATTTCAAAAATCAGATAAGAAAAACATCCCGACACATTCTGAAAATGTCCACAGCAATGTTAGCAACATTTTGGACGACACAAGTATTTTGATCCCCCAAGAATTTTCAGATTTGGCAACAAACCAAGATACGTTTTATATGCACTTTATGAGTTTGACCACTGGACCAATGTAACATTTTCCCATCGTGTCTTTTTCGTGTCAAAAATAAGAATACTTTTATGGTATTTTCAAATCTCTTTTGAAGCACTCGATACTCCTATAGAATAGAACAATATCTTTTACGGGCTTTGCCCATTTTTTACAGTTGCCAAATATTTGTAAAGGCTTTGCCTTATTTTGATACTCCCTTTTTATGATATATATATCATCGCAGAGAACATTATCACTTTGATAACATATTCTTATTGAAGGATCGTGCTTGTGTGACCAAAAGTTATGCACCATACAACAACAATAACTGTTTGTGATATAACATAGGTAAATGTCACTCGAAATGTTAGACAACATTTCAGCCGACATTCATCGAAAATGCCTTTTTAGAGATTACAAAGAGCAAGAGATTTCTTCAAACTAGAAAATCTCTCATGGTCCAACGTTTTTGTAAAAATATCAGCTATTTGATGAAGAGTGTCAACATGTTCAATTTTTTGAACTAGCTATTTTTTTAACTAAATCTCTTAAAAAGTGATGTCTAATATCAATATGTTTTGTACGTGAACGCTGAACTGGATTTTTGAAATTATTTATAACACTCAAATTATCATAGTACAAAATCAAAATGTGGCTAGAAATCCATAGTCGTCTAACATGTGTCATGGCCATATTAATTGAGAGCAACAACTTCCAGCTGCTACATATTCAAATTCAGCAGTTGAAAGTGAGACACAGTTTTATTTACGACTATACCATGAAACAAGGTTATTGCCAAGATAAAAACATCATCCACTTGTACTTTTTCTATCATCCACATCTCCAGCCCAGTCTGAGTTACTAATTCCTATTAAGTTAAGATTAGTGTCTTTGAAATACCAGATTCCCAACTTACATGTGCCAGCAACATATCGAATAATACGTTTCACGGTATTTAAGTGAGACATTTTGGGACAGACTTAAAAACGTGCGCAAACACAAACACTAAACATAATATCTGGGCGACTAACAGTAAGATAAAGAAGGCTACCTATCATAGATCAATATAATGCTGGGTCGATATTTTCACCAATATTATCCTTACATACCTTTTGCGATGAACCCATTGGCGTTTTCATCTGTTTAGTGTTCTCCAAACCAAATATTTTAACTAGATTCTTGGCATATTTACTCTGTGAGATAAAAAATCCATCTTCACTTTGCTTTATCTGCAAGCCTAAGAAAAAAGTTAATTCCCCAATCATGCTCATTTCAAATGTCGATGACATAGCTTCAACAAAAAAATTTAGGTACGACTGTGAAGTCGATCCAAAGACTATGTCATCCACGTAGATTTGAGCAATTATAAAATCTATACTGTGTTATTTAATAAATAAAGTACGATCATCTTCGCCACGGTTAAAATCAAATTCAAGAAGAAAGTTAGTTAAACGACCATACCATGCCCGAGGGGCTTGTTTCAACCCATATAAAGCCTTTTTAAGCTTGTACACATAATGTGGATGGTAAGGATCTTCAAATCTTTTTGGTTGTTCAACATATACCTCTTTGTCTAGATAACCATTTAAGAATGCATCTTTTACATCCATTTGGTGTAAAGTAATTTTCAGACAATAAGCAATAGCAAGTAAAAGTCTAATCGACTCGATTCTAGCTACATATGCAAAGGTTTCATCAAAATCAATTCCTTCAACCTGACTATAACCTTGTGCAACTAGACGTGCTTTGTTTCTAACAACTGTTCCTGATTTTTCTGATTTATTTTTAAAAATCCACTTAGTTCCAATTACATTTGTATTATTTGGACGTGGAACTAAGTCCCAAACTTCATTTCGAGAAAATTGTTCAAGCTTTTATTGCATTGCTTGTATCTAGAAATTATCTTTAAGTGCTTGTACACCATTATTTGATTTTAATGTAGATATAAAACAAGAAAGACTAACCTCTTGGTATATGGTTGACATACACACATACCTTACCATTTCTCTATAGTTGAGTGGTTCTTTACTTCTTGTTCTAATTCCTTCAAAAACTCCCATATCACTTGGCCCGTTGGATTATTCTTCCTAATCCTTGATGAGGGGTCCCTACGAACTTGGTCTAACAGTTCATCACTTGACTCCTCATCTGTGGTCTCTATTGCTATTTCAGATGTTGCTTCAGGTGTGGCATCATCCGATTCTTCTACAATCTGTGGACTTTCCACTGTATCTATAATGTTATTTTCAATAGTTTTTTCTGAAACATCAGAAAGATCATCAAAGATAACATTTACAGACTCTTGTACTGTTCTGGATCTCAGATTGTATACTCGATAAGCATGACTATTTTGTGAATAGCCAACAAAAAAAATCCTTTATCACTCTTAGAGTCAAAATTGCCAAATGATTCATGTCGTTTAAAATATAACAAATACACCCAAAACACATGAAAGTAACACAAGTTTGGTTTCTTTCCATTTATAATCTCATAGGGTGTCATCTTTGTTCCTGACCTTAAATAGATTATATTAGCGATGTGATTAGAACTAAGCATTACTCTAGCCATTTCTTGCAATATCCTATTTTTTCGTTCTGTAACCCCATTCTGTTGAAGAGTTTTGGGGGCAGAAAACTCATGAAAAAATCTTTTTTTCTCACAAGAAATTGTGAATGAACTATTTTCAAATTCTTTTCCATGGTCGGATCTAATACGAAAAATAGGAGAATAATATAAATTTCTAATTCTAGAGTGCAAGATTTTAAACATGTCAAACGTTTGTGATTTTTCTTTCTAAAAATATATCCATGAATATCTAGAAAAATCATCTACTATCACAAAGGAATACCTCATGCCTCCTAGATTGTCTACTTCAATTGGACCCATTAAATTCATATGTAGCAATTAAAAACAGTGAGACGTACCTGAATGTTGTCCGTCGTGTTGGACAACATTATGAGAGAGACGCTTTTGCTTACCTTTCAAACAATCTTCACAAACAGTTTTACCTTTATGGCTAAGTTTGAGTATGCCTCTAACCGCTTCATATGAGACCAATTTTTCTAAATTGCGGTAGTTAACATGTCCCAACTTTTGATGCCATAGTGTTGTGTCATCGACCTTAACATTATTGCATGTTTCTTGTCTTACAACAAGATAGCAATTGTCACATGTTCTTGTACCTGTCATGACACATATATTTGCTTCATTCATAATTTTACCGACATTCTTATTAAATTTTACCTCAATATCGTCATCACACAGTTGACTAATACTAATCAAATTAGCCATTAAGCCCTCAACGTGTAAGACATTTCTTAAGGCTGGAAATCCAGGAACATCCAAGATCCCTTTTCTAATTATTTTGATTTTACTGCCACCTCCATAAGTCACGTTTCCTCCATTGAATGCCTCATAGTTCTTTATAAAACCTTTTGTACATGTCATGTGGTGAGAATATCCACTATCAAAGTACCAAGAACCTGAAATGTTAGTTCTTAATGCAGTTAAAGCAACATTACATGTTACATCCTTTTTAGGAACCCAAACTCTCTTAAAACATTTTTTACCTTTTGGCTCAGAAATGTTGCTTCGATTGTTATCTGGAATGTTGGACAACATTTTAGGCAATATTTTGCTCACAGAATTTTGAAGTTTGAAACAATATGGTTTTAAGTGTCCAGGGGAGTTACAGTGATGACACACAAACTTCATATTCTTTGACATATATGAGAACCTATTATTCATCCATTTTTTTCTTTTACAAAGCATATTTTCTCATTTTTATCAAAGAGATTAGTCATTAGAGCATACAGTTTTAAGAGAGTTTTCTTACCCAATTCCTGCATGCGAAGGTTTACTAAAGTTGAGTATCTCATTTAATTTCAAAGTTCCCGTGTTGAGCTTACGGAAGGTTGCTTCGGCTAAATTAAATTTTGCACGGATCTTACCAAATTCAATATCATTTTTGGTTAAGTGCAAACCTAAAGTCGGATTATCATGCCTTTTAATACTAAATTTTCATGAGTTAAAGATTTTACCTTTTTATCAAGTTGCTTGGATTCTTTAATACTAAATTATATCATCTTTGATTCAACTTGATCCATACAATCAGCCTCATTAACAGAAATAGAACCACTAAAGCAATTAACATCAGAATAGTTAAAGAATTCATACCTTTTGGATGTCGCTGAGGATGTTGATGTTGTTGTTGATGTTGAAGAAAATGTCATGGCATCTGAGACAATATTGTATACGACATTTTCATTATCCGATAGAGACTGTTTGAAAACAGTAGCCAACATTGCTTGTGTTTCAATTTCACGATCTCCTTCCTCTTCTCCTTCATCATCACTAAGAGAAACCCATAGGTTCTTATCAAATTTTCTAAGAGTGTTTGCACATTCGTTAGCATAGTGACCCCAGCCCGAGCATGCATGACACTGCACGGACTCAAGTTGTTTGGAATTAAATTTGGTACGACCTGAGTTGGTTCTTTTTAGTTGATTTCCTTTTTGTACATTTGGAAGGAATCTAGTTGGCTTTTGATTGAATACTTGGTTTTGATTCTATTTAGATTTAGATTGATTTCTCTCATTGTTGAACTTCCTCACCATCGAATTGTATTTTCGAGTGAGTAAGGCAACATTTGCACAATCAGCAATTTTCTCATCATCTTCTTTGATTTGACTCTTCGAGGATTGAACTTGAAGTGCCACATTCTTGCTTTTATACAATTCTTTTTTATTCTCACTATTCATCTCATAAGTTTTTAGAATACTCATCAAGGTATGAAGGTCCATTGTGGCAAGATTGTGAGCTTCTTCAATAGTACAAATCTTTAAATTGAACTTTTCAGGAAGAGAACTGAGAGCCTTTTCAACAAGTTGAGTGTTGGTTAATGGTTCACCAAGCACTTGACATTCATTTGAGATGTCAATCAAGTTTTTAAAATAAGATTTAATATCATCCGTTTCTTCCATCCTTAAATGTTCATATTTAATCATGAGCATGCATAGCTTTATTCGACGAACACTTGAGCTACCTTCACACTGAATTTGTAAATTATCTCATGCATCCTTAGCCGTGTGGTAGTTTTGAATGAGTTTGAACATATATATATCAACCCTTCCAAAAATTACATTTAAGACTTTTTCGTTAAAGCTAGCATTATTGGTTTCTTCTGTAGTCTATTAGGATTCAGGTTTAACAAGAATGTCGCATTCCTCATCTGGTGGCAATATTGATACAACATACCAATTGGTTATAGATCTCCATGCCCTAACATCAATTGATTTGATATGAGAACGTAGACGAATCTTCCAATAGGCATAATTTGATCCATCTAAAATTGGAAGCCTACCAATAGTTGGATTTGCCGGATCCATAGCTTATGAAAACAGGACCAAACACTTATTGTGTTAAGTGTCGGCTCTGATACCACTTGAAGGGGGCTATGAAACAATAAAAATAAAATGAATTAAACTCGAATGTCAATTCTGTTTCTGAATGTCGGAAATTATGTCGTCCGACATCAGTAACAACACTTTAGCAAAACAGAAAACTTTGAAGAGTAAATGCAGAGGAAACTTAAAGAACACAAGTGTTTTAAATTTTCATAAGTTATATATATATATATATATATAACTTATGATGGTCAATGACAAAATGTATTGTATATATATTATATACAAATATATGAATTCATTTCTTTACAGATTTACAAGATAAAACGGAAAGGAATTAAAAGTTGAAGTCGCATATGACTTCTGCTTGAAAAATCTAACTAAGTACACATAGATAACCTCTCATTACAATCGCTCCATACAAAATTAATCTAGAATCAAAACAACAATTGTAATGTTGGACAGAATGTTGTCAACACACTCAGGCAACACTGGTGATCCAAATTTCTGAGATGACATTCCGAGAGCTCTCTTGATATTTTTACTTTCTTGTTCTGGTTATCGATACTTTGTAGTAGCCTCTATATTTATAGTAGAAAGTTTTTCTTGAAAAGCTCATCGATCAGGTGTGAAAGTTGAGGGAAATGTGGACTGCTGGTGAGATTGGTTGGAGAAGATCAGAGAGTAATAATCTCAACAGCTTTGGCTTGATCCTCACGACATGCAACAAATTTTGACTTAGTCCTCACTCGTTTTTACCAGCTCATTTTTACCTTTACAAGTCATTTGTACCTCATAGTAATATTTACACAAATATTACTACATCGTGTGAAGACAAAATCTGCTCAAAAAATATTAGTTCAAATGTTGTGTAACATTTGTCCCAACATACTTACACATTCATATCAATACTTTAGGATATGTTGGGTCAAATATCATAACACCAAATCCAACATTAACATATACAAATAACAAAACTACTTTATTAACTACATTCATTGTATTTACTAGATGTACACTTGTCTTGCCACTTGGCACAAGATAAACAAGTGTTCAAATCCTGTCAGAAGGAATTTCTAGGCAGCGCGATTAAAGTGAATATAATAGTCTCTTACCTAAAATAACATGTCAATTGCCAATGAATTTTACATACATGACTCTCAAAGAGAAAAAGGAAACAAATAAAGAAGAAAGTTGTAAAACTATCCTTCCTCCACTTGGAAATAAGGAGTTGGTTGCTTTGGTATTAGACAGAGACTAATTCAGATTCTATGGCTTTTTAGGTAAACTTAAGTTAATATATAATAATAATTAATTTAAATTTAAATATTTAAAGATATTTAATAATTTTTTAATACACGTGCGCGCACATATATTCGAACAAAAACTACTAGGTTCACACTTAAGTGTAATCTATAAGAGAAAAACAAAAGAAGAAAGTTGTAAAAATAACAAGGAAATGAGGAGTTGGTGGCTTGAGTTCTAGAGAAACATATTCAGAATTTAAAGTTTATGAGCTTTTATGATTAAGTCACATTAATGTATAAAAATAACAAACTGCATTGTCAATTTTTTTTTGAATATTTAAGTTTATATATATAAATAGCCCTCGTGTTTACGTGAACATGTAACTTATAAGCTAGATTCACTCCTGATTTTGGAGGGTATTGAAGAATAATTTCAATAATTTGAGGGCTGTTATTATCATAAAGTAGAATAGAGAGGAGCTTGAAAAGGAGAAAAAATGAGGGAATTCTATAAGACGAAATGTTTGCCATTTGCTAGTTCTGCCATTTTTAGTTGATCATGTTTGCTTGAATAATAAGATGGACATAGATTCTTGGTCCTCCTAGAAAGTCATTGCAGTGATTTTTTGAGAAATGAGTACCTTTTTCCAAGAAAACTGGTCTGTAAAAGGCACACACAAATTGATTTTAATGGATATAATGAAATCAGTAATTTATATAAAGGGATTCAAGAAATAGTAAATATTTTTTTTTGCCATTAGACTTGAATTCTCTTATGCTAATGGGATCTATAACTTATATGTAAATAAAAGAATTTATCTTTATTCTATTTACATAATATAGATTTTTGGTAAGTAAATTGAGGGGCCAAACAGAATTTGAAACGAGGCAAGATAAACTAAATCAATATATGATTATTGCCTATCCTTGGTTGAGATAAACTAAATCGATATAGGCTAAATATTAAGTCATAATTCAACTGTATTTACATAATATAGTTTTTTGGTAAGTAAATTGAGGGGAATTTGCACGAGCCAAGATAAGTAAAATCAATATATGATTATTGCCTATCCTTAGTTGAGATAGACTAGATCGATATAGGGTAAATGATAAGTCATAATTCAACTCGTCTAACTTCTTTCGGAAACAACTTCTCTATCTCCCAAGGTATAGATAAGGTGTGCGTATATTACACACTCTCTAGATCGCACCGTGTGAGATTACAATGCATATGCATTAGGCCCGCATACCTTCTAAAAAATGTTTCTTTTGTCTTGACATGTTAGTTGATTTTTCTCATAGTTCAATTTTTTTTTATTTCATATAATTTATTTAATTACTAAACAATACTAAAAAAATCATATTATAGCCAAAAAAGTTTTTATTTAAATATATTAACAATGTTACTTTTGCTTGTATACTTAGCCAAATCAGCCTTTTTTTTTTATAGCAAAATTTGAGCGAATTGAAATTAGCTGAATTTCTAAATAAACGAATCGGTAACTCAACTAAACTTAAGCGGGTCGGAGGAATCATACTTTTATGGGTTAATCTTATCATACCCCTAATAATTTATTATCTCTTAAAGTCTTGAAAGTGTAAAAATAATATATAATAAATATATAAAAGTTAAACTCGATTTTTCAAACTATTTTATAAGTGAGAAAACAAACAAAACAAGAAAATAATATTATATTATCAATACATAAAAGTCTTTTCTTTTATTCCCACTAATGATCGATATTCGTATTAAAGTCTAATTTTCCCTAATAAAAACGCTTTATATACGAAATTTTTGATTAAAATAAAAAAGTACTTATTCTTCCATCACAACCTTGGTTCCACATGAGAAATCAATATGAATATAACCTACATGTTCAATTGAAGGGATAGAACCAACGCTTAATAAATTTCAGAAGAGAATGTTTCAATTTCTAGACGTGGGAAAATATCTCATACTAAAAAAGGAACTCTGCTCTCTCTTATGCAATAGCTCAGTGTAACATAAGAGTTAAACTTAATATTATTACCACCTTAACTTACATAAGTGACGAACCAAAAAGAAAAAAGAAACAATCATGGAGAGGAGTGGGGGACACGAGTTATGTTTAAGGCGATGCCACTATAGTAGGGGACAATACTAAAATCTTCTAATTTCGCCGTACCACTCTTTCCAATTTGTACTACCTGCTTACACGTGTATATTCTCCCTGGTCCTTTTAACTTTTTTGACAACGTCATATACACCCTCCATATATAAAACTTTTGATTATCACTCAAAACTTGTAGTTAATTGAGGAGAATTATTGTCTTGAAATATCTTGAACTTCTTCGTTATAGTTAAAATTAGTTTATGTTCATAATTTATTCCCAATGAAAAATAAAATCTTTGTTCGTGTTGTCCATCAAATATTAATTCTAGCTTTTATTTATAAGCCAGAATTTGTAATCAATTAGACATGTTTATTATCTTAAAATATTATGAATTTATTGCAAAACTAATTTATGTTCACAACTTTTATTTTATTGGCAAAAATGCCTTACTAATTTTCTGAAGCCAAGACTATTTTTAAACTATAGTGGAGCCAAACAAGACCACCCTTCATGGAGTTTGTGAACTTAACCTGAATAAATGTAGCATGTTTGCAAATATACTTTTAACATTTAATTATAGTTAATTAACATTTTCATCTTATTAAATTACTTAATTCAACCTCTCCATTTCACAAAGATAAGAATAAAGTCTTCGCATATTCTATTCTTCTTAGACTCTACTTATGAAATTATATTGGATATATGATTTGATATAAGTACTCGAATACACAGTAACAAGATTCAATTCAAGGTGACTCGAGAGAAAGACTTCAAAATAAAATGTCCCTTTTTGCAACTTATTTTTTGTAATATCTCTTATAATTCCTCAAAGTTAGATGTATTTTTGGTAAAATCACAGTTATCTGTTTCCTACTTTGGTTAAAGGTGCGGTCACTTTGGCTGAATGATTATGAATTATGATGGTGTTTTGTTGACGATGATGATGATAACAACAAGCAATTGAAGAATATTAATAATTTTAATTAGAAATTAAGATATGTAAGTATGTAGCAGTGTTAGATGAGTGAGTTTAACTAAATCTAAGCGGGTAAAAAATTAAAATAAGATAAGTTGATAAATAGATTAGTTATTAAATATTAACCCATAAGATGGGCTAAACTATTGTTAATAGCACACTCGGTCAATTATTACCAAGTTTTAACTTTTATTTTATTTTCTAATAATTTATTTAATTATCGAATAAAGCTAATAATTTTTTGTTACGGCTATATATAAATAAGATAAAATAAAAAAAAATTGTCAAAAAATGCACGGATCTTGAGCTATGTATATAACATAAATCATCTTAATTTTAGATGGGTTTAATTAGATGATTCAAAACGAGATAAGATAACAAATGAACATGTCATAATTTAACAAGGTTTCTCGTGGGTTATACTCATAAATAGATATTTTTTTGTAATAGAAAAATGATCATTATTTTGGAGTTTCAAACACATGTAAAATTTCATGGAGTTTCAACAATAAAATTAATACTTGATATTTGTAGCTATCTTTTAAAGACATGTCCGAAAAATAACTATTGAACACTATTTTTACGATTTCTCATATTGTCAATTTGAGCTATATTTTTAGCTCAGATCAATTCAATTTAAAGATTAACTAAATCGAGCCAGTCAAATGAACTAAATTAGTAAATAAATAAATTATTATCCGCCTAAATTTAAACGAATTAGATTAATCATATTTCAGTGGACTAATTGTATTCCTACAAATACGTAAGCTGTCTTGATTGTGATGGCTTATTTTGGTTCGCTAGAGGACATGAAATTCAATGATAAGATGTGACAAATTAAAGCAAGCAAGAAATCCATTAGAAGATAGAGTGCATGAAATATCAACCGTTGAATTAATAAATATTCAACAACATATCACTACGTCGGTCTAAAGTAAAATAGCCACCGTTGAATGTCATATTCAACAACTTAAACAGTCCCAATCAATCATCAAACGAGGAAGTTTGACCATGACTAGTGCAAGGAGATGGGGGGAGAGGTTGATGGTCAAAGGGACTTGAGAAAGTAGTGGGGATGCGATCAGTATGTGGGACAGGACGGCCAGTTGCATTCGTGAGGTAGCCAGAGAGGTGATAGGAGTCTCGCGGTGTTATCGAGGGGACTGGTGGTGGAATGGTAAAATTCAAGAGAAGGTGGAAGCAAAGAAAGTGGCGTATGTGAAATTGGTAGAAAGCAGAGATGAGGTGGAGAAGTGGACGAATAACGAACTGTATAAGATGGCGAGGAAGGAGGCAAAGATAGCAGTTACGGCGGCGAAAACGACGGCTTTCGAACGCATGTATGTGGAATTAGAGAAGAAAGACGGGGATAAGAAGTTATACAGACTAACCAAGACAAGGGAGAAGAGGGCACGTGACTTGGATCAAGTGAGATGCATTAAGGACGAGGACGACAAAGTACCGGTGGAGGAAGCGCATATTAGGCGGAGGTGGCAGTCTTATTTCCACAAACTCTTGAACGAAAAAGGAGCTGGAGACATTGTGCTGGGAGATCTGGAGCATTCTGGTAGGCACGGGGATTTTGAGTATTGTAGAAGTATTAAGGTTGAGGAGGTTACATGTGTTATTCGCATGATGCGCAAGGGACGAGCGACCGAGCCTGATGAGATCCCAGATGAATTTTGAAAGAGCGCAGGCAAGGCTGGTTTGGAGTGGTTGACTGAGTTTTTTAACGTCATTTTAAGACGACAAAAATTCCCGAAAAATGGAGGTGGAGTACAATGATTCCCTTGTACAAAAACAAAGGTGATATCCAGAGTTGCAACAACTATAGAGTTATCAAGCTGATGAGCCACTCTATGAAAGTTTGGGAAAGAGTCGTGGAGATGAGGGTGAGGAGAGGCGTGTTTATTTCTGAGAACTAGTTTGGATTCATGCCAGGGCGTTCGACTACCAAAGTCATTCATCTTATTAGGAGGTTGGTGGAGCAGTATAGAGAGAGGAAGAAATACCTACATATGGTTTTCATCGACCTCGAGAAGGCATATGCCAAAGTCCCTAGGGAGGTTCTATGGAGATGTTTGGAGGTTAGAGGCGTACTTGTGGCGTACACTAGGGTGATCAAGGATATGTATGATGGAGCCAATACTAGAGTACGAACAGTAGGAGGAGACTCAGAGTACTTCTCAGTGATGATGGGGCTGCACCAGGGATCAGCTCTTAGCCCATTCCTTTTTTCCTTGGTAATAGACGGACTGCCGCGACAAATTTAAGGGGAGGTACCATGGTGTATGTTATTTGCATACGACATAGTCTTAATTGATGAGACTCGCAGCAGAGTGAACGCCAAGCTGGAGGTTTGGAGACAGACTCAAGAGTCTAAATGGTTCAGGTTGAGTAGGACCAAGACAGAATATTTGGAGTGCAAGTTCAGCAACGGGAGCGACCTTGAGACAGGCGTCGAGGTAAGGCTTGGTACTCAGGTCATTTCAAAGAAAGAAAGCTTCAAGTACCTAGGGTCTATTATCCAAGGGAATAGAGAGATTGATGATGATGTCACACATCGTATTGGGGTAGGGTGGATGAAATGGAGGCTCGCATCTGGATTCTTATGCTACAAAAAGGTGCCACCAATACTTAAAGACAAGTTATATAGGGTGATGGTTAGACCGACTATATTATATGGGGTGGAGTGTTGGTCAGTCAAGACTTCGCACATAAAAAAGATAAAAGTTGCGGAGATGATGATGTTGAGATAGATGTGTGGGCATACAAAGAGAGATATGATTAGAAATGATGATATCCGGTAGAAAGTGGGAGTGGACTCGGTGAATGATAAGATGCGGGAATCGAGGTTGAGATGGTTCGGGCATATCCAGAGGAGAGACACAGATGCCCTAGTGCGGAGTGGCTATGGACGGGTTCATGAGGGGTAAAGGTAGGCCGAATTAGTATTTGGAAGAGGTGATTAGACGTGATATGGCGCAGGTGCAACTTATTAAGGACATGACCTTAGATAGGGGGTTGTGGAGGACACAGATTATGGTAGAAGAGTAGTAGGTACTCAAGCGTGGTCCTACTTATGCTTACAAATTGATAGTTGTAGTGTTATTACTGTAGGCCCGATTAGCCTATCACACTTATAGGCACATTATTGCTTTATAATCCACTGTTGTTTGATTTCTGCTGCTATGTATTCTTTAGTGTATTTTATTTAGCTTATTTAGTTGTGTTAGCTACTGCTCCTTTTTGTTCGAATGCACTTTATACTACTTTAATTCCTTATCTGAGTATGACCGTTTCTCTTGCTTTACTCTTTACTCTTGCTTTGTTTTCATTGTCTTGCTTGTGATTATGCTTTGTCTTGAGCCGATGGTCTCTCAGAAACATCCGCTCTACCTACCAAGGTGGAGGTAAGGCCTGTGTACACTCTACCCTTCCCAGACCCCACGGTGTGGGATCTCACTAGGTATGTTGTTGTTTATTATATTAATATTTTTAATGCAATGCTGGAGGGCAAACCTCTGAAGAAGGGGTGCACATTAGTTCCGGCAAATCTTGAAGAAGGGATGCATGTTATACCTTAGGTAAATCCCAATTCCCAAGTTAGTGACTTAATATAAAGAGTTCATAATTAATTGTTTAGATGTCTTTTAGGTTAAGGTATTGTTCGCTTTGAGCCTAGGCCCGCACGGATTTGTCCTTCGGCTTTAATCCAAAAGGCGTCTCACCAGTTGATTTTGGACTCATTCTGTAATATTATAATAATTTCTCTTGTAGAGTCTTTATCATTAATACAAATATATATAGTGTGTACAATGTGAAATCCTAATACAATAAGGATCTTATATCTACCATAATTATACCACACTAAATATTACAAAATATATGAAGTATATTTATAATATACGTTAATACACCCCTCAATCGGAGCGGAAGGAGGCCGGACGCTAGGACTAGATCTGAAGTCGAGGAATAGTTGTCTAGGAAGACCATTCGTGAAGATATCTGCATACTGATACGAAGAGGGCACATGCAACACCTTAACATGACCGATAGCAACCTTCTCACGAACAAAGTGTATATCCATCTCAATGTGCTTAGTTCGCTGATGCTGAACCGGATTATAAGATAAATATATGGCGGATATATTATCACAGTAAACCAAAGACGCCTTACATAAGAAACACTGAAGCTCCAAAAGAAGGTTTCGAAGCCAATAGATCTGAACATCAATATTTGCAACGCCTCTATACTCTGCTTCTGCACTCGAGCAGGACAAGGTGGCTTACCTATTGGCAGACCAGGAAATGAGGTTATCCCCTAAGAACACATAGTAGCCGGATGTGGAGCGTCGCATGTACGGATAACATCTGTATAAGATAGTAATCTAGTCGGTGATGCGGGGTATAAGTGCAAGCCATAGTCAAATGTGCCCTTAACGTATCGAATGATACGCTTAAGGGCAGTAAAATGAGGCTCATTGGGAGCATACATGAATAAGCACACCTACTGAATGACATAAGCAATGTCAGGCCTGGTGAATGTATGATATTGTAGTGCACCTGCAATAATCCTATAAAGAGTGGGGTCAGACACTGAATTACCATAAATAGCACTAAGCTTTGATTTAGAGTCAACTGGTGTGGATATGATCTTGCAGTTCACCATTTTAGCCTTGTATACTATCTCCTCTGCATACTTGCGCTGACACAAAAATATATTATTTGCACAGCGAGTCACTGAAATCCCCAAAAAGTAGCTCAACTTCCCCAAGTCAGACATAGCAAATTCGGTCCTAAGTAATGCAATAATCTCATTTTTCAATACATCAGATGAGGCAGGGAGAACAATATCATCCACATAAGTAGTAAGTAAGCAATGCTACTACCTCGATGAAAAATAAAAAGAGAATTATCGCACTTGTTGCATACAAACCCAATCCGCATAATGTATTGTGCAAAACGATAATACCACGCTCTAGGGGCCTGTTTCAAACCATAAATGACTTACATAGATGACATACATACGGAGGGGATGCTGGATGGACAAAACCAGGTGGTTGGTACATGTAAACAGTTTCTTTCAAATCTCCATGTAGAAATGCATAGATATGCATTTTTCACATCAAGCTGATGAATCAGCCAATGCTTACCCATAACAATACTCAGAACTATGCGAATGATAGCCGATTTAACAACCGGACTGAACGTCTATCCATAATCAATACCCTCCTACTGAGTAGTGGCATTAGCTACAAGTCTCGCCTTATATATTTCTAGATCACTAATGTATATGAAATTATGACGAAAAAGCCACATGCATCAGATCATATTCACCCCTCCGGTCTAGGAACCAAATCCAAAGTGTGTTGTTTCGTTAAAGCATTAAATTCCTCACACATAGCCGCATTCCAATTTGGATCTAGTTTGGCCAGTTTTGGGTTTTTGGGAATTGGGGAAATGGTTTGTGTGGATAAGTTAAACTAGACTTTGGGTTTGAAAATCCTGTGTTGGGCACGGGTTTCCATCCGGTGTGTGAGGGTAAGGGTAGGATGGCTATTTGGGTGGGGTAGCTGGTCCTGGTTAATTGGGGTAGTGGTGGTGTCGGAAGGTCTCGGGGATGGGTTGACTGATTGCTAGGTATGGGTGACGTGTACGATGAACCTCGACGAGTGAGTTGTGGTTGGTGAGCTGGTAAGATTGAGGTGTTGGGGATGGGTCGATGTCGGTGGTAGTGGTGACTGGGTGTGGTAACTGGGATGGTGACGGGCTGCCAATGCCGGGAACTGGGATGGGATGCCGGTACAAGGATTATTTTTAGGTTCAGGTATTGTTGCAGTGGTGGGTTGGGTGACGATTTCGGCTACGGTGGTTGGTGGTTGCGGTGACATAGTTGGTGTTGGTGGAGGTTGCTGGAGGGTGTTTGGGATAAGGATCGGTGGTGACACAGAGACGCTGGGCCAACTGCCAGTGGTGGATGTGGCAGTCGGCGATTGCCGAGATGAGGACGGAGACGGTAGTGGAGATGCAGATACGCTGCTGGAGGTGGCAGTCGTAGGTGGCTATGACGGTGGTACAACAGTGGACTAACCGAGAGGAGATTGAGTAGAGGCATTGGGAACAGTGGATGCTGCTGGAACAATAACGGCGCGATCGGGAGCTAGGCAGAGAAGCGGTGATGTGTCAGACTCGTCTAAAAATGTGTAATTCGTATTCTGGAATTTTTGGATATTTGCGAATGAGAAGATTGCTTCGTAAAACATGACATGACGTGAGATGATGATTTTGCGGGAATACAAGTCGTATAACATATATCCCCTATGATTGGGGGGAAAACCTAAGAACAGTACACACAAGGGGTGGTGCGGGGTGCAAGTTTATGTGGGGCCGTGGAGGCAAGATTCGAATAGCACAGGCGACCGAAAATTCGTAAGTGCTCATAAGTTGGGATCTTACGAAATAGAATTTCGATGGGTGTTCTATTTTGGAGAGTCTGAGTGGACAAAATATTTAGAATATATTCGGCCATTTACACAGCATAGACCCAAAAGGGAGGGGAGAGTGAGGCATGAAATAGGATCGTACGAACCATGTTATTGATAGTGTGAATGAATCATTCGGGCTTGCCATTTTGGGAGGAGGTGTGGGGACACGAGAAGTGGAAAACCATGCCATTAATAGAGCAAAAATTATGAAATGCGAAATTATTGAACTCACGACCGTTATCACATTGAAGCGATTTTATGCTTTTTCGAATTGTGTTTTGACATAAACACTGAATGGAAGAAACTTGGCAAATACTTCAGACTTGAATTTAAGCGGATAGACCCAAATAAAGTGAGAAAAGTCATCTAATAAGACGAGATAAAATTTATGACCCAATGAACTAGTAATTGGAGATGTCCATAAATCTGCATGAACAGTGTCAAAGGGAGAATACATAACACTTGAAGAAGACTAAAACGGAAGGCGAACATGTTTGCCGAAAGGACAAGAAAGACGTTGTTGGCCAAATTTGTGATTATTACAAAGAACTAAATTATTATTTCTAAAAAAACTAAGAACATGGGCTCCTGGGTGTCCAAGTCTATTGTGTCATGTTGACGAAGAGATTATTGCTAAAACAGTGAGTGGAGTGACTTGGTATAACACCACGTACTTTTAAGCGATGGCTTGAACAACTAGATGTATGCAAGTAAATTACAGGCCGAGAAAATTTTGTTATATTGAGGTATACACATCAAGAGCTTAGTATATAAAAGGATGCGGTCCCGAAATAATTTAGAATTTTAAAAGTGTGATGACGATGATCGGAAATATTGTTTTAGTGTGAACCAGCAGAGGCTATAGACTAGTGTTATCTTACATGCACATTATAATGAGTATATGAAGTGTGATAAAGATAATTATTATTTAAGTGAATTGAGATCGATAAATTAATTATGTGTGTAATTGGTATATGTTACTAATGGAGTTAAGTAGGGATTAGTGTGCATATATATTGATAGTGGGCTGCCACATAACAATATAAGTGTTGATGGGGCTGCCATGTGGCAGTAGCTAAACTAAATAACATGGTGACAATGAATTATGTGTCCAGCACATTCAGTGCATAATGAACATATGGCCATAAAGGTCAACTATTAGACCTTAACATATACGCTAATTCATTAGTAGACAATATATTTGAAATGGGTCCAAAAAAACGTGCATAACAACAGACCATTTGACAAATTAATATCTAGGGGATCAAATGTTTAAGAGAATGGATAAATTCACGGGTTCCCTCTTCGCTAATACGGTGGTAATTGCGTAGCTAGTTCCTTTTGCTTTGTTACGGATTGGAGCATTCTTTCAGTTAAAGTAAGATTTACAAGAAAATTATTCTAAATATCAAAGATTAAGGTGTAGAGGAGGCTAATTTCGACATAGTGAGTAGAGGGTCGACAATAGAGGTATGTTAAGGCAAATCCTTCTTTCTTTTGGTATGTTCTAAGTTACTAAACGTAAACGTAGCATTATTCCATAAATTATTCTACTCTTAGTAGTTAAGAATGTTCATGTTATTCATTCCTATTGTCAAAGCATATCTAAATATGTTCCTAAATCCTTATTGAGGTATATGGAAAATATGTCAGTAATCATAATGTTAATCGGAGGTGAAACGACTTTACGTCACTCCGACAAATTTATAGTGCTTATTATCATAACATTCATGTATTATATTCATGTACATACGTTGACCACAAAGGAGTTATATACTCTACTATATGTATGCATTATATATATGTATGAGAATGTGAAAAAGGATACGACGTTATATACGTGTACCACCTGCAGCTGGTACAAATATACACGATGATGATTATGCCCACAGAGGTCGAAATGATATGATGGAAGACGGCGTTATATACGCATATATATGTATGACCGTATTTGCATTATACATGACATTTAGGCATATTATGGCCCTCAGAGGCAATCGATACAGGTTGGTTGTTTCTTGTCTCATGTTACTTTCAGGTCTCTAGTATGCTATTCTTCATGTCTGACATACTCGGTACATCAGTCGTACTGACGTCCCTTTTGTCAGGGGATGTTGCGTTTCATTCCCGCAGACTCATGTAAAGAGGGTGACGGTCTGCACTAGTAGGTTCCTGGTCTAGCTGATATTGGAGCACTCCATTTGTTATAGAGTTGCAGTCTAGTCGTGGTATGATATTTTGGTTATGCGTTGGGGGTATGTAGGGGCCCTGTCCCTACCTTATGATGTCATGTACTCTTTAGAGGTTTGTAGACAGATGTCATGTGTATAGTAGTCATGTATGGCCTTGTCGGCCCTGGTATGTATATGTATATAAGTTCGGTCCTTCTGGTTACACGATTTTACATAGCTCTTTCCAGTTTACTATTTTCATATATCAGCAGGATATCTCGTGGTGGCCTCGTGGACCATGAGAAATTACGGTTATACGCTAAAGATATGATTAGTGGTACTCGGCATGTAAGGTCCGGGTGCCCGTCATGACCATCCGGTTTGGATCGTGACACATGTGCCGTTAGAGATGTGGGAGGCTTGACACTAGCAACGAACGTGGATAAGAAAGGATATAGATCACCCTCACTATTGCATCTCATAAGGAGTTTTCCCAGTACGGAATATCCAAATGGGTCAAAGTTAATTGATACAGAATTATCGGTGTTAAATTTCCTAACGAAATTAGGTTTTCGATAATGTTAGGAACATATAAGACGTTATTCAGGGAAAAATGGGGATGTGGTGGTGGAGTTAGTATGTGACCAAACACTTGAATTGGAATGCGATGACCGCTACCATCCATAATAGATTATGGAGTATTTAAACTTCACAGTTGAGGAATATTAGCAGAATTATTGGTAAGGTGAGACGTGACGCCCGTATCCATATACCACGCATTATCGGGCTGCCGAGAAGTCAATGTGACGAAAGTCGGGCCCAAATTGGATTGGAAGAGGCTTGGAGCGGATTGCTGGGCTCCAGGAAATAAAGCTGAATCGCTATGGCCTAATGGCTGGCCTGTGGCGGACGGGTAGGCTGCCTGAGATGTGGAAGGATATGGAAAGGGATTTTCGTGTTTTTCGGGTAAAGCACCGTTCTAACAATTTTGGGTGAAAAAGGAATACCAAGTATTGTGCTTCTCGGGACAGAAAGCAAAGCAATGTGCTTTCTCGTGTAAAAGAGGACAATCACTCTTTGGTTCTCGTGTAAAAAGCAGAAAGGAAGAAAAAAGTCTTCTCTAGTTCTCGAGTAAAGGAAATAGAAAAGAAAACTTTTTTTTTTGGTGAAGGAAGAGATAGAAGACAAAATTCTAATATATGTTTTGTATTTGGTTACAGAAGAGAAAAAAAGAAGGACAAAAGACTTTCGTTTTCATGCAAGGAAGAAGTAGACAAAAGAAAAAGAAAGTTTTGTTCTTTGTTCTCGGGCAAAGGACTTAAAAGAAACAGACATGAAATTTGTGCTTCTGAGTTGATGTGCAGCCGCCGGTTTTCTTCAAAACCGAGGGGGGATGCGGGTGAAAGAAGGAGAAAAGAAATAAGATTTAGGTTTTGGCTCTAATACTAGGTAAAATTGTATTAATTTCCCTTGGGGAGTCTTTCTCATTAATATAAATATATATAATGTGTACAATGTGAAATTCTAATACAATAAGAATCTTATATCTACCATAATGATACAACACTAAATATTACAAAATATATGAAGTATATTTATAATATACGTTAATACATTCTTATAAGGTGCCTAATTTTCTTCTCTCACGATATGGAATTCGCCTCAAATGTAATGTTCACCCATTCTGCAGAGTCTTACCCTCCGTCATGGGCATTACACTTACACGCATAACTCTCCCCCGTGCATGGAACGCACTTTGAGTGGAGTAAAAAACACACAAACCAATTGTAGACGTCGAGTGAGTGGAAATCAGCCCAATCAACATATGAAAACCTAGCCTAATTAGAGGAGAGTTTCTTAAGATTCAAAGGCCCAACATCTATGCTGCGGGCCTAGTACATGAGAATTCTCTTGGGCCAACAAGAGGAGATAGGTGATTGCACAATAGTTTGTCCTTATATATTTGTAACTTTCACTTAATTCAACCATTCCTATGATGTCTCTGTGTATTTCAATTTTTTAATAATCATGACATTAAAGAATCAATTGGTAAAGATGCAGAAAATCTTACTTCTCCGTTCATGTCCTCGTAGTTTAGTCTTAGGTGCTAGTCATAATTACATGCTGAATCTTAACTAATTTTCATGTTCAAAGGTTTACTGCTGTTATCTTGATGAATTGGATCGCGTAGTTTAGCGATATATAGAGAAGTATATTAAAATTTAGGCTATGGACATTACTAGTTTTATTTCACAAGGCAAATAATTTTTGCCCCTTATATCGCAGACCTCAAGGCATAACTTAGATTTGAAAGTTAGTCAAATTAGGTCTTAATGCATAACTTTAGATTTGAAAGTTAGTTAATTAGTCTTTAAGGTATAACTTTAGATTCCAAAGTTAGTCAAGTTAGACTTAAAATCTATCTTTATATTTCAAACTTAGTCAAGTTAGGCCTTAAGGCAAAACTTTAGATTCCAAAGTTAGTCAAGTTAGGTTTTAAGGCCTATCTTTATATTTCAAAGTTAGTCAAATTAACCCCTAAGATAGAACTTTAGATTTCAAAGTTAGTTAAGTTTAGACCTGTCCAACGGGTTGGGGACTCGCCCCGACCCGAAAAATTCAGGGTCAGGATCGGCTTATAGCTGACCCGCGAGCCACCCGACCCGAAAAAATAGGGATCCGGTCTTATGTAGGGTCGGGCCAGGGTCAGAATATTTTACCCGTCTGATTCGGCCCGACCCCGACCCGACCCTGACCAGTGTGTTTTTTTAATTCCTTCATTAATATTTATTTTGTACTTATATATATTTTTGCCATTAATATTTAAGTGATATAATGCATGTTTTTATAATATATGTATTGCTCTAATCTACATTGAGCTCGACATAAAATAAGATAAAACGGTAGCTGATTATTAATTATATGTTTATATTATTAGTCGTTCTGTTAATATCACGGAAGCATAATGTAGGGAGAGAAAATAGTTCTAAATTGGTGAAACTTTAAATGGTCATAACTCTGCGATCGGATGTTCGTTTTACCCGATTTTTTTTAATTTTGCTTATTTTTTCGAGACGGGGCCGGCCAAATGGCGGTATGGCGCAGCCAATTTTTAGAAAAACGTCCGTTTTCTCAATCAATTTGTGTTTTCCCCCAAATTGATTTCTAATTTTGCTTTTTCTTTAGTAAACATGTCACGATACACAATAGATTTCAACGTCGAAATTTCATGATAGTGTAGATGTGAATGTCAATTTCAGTTTTGGAAATTCAATTATTTTTAAAAAATACCTCGACCCGACCCGGCCCGCCAAATCCCGTCCCCCTTCCGACAGATCAGGGCCGACCCGTGACCTGTAGGGTCAGGGCCAGAGTCGGAAATTTAAAAAAAAATAAGGTTAGGGTCGGGCAAGCAGAAAAAAAAAAAGTCACCCGATCCGGCTCGACCCGAGCTTTGGACATGTCTAGTTAAGTTAGGTCTTAAGGCCTAGCTATATATTTCAAAGTTACTCAAGTTAGGTGTTACGACCTAACTTTAGATTCCAAGTTTGTCATACATTTTGTGAACACCAATTGTTTATGGTATGTTACATTTGTCCAAAACATAGACAGGTTCTGTCTCAAATGGGAGTTAGGTCAATGTGAAAATTAATTCCTCATTGACGTATTCCAGATTTCCAGTTAAGCTCGCAAATCCTCTTCCATTCAAAAAGAAACTAGTAATTGTATCCCAAAGTGGAATTTCGTTTCTTTTTTCAGAATTAATGCCAAAAGTATATCTGTAGAACTCCACGAACATATAGGGTTATTTCGTTTAACAATACAAGTAATCTTAGTTTAAAGTTTTACACAAGTAATATTTACAATGTTTGGTTATTTATATTATGCGAATGCTAACAAATAATCGATGTAGAACTTAATAAAGCATTTAGTTCGCTAGTTTTTGTTTTTGCCTTTTCACTTACCATCCCAAGAATAATGGGAACAAAACAAGTGATGCTAATTATATTAACAAGAATGAGTCGCGGCTAATATCGACTTTTAAAATGATGTTTAATAACGAAACAAATGTCCTTAATTTTTACCAATCGATAAGATATCTGGCAGTTGGTTATTTGGTTTATCGATTATCCGCTTTTAAATGGATAGCAATTATCAGTTGATTCGGTTTGGGGTTAGCAATTATTGAGCGGTGTATTGGCTAAATCTAAAAGACAATGAAAATTTAAAATCACAATATGTAGTTAAGCTTCCACGGTTAAGATAAACCGTTAAGGAAATTGAAGGTGAGAATAAATGAGATTTTCTTAAGATGGCTAGAGGTTTCTTCAAGTAATAAGAAGCATAGACTAATTGTAACATAAAATATCATGATCTGTTTTTCTTACAAGCTTTTGATCAATTCTTTTTGTTCATCTTCCCTAAAGTTTTAGGTTTTTTAGCAATAGTTCGACTGTGTAATTATGGAATCATGTACTGTGTGTATCTGATATCTGCCATGCAAATATTAATGTACATGTTAATTAGTAGAATATACAATTTTGATTTATTCAATTTTTCTGTGGGGTTATATAGAAATTTTCTAGTCATTGATTAGGTTACATTCCAAATGTAATGATATTAGTTAAAACAAGGGGCAGCGACGGAGTTTAAGACCGTGATATACACGGTATACACACCATGTATATGATGGTTTTGGTAATAGGTTTTTGTATATAATTAGCATTGTACACTTACCATAATTATAGAATTCTTGTACAAATAGAATAGGGTTTTAGGAGTAGAATAAGAATAGAATTTTCCATATTATGGAAATTGTAAATTGTGTATATATATACTCATTCATTAATGAAAATAATCAAGGAATTATATCTTTCATGGTATCAGAAGTCTAGGTGCTTCTATCGATTTTCCTCTCTTCCGCTGCCTCGTTTTTCGTGTTAAATTCTCAGCAACTGTGCATCTTACCTCCTCTCTTCCCAAATTTTCTTCCAAATCCCCCATTCACTTATTGTTCTTTCGTTATGACAACATCAAAGAACATACTTCATCATGCCCTTACTGTTTCTAACATCAAGAACCACACCCCTATTGTTCTTGAGATGGAAAACGTCCAATATGCAACGTGGGCAGAATTGTTCAAAATTCACGCAATCTCACATCAAGTCCTCCATCACATTATTCCTCCCACTGACCCTACACCCGCGGAGGA
This sequence comes from Anisodus tanguticus, assembly GCA_034509755.1. Classification (NCBI taxonomy): domain Eukaryota; kingdom Viridiplantae; phylum Streptophyta; class Magnoliopsida; order Solanales; family Solanaceae; genus Anisodus; species Anisodus tanguticus. Next base: position 2,940,819 of record CM067558.1, read on the forward strand.
TCATCAGTTATGGATCACTCTTGATGCTACCGTCCTTCAGTGGATTTACTCCACTATTTCTACCGACCTTTTACAGACGATCATTGAAACAGACACTACGGCTATGGCTATCTGGAATAGATTGCGTGATATATTCTAGGATAATCAACATTCTCGAGTTGTCACCCTTGAGCAAGAATTTTCACAAGTACGCATGGAAGATTTCCCGAATGTTTTGGTCTATTGTAAATGGTTCAAGGAATTGGCGGATCAACTCCGTAACGTTGGTGCGCCTGTTATCAATAATCTTCTTATTCTACAAATGGTTGCAGGCCTATCTGAGGCCTATAATGGCGTTGGGACTCTCCTTCGTCAAAGTAATCCGCTTCCCCCTTTTTATCAAGCCCGTTTGATGCTCACGTTAGAAGAATTCGGCTTGGCAAAGAAGGCGGCTACCGGTGCCAGTTCCGTGACGATGATGACTTCCTCCAATAACTCTCACAGTTTTGTTGACAATTAGGGTCAAAACCGCAATAACGGTGGTGGCAAGAAGGGTCAAAACCGTAAAAATAATGGAAAAAATCGCGGCGGCAACAACAGCGGCATCCGAAATAGCTGTGGGCCTCGGGGTAGTGGACATCAACCCAATTGGTCTCGGCAGTGGGACCCCTGGCAGTGGAACTGGGCTAGTGGCCCGTGGCTCAACAATGGATATTTTTCTCCCAGCCCTTACCCGGGTAACTGGGCCCAGTTCAAGCAATAGGCCATGCCCAGTTTCTCGGGTCCAGCTTCAAGCGACAATTTTTCTTCTGGACTGGTGCAGCAGGCTTGTTTTCTTGGGCCTCGGCCACTGAGGGAATTCCAGGTTGTGGGCCCCACACCGACTCCGACAGATATTGAGGTTGCGATGCATACGCTTGGATTAAATCCTCCAGACCCGAATTGAGACATGGACACCGATGCCACTTCTCACATGACGTCAGACCAAGGTACTCTCTCATCTTATTTCAATTTGAGCAAAAATCGTGGCATTGTTGTTGGTAATGGTAATACAATTCCAATTCGTGGTTACGGTAATACAACTTTGTCTCCCCCACATCCACCTCTTGTATTGAAAAATACCCTTCATACCCCGAACTTAATAAAAAAATTGGTGTCTATCCGAAAATTCACCACTGATAATTGGGTTTCTGTTAATTTTGATCTTTTGGATTTTCTGTGAAGGATTTAAAAACGGGGATACCTCTCATGAGATGCAATAGTAGGAGATATCTTTATCCAATCACGCCCGCCTCAAGATTCTCCAGTCAAGCCATGTTCTCAACATTTGCCGCTCTAGCTCCTTCCTTGTGGCATGCACGTTTGGGTCACCCTGGGTCATCTATTGTTTCTTCTTTGCATAAAAACAATTTTATTTCTTGTAAGGGTACACGTAGTGCTCCAAGTTGTCATTCATGTCCTTTAGGAAAACATGTTAGATTACCATTTGTAGCCTTTACGTCTCGTACTTTAATGCCTTTTGATATTATTCATAGCGATTTATGAACTTCTCTAGTTCTCAGTTCTGTGGGCTATCGTTATTATGTTCTATTTTTGGATGATTATTCTAATTTTTATGGACCTTTCCGTTAGCGAAAAAATCACAAGTTTTTTCCACATTCTTAAAATTTAGAGCATTCATCCGTACCCATTTCGAACGGAAAATAAAAAATATTAAATGTGATAATGGCAAAGAATATGATAATGGGTTGTTTCAGGATTTTTGTGATGCTAATGTTATAGTTTTTCATTTCTCTTGTCCTCATACGTCGTCACAAAATGAGAAACCGAACGCAAAATTTGTACCATTAATAATATTGTCCGAACTTTATTGATCCATGCTTCCGTACCCCTTTCTTTTTGGTATCATGCTTTACAAATGGCTACTTATCTCCTTAACATACTTCCTACCAAAGGGTTAGCATATGCATCTACTCTTAAAATCCTCTATAATAAGAATCCTTCGTATTCACATCTTAAGGTCTTTGGGTGTTTATGCTATCCACTATTTCCGTCAACTACAATTAACAAATTTTAAGTCCATTCTACCGCTTGTGTATTTTTGGGTTATCCGTCTAATCATCGGGTTATAAATGTTTTGATTTGTCATCTAATAAAATCATAATTAGTCGCCATGTTATTTTTTATGAAACCCAATTTCCATTTACGAAAGTGAGTAGTCCCGTGCCTAGTTCGTATAATTTTTTAGATGACACAGTCTCACCGTTCATTATGCAACACTTAATGGGACAATCCAGTGACCACGCACCGCCAGCAGACCCACTGCCTGCTGTCCCGCCACAATCCACTATTTCTGCCCCAATTTCTGTTATTGGGCAGATTTCCCAGCCCACTGCCGAGATAGTTTTTGGCCCAGTTTCTGCACCGGTCCAGCCTATAATTTCCAGTTTTGGGCCAGAAGGCCCACTGCCTGATGTCCAGTCCGTCACCCATCCAAATTTTCCCCAAAATCCACATGCTTCCTCCTCGAGTCAAGGGCCAGGTACTCGAAGTCAAAGGGGTATTTTTAAACCAAAATGACATTTTAATCTCAATTCTAATGTCTCTAAATCCCCTCTACCACGTAATCTAGTGTCTGCCTTAAATGACCAGAATTGGAAATTGGCTATGAACGACGAATATGATGCTCTTATTGAAAATAAAATGTAGGAGTTAGTCCCCCGTCCTTCTGGTGTTAATATTATTCGGTCTATGTGGATTTTTACTCATGAAGATAATTTTGATGGCTCTTTTGTGAGACATATGGCTCGTCTTGTAGGTGATGGTAAAACTCAACAGGTTGGCGTGGATTGTGGTGAGACATTTAGTCTGGTGGTCAAACCGGCTACCATTCGTACTGTTCTCAGTTGGCTCTTTCAAAGGCATGACTCATTCATCAGCTAGATGTGAATAATACTTTCTTACATGACGATCTTAAGGAGACAGTTTACATGCATCAGCCCTTGGGTTTTCGAGACCCCACATATTCTAATCATGTTTGTTTATTGAAGAAGTCCTTATATGGGCTTAAGCAGGCCCCACGGGCCTGGTATAAGCGATTCGAAGTCTATGTATCTACTATCAAGTTTTCTCACAACTGGTCTGATAATTCTCTGTTCATCTGTCGTGGTACTTGCTCGGCATATATTCTATTATATGTGGGTGATATTATCTTGACTGCTTCTTCTAATGATTTACGCAAGTCTATCATGACACTACTCAATTCTGAATTTGTTATGAAAGACTTAGTGCCCTTGAGTTACTTCTTAGGAATTGTTGTCACTCATCATGCAGGAAGGTTGTTCTTATCCCAAAGGAAGTATGCCAATGAGATAATTGAGCGAGATGCTATGTCCTCGTGTAGACCCGAGGTACTTGAAGCTTCATTTATTTAGAATGACCTGAGTACCAAGCCTCACCTCCACGCCTGTCTCAAGGTCGCTCCCGTTACTGAACTTGCACTCCAAGTATTCTGTCTTGGTCCTACTCATCCTAAACCCTTTAGATTCCAAAGTCAATCTCCAAACCTCCAGCTTAGCATTCACTCCGCTACGAGTCTCATCAAACAGGACTATGTCATCTGCGAATAACATACACCGTTGGATTTATCGTCGTCAGTCCATTCATAACCAAGGCAAATAAGAAAAGCCTAAGAGTCGATTCCTGGTGCAGCCCCATCACAACTAAAAAGTGCTCCGGGTCTCCTCCTACTGTCCGTACCCTGGTCTTGGCTCCATCATACATATCCTTGATTGCCCTAGTGTACGCCACATGTACACCTCTAACCTCCAAACATCTCCATAGAACCTCCCTAGGAACTTTATCGTATGCCTTCTCGAGGTCGATGAAAACCATATGTAAGTTTCTCTTTCTCTCCCTATACTGTTCCACCAACCGCCTAATAAGATGAATGGCTTTTGTGGTCTAACGCCCCGGCATGAATCCAAATTGGTTCTCAAAAATAGACACGTCTCTTCTCACCCTCATCTCCACGACTCTTTCCTAAACTTTCATAGTGTGGCTTAGCAGCTTGATACCCCTATAGTTGTTGCAACTCTGGATATCACCTTTGTTCTTGTACAAATGGATCATTGAACTCCACTTCCATTCTTCGGGCATTCTCGTCGTCTTAAAATGACGTTAAACAACTCAGTCAGCCACTCCAATTTTGCCCTGTCTGCGCTCTTCTAAAATTCAACTGGATCTCATTAGGCACGGTCGCTCATCCCTGCGCATCCTGCGAACAACACCCTTAACCCCCTCAACCTTTATGCTTTTACAATACCCAAAATCCTGATACCTACCAGATTGCTCCAGATCTCCCAGCACAATGTTTCTATCTCCTTTTCTGTTCAATAGTTTATGGAAGTAAGACTGCCACCTCTGTCTAATATGCGCGTCCTCCACCAGTACTTTGTCGTCCTCATCCTTGATGCACCTTACGTGATCTAAGTCACGGCCCCTCCTCTCCCTCACCTTGTGTAGTCTGTATAACTTCTTATCCGCATTTTCTCCTCTAATTCCACATACAAGCGTTCAAAAGCCGTCGTTTTCGCCGCCGTAACCGTAAGTTTTGCCTCATTCTTCGCCATCTTATACAGTTTCCTATTCGTCCACTTCTCCACCTCATCCTTGCTTTCTACCAATTTCGCATACGCCGCTTTCTTCGCTTTCACCTTCTCTTGAATTTTAACATTCCACCAACAGTCCCCCTCAATGCCCACCACGGCTACCCCTCGAGACCCAAAGAATTTCTCTAGCTACCTTTCGAATGCAACTGGCCGTCCTGTCCCACATATCGGTCGCGTTCCCACTACTTTCCCAAGCCCATTTGGCCATCAACTTCTCCCCCATCTCATTTGCAATAGCCATGGTCAAACTTCCCCATTTGATTCTTAACCTGTCATCAACAACCCTTCTCATCTTCTCCATCTTGATCTCCAAATCTATCACCAAAAGCTTATGTCGGGTTGTAAGATACTCCCTCGGAATAACCTTGCAGTCTTTACAAAGACCGTTATCAACCTTTCTTAGGAGCAAAAAGTCTATCGGAGTCTTAGCCACCGAACTACGGAAAATCACAAGTGCTCCTCCTTCTTCAGGGACCTCGAATTAGCTATCACCATCACAAAAGCTCTAGCGAACTTCAGAAGTTAGATGCCTCCCCAATTCCTGTCCCCGAGGCCAAAGCCTCCATGCACGTCATCATAACCCTCCGAAAGTGACCCAATATGTCTATTGAAATTCCCTCCCACAAATAACTTCTCGGTGGGTGGTATACCACCCACCACCTCATCCAAGTTTCTCTCAAAAGTGCCTCTTCTCCTTTTCGTCCAATCCCGCCTGCGGCGCGTAAGTACTAATAATTTTCATAGTAAACCCTCCAACTATCAACTTAATTGCCATCATCCTGTCATTGACCCTCCTAACCTCTATCACATGATCCCTTAGCTCGTTGTCTACTAAAATGCCTACCCCATTCCTATACCTTGACAACCCGAGAACTATAACTTATACTCGTTCACATCCTTAGCCTTAGGTCCTACCCATTTGATCTCATGAACACATGTTATATTAATCCTCATCTTTTTAAGAATCTTAACTAGATCTATAGATTTCCCCGTTAAAGTTCTAATGTTTCAAGACCCTATTCTCAGCCTAGCATCTCCCTTACCCTCCCTGACCCTCGCCCCCATCCCCTAACTCATCTTTTTCAATCTTTTAAAAAATAACTCACTCCTTTCTCTCTCCCCCCCCACCCCCCTCTCTGTACTCACTCACTCTCCATCTCTCCCCCTCTCTCTCTCTCTTCTTCGTCTAACCCTAATCACTGATATCTCTCAATAACGACGACGACCGCGGTCGGCACTACCAGAAAAGACTGAGAGAGAGTTTACCAGCCTTCTCTCTCTGCACCCACCCCCTTCTACACATCATCTTTTCTCTCACTCACTCTCTCCCCCCCCCCCTCTTCTTCTCTTTCTCTCTCTCTACCACACATCCACTCTCTACCGTATTTCCTCTCTCTTTCTCCGACGATGATGACTTTTTTAGTGGCTCAGATCTGGCCGCCTCCTCTGTTGGGTGGCTCAGATCTGACCATAGATGACCTAGATTTAGGTCTATCCTTGCTAGATCTACATCTATAAAAAAACTCATCGAGGTAGTGGTGGAGCGCAGGTGGCGGCAATGAAATTATCGGCGTTGCGGTTCGCCGGAGGTGGTCGATGTTGGCGATGGAGAAATCGAGAGGGGTAGGGTAGTGGGTATATAATTATGTATAATATTTTATAATTGTGTATATGAGTGTATACACTGTCGCACCCGCTTTTGACCGCCCCATTCGCGAGGAAAGGGGATCCGACGCGGTCGCGACGTATTGGTGATTCCTGAATTAATTAATGCTTAAGAAGTCGTCACCTAATTATTCTACGGTGAATTAGGAAACCTAAATGTTAACATAAATGCTGTAAAATGAACTCCGATTAATGGTCTGCTAATCTATGAGATTCTATGTAAGGGTTGTTTATTATCCTAAAGGGAAGGGGTTAGACATCCTTTAAGATCCGCTAACTTATGGTTATCCGGTCAAACTTAGGTTAATTAATATGCTAAGAAAAATGCATGTTTTAAAAGTATAAAGTTAATTAAAAGGATGTTGCAAGTGATTAATAAAAGATGCATTTTTACAACGTAAAGATTTTCACCACTTATTCTTTTGAGGGGTCTGGCAAAGGTGATTGCGATTCTTAGAAATAAATCCCCGGCATAAAATTCAAAAAGAGTATGCATGATATTGTTTATGAAAATACATGTAAAATTGATTTCTGGATAAAGCATGCATTTGTAAGGCATTGTTTATAAAATACATGCAAAGTTGATTTTTGGATGAAAATATGCATTTGTATGAAAGTTGATAAAATGCATGCAATGTTTTTTGGATAAAAGGCAGGCATTTGTATGACATTATTTATAAAATACATGCAAAGTTGATTTTTGGATAAAAGTATGCATTTGAATGACATTGTCCATAAAATACCTATTTTTTGGAAATTGATAGTAAAGAGAAAAGCAAATTGTTTTTAATGCAAGAAGTGATTTTTATGGAAGTTATTTTGAATTGCAAATCGGATGAAAAACGAAACCTTATTTGCATAATTAATAATGCGAGTAAAAGATGACCAAATTATTTTGAAAGTTTTAAAACGTGCATGACGAGCCAAAAATAAATAAACTAGCGGCGGATTTCTAATTTTAAACTACCCGAGCCTAAAATGAATAAACTAGCGACGGGTTTCCAATTTTAAACTATCCGAGCCTAAAATAAATAAGCTAGCAGAGGGATTTTTGAGGATTGAAACTAGTATTCAAAAAGGATTTTCGGATTGGACAATTAGGAACTAAATAGGAATATTTTCGAACTAAAGATTATGAAACAAAGAAGAATGTTTTCTAAGCAAAAATTGGAAAAAAAAAACAAATCGACCAGTTTTTTTGTTTTTCGGATGTTTTCCTTTGTATTTCAGGCTATTCTTCGAACCAGCTTTTGACCTCATTTTTTGACCTTTTCGGACTTCGGACCCCCCCCCCCCCCCCAATACCCCCGTTCAATTTCGAGCTTGAAATTCAAAAAAAAAAAACAGGGCAAATTTCTGATTCTTGAAACAGATTTTAGGGGATAGGGGCATGGGTGAAGTGATTGGGCGGTGCCAATGGTGATGGGTGTGACATAGGGGTTAGTGGTGTCAGGGTTAGGTGTGGCAGAGGTATGGGTGGTGTCGAGTGAGGTGGCCGGCGGGTTTGGTGGTTGAAGAGAGGATATGGTTTGTTTGGTTTTGTTTTAGGTTTAGGTTTTTTACTGGTGTTGGGCGAATGGGTTGGGGGATATGGGCGAAAAAAAGGGGGTTGGTCCTAAATGGGGTCGCCCAGTTGGGCTGGTTTGGACGATTTGGGGGTTGGGCCGGTTCGGTTTGGGCTGTTTTTGTGGTGAAGGGAAATAAAATGGGGAGTTGGATTAAAATATAAAAAATAGTTTTATTATTAAAAGATGCTTTGCAAAAAATGTAAATTATAAAGATAAAAAATAACGATGTGATAATAATAAAAATATAATATTTTGTGAAATGTTTATTGCTTAAAATAAAAATGTGATGTCGTTTTGCGAAAATAAAATAATATAGAATATTAGGGTAAAACTATGATTATGATATTAAAAGACAAATGATAGTAGAAAAAATGCGAATAATAATAATAATGGTAATAAATAATGATATTGGGAATAGACGATGATAGTAAAGGCCTTATATATATATATATATATATATATATATATATATATATATATATATATACAACAACAACAACAATTATATATAATCGGAAAAAATGGGATAAAATTGGGTGTCAACATCTTACCCCTCTTTGGCTGAAGACGATGAAAGAGTTTTCGGACAAAAAAGTTGTCTGATTAGCCAATTTTGTTCTGATCATCGGGATTTGAGCAAAGATTAGGGATACATGAGTAGAGATAGGATTCCGATGGAGAAGAAATTGCGATATCAATAAATCGAGAAGCAAAGGTTGGTGCAGATTGAAAAAATATTGCATCAGGATCGAGTTATGATGACACCGGTTGCAGATGTGGTAAAATATTGGAAAAGAGCGGAACGACGTTCGAAGTAGGCCGCTGGCCTTTGTTGGGAAGTCCAGCTCTCCAACAAATTATCTCGGTTCGCTATAAGAGATAGTTTCACGTTGTGCTGAACCTCCTGCCGATTCAAACTCCCTGTGAATTGAAATGATGTCCTTGCACAGACGTAATGCGATGCTACTTTCCTGTACAGACGTGATGAATGACGTCCTTGCACAGACGTAATGCAAAATGACGTTCTTGCACAAACGAAATATAATGACGTCCTTGCACAAACATAATGCAAAATGTCGTCCTTGCACATACGAAATGTGATGCGACGTCCTTGCACAGACGAAATGTGATGCAACGTCCTTGCACAAACGTAATGCAAAATGTCGTCCTTGTCGTCGGTTTGCTATAAGAGATAGTTTCACGTTGTGCTGAAGCTCCTGCTGATTCAAACTCCTGCAGACATCTAGCTAAGATAAAAATTAGTGCTTAACTGATGAAATACAATGGGTAAATGAGAATACGACCCTGTGAATTGAAATGTCATCCTTGCACAGACGAAATGTGATGCGACGTCCTTGCACAGACATAGTGCAAATAACGTCTTTGACCAGACGTAATGCGATGACGTCCTTGCCTAGACGTAATGCGATGACGTCCTTGCCCAGACGTAAAGCGATGACATCCTTGCACAGACGTAATGCAAAATATCGTCCTTGCACATACGAAACGACGTTCTTGCCCAGACGTAATGCGAAATGGAGTGACCCTAAGGTTGAAACGCTATGTTGAAGTTCTTGCAAACTCAATCTGGATGAAAAGTTAATGCGTGGACATAGGCAATGTAAGATGAGGGTGAGAATGTGACCATGTGAATTGAAATATCGTCCTTGCACAAACGAAATGTGATGCGACGTCCTTGCATAGACTTAGTGCAAATGACGTCCTTGCCCAGACGTAATGCGATGACGTCCTTGCACAGACGTAATGTCAAATGTCGCCCTTGCACAGACGAAATGACGTTCTCTTATACACTATTATACATTTTTATACACATATATTCATATGGTATATGTCTTGTGTACTTATGTATATAGGTGTATAAATATGTATACACCTTCAAACACCTATATACATAATGTACTTGTATTTTGTATATAAGTATATAGCACAATATAAAGGTATTTTTAAGCCAAAGCTTTGTAATGTAAATGTAATTGAGCAAATTGTATATTTTTAAAATTTCTTCATTATTTAACTAGTGGAGAAGTACTTTTAGCTTAATCAATTTTAACGTATTATATATGATATTTTCCGTTTTTTATTTATATAACATATTTTTCTCACCTTTTTCCGTTTAGAAAAGAGTCACACTAGTATATTTAAAAACAATTAATTTAAAACTAAATATTACATAATTAGCTAAAGTGTCTAAATGAAAAATACTCACATCCTCTAGAAATGTCATCGGAGGCGAAATTAGAAATTTCATTAAGAGATATTTAAGATTCAAAATAAATATATAAATAATTTATATATAATATAATTTTTTTTATGAAGGATGTTCGACTGACCATCTTCATTGTATGCGATTATGCTATTGGGTGTCACATTTATAGGAGAGTCAAACTTTCAACTTTATTGGTTTTGGATTTAGTATTAATTTCAAGTGATATTAAGTGAGTTCTAAAACTTATATTTATATATATTTAATAAATTTATTAACACAAACCTAAAGTATATTATTTGAACAAAATACTGAATTCGGTCAAATACGTATCCCGAACTACTAGCCCCGCCTTTAGTTGTAGATTGTCTCTATACTTTCGATACACGTTTTTTTATTTTTGAAAAAGCGTGATGGCGTGTCAACAGCCTGTACGATAGTTTTTTCCTTTTTTGGACGTAAGTTTGACATACTTTTCCCGGGATAAAGGATATATTCCGTCTGTCGATCTCAATTTATATGACATCATTTTTTTAATTTATTCTAAAAAATATTATATTTTTATATTTAAAAATAATTACCTTTATTGAATGATTTATAGTTACATAAAAATCTAACACTTATTTTGGATTACATTTTTTAACAATCTTTTTTATTTTTAAACCTCGAGTCAAGTCAAATAATGACACGTGAATTAAAACGGAAGGAGTAACTATAAGATATAAGATAAAAATAAAAACAAAAACAGTTGTACAGTTCACAGCTCAAACGTTGAATTTCATCCAAAATGACTTGGTTCCTAGTCAGTATTTTATTTTTCAATCAAGTGGATCTGAAATACACGTAAAGCTGAGTCAACACACGTATACTTAATCTTTCCCATTCACACATCTGAGCGCGTGTTCACTAAAATGAGAGTTTCAAGATAATTCGGGTCTGGAAAAAGTCCCAATTTGGTCACGTAATATTTGAAATTGCTCAAATTTTCTATACGTTCATACCTTTGTCGTCAGGTACATCTTTTCGTATTTTTCACTTACTATTAATAGAGTAACATGAAATACATGAAAAGGCGATGTTATAGATTCTTAATTCCAATCTTTTTAAGTTAATGTATTCTAAATTAATATAATATTGTACATATTTAATGAATTAGAATTTGAATCAAAGCTATTGGATTCAGCCGAATAGGTAGTTGTCACTCTCCCTCTACCTTTGAATGGTAAACTCCACGTGTCAAAATTCTTTGAAATTTAATTCTCATAGCTCAATATTCCACTACGATTCAAATTTACCCTCTGATCGAAGTTCTATTAAGGGTCAAGAGTAATATTAATTCTTTTTTTCTAAGAAGTATGATTAGACCAAAAATCTAACGGAGAATAAAGTTGTTCTTCAAATAGTAACTCCTTTTTAAATTCGAGTTCTAATTATTTATTTGTTTAATTTTATGTGATTTAATTTAATTAGATATGTAATTTAAGAAAGTACAAGAGATTTTGAATCTCGTGATTACTAAGAATATGTTTTATATAATAAATAAAATTTGAATCTTGAAATTTAAACATGTCACATGTGATGTTAGACTTGAATAATTACGTATAAAAAGTGGTGTAGCATTTTTTAACATATTGAAAATGGTTGTTGAACACGCGCTAGTGAGTAGAGTAGATGAAGTGATGATGACATGGATACTTATCATTTGAAAGAGTCTTTAGGGATATTAAAAATTATAAGGACAAGAAAAGTTTTTTTCAGTTAAGGACTCGAATATTTCCAAATATCCGATTTTGGAAACTTTAAGGAGTCACTAGATTTTCTTTTAAGGACTCCACTGAACTACTGGTTTCTTTTAAGGACTCCAAAATATTACAAATTCCATGGAAGGACAATTTACTCTGACCACCATAAATAGCTACATTTTTCAATAGCCTTCACATCACAAATAAAATCCCGTTTGCATTATTTTCTATCAGCTGAAATATATTTTTTTTCTGAATTTTTTGTGGGAAAATGACTATTCTCATTGAGCAGCCTGAGTTTGGTATGTCATAATCCTTCTTTTTTATTTTATTTTCAATTATATTAGGTTGTATTACGGGTGGAAATGATATGAAGCATTTATCTATTATGTTCGGATCCTGAAATGTTGTCACACTTGTATCTGATTCTTTAAAAATACGTTATTTAAAACTTCTGATACACATCCGCAACATATATAAACTCTTGTTAACTTTATACATGGAAATTAAAATTTTAAAATTCTTGATAGGTTTACAAGTGGAGGAGAAAAATGTCTCCTTCAATACCAATGAACTTATTTTGGATGGTGGATTTGTGGTACCAAAGACATTAATGTCTTCTGAAGATGGATTTGAAGTGCCAGACATAAACGCATTTGGTCAATCATTTAGGTATTTTGGATTTTATTTTATTATATCAATCGTTAGACTCTGTATCAGAAATTTTTTATTCGAGTCTTGAAATAGAAAAATCTTAATAAAAAACATTTGGATTAGTCGAGCCAGTAATCCTGGATACCAAAATTTTTTGACTCGGCAATGGAACTAATTTGCGTGGAAATTTATTTGACAGGGATTATAATGCAGAAAGTGAAAGACAAAAGACAGTGGAGGAATTTTATATGGTTCAACACATTAACCAAACATATGACTATGTAAGTTCAAAGCCTTAATTCCCGCAAATAATTACAAACAAAATTCTTTTTCCTGTTTTTTAAGAAAATCTTTTTTAAAGGTGGTACTAGGCCAAGTATCTGTTGGGAGATTTTGCTCTATGGTACTTTATAAAGCAGTACGGGAAGTATTTAACTATTACAAGTATTCGAAAGGATAAACAAAGATTTCAATAATTCAACATGGAATCTGAAATTACAATCGTTACATAAGTAAAAACTGAAAATTCCAGTTTTGTAGAAGACGGAAAAATGTAAATTGTTTTTGCTGAGTCGAGTGTAGCACTCTGTCCTTAAGACAATATTGCCCCGTATGTATCCTTTATACGTCCTGGACAATTTGTCTCCCAAGATAAAACAGCAATGGAACCCTTGAGCAAAGGAAACTCAAGAGCTACCGTGAAGAATATTGAGTAACGAAATGATGCTTGGAAGTTGTAGGAAGAAAACTATTTCTGTTGTGTATTTTCGTGCACTGTTTTTCTGCATCTGTTTATGTATTTTCGTGCATATGTCTTAGTTCTCAACAATGGTGTAATGGGGTGTTTATATAGGAGAGGGAGGGGCTGTTTACTGCCTGAAAACTGCCTCCATAATAGCCAAATAATGGCCATTATGGAGGTAGTAAAGTCACCAACATAAATGGGAGAAAGACCAACTGTTTTGGCCATTATAGGAGGAGTAATTCAGCCAAAATAAATGGCTGAATTGAGTGCTTGGCATTTCTGTTTTTGACCGTCGAAATTCGATTTTCGGAAACTTCGGGGACCAAAGCGTACATCTTGAAACTTCGGGGACCAAACTGCACATACGGAAGAATTCTCGGTCCAAGCGTATATCTGAAACACGGGATCAAAGCGTACTTACGGCAAAGTTTTCGGCCCAAAAAGATAATATCGAAGACCCACGGCCCCGTGACCCGTGACCGTGACCGTGACCGTGACCCGTGACCCGTGACCGTGACCGTGACCGTGACCCGTGACCCGTGACCCGTGACCCGTGACCCGTGACCCGTGACCCGTGACCCGTGACCCGTGACCCGTGACCCGTGACCCGTGACCCGTGACCCGTGACCCGTGACGGGACGGGCGGGCGGCGGCGGCGCGCGTGTGGTCTTTCCTCGAACCGAAGCACATCTAGGTCCTCCCTCCTTTAAACACATGGGATACCCCTTGGGGTCCCAAACCCCAAACCAATTTCGAATCTTATATACACAACAATTCTTTCTTCCTCTACCGATGAGGGAGAATTACACACAATACCACACTTTCCATGCTTCAAACACCTTACTTCGTGAACCAATATCTCTTTCATTTCTCAATGAAATTTGACGATTCTTGGCCCTACGGTTATCTACGTACTTAGTAGATCATGCATGTGTGAAGAACCGGATTCTCCAACATACGTTACACTAGTGTTTAAGCCGTTAAAGTTGGTCGGTCGCAACTCCCGCCAAAGGCAAATTTCCAACAATATCTCCTTTTTTTTCTTCCTATAACGGTACCCTAATTATTTTTTATTTCCATTAGAATTTGAACCGTGATTTCCTACGACTTTTTTCTCACTTCATTGACCGTTGTATATTTCTTTTTTATTTATTAAATTTTAACCGAAAATAACCCGAAAAAATCATTTTTTTTAACTAAGCTCTTTTTGTTTAAGCATGGTAAATGAGTTGATTTTTTGTTGTTGCAAATGTAGGTGAAAAGAATGAGAGAAGAATATAGCAAATTGAACAAAATAGAAATGAGTATTTGGGAATGTTGTGAGCTTTTGAATGATGTGGTTGATGATAGTGATCCTGATTTAGATGAACCACAAATTGAACATTTGTTACAAACTGCTGAAGCTATTAGAAAAGATTATCCAAATGAAGATTGGCTTCATCTGACTGCCCTCATTCATGGTATGTCAAAAATAGAATAGTATTTCATCTGTTTCAATTTATATGTCGGGTTCAGTTTGTTAATAGTCAAATATATCCTACCATTTTTAACGGGTTGTATTTATAGACGCTTTAGCATATACCAAATTTATATTCTTTTTATCCTCCTTTATCATGTTATCTATGATATTAGGTACTTATCTATTTGTATATTATTTTCTTTGTTGATGGGTGCGTGGGGTGGGCACATTTCATCATGTAACATCTAAATTTTCACCTTATTTATTGAATTTAAGTTATATATACGCTAACAATGTATATTGAAAAATTATATTATCGCTATATTTTAGCTTGTGATAGCATACTATTTTACTTTTATTCATGTTAGGTGTTACGTATCATAAAAAATTATATATAATTACCTATCAATCTCCTAACTTATTTAATTACCCGATAAATGATATGATTGTGCGAATATTTTCGCACCATTGGTACATAACACTTAATGTGATCTTATTTAATAACTAACTAGATTATATGAATATCTTTTATATTGCTAGTGCGTATAACTTAAACTCATTTTTATATGGACCACAGATCTTGGGAAAGTGCTTCTTCATCCAAGCTTTGGAGGGCTTCCTCAATGGGCTGTTGTTGGAGACACATTTCCTCTTGGCTGCGCTTTTGATGAATCAATTGTTCACCACAAGGTATATTAATGTTTCTTTTATCAGATTTAGAGCTAGAATTTTTATTAAGATTTAAAATATAGAGATGTAAAAGCTTCAATCAATCTTTTTGCGCTCCTTAACTCCGCCCCTACTTTTTTTAATACAATGCCCTAACAAATAGTAAATTTTGTACAAATAGTCGATCAGTTTTATTATTATTTTTTCTAATCGAACACAGATTATATACGGTTATATACACACATTATATACATGAAGTATACATATATTATATATTCGCCGATTATTTTAGTTTAAGCAATTATATGAATGAATGGTTATTTAAGTTAATTATTTCTAACAAATATGCATTCTTTCGTGCAGTATTTTAAGGAAAATCCAGACATCAAAAATCCTATTTATAACACAATGAATGGAGTATATCAAGAAGGTTGTGGACTTGACAAAGTTGTTATGTCATGGGGACATGATGATTATATGTATTTGGTAGCTAAGGAAAATGGAACTACTCTTCCTTCTGCTGCTCTATTTGTCATCCGTTACCATTCTTTTTACGGTAAATATTTAATACCGATTAAATAGATCGTTACTTGTAATTATTATTTTTATATAATTGTCGGGTAGCGGGTACCCACCGATCCAAATAATATAGATTCATATCGTATAAGACTCACTAAAGTAGAAAAAGACATTAAACTTTAAAAAGAGTTGCAAGCATTTACTTTTTGAATGACCTAATTGTATAAATACTTTTTATACCATTAATATTGCATTGAATATATCCTTGATATTCTGATTAATTGGTGTGACTAATTTTAATATGTTTTTGGTTTGATATTTATAGCATTACATAGGTCAGGGGCATACACACACTTGATGAATGAGGAGGACAAAGAGAACATGAAGTGGCTCAAGATTTTTAAGTAATTATTTTCCCTTTTTAACTTTTACTGCTTCCTTCAGATTAATTTTTTTTTATTTCAAATAGGTTATTCACAATTTGCAAATTTAACTGCAGCAAATACGATTTATATAGCAAGAGCAAAGTTCGAATTGATGTGGAAAAAATCAAGCCTTACTATCTCTCTCTCATTGAAAAGGTGAGTCAAATTTCGATAAATCAAATCACTTAAAAGATAATTCATAAAAGGTGAAATTAGTAACTTGAAAGTAAAGCAAATTATCTGCTACAACAAATTATTCGTTATTAAATTAAATGAATCTTACATATCCTTTTAATGCAATGCAGTATTTCCCAACAAAACTCAGATGGTGAATATTTAGCATTTTGGAAAACAATTGCAAAGAGAAGCGTTTTGGTGGTTATTGGGTTCACGGTGGCAGATTAGATACATATAATTGATGATAAAAAAAAAAGGCTATTTATAGCTGTATTTCATCTCCCTTGTTGATTATTAAAATATTTTTACCCTTTCGACTGTAATTTTCCATTTTTTTTCATTCAAAAAATGTATTTCTTTCCTTCATTCATGAATAAATTCCACAAGAGTTCCAAAACATTTTCAGTCCTCTAGGCAACGATAGTGAGTAATCAGTAGGCCGAGGAAATAAAGAAACGTGTAATTGGTGACGGATTCCGAATTTTATATAGAAAATTTAAAATTCAATAAATTTACACACAATAAAAAAAAATTAACATTTATCATAAATACGTAAAATTTATTTAAATCTCGTATTTAATTTTAATTTCTTGACGAAGGGCGTATTCAAACTTTCTTGCGCCTCCTAGCTCCGCCTATAAATGTGACATGTTTAATTTATAATAAAAAGCACTGGTATAAATACGTTAATTTCCACCATAATCCAATGTCATCTTGATCATAAATATTTGAATTATTAACATAAATATATGAAGAAATAGATCTGTTAAGATGACAGTCGATATTATCAAATCATCGAGGTAAAATCGAAACTTAAAATATTGAATTGAATAGTATATAGACTAGCAAATATCTTATGAGTTTCAAGTTATTCTTAGCGTATATGTAACTTAATTAGGGATTGTTTACACAATTATCTAAGGCGCCATCCACCTTTCTAAAAACTTAGCACATGTGGCTAGTCAAAGATTTCCAATATTAAAATTATCATTATTTCAAGCTTGAAAAGTGAATCTTGAATTTCAAAGATGAAATTTAAATTTAAATCACATATATATTATTGAAAAAAGTTTGAATATGTTGAAGATATGAATATTGACTATATAAGCTACTCTCAATTTGGCATATTATTAATGTTGTTGACATTTCGTGCTAGAAAGAACGGTATTTGAGATTACATGAGATGCAAGTAATGTCATATATATCTGAATTTCATGCGAAATTCTCTGAAGTTAGGCTTTGAAAACCTAAATTTCTGAAGCATATTATGAACTTTAGACTCGTACATCTATACTTAATTTAAGTGGTTAAATTTGCAAATTTGTATGAACATCGGTTATGGGAAATTCGCATGAACGCCCTTATTTTGGGGTGGTCTTTAATTTTTGTCCATCAAATTGATAATTTTTAATTTTTGTCATTTGCCTAAAAATTATGGGTTCTGGGTTGGAACCCCAGCTCACTCAAAAATTAAAAAAAATCGTAAGATAGTTTGATATCAAAAGGCAGAGTTTACCTTCAAGCATAAGACAAACTCTACCTTAAGACAATGTTTGCCTTATGCCTGAAGGCTAACTCTGCCTTGCGATTTTTTTAAAAGTTTTAAAATTAATGAGGGTTCGAACCGTGAACCTCATGTATTTTCGGTCACTCTTTTAAGTGAAGGGAGAAAATTAAAGACCAATGCCTTTGAAGGGAATCTGCACAAACCTTAATTAGTAGTACTAGCATTCATTTGTGTAGCCAGTCATTAGATTCAGGGCCTTACAGAAATGTCCAGTAAGGATGATTTCTAGAACAGGCCCAATCATCAGAAAACGGATCCATCCGATTAGTAGTCAAGTTTTTGCGCGGATGTTCTCAATGGCATTAGTCTTTAATTTTTTCCCCTCAAATTGTTGATCTTTAATTTTACCTTCCGTTTTAAAAAATGATAAAAAATATCCCAGGTCTCAGGTTCGAATCCACGTTCAGTCAATAATTTTTAAAAAAATCGCAAGGCAGAGTTTGCCTAATGCATGAAGGCAAACTCCTTGAAGCTAGAGTTTGCCTAATGCTTGAAGGCAAACGCCCTTGGGAATCCAAATATGTGTTACGATTTTTTTTACTTTTGATTGAGTTGGGTTCGAACTAAGAACCCATGGATTTTTAGGTGAACGACAAAAATTAAGGGAATTTCTGCGAATTGCCCGAGTTAAGTTGAGGCCCATATTGGAACCGGACTAAGCCCAACTTTACAAGGCGGGTTCCGACCGGGTCAGACCCAATCGTCAGATGTAGTGTCTCTAATTGCCAAACTGGTGAACTGTTTAGAGATATTTCATACCTGTGATCTGGAAGAACTAAAACAAAGTAAAAGTTAAGACTCTAACAGAGTTGAAGAGGAAAAATGAGAAAATTAATATGTGCAGTTCGTATCATGGGTTTCCCCGAAAAAATCTGGTAAATACTTATTCACACTCGTTGTTTACATCAAATTAAAATATTTAACTTTAGCTATTAAAAGCCAAAGTGAGAATATATTACACTTAACTATGATTACAGTGAAAATTGTGGTTAAAAAGACACATGTCTTTCATTCATTGATTTAGTGAAAACATCGAGTACAAGTTTAAATTATCATAAAAAAATATAATGAACTTTGTGATTATGATTATTTGCAACACATGGTCATATAAAGTTTTCTCGATTGTAATTACTAGGTGTGACAAAATTAGTTCATGAAATATGATTCGCGTAACTCGTTAGAGTTTACAAGATAATGACCCACTCATTTATTAATTCAACTTATTTTCATCAGCTAGTTCCAACCCATTTAATCGTGAATTGATTTGTGTTACATATATAACCTAAAGTGACCTATGAAAACCTTGTCAAAAAAATCAGAAACTTTTTTTTGATATATTATATATAAGCACAATGGATATTTTTTTAAAATTTATTTGATAATCAAGCAAATTATAGGAAAATAATTTTTTTTTAGAACTTTTCAAAAGTTGGACGAGTTAGGTTATGACCTATAATATTTAATCCAAGTACTTGACAATTGACTTAACCTATCTTGACCTAAGCAACTTTGGACATGTCATTTATCTGTTACTTATTAATTTAAATTCATTTTATCCCGTTCAAATTGAGCTCAACCTATTAATTAAACGTCTGCGATGACGAAATACCAGTACTCTCTTTCTTTACTTGTTTTTATCTCCCCTAACATGTGAAGTTATTCAACAAGGACACAAGGTGCTTGAGGAGAAAAAGGAAAAATTAAGAAAAGAATATCAAATAAAATCTGAAGTTGATATTTCTCACACGTAAAATCGTCAAGTTTAACATCCATAATTGAGTGCTTATCAATGAGCATGTTTAATTTGGTTGGACGATGTAATATAATTTAATTAAGTCACGTAAACAAGCAATTATGAGAATTTATTAAAGAGTAAAGGACTGGTTAAAAGAAAAGTCACATTGATTGTGTTTGTTATAGAAAATCACTTTCCAATAGTAGCATCAAATTTCCACTATGACTTAACAATGATTTATTAAAAGAGTATCGAACAAAATCAAGTTAAAAATAATTAAATTCATGCATATACATTTGACAGGCTTGTGAAAGTCCACTATGAAAATATTTTCTTACACGTTGTGTTTATATCAGACTCAACAATATATATAATTTTAGGAGTCAATACTAAAGTGAAAATATTTACTTTTAAATCATAGTTTAAAAGTAAAAATTGAGTTTAAATTATATTACCGTCAATTTATGAAATTTTATACTTATCTTTTACATATTATAATAGACAACTTATCTTATTTTCACGATTACAAATCTCACATTTTAAGGAGACTTGTCTGTAGATGTGTATCTAAGTTTTTTTCCCGTCTACGGCTTCAAATTAGGGGGGGGGGGGGGGGGTTTATTCTTTTTTAATGGCAACCACATAAAATATTAATCTACCTAAAAGACAGCTTTAGGAAAACTAATAAATGGACGTGGCCGCAATATCATATTAGATTCCAATAAAATAGTATAGTGAAAATCATATATGGAGATACTTTTGAAAAAGGGATAAGATTGGCCAATCATTTATATTTGCGTTCTATAATTTTATTGTTGGATTATATAGATTCTTCCTTGGACGTTTTTGTAGAATTGTATTACTCTTCATTGGGGAGTCTTTCTCATTAATACAAATATATATATTTTGTACAATATTGAATCCTAATAGAATAAGGATCCTATATTTACCATTATTATACATTATTATTAATTACAAATTATATGGTGATTATATTGTAATATTCACTAATACACCCCTCATTCGCAAGCGGAAGGAGGCCGGACGCTGAGACTGTATCTGAAGTCTAGGAATAGTTGTCTAGAAAGTTCTTTGGTGAAGATATCTGCATATTGATACGAAGAAGGCACATGCAACACCTTAACATGACCTATAACAACCTTCTCACGAACGAAATGTATATCCATCTCAATGTGATTGGATCGCTGATGTTGAACCAAGTTATGAGATAAGTATATTGCGGATATGTTATCACAGTATACCATAGACGCCTTACGCAAGGGACATTGAAGCTCCAAAAGAAGGTTTCGGAGCCAACAGATCTCAACAACAACATTTGCAACGCCTCTATACTCTGCTTCTGCACTCAATCGGGATTGGGTGACTTGCCTCTTAGCAGACCATGAAATGAGATTATCTTCTAAGAACACACAGTAGTCAGAGGTGGAGCGTCGTGCCTAATCGACGTCCGTATATGATAACAACATGGTCGATGCAGAGGGGTAGAGATGCAATCTATAATCAAGTGTGCCCTTAACGTATCGAATGGTACGTTTCAGAGCTGTAAAATGAGGCTCCCTGGGGGCATGCATAAACAAACACACTTGCTGAACAGCATAAGCAATATCAGGCCTGGTGAAAGTAAGATATTGAAGTGCACCTGTAAGACTCCTATAAAGAGTGGGATCAGACACTGGATCACCGTCAACAACACTGAGCTTCGATTTCAAGTCAACCGGAGTAGACATGATCTTGCAGTTCACCATCTTAGCCTTGTACACAATTTCTTATGCATACTTACGTTGACACAGGAACATAGTATATGCAGATCTAGTCACTAATACCCCTAAGAAATAACTCAACTTCCCCAAGTCAATCATAGCATATTCGAATTTCAGCATAACAATGATCTTAGTTTCAACACATTAGAAAAGGCAGTGAGAACAATATCGTCAACATATAATAACAAGTATGCAATATTACTACCGCGATGAAATATAAAGAGAGGTCGGATGTTGATACTGGATCTGAAGTCTAGGAATAGTTGTCTCATGTCTATGAAGTCCTTTGGTGAAGATATCTACATACTGATATGAAGAGGCACATGCAATACCTTAACATGACCTATAGCAACCCTCTCACCTTCCCTATCTCTCCAACAGGCCGTATACCCCTCGTATAAAGATTATACATAGCTGATATACACCCTGTATACAACTGATATACTCTCTCCGCCAATATATACTACCCATATACAACCTACCTAAGCCGATATACACCTAGTATACAACTGATACTGCCCATATACAGCCTCTCTAAGTCGATATACACCTCGTATACTGCCGATACTGCCCCATATACACCTCGTATACATCTCGAACCCCCCTCCCTATTTTTTTCTCTCCTACTTTCCGGTAGCCATCATGGCATAGAATAACCACGGTTGTGGCAACGGCCAGCGGCGCAGGGGTGATAGAGGGGGTCGAGCCACTTTAGTCTGCCAGCCACAGTAGGCCAGTACCCAACGAAGTGGGTAGGCCCACCGCCCGACAATTTGCATAGGGGTGGGCCTCCGGCGGTTGTCCAAAGAACCTCCGAAATAGTCCGAAGCGGCGGCCGGCGGCTGGGAGAATAATCGATGGGCCACAACTATCAGGCCCGATTTTCAGCAACCAAACAGTCCGCTCCATGCCTTACCCAAACCAATTTGGGCCAGACTTTCGGCCCATTGACTCTCCAACAGCCCAATAATGCATGGTATATAGATACAAGTGTCACGTCTCAGCTCACTAATAATTCTGGTAATCTTCATCAACTACGTAATTTAAATAATCCTCAAGCTATTATGGTCGGAAATGGTCATCGCATTCCAATACAAGGATTTGGCCACACACTAACTCCACTACCGCATCCCTAATTCTCCCTTAAAACGTTCTCTATGCCACTTATATTATCAAGAATCTAATCTCCGATAGAAAAATTGCCAGCGGCCAAATTTATGTTTTAGGGTAGGGAGGGATTTTGGCTCTTGATACCATGTAGACTTGTATTAATCTCCCTTGGGGAGTCTTTCTCATCAATACAAATATATATAGTGTGTACAATGTTGAGTCCTAATAGAATAATGATCATATATTTACCATAATTATATACTACTATTAATTACAAATTATATGGTGAATATATTGTAATATTCACTAATAGTTTTCACCAAAGTGTACATGAAATGTCATCAAGTCGTCTTCAACTAGCAAAACAAAAACAAATAAAACCTACTCAATTAAACTTTTAAGCATAAAGTACTAAATTCTTTTTCCTCCACTCCCTTTCTCAAATTCTCATTAAGAAAGTTAGTTATGAAATATGTATTTAAATTGATGGATAATATTAATATATATTTCGTTATATACCTATATAATCGGAAATAACCTCTCTATCTTTTGAGGTAAGAGTAAGATTTACGTACTCTCTGCCCTCCTCAGACTTCATTTGTGAGATTACATTAAGTATGTTATTGTTAGTATATTTCCTATATAGAGTTTAATTCGACATATTGATTTTTATCGAACCTAAAATTGAATCTATCACTATTTACAATAGAGGTGGAAACTCATAGCTAGCGCAATACCATACATATAAGATTCCAATACTAGAATCATATATATGTGGAGATATTTTTGAAAAAAAGATAAGGTTGGCTAATCCACTTATGTTTGCGTCCTACAATTTCATTGTTGGATTATAAGATTCCTCCTTGTCGTTTTCAACAAATTGTACATGAAATGCCAAGTCATTCTCAACTAAACACAATAAATAAATAACCCCACTCGACTAATCATCTAAAGCAAATAGTTTTCTTTTTCTTTCTCTCCCCCTCCAAAGAAAGTTGGAGATCCAGAGGGTTAATTCTGAAATGTATGATCAATAGTATTTATATTTCGTATGTATATATACTAATCAGTTCAACTTAAATTTTTTATTTTTGTCGAATTCATAGTTGGATTCGTCACTATTTACTAGAGAGATGGAAAAACAGAAGACATTGAAAGCTTTACTCCTGGATCCTCATCATGGTTTCAACAGGAAGAAATGGATTTTTGTTCTTTGCTTTATTTTTGCAGTCACAGCCATAACATGTGAGTTTTTTTCTCTCTTTATATATATTTTCTTTTTCTTTGTTTTTTTCCCTCTCTCTATGTGAGAAAGATCAAATTATTGTTGAGATAGAATTATTGATAAATATATTTAAAAAATCTGAATCCTTTTCTTGTGGTGGTTGTGTGCTACTTTAGTTGATGGTGATATATATATATGCATGCCCCAGTGCGGAGGTGTGAGAGGTTGGCTATGGACGGGTTCATGAGGGTAGAGGTAGGCCGATAAAGTATTGGGGAGAGGTGATTAGACGGGATATGGCGCAGGTACAACTCACTGAGGACATGACCTTAGATAGGGGTTTTTGGATGACACGTATTAGGGTAGAAGGGTAGAAGGGTAGAAGGGTAGTAGGTAGTCCAGCGTAGTCCTACCTACGATTACAAATTGGCAGTTGTAGTAATATTATTGTAGGCTCGCTTAGCCTAGTATACTGGTAGACACAATATTGGGTTATAGTATTTTAACGTTTGATTTATGCTGTTATGTGTATTTTGTTTGTCTTATTTACTTGCATTAGATAGTGCTTCTCTTTTGCTTCTTTCTTTTCAGAGTTCACTATCATGACTTACTCACTTTGTTTGTCGTACTTTGCTTGAGCTTGTGCTTGTGTCTTGTGCCTTGTCTTGAGCCGAGGGTCTCTCGGAAACAACCGCTATACCTACCAAGGTAGATGTAAAGTCTGTGTACACTTTACACTTTTCAGACCCACGTTGTGAGATTTCACTGAGTATGTTGTATATATATATGTATATTCAAAACCATAAGAAGATATCTGTTATGAATTATGATGAAATCTCACCTTCTCTTACCTTTTCATAGAAGATTAAATAGTTAATGGAAAAAAAGAACATGTCAAATGAAAATATAAAGTGTTCAAATACACCATAAAGTTCTTCAATACCACCTGTTTGGATAATTGGATAATCCAAAATAATTTTTATTATGTCATTTGAGGACTAATTTAGTGATGTAGCAATAATCTGTCCCGCTAAAATAGCTCAAAAATATTTTTATCATAGCTTCGTGTCAACCTTGTACGAATTTTTGTAAAAGGCCATACGTCATCAAGTATAACACTACATCTTTATATGTTCTCTTTTCTTTTCAATTACCGATATGAGATTTTGTTAGCACACACTATAATTTTCTTCTTTGTGTTTTTAATTTTCTTTTCTGTATTTATGTCTTCAATTACAAAAAAGGTAGTAAGCCAATTCGCAAACTAGCAAAAGACACTAGGCTTCACACAATCACTCAGTTTTCTTCACACACATCTCACCAAACCATTAATATCAATAGTTTGGCTAAAATAATCTAAGTGTATTCTTATTATTATATGATATTTTTAATTGATTTGAATGCCCGAACGTCTTTTTAAAAAGTCTTACACAATTAAAAATATTTATTCTATCATTTTCTTTCCGGCTATCATCCTAAATATGTTCCATTCCTTGGAACATACTATAATCTCAGGTGGTGAAGAGCCGACATCAAGGTGCCAAACCTTTCCGTCGATGTGAGCTCTCGCACGACCAACATCATCGGCTAGTTGTAGAAAAATAATCTTTTATAATAACTATCATAAAGAAAATTTATTAACCTTGCAGAGTGGAGGTCCGCACTCCACTGTTCCAAAGAAAAACAAAAAACATGTGTTTTACATTATATATGAGGTGGACCACTTTAATCCACACAAAGACAAAATTTATAGATGGGTGAATGAAAGAAAGTCCAAATTAGATTCTGATTTTTTATTTATTTAGCATGTCTGATATCTCCATTGTAACTCGATTATATCTGAATTATCATTAGGTAGAGCTCATTTCTGAAAAAAATACTTCTTACTAAAGATTTTTTCAGATCCAAAATTTAAACCAAAAATCTCTAATTAAGAAAGAAATAACTTCATTTGGAGATATTTTTGGAAAAACACAAGATTGACCCACCACGTCTTTTATATTGTCATATTCAGTTGAGCTACAATAATTCTTCATAACAAGTTAGATGTAAAAATTTAAAAATAAAATAATAATGTGCTACAATAGATCGAATTACAAAAATAAAATAATTTTATATTACGTATTATGTATAAAAACATAAACTCATATAATATGATCTCAATCTCATTTTATATGACATGTTTCTCTTTTAATTTATCTCAAATATATTCTCATTCTTGGATATTATTCAATCTTAGCATTTTTAACTTACCCTAATGACATGACTTGTTGTGATTCATATGAGATAAAACATTTATTTCTTATATTACACTCAATTCAAGATAATAAACCCGGGATACAATAATAAAATGACATATTTTTTCATTCTCCAAAGTTTTTTCCCAAAGTTCTTTAAGGTGGATAATATTAATATTGAAAATAAAATTTATCTTACTTATTCAATTTAATTCAAGCACGTAGATTATATTATACACATTATATCTATTTGTAATTCAATAAATCAAACATCTATCAATAAGAAATATATCTAATGAATAATCTCACAATTATTTAATTTTTGTATATAATTTCGTAATTAGGATTGTACATGAGTTAGTTTGGTTCGATTTTTATCAAAATCTAAATCAAATCAACTATATTGGTTTGGGCAGTTCGATTTTTAATTTTTTTTTTCGTCACGAATGCTATTCAATTTTATTTTGTTGAAGTTATAGATAACTTTTTGATAAATCAACATGTCTAGCGATAATTGACCAATTGGCAAACATATGATCCATTAAACACATGATATTATTTTGTTAATCTAATATCATGTGACATACTTTCCTTTTTAGTCAATCCAAAAAAAAATAACACATTTTTTTATTTGGCCAAAAATTAACTTTAAACATTACTATCTTTTACGATTAACGAGATGATCTATAACCACACAAATATATTTGACTTGGTTTAGACCACAAAATTCAAAAGTCTTTCTTTATTTCTTAAACTTTATGCCCAGTCAAATTACATCATATAAATTGGGACGGAAGGAGTAATAAATTTTCAATGATGTACGCTTCAAACTTAACCAACTTTTTAATAATTAAACACAAAAGTTAATATAAAATCTAAAAAATGATACACTTAGTTTAGTTTTGAACATTATCAATAATACACCATCTCAAATTCAAAGAAAAATTTATATAAGGTTTTATAAAAGATATAAAAATTATATATTTATATTTTATTTTGATTCGATTTTTCTTTTTATTCCATATCAAACCAAGGACCTGGTTTGACGATGAAAAATTTCACCTTTTTCCGGAAAGCTTTTCACTTTATTTGGAATTCTGCGTTTTGGAAAATACATAAAACATTATTTTCACTTTTTTTACTTCGAGTATGTTTAAATAATCAAATATGTTTTGCAAGAACTATAATCAAACACAATTTCAAGTTCAAAATTTCAACAATAACAATGTACCCAGTGTAATCCCATAAGTGATGTCTAAAGAGTGTGAGGTTTACGTAGACCTTACTCTTATTTTGAAAGATAGAGAATCTAAACTTTAAAATTTCAAATAAAGTAAAAAATATTTAATTTTCATGATAATCGAATTTTCTTGGCAATTTGGTATGGCTTTTTTTATTTGATTTGGACACCCCTTAAAGAGAAAGAGAAAAAGGATCACCAGTCCCCGGCATAGCTGGATGATAAATGAGAGAAATTTAAAATTCAGCTGGAGCTCCGCAACGTGAATTCGAATCCTGGTGGAAGTAATTTGCTCTCTTCTGAGTAGACCTTGTAACTGATATCAGTTGCTATCTCCAGGAATAATCTTGGGAGCAATTTGCTCTCTTCTGGGTGCGAAGCAATTTACTCTCTTTTGGTAGGAGCTTAAACCGGGAGGTTGGATATCAAAAAAATACGTGTGTACATGTAACTACAAGTTATCATCAAGACATCAACTAACAAAAGACCCACTTTTTATTACACTATTATAATCACTATAAGCAATATGGTTATTTGCGTTATCTCTCCATCTCTGTTACTCTCAATATATATATATATATATATATATATATATATATATAGAAACGGAGAAGCAGATTTTGGAAGCACCATTCTCGGACCCTTTTTTTTTTTTTCAATAGAAAAAAAATGGAGTTTTTCTCTTTGCTTTTTATTTGCACTTACTGCTATAACATGTAAGTTTTTCACCTTTTCTTTCTTGTTCTTCTTTGTTTTTCCCCCTTAATGTGATTCTGCTGGCAAAATATTCAGTTGAATGGGCTGTTAAACTATGAAGATTAGGGGTGTGTTTGGTACGAAGGAAAATGTTTTCTTGGAAAACAAGTTGGTAAGGAAGAAAAGAAAATGTCATCCCAAAGGCAATTGTATTCTAGCGAAATACTATGCAGTGGGATGGAGTAGAGAGTGCAGATTTGGGGGTGGCGGAGTGGGATGATCAAATGGTGGGGTTGGGAGTGTTAGGTGAGTGAGGAGGAGACAATAAACTTGAAATGTCACGTAACTTGTTTTCCTGATTCCGTTAAGGAAGTCATTTTACTCATTGTTGAGAAACTTATTTTTCTAGGGAAAATAACCAAACACCGAAAAATTGGAAATGCTTTTCCAACATACCAAACACACCCTAAAGTACTCCATGAGATTGAATTCCACTTTTCAGTTTTTTGTTCTGTTATCTTCATTTAGAACTAAAAAGAAGTGAAAAATGTCCATGTTTTGAGTCTTGAAATTTATCCTTGTATTTCAATTAGAGGGCCAAATTTACCCCTATACTTCGTCCTTACCCTTTTGCTCCACTAGGACAATGTTTTGAGTCTTGAAATAAAAATCAAGAAGTTGCTTGAGCCTATTTAACTTTTTTCACACTTCCATTTGATTTTGGAGTTCCTTATTCATTTTTGCATCTTTATTTAGTTATAGGCCTTACACACCATGGAGGCATAGGTGTATGGCTAATTGGAGATGTAAATAGTAGATATAGTGGAAGACTGCAGCACAATGCAGATATTGTTGAATCAGAGCAAGCAGTTGTTGCTGCTGATGATAGTCGGTGCTCGGAAATCGGTATATCCATGCTTAAAATTGGTGGACATGCAGTTGATGCTGCAGTTGCCACAGCACTGTGTCTTGGTATAGTTAATCCAATGGCTAGTGGAATTGGTGGTGGCGGTTTTATGGTTGTTAGATCTTCATCTACATCAGAAGTTCAAGCAATTGACATGAGGGAAACTGCTCCTTTAGCTGCTTCACAGGTTCATAATTCTTTCTTTTAGCATTACTATTTAACAGGAACAGACATGGACAATGAGGATTCATAGAACCAATCCTGACTTGCTTGTGATTGAGGCGTAATAGCAGTTGTAGTCGTCTCCATGTGAAAACTGTAGTTTAAATGAAGCGACCGGGACAGTGAGGATTCATATAGCCGACCCTGACTTGCTTGTGATTGAGTAGTAGTAGTAGTAATAGAAGTTGTTGTTGTTGTCTGCATGAGAAACCTGTAGTTCTGTTCTTACTGGGAATTTGGATTAGTATTTACTAGAAGTTGTTTAGATCTTTCAGAGATTTATAGGTCAGTAGAAAATATCATGAAAGATTGAGTACTTTTTATTTTATTTTTATCATTTTAATTCTGGTCAATGAGTTGTATGTACTCTTTAACTGAAACCAATTCAATTCCTATTTTGTGTTCACTTTTTATTCGTCAAATAACTACTGTATTTGATTTGCATCTACGTGAGAAAACTGTAGCTTAAATGAAGCGATATGGACAATGAGGATTCATTTACGTGATGCTGACTTGCTTGTGGTTGAGGCTAGCGGCAGCAGCAGCAGTAGTTGTCTGCATGAGAAAACTTTAGTTTTGTTCTTACTGGGAGTTTGGATTAGTATTTACTAGGAGTTGTTTATCCTTTCAGAGATTATACGTCAGTAGAAAATATCATGAACTTCAAGTACTTTTATTTTCGATAATACTGGCCTGAGATGACTTTATGTGGAGTAAAATGGTAAGTGACAATTCATATAGCCAATCTCAACTTGTTCGAAACTGAAGCATAGTTATGTTGTTGTATTTAGTATTGAAACATAAAAAAGGCAGTCCGGTGTACTAAGTTTCCGCTATGCGCGAGGTCCGGACCACAAGGGTCTATTGTACGCAGCCTTACCTCACATTTCTACAAGAGACTGTTTCCACGGCTTGAACCCATGACCTCGGTCACATGACAACAACTTTACCAGTTACTCCAAGGCTCCCCTTCATTAGTATTGAAACATAATAAACACAAAATTGCAAGTTCTGAATTTGATCTGTTTGTACTCTTTGATTACATTGACTATGAAATTATACTCAAACAGGACATGTATGATAATAATGGAAACTCCAAATTAGAGGGAGCATTGTCTATGGGAGTTCCTGGTGAGCTAGCTGGTCTTCACACAGCTTGGTCAAAAAACGGGAGGTTGCCCTGGAAGACCCTATTTCAACCAGCCATTAAACTTGCAAGAGACGGGTTCGTGGTTGCTCCATATCTCGAAAAGCAAATGGTTAAAAAAGAAAAATTGATACTTAAAGATACTGGATTGCGACAAGTATTTGCACCAGAGGGAAAGCTGTTACGGGCAGGTGAAATTTGCTACAACGTAGAACTTAGCCACAGCTTAGAGCTGATTGCTGAACAAGGGCCGGAAGTTTTTTATCATGGAGAGGTTGGTGAAAAGCTTGTCGAAGATGTGAAGAGAGCAGGTGGAATTTTGACAATGGAAGATTTGAGGAATTACAGAGTGGAAATTCCAGAAGCAGTTACTTTTAATGCTATGGGATACACCATCATCGGAATGCCACCTCCATCCAGTGGAACACTCGGGATTTCTCTGGTATGTACATAAATCAACTTAGCTTGTACTGCTATTTTTCAATTAATAACACACGCATAGACATAGTTGGTTTTAATCCATCCTCAAACATTTCTAAACTTCAGGTGTGTTTCGTATGAATGAAAATGTTTTCCGCAGAAAATGTTTTCCTAGATAATGTGTTCTTGGATAGTAAGTGAGTTTCTTATTTATTTTCTGGTGTTCGGTAGGTAAGCAAAGATATTATTCCATAAATATTTGGATATAATTTGAACAAATACTACGAGGGATGAGAGTATGTGGGGTGGTGAGGATAGGGGCTGGGATGGTATGTGTTGGAGGGCTGGGAGGAGACAATCAACGTGGAATGTCGCTATGGTTTCCCTACTCCATTAGGGATGTCATTTTCCTCATTTTAAGGGACTTGTTTTCCTAGAGAAAATGTTCTCCAAAACATTTTGATCAACTAAACATGGGAAAATGGAAAAACATTTTCTGAAAAATGTATTTCTCCATACCAGACACACCTTTAATACGAAACAACTTTCTGACTAATACTTTGTGACTTGGAAAAACAGGTTCTTAAAATCCTTGAAAGCTATACAAGTTTAAATGCTGCAGAAGGTTCTTTCGGACTGCATCGAATGATTGAGGCGATCAAACACATGCTTGCTGTTCGAATAAACCTGGGCGATCCCAACTTTGTAAATATCAGTAGTACTGTATCTGACATGCTTTCCCCGTCTTTTGCCAAAGAAATTCAAAGAAAGATTTTTGACAATACGACCTTTCCTCCTGAATACTATTTGCCCAGGTCAGATAAAGCCAGACTAACAAGCCTTTTGATCATTTACCAATGGCTCTAATTGTTTTGGTCCTTGATTCTTAGGTGGAGTCAGCTAAGAGATCAGGGAACGAGTCATTTTTGCATTGTAGACGCAGATCGAAATGCTGTATCAATGACTTCCACAGTAAACTATGCTTTTGGAGGCGGCGTGCTTTCTCCGTCAACTGGCATTGTACTGAACGATGAAATGGGAGATTTCTCAACACCTAATGAAATATCACCTGATAAACTCCCTCCTGCTCCTGCTAATTTTATTCAACCAAAAAAGAGACCGTTGTCATCCATGACTCCAATTATCGTTCTCAAGGTAACATAATATGATCCCCCTGATTGTTCTTGAAGAATTAACCTATACAGCAAAACTAAAAACAGCCGTCAAATGTATAATATATCTATAATCCATGTATATTGTGTGTATAATTGTGCATAGTTAGTGTATAATGTATGTATACCGGGTCACAAAAATAAACCGTGAATCCAGCTGGATATTTGTGTAAAGATCCCTTGTTTCTTCTTCCTGTAAATTTTACAGGACAATCAGTTGGCTGGTGTAATTGGTGGTAGTGGTGGCTTAAAAATAATCCTCGCAGTTGTCCAAGTTTTCATCAACCATTTCGTCTTGGGGATGGATCCTTTAGCAGCAGTGCAGAGTCCGAGAGTCTACCACGAGGTCGGTTCCTTAGCATGATTAGCATTGTACACTATTTTTAATGATTTTGAAACTTCGCGTTCCTTTCGTTTTGCAGCTAATTCCGAATGTAGTTGTGTATGAGAACTGGACATGCATCGATGGCGATCACATTGAACTCTCGGATGAGAAAAAGCATTTCTTGGAAGAGAGGGGTCACCAACTCAAGGCGCAAAGTGGAGGAGCTATCTGCCAGCTAATCGTTCAAAACCTTCCAAATTCACCCTTACAGTTGGGCAGAAGGAATGGAAAAGAATATAAAGACGGGGTTTTTCGTGGGATGCTTGTGGCTGTGAGTGATCCTAGGAAAGATGGAAGACCTGCAGCCATATGATGGACTCATCCTGCTTGATTTATGGGTATGAATCGGTCTATTGTTGTACATAATGTTCGAAAACTGGCTAAAAGCCACAATTTCTGGTGAAATATAGAAGGAAAGTGGAATTCGCGATTCGGGCAAGTACTGTCTTCCGTGTGCAACATGATCAACAAACTACCCTCTCTATGAATTTGTGTTGATATAAAGTCAAGTCCTTAGCTAAAATGCCTCGTGTATAAGTAACTTACTGTTCCTCACCTTTGCTAGGAAGGAAATAATGGGGCAATTTCTTCAATTCTTCTACAATAAGATGGAAGGGTTGGAAGAAAGCTCCCAAGTACTACATCTTTTTTTACTTTCTCTATGGAGTTCCTATAAGAAGTTTTAGTCTAACAAAGACGAAAAAAACTAGGTGATTTCTTCCATTTATCTAAAACTTAATAAATCTTATACTTGTATTGGGGAAGACAACATGTACTCGGTGAAACAATCAAGGCACTGGCGATGAGTTGGATTGGAGTTGGAATGTTTGTCTTGCTTGTCTCAACAATACAAAGGGTAGCCCCGTGAACAAAGCATCCCGCGTTAGCAGGGTTCAGGGAAGGGCCGCCCCCTAGGAGTGTGATGTAGATAGCCTACCCTAATACAACCTATAGGTCACACGGAGTCCACTTTACCGTTGTCTCAACAATATAATCATTCATTAACATCTCATCCAACATGAAGTATGCTTTCTCAAGATGAAACATCATCCAGCTGAATTGCTAAAACAAACAGGATGGGAGGATCCCTTTCAGATAATTCTTAAGAAAGAACATTTAAATTGAGGAGTAAACAATGATCTTCTTAAGATTGATATGTATTAAACTAATTGAGGAAGTATATATTATAACAATCACGCTAAAAGTATAGATGAAAGTAGTGAAACAAAGTTCGAGGATTCATAGTTTAAAATAAAAGGTGAATGAATCACAAAATAGCAAGCTAGTTTTGCCATAGGGAAGATGTGATAAATGATGAAAAAAACAAACCACAGAGAACAGAAGCTAATGTATAGATAAGTTCTTGATTAAATAAAACAAGAGGGATAATCCATCAACTATCATTATTATAAATCCGTAAACGTTGATGCCATATATTGGAAGGCATTTGTAGAGTAATTGCAAGTTTCTGTCACTCCTTACCTCAATAATGTTACTTTTTAGGTTCCATTTAGACTTTATCTCTATTTTAAAAGTAGTGGATCATAGTATAACGTTTTTCTAAGATTTTCAATTTGGTCAAAGATAATATTTAGATTATGATTTAAAAGGTTCATAAATTATAAAATAAATAAAAAGATGATTATTTACTAAATAACTATTCCAAAAAGAACAACCGGTGAAAATTTCTTCATTAAAAAGCGTCCAAAAAGTGACCAGGAAATTACATCCAATGACCTTGAAAATGGATGATTTTGAACTTTTACTCCCCCTCCTTCGCTTGTCCCATGAGCAAAACTTTCAAGATTGAAAGTCAAAACTTATTAAATTTGAAAAAATTTGCCATATGATAAACAAAGTCTAAAGTTTAACACCACCGACCTACCAAGGCCATTCAGGTAAATCACATAAATTTGACTATCCTACCCAATATAATTTCCCTTCCGTCATTCGTACAAATGTCCTTATTACCGGGTGGTGTTTATTTTTTGTCCTCAAGTTTGTAATCCTTAATTTTTGTCTTTCAGCATTTTTTGACGCGACATAATTTAGATTCATAAGACATAATTATGTGTAACTTGAGTATGTGTATCATAACAATCACATAAATTATCCCGGATAATACAAAGCTTTCAACACTCATTATAATATGAAAACGGCAAAATTTTAGATTTCGCTCGGCATAATTTAGGTTTAACTTCGACATATGTTTCATAACATCCACACAAATTATGCCGGATAGGGGTGGGCGTATATCGGTTCGGTTCGTTTTGTATCCGAAAAATATGAACCGAATAAAAATTATTTTTTTTAAAAAAAAAACGAATACAACTTTATAAAAAAAAACCTATATGTTCGGTTTATATCAGTTTTTTCTAGTGGGGCGGGGCGGGGCGGGTCGGGTTGGAGAATATTTTATTTTTTTTAAAAATAGAATTTTCAAAACTGAAATTGACATTCACACTTACACTATCATGAAATTTCGACGTTGAAATCTATTGTGTATCGTGAGATGTTTACTAAAGAAAAAGCAAAATTAGAAATCGATTTGGGGGAAAACACAAATTGATTGAAAAAACAGACGTTTTCGTAAAAATTGGCTGTGCCAAATGCCCTGTGGCGGTTGGGCCGGCCCCGTCTCGAGAAAATACGCAAAATAAAAAAAATCGGGTAAAACGGACATCCGAGCGCCGAGTTATTACCATTTAAAGTTTTATCAATTTACAACTACTTTTTCTCCCTACATTTTATGTCAATGCTTCCGTGATATGTTAATCAAGTTCATGCCGCATGCGACTTCCATAAAAACTTCATAGATTAGCTTCAATGACTATGATTCAAGATATAGTAGTAGCCTAAAATAAAAAATAAAAAATAAAAAAATATATATTTAATTCGGTTTTTCGGTTCATATCTAAAATAAAAAAACTGAACCGAATCACTAAATCCTGATTCGGTTTGGTTTTTCAAAAAATTAGTTTTTTTTTAAAAAATCGAGAATTCGGTTCGGTTTTTTCGGTTCTCTGGATTTTTTGCCCACCCCTAATGCCGGACAAGGCAAAAATTTCAACACTCAACATAATCTTAAAATACTACAAAATCAAAATACCGAGTCAGGTAAAACTTCAGTTTCTGAAGATAAAATGTTATAAAAATTATGCGTTGCAAAACATTTGAATATCTTCATCAAATAAGTAACGGGGACAAAAATTAAAGACCGAAAATATGAGGAGCAAAAATAAAAGACCTGCGCGCAAAAAAATGTACTAGCCCACCCAATTTGGCCTCAACTTATTAGTAAAGAGCCCATTGGGCTATTACATATTCTTGCAAAGCCCATCAAATAAAATTCTCAACTTTTCCCATTCCAATACCCGTCTTCTTCATCACTGAAACAAATTGAAAAATTCCATAAATCGCATTTCTCCGATCATGTATAGATGCGCATCTTCTCGCCTCAGCTCTCTTAAGGTCAGCCATATTTTTTTTCGCACACACATGAATATTAAAAACCTACAAAAAATAAACTGTAGTAAAAAAGGTAATTATTTTAGGATAACGATTTTTACTGTGCACTTGTTAGATTCAGATATTGCAATAGATTCTGTATATCATATTTGTTACACACACATAAAATTTTAATATTAAAAATATTCATAAAAACTTTAGTAAAAAAAGGTAATTATTGTTAGGATAATGATTTTTACTGTGCGATTGTTAGAGTGAGATACTATAATCGATTATGTATATAGTATATTGGTTCGTTGTGTTGTTGGATCTTTGGATCTGATATTAGGTCAGTTTTATCTGTGTTTCGTCGCTATGAAGGCTACTTAATGTATCTGGATGAATTTATTAATTGGCATATTATTGAATTTAATCATTTATGCCAGGTTAGATTTCATTTCTCTGTTTTATCTGATTTTTTTATGCTATGTAATAATGTATTTGGATGAATTTATTAATTGACATATATTGACTTTAATCGTGTATATTAGGTTAGAGTTCATTTCGTTAGTAAAAATGTGCCTGAGAAAGGTGGGGATTTGATCAGTTCTTTGATTCCATTTATTAATTGGTATATATTGACTTTAATCATGTATATTAGGTTAGAGTTCATTTCGCTGTTTTTAGATTTAGTAGAAATTTACCTGCGAAAGGTAGTGATTTGATCAGTTCTTTGATTTCATTTGATATCGACTTTAATCATGTATGTCAGGTTAGAGTTCATTTCTCTGTTTTAGATTTAGTAAAAATTGCCTGAGAAAGGGAGTGATTTATCAGTTATTTGATTTTTGCATTGATCACGGACCTTCAATTTTGCTTTTTGTTTTTCTTTTTATGTTACAGCTGGGAATTAATTGTATTGCTGTGGGATATACAAAGAATTATCATTTTCATGGGTGTAGTTGGAATTGTAAATAGAATTTGGGGGCATTAATGAAGTAACAGAGGAAATTGAGAAAAATGCCAAGTTTTTATGCTAATTTCTGCTCCAAGTAGGTCGAATTAGACTGTGGAAAGTTACTTTTTGGAACATGGTTATGATTTTATCTAGAGTAGAATTGATAAGATATACAAGGGATGGGTGTTGAAGTGGATATGACCCTCCACCTCCAACATTGAGGTTGGGGGTTCGAGTCACCATGGGAGTAAAGTGGGGAAGGATCACCGTCGACTCTTATGGAAAGAGGTTGGGCATTGGGTAGCCGTTGGTTACCATATTTGTTAACAAAAGTTGGAGTAGGATTCATACTTTCTGTTTGATTGCATTCTGATCTAAGGTTTTGTTATCAAACTTCATGAAAATATAATCAATAGATTACACATTTTTCTGAAAGTATAAACCATTGTAGGCACGTCAAGCCAACAGGGTCTTGACAAGATTTTCAAGTTCAGCTGCTGTTGCAACCAAGCCATCTGGGGGCCTTTTTAGTTGGCTAACTGGTGACACGTCGAGTACAGTGACTCCCTTGGACTTCCCCCTGAATGATGTTAAACTCTCACCACCATTACCTGATTATGTTGAACCTGGAAAGACCCAGATAACAACTCTTGCCAATGGTCTCAAAGTGGCCTCTGAAGCATCAGTCGTATGATATATTCTAGATTTTTGTATACTTGAATGCAAGTTGAATTACTTACTGCAATTTCTAATAATGGTTCTAATTTATTGAGTCCAGAACCCTGCTGCCTCAATTGGCCTATATGTTGACTGTGGTTCTATTTACGAGACACCAGCTTCATATGGAGCCACACACCTCTTGGAACGCATGGCCTTCAAAAGCACATTAAACCGGAGTCACTTACGTACTGTACGAGAAATTGAAGCAATTGGTGGTAATGTAACAGCTTCAGCCTCACGAGAGCATATGATCTACAGTTATGATGCTTTAAAAACTTACGTGCCACAAATGGTGGAGATGCTTGTCGACTGTGTTAGAAATCCTGCATTCCTGGATTGGGAAGTTAACGAACAGGTTTCCCTCTTCTCGGTCATCTTAGTGTTTCCTTGATACGGCTATCAAACTGTTTTGTTAGAATAATATTCGTCTTTGCAGCTTGAGAAGGTTAAAGCTGAGATTAGTGAGTACTCCAAAAACCCTCAACACTTGCTTTTGGAGGCAGTTCACTCTGCTGGTTATGCTGGTGCATATGGGAATTCTCTGATGGCCACAGAAGCTACAATAAACAGGTTGAACAGCAGAGTGCTGGAGGAGTTTGTAGCGGTGAGTATGAAAACCCTGATCTCCTTCCGCTGGTCATCCTTTATCCACTTTTACTGCTTACTTTTGTGGAGGAACTTTTGTTTTTAAACTGGTTGTCCTCCTTACAGGAGAATTATACTGCTCCTCGGATGGTACTTGCTGCATCTGGTGTTGAACATGAAGAATTATTAAAAATTGCAGAACCTCTTCTATCTGATTTACCTAAGGTGGCCATCACTGAGGAGCCGAAACCTGTGTACGTGGGAGGAGATTACCGCCGTCAAGCTGATGCAGAGGTGTGTCTCTGAAACGTCTCTTTTATCTCTCTCCCTCTCCCATCCTCCCTCTCTTTACATACGTGATGCTTTCTGTGTCTAACATGTTTCTATGCCCCCTCTTAAACCAGATGACTCATTTTGCCCTTGCCTTTGAAGTTCCCGGTGGCTGGGTGTCTGAAAAGGAAGCAATGACTCTAACAGTTCTTCAGGTACTTAGGTTTCAATTAAATTGTTCAACTGTTTAGACTGCTCAAGATTTTCCCGATCAGGTCCACTTGGATGTTTAGAAAATCACAGGACAGGTTGTGATCTGCTTCCTGGAAAATGTCAAATAAAACAAATCATATAAATGAATTAAAAAAGGAGAAGGAAAGCAGTATGTGGCCATTTCTTTTATTTATCAAAGGGAAAATAATATTTAAATTATTAATTGCATGTGTTTAACCACTTTCTGTCAAAATCCTACAACTTTGGCAGGAAGGATTTTCTCATAGGTTCAACAACTTATCTACTATCAAATGTACAAAAAAATGTAGAAAATTTAATTCTCTTGCACTTCTTCCTTCTCCCAGTTGGCCAATCAACGAAGTCTCAACTCTCAAATTCAAAACAATCTTAGGAAATGGAAAAGCACAAAACATTGCCTAAAGAACCATTATCAAGAAACTTTTGAAACACTATAAATCTGTTTATGCCATTAAATGCAAGGCTAGTCTAACATGAGAAAATAGTGATACAGTTTGTAGTATACTCGAGATGAAATAAGTTCACAAATATCAAAATTTTGTGGGCTTGCATAATTAAATTGACAGCAGAAAGCAGAGCATTTTAACATATTTTAAAAGTCTTTACTTTAATATGTTTCTGTTTGTATTTTTCCTCAAATCTATAAAAATTTACAGGTTCCCGCCAGCTTTCAGGATTAATGATATCTTGCTATTTTATGAATATTCTGCAAATATGAATTTAGTTTGTTTATGGAGTCTTGTTATATTTTTGTAATGTTGAGTTTGTGTAGAAATGTAAGTGTTACAATAGTAGTGTTTGTTTACCAGTTGGTTTATTGACCCTTGAAGGAGTAGGACTGGGCATTAAAGCTTATAAAGAGGATTGTAATGCTTTCAGACATTCAGTATGATCCTTCTGATACAAATTCTTTGTCTAATAGTTGGTTTATTGACCCTTTAGGAGTGTTGTTGTAGGATTCATGTTAGAGCTTATAAATAATATCCTATTGCGTCCAATATAATTTCTGATTGCTTTATAGCTTGTGTAGTGCAATTCGAACCGTATGGTGTGATGCCTGAGGGATGTAGAAGGGATTCCTACAGTTTGCTTTTTCATCAATTAAATTTCCATTGTATTTTCTTGTCTCTTTTAAGCTTAGATCTTGTCAAGTCATTACCCACTAGCCCAACTTTCAAAAAACCTATAGGGAACATTTGCACATGCGAGCGATGTTAATAATAGTAAAAAAATCTGAAAAGAGAGATGTATGTGCATATGTTAGTCTCTACTTGGATGAAGATTACTTCGTACCACATTTTATTAGTTAAGATGTATCATGAATTAGAGAATTAGAGAAACTTTGTGGCTTTGTTAGTTTTGAACATTTATCTGATTTTGTAGTTTGGTGTTCCTTGTTTGTCTGTTGTGGGATGTGTTTTTGGAATGTAATTATTAATTTCGAGGACTTAACAATGTTGTCAAAGGCGCGCTTAAGCCCTGAAACGAGGCTCAAAGCACGTTGAGCACTTCGCCTCGCTTTATGTGCGCTTCAGTGTCATCATCAAGGCTCTAAGACATACTTTCCCTTGCCAATGAGCCTCTCTTGAAGAGGTGACACTAGATAATTGATATTTCACTTTATCGTAATGTTTTTACAATTTCTTTGTCCATATATTTGTAATTCATGCTTATTATTATTAGTCTTGGACTAAACGTAATATATATATATTGTCTTTTTGCACCATTGCACCTTTTTACATTAAAGTCCACACTTTATTTGCGCTTTACGCTTAAAGCCCCAGCTGACTTTAGAGCTTCTTTTCGCTTTTGATAACACTGGGACTTAACAGATGCTTATGGGAGGAGGTGGATCTTTCTCAGCTGGCGGTCCTGGAAAAGGGATGTACTCAAGATTATGTAAGCTTTTCTCGTACTTATAACTTTTCTTGTATAGTTCAAAGTAATTTCAGAAATGATAGCCCCAAAGACGTTCTTCAGAATTTAAAATATGTTTTATTCAGCTTTGAGCTTTCGAAAGTTCTGCTCTACCCAAATAAAGGAGCTCTTTAATGCTCCAGATTGACTTCTCGGTGCTCTCAAATGCCCATCAATTTCTTTTTGTTCCTACCAAACAGCAAGAGATAGAGTAGATTCACTCCCAAGCTTTCTTTCTACTCTGTGCAAAGACAATCCCATTGAAGTTAACATGTTGCTGTATTCTCTTGGTGGCTTCTATGGAACTAAAACGTGTAAACTTCGCCCAACGACAACCCCATAAGCTTCGTGCAATCATAATGTTCATCTTATCTTTAATTTTTATAGGCAGACAATTGAGGACTTGCATTTTTACACAGCTGATTTCATCATTACTCTTTTATTGAGATCACTTCAGAGCCTTTCAATTCCACTGCAATCTTCAGCTTCATATTGAACTTTTTTGAAGACACACACATTCCTGGCTACCTCTCCCCTGGTGCAATCATGATTTAGTGATGATCCCGTTCTCATGATTTCCATCCCTTTTTCCCTTCTAATTCAGCTTCTGGTGGGATCATCTCCCTTGTTTACCCTACTGTGTTTGCCCTGATAATTTTCAGAAAGATGGATTGGGGCTCTATTGTGTCTTCTTCTTATGGAGTCTTGTCGACATAGTCTGCGCTGTTTCACATAGACAGGCGTGTTTACCATTTACCTAAAGCATAAAAGAAACATATCCATTTGGCACTCACAAATTAGTATGTTAAATGCAATTGTGTGGTGATATTTAGATAATCAAATGGATATGGACTGGGCTATTAGTCTGTGCAATTTAGAATTTGTATAATTTCTCGCCTAGTTATGGAAATATGATTTTCTCCTAGTTCTTCTATTCACATACTTCCATGATTTTTCCACAATGATGAGCAGATCTTCGTGTCTTAAATCAGTACCCGCAAATGCACGCATTCTCTGCATTCAGCAGCATTTATAATAACACCGGATTATTTGGAATTCAAGGAACTACGGTAAACACCTTTCATTATCGCTTATCTATCCGTCTTTATTTCAACCAAAGATACAATGCTATTACCGTCTTCATACTAAATGTTTGATCTGGTAATTTGAGTTTGTTTTCCTCTTATGCGTCATTTTTCATTCAGACCCTTTTCCTTTCTTTCCCCTTTTTTTAACCCCTACCTTGCAAATAGATTACTATCTTATGTATTTGACCTAATTTTTCGTGATAAAACATTAGGTCAAATACATAAGCGGCCCCTTAAAGTTGCCACGAATATACATTTGGACACTCAAGTCTCAAACTAAGGCTAGTTCCTATACGACATTCCAATGTCATTCAAAGTATGCCTATTGAACACCTTGTAACTACCTAGTAAGAAAAATATAGTGCGTGAACTTCACATGCAGTGATGCGGCAAAATTAATGAATAAAAAGTGCCACGTGGCTTTTGAGTGTAGCTAATTAAAAAAGAGAGCTTTTGATTAAAAAAAAGAAGAAAAATACTAATTCAGTAAACCCCCAGCCCAACGGCTTATCTTCTTCCGCAAACCCTCCCCTTTCTTCTTCGATAGAATCTCCCCTTCGAGTAATCCTTTTCCGTAGAGTACAAGAAGCCGAAGAAGCTGAGATGGAGCAGATGCTCCTACTTGTGACCTCTGTAAATTATGTTATAAAATAATATTCTCTGTACGAAGAAGTTAGAAACATAAAGAGAGTATAGCTCCGAAATAAAAAAGGGTATCCCAAATCTTATCAGCTCAACTGACTTTGAATGCATAACAACCAACAACAACAACAAACCTAGTGTAATCCCACAAGTGGGTTCTGGGGAGGGTAGTGTGTACGCAAACCTTACCCTTACCTTGAGAAGGTAGGGAGGTTGTTTCCGAAGACCCTCGGCTCAAGGGAAGGTGAAAAAGAAGCAGTAGCAACAGAGGCAGAAACAACAGCAAGTAAAAGGATAATCTAAGCGAAAGAAACAATAGGTAGTAATAGAAATCTAAGACTAAGACAATACAAGAATAATACTAATACTCCTGGTATAGAAAACAAGTATGCTCGAGGTGAAAAAAGAAGCAGTAATAACAAGCAGAAACAATAGCAAGATAAAGGATAACCGAAGTGAAAGAAACTACAAGTAGTAATATAAATCTAAGACTAAGAAAACACGAGTAATATTAATACTCCTGATATAGTAAAGGACGCTCACTACCTATTAGCCTTCTACTCTAATTCTCGCCCTGCACACCCTCCTATCTAGGGTCATGTCTTCGATAAGATGCAACTGCGCCATGTCCTACCTAATCACCTCCTCTCAACCTTTCACACCTCCTCTCTTCGGGCCCACCATGGCCAACCCTTCACACCTCCTCACAGGAGCATCTGTGCATCTCCTCTTCACATCCCCGAACCATCTTAGCCTCAATTCCCGCATCTTGTCTACCACGGAGGCCACTCCCACCTTTTGGGGGATGGAGAGACATCCCAATTCAGCACCTAAGCAGTTCATTGCAGTTTTTTTTCTATTTGGAAGGAACATCGTATCTGAAGGAGAAAGAAAACCATTTTTTTCAGACCAAAATGACGGTGCCGAGATGGTGACAGTAAATCTGATTGACGGAGAGAAAAAAAGGAAAAACATTATTTAAAAGAATATATAAATGAAAAAGCAGAAGGAAAAAAATAAAAAAGGTTACAATAGTAATATCTTTAGATACTAAAAAAAGGATACAACAGTAATTCATGCGCTCTCAATATCAAGTGAAAATCACTTGTTGTGCCATGTTTGCATGAGGTGTCCAATAGGCACACTTTAGTGATGTTCGGGTGTCTAATAGGAATAAGTCTTAGTTCTGGTGTTCAAATGAAAATTCATCACAACTTTAAGGGACCGCTTATGTATTTGGCCTTTGAATTATCTTGTCGTTATGGGTGGCTTGCTGTTTTAGTATCCAGATCTTAATGACTAACTAGTAACTACAATCTATGTCAAGGTTCTGTCTCTTTGCCAACTACATTCTCTGTCTAATACATATCCCTTGTCTGAGTACGTACGTTATCCCCCCCCCCCCCACCCCACCCCACCCACACTGTTGTTTAGGGGGTTGTTGATGGAGAAAAATGGAGATTTTTTCTTTTTTAAAGTTCTTGTTTCTCGTCAAGAATCTGTTTGGGTTTGTTGGTACCAAAAAGATACTTTTTACTATCTTATTTAAATTCCTGTTTTCTCTACCAAAAGTGACATATAAACCACTTGAAACTGTTCTGCTAGAAATGTTTCTTCATGAGTAATAAGAAACTACAATAACATACCCACTGAAATCCCACAAAGTGGGGTCCGGGGAGGGTAGAGTATACGCAGCCCTTACCCCTACCTTGGGAAGTAGAGACGTTGTTTCCGGTAGATCGGCAGAAGGACAAGCAATTTAAAGCAGTATGAAAAAAGAAATAATGGAAACGAATAAACCATGGCAACATACTATACAAGCATGATAGAGCATTAACGATCACAAAGTAAAACGATAGTCAAAGAACAAGAAACAACAAATACTAGCAGAAATCGAAGGGCAAGAAACTACAAGAGTAATACTACGACTACTAGTATGGAAGGAGTAATAAGAAACTGTCAACTAAAAATAATAGAGGTCTAGATTGGTGAAAATCAGTTCCTCCATAAAGTGCAAATAAATGAGGCCTTAGTTCTGTTAGGTAGTGGTTTCCTCCATTATGGGCGAATGATTGGAACCTTGTCGTTCTATTGTTTTGTTTATGTGGATGACTTACCAATGCATATGCCAGCAGAGTTCCATCTGTGAAGCACTTTTGGATTCATGTTATGTTAATTCAACAAGAAATAGTGACTTCTTGAACTG
Source organism: Anisodus tanguticus (assembly GCA_034509755.1). Classification (NCBI taxonomy): domain Eukaryota; kingdom Viridiplantae; phylum Streptophyta; class Magnoliopsida; order Solanales; family Solanaceae; genus Anisodus; species Anisodus tanguticus. Next base: position 2,985,244 of record CM067558.1, read on the forward strand.
CAAAGCTTAGTGTCTCTCTCTTTCGGGTGTTTGTGTTATCAGACCTCTGATTTTGGGCCTCAAGCTGTTGATGTAGCAGTTAAAGAGCTTATTGCAGTAGCAAACCCTGGTGAAGGTTTGGCATATAATTCTGAACTGTTGCTTTGCTTTCCCTGAATTTATGTTGAGTTTTCTACTTCCCTAGAGGAAGGATTGTACTTTCAAGTTAAAGAAGTCCATCGATATGCCAATGCTATTTTCCACCTCCATTATCCTGTTACTGATTGTTATTTTGTGGCCTTTGCCTCTGCTCGTTTCACACAGTTGACCAGGTACAGCTAGATCGTGCTAAACAGTCAGCAAAATCTGCCATTCTGATGAACTTGGAATCTCGGGTACGTAATATTATCTCAACTGCTATGTTGCATTGGCTTGGATTTCCAGGAGGATGTATTGTTGTATAATATATATGCTTACTGCTGATGTCTAACTTGTAGATGGTTGCATCAGAAGATATTGGCAGACAACTTTTGACATATGGAGAGAGGTAATACATTTTTTCAAATGTTTACCTAGCTGACTTAATTATTTTAAAAAGTTTGCTGCTTTGAATCGACATTGTTCACTTTCTGCAGATTGCCAATATTACGTTTGTTGAATCTGAGAAATGGTGCCACCTATTAAGTAGATTAGGTGGTTTACGTTGACCTTCCCTTGAATAGGCTAATCATAGAAATTTGTATATTCAGGCTTTGGCCTCTCTATATTAAAGATTGTCATTCATACAAAGACCCATTTTGCCTCAGGTTGAGAGATTTTCAGATGTCTTGATTATTTATCATTAGAATCGGAGATGAGTTGTATTCGACCCTAAGAGATCAAACTGATCACTAGATTTTAATTTTATTTGCTACCTGCCGAGGTGGGGGTAAGGTCTGCATACACTCTACTCTCCCTAGACCCCATTTGTGGGATTACACTGGATATGTTCTTGTTGCTACAAGGTCGAAGATTGAGAGGAATGTGTTCTTCCTCTGTCAAAAACAAAACAAAACAAGACAAGCTCTTCATGTGCGCTTCCAACCCGTGTTATTAAAAGCCATCACTTTGTTGCTCCCCACTCCCTCTCCTCCCCATGTATGATTATTGCAGTTCTCTAACCAAATTGGTTAGTAAAATTGACGAGAATTAGTACTTGAAGATTTTCTATGCCTATTGCTTTTGGGTCCTCAGGAAACCAGTGGAGCATTTCTTGAAAGCTATTGATGCAGTTTCTGCAAAGGATATTGCTTCCGTTGTGCAGAAGCTTATTTCTTCTCCTCTGACCATGGCATCCTATGGAGATGGTAAATCCTTCTTTATAATTATTTGTTTCTCTTGGCTGAGATTGTGAATCCTTCTTAGTAAATATCTGTTTCTCTTGGGTTTTTGATCATTTTACTTCAAAATCGCAGTTCTTTCCCTCCCATCATACGATGCAGTCAGCAGCAGGTTCCATTCCAAATAAAGCATTTTCAACTACAAAGTACGATGGGACTTTCATGCTGTCATTTTTTAGGTTTTAGAAAATCTTTACGTGTGGCTGTAATTTGTGGAAAATAAGAGGGCCATAAATCAGTTCTGTCAAAGCTTTGATAAGCAGCATATGGGCACATGATTTTTGTTTGCAATTCATTCACCTTTTTTGATATTTGATGACATAATGTCATGGAAATTACTGCCGCATGATTGAAAATATTAACAAGGATTTGCAGCTGGAAGTCATCAGATTTCAATAGTTAGCAATTTTGAGAAATCATCTAAACCCAAGATTGGAAGAGATACTACATTCAGGCTGTTGCTCTCAAGTGTCTTTACTTTCATCTTAAGTGAGATTTTGAATGAAATGAAATTTATACCAAGGTTGATGGATATTAATTAACCTTTGAAGTTGGTATAATCAAATAGCAACTTTTATTGTTGCTTGTATTTGATATCAAACTCTTCTAAAACCCAATCATTAGCCTTGAAATTTATTGAAGATCTTATTTACACTTATTATGTCTGGAGTAGGGGTGAGCGGGTCCGGATACCCTAACATTTTTTAACTATCCGGACCCTACCCGGTAAAAGATCGGTTTCTAAATTTACTACCCGGAACCTACCCGTAGCAATCATTACCCGGAACCTACCCGGACTCGCAAGTCCGGGTAGGTTCCCGGGTACCCTGTAAATAAAAAAATACAGATTAAGCAACAATTTTTTAGCCTATGAGAATCAAAAAGAGTTCTAAAATAATTTCATTCAATAGTTTTTTAGCCTACAATCGGAGTTTTTAGTACCCTTATAAGAAGTTTTAGAAAACTTATTCATTGTAGAAAAGCTAATTCTGTAACCAAAATCTAAAATTGCATGCCAAATTTGACACTCAATTAATTGATCGTGTTGATTTTAAAATAAATTTGGAAATATCTTAATTAAACTTATTTTCGTGTTCATAAGCTCTTCGATACAAAAGAAAAAGCTTTATTATACTAGTAAATCCCTAAATTTCATCTTCACAGCTACAAAAATATACACAAATTTTAAAAATAGATTTACATTTCAAATAAAAAATTAATACAAATTGAAGATGAGTATCGCCTGAAATAGAACATAAGCATAGGATATTAAAAAGAAACTGAAGAGTTAGATATGAACCCATATGCATTTTAGGAACGATGTTAACACAACCAAGGGAGAGAAAGAGGCAAAGGTGAAGCTTCAACGACGACAACGATAAAAGTACCTGAGAGTAAGCTTCAACAACGACTACGATGAAACTCGGTGGTGTAGCTAAAACGCCATTGTTATTGAGAGAGTTTTAGGTGTTTTCTCTTAGGGCACAAAGAGTATTCTAGAATAAATTGGTGAAAAAGCTGAAATATTTGCGTCTTGGGGTGGGGAAAATCAATGTACAGGCGTGCAACAAACAGTTTTGGAGAAAGTTAAAAGTGGTCCAAATGTTTCTCAAAAAAGTAAAAATATTTAATATTTTATAGGTTCCGGGTATCGGTTCCGGATCCGGGTACCCTGTCTCTATTTGCCGGAACCGGAACCGGAACCGGAACCGGACCCGACATTGATCGGTTCCTAATTTTACTACCCGAACCCTACCCGTTATTATAATATATCTACCCGGAACCTACCCGTTAGTGTCGGTTCCGGTCGGGTATTTGGGTACCCTGTACCCGTGCTCACCCCTAGTCTGGAGGATGTGGATAATAGACAATAAAGGAAGTAGCAAGCATTAATACTCTGGTCGCACCATTTGAATTTATTATGCCTCTTTTTTAGATATAGTATTATAAATTAGAGAATTTAAAAATTTATCTATTAAAGCGCTCTCTTCAAAGGTTACATCACAAGCATATCTTTTGTAGTATTATTACATTATTGCAATGATTGAAGTTATGGCACTCCATATTTAAGGCACTCCATATTTAAGGTAAGATGAGATATACTATGAAAGTTCCTGTCGGCCTTATGTCGGCTATATGTATGGATAAAAGGTATTCAATTGAATTTCATTTACTTAAATGTATCTACTACACTCCTGATAGTATGTACACCTCCACCAGTCTTTTAGTTCATTCGGAAAAGAACGACACACTTCTACATTTGGAAACAACTAACCTTACACTAACTTTTACAACTATACAAATATTATAACATGTTTAAAATGATGTTAGACCACAAGTTTCCGAAGTTTTCGAAGTCCGTTACTTCGAAGTCCGTATTGATTCAAACTATGTTACGTATGTTGGAACAGAGGGAGTAATAATTATGCAAATTATGTACAAATGAACCCAAAAGTCAAACACTCTGCACATGTTTATACAATGTTGAAGGACTCTTCAACCGGTTTTTTTCTCTATTCATTATCCCTTGATGTTAAAACTCAGATTCAAAGATATTAAACTCATCTGAAGTTCTGAACTTACTTAAGCAGGGTCTTCTGTAAATGGAAGCTACTGATGAGTGTGCAATTAGCAGGCACGTGCCTCGGTCAGTTGTCTGGTAACAGGTCCACAACCACCGGATACTTTCACTGATGCAAAGAGGCAGGATAACCGAGCTATCATTGGCTGTGTTCTTGCCCTTTGGGTCACAAAGGTTAGCTCCTTACCACGACTATCATCAGGAGAACAATGATACCCTTCAAGATCTGCTTTAGTGATCAACACGGCATCACTCGAGAGTGGAGAAGATACCACTCGCTGCTGCTTGAATTCTTGAACAGCCTGTTCAACATAGATATGTTAACCCGCAAGATAAACTTCCTATGTTGTACAATGGAGCAACAAATTAACTCAAACATTCTTGTTTACCTTCCATTGAGAAGGAGCCAATAAAACTCTAGGTCTTCTGGAGCGGACAAATTCCAGCGCCGCAGCAGGAGTCATGTGCTTATATTCGACCTAAATTAGTGAAAGAAACAACCTTTAGTCAATCTAAAGTTGGCTAAAGTTTTGAAAGTAAAAAACAATATCTGGCCAAGAAGCATCATCCACAGAGAAAAGAAATGGCTCTATATTAGGTTAAGGCAGCTACCAAATAGCAAAGCACAACGGTTGTGCTCCTTCCCCTTCCGGCTTTGCAATGCACATAAGTAGTCTGGCCACTGCATGCATTCCCTGCAACAGATAAGCAAATAAGTGAGGAAGGTCCACGCCACAACACAGATATATGAATGACGATCACTCACTGTGAATAAAATCTACTGCTCGGTTTATATCCACGAAAGAGGGTGCAAAAAGATAATCTCTGGTTGGAATGACGAGATGGTCTATCCCATGGGCCTGAAATCACAGAGTAAAAGATGTGAATTCACTTGCAGGAAAAAAGTATTAACAGAACTCTATAGACTTTTTCCCCACAAAGTAAGTCATTTATGTGCTTCATCTGGAAACAAATTTCTCCAATGCATTAGCAATGAATATCAATTTAAAAAGAAAAAGCAATAATCACACAGATTGTAAAAGATATCAATGGAAGGCTCACCTCTGCAATAGACTGTAGTTGTGAGATGGAAGAAAGAGGAATGCTTATTTACCAATTGATATTGAATGAGATCAAAACTATGAAGTCTCAACAAGCAGTGTTTGGCGCTCATAAGCTGCCTAATCATTCCGAAGAAAACAAAACCCTTACTACTCTACCAATAAAGGACGTGTCAACATGAACGTGTCAACATGAACAACACTCTGAAGATTATCGTGTCATTGAGAACAAAGAATAGTATTTATTTTTTAAGAAGAAACAGAAATTCTTACTTCAAACTTGGGAGTAGAAACAAAAGCTAATAACTTGCAATTTGCACACACCGCCTAACAAACGATAACAGATATCTTATGGTAATCCATAGCTGAGCTATACAAGAATTGGATATCATAGTCTTGAAAGCTTCCCAGGAAGAAACACCTTAAATGGCAAAATACCACTCTAGGCAGCAGTTAGTTATCCAATTAAATAAACTTGGTTACAAATTAGACTAATCAATCACAGAATGGATGATATTCTACATAGATATACTCACATGGTACAATGACGATGGTACCAAAGTTTCATAATGTTCATTTAGTGTTATTACACCACCAACGCCGAGCTGTTTCAACCGAGGGACATCTGATGGAAATGGAACAGCTCCAAGGAGGAGAAACTGAATAAACGAAAAAACAGTCACAAAGGCATAGTCCATAAGCATATTAAACTTAATGGAGGATGAATAATAAGTAATTGTTTCTTTTCACCCTTTTGACTTTCTTTGGGGGTGGAGTTGGGGGAGGGGAACAGGGGGAAGCAATTTCTGTACTTCTTCAAAGTTGCAAGCAACAAGAAGATAGGAACGGACAAATTCAACATGACTTGCAAAATTATTGCTTGTTGATTATGAAAAATTCGATCACGGTAATTTATCATCAACAACAAGAACATACCCAATGTAGTCCCATAAGTGTGGTCTGGGGAGGGTAGAGTGTACGCAGACCTTACCCCTACTTTGGGAGGTAGAGAGGTTGTTTCTGATATATCCTCGGATGAGGATAAAGCAAAAACAAAGCAGATCAACATGGAAAAGGAACAACAACTACAGCAATCATGGTAATTTATCATTAACTGATTATCATGTTAGTCTCTCTTCCTTTACACTCTCTCATGGTTAAATAAGTTAATGCACACTAGACACTCGTCTGTATATGAGAAAGCATATGATATATTGAACATTACTACAGGATAGAAACAAAATTCACTATCTCCCCAGCATTTCCATAGATGAAAACAGTCAAAATTAACTAATTAAACCCATCATCCAGCAAGCATCCATCTGCAAAGACTATCTGTAACTATAAAAAAAAATCACTTTTCATATAATTTCTTAATATGCAATTTTACTTCAAAAAATTGAGATATCACCAGAAAATTAACTGTGTTGACCTGATCAATTTGATCCCACCACCTGAACTCTGATTGAATTTTGTTACGAAAAACGTTGTACAAAAGGGTCGGGTAGAAAAGGATCCGAGCCCCAGCTCCAACCAACGCTCTCTTTGCATCAACCCGAACAATCACCCGTCTCTCAGTATTCACACACTTCCCATTACCTTCCATCAACGAGTCATCCAATTCCATTATCTTCATCCTAATCCACTAAACTGATCAAAACGAAAACTTGGGGGGGGGGGGGGGGGGGGGGTCTACAATTAATACTGAACAATACAAGACTCATACAAATCTATCGCATGCTAGACGAAAATCTTCATTTCCAAAATCCTAATCAACTGAACTGATTGCAGCTAAAGATTGAACCCTAAATTGATAAAAACGGAAACTTTGGGGGTCTACAATGAACATTAAACTGTACAAAAATCATCCACGATCTTCATTTCCAAGATTAAACCCTAAAACTGATCAAAGTTAAAGATTAAACCCTAAAATTGATCAAAACGAAAACTGATTTGGGGGGGGGGGGGGGGGGGGGGTTCCATTGAACTGTAAAAAGGTCATATTAAACGAACACGATCTTCATTTCGAAAACCCTAATCAACTGAACTGATCACAGCTAAAAAAAATGAAACACTAAATTGATCAAAATGAAAACTTTGGGGGTCTAAAACGAAAATTGAACTGTACAAAAATCATAGACGATCTTCATTTCTAACATTCTTACTCAACTTTACTGATCAAAGCTAAAGATTAAACCCTAAAATTGATCAAAAAGAAAAACTTTTGGATCAAAGCTAAAATTAATAAAAAAGAAGAACCTTTGGATCAAAGCTAAAATTAAACCCTAAATTGATCAAAACAAAAACTTTGGGGGGTCTATAATGAACATTGAACTGAAATTGTTAACGATTTGGGGTGAAAATTACATGGATCGATAGAGGAAAAACAGGAGATTGAGAGTTTGAAGGGTAATTTGGTGATTATTGGAAGAAAATTGGGGATTATTGAAGATTGAATTGAGAGGAATGTAGAAGTGAGAGTTGTACGGAACGGATCAAATAATTGTGGAGTCAAAAGTGTAGAAAATAAGAGCAATGAAAGGTGATAAATTAGGTCTGGAATTAAGGATATTTACAGAAATGTCCTGAATTAGGAACGGAAAAAAGTACCATATATATTGAGACGGAAGAAATATATTTGTTATTGAACTATTGATATAGGTGAAAGAAATGTGTTTTGGTTTTTGATAGAAGGGAAAAGATCCAGATTTGCATTGATAGTTTTCCGGTTTAATTTTGCTTATTCATTTCCTTGTCGTTATAATTTTAGTTCGAAGTTGCCTTTAATCACTAATATACCAACTCTTTTTTTCACTATTGAGAGGATATACAAATTACCATCAAAGGATGATGTAGCGAATGAAGCTGTTTTTTCCTCAAATAAAAGGTAATGGAAAAAAATATATATATATAGACCAACTATAGGGAATGTATGTATGTGCAGTTATTCTCTTAATTGACTTGGAATCATAAGTATATAGTAATTGGATTTGGGAGTTTAAGGAATGTATGTTATTCATTTCACACTGATGTAACATTGAGTAATAAAGAATCTGATGCTGAGCTATTGATTCCTTAAATCTAGAATTAGTGTCATTTATGTAAGTAGTAGAACTGTTTGTTCAGAAAATTTGATTTTTTCTGAACTCTCACTTTTTTTAATAGGTTCGTCGGTGAGATACACACGAAATACAGGTAAGATTATTATTTAAATTATCAAATCATCTATGTTAGATTCAAAAGATAATAGGCTAGTCATTAGGCGAGTTAATGATCACATTGATATTAAAATAATTCTATAACAAAAAAATTATAAAATTATTTTTTATCATATTAAACTCAGCCCCTTCTTTTCTTAGATTAGTATTTTTCCCTTGCCGGTTTACCTTTTCCAACCGAGATTTTAGCTTTTATTTTGGGGATTGATTCAGCTTGTTAACGACTTGCTTATATTTTTGTTACAATTTCTTGGGCTAACCATTGTGGGAAACTAATTATGGTTAGATATTGTAATGGTCTTCAGTTCGATGGCCAACTATGTTTTTTCCCCTTTTATAAAAGGTTCCCTCTCTTATAAAAGGTTTGTGGTCCGATTCTTTCCGAACCCCGTACATAGCGGGAGTTTAGTGCACCAGGCTGTCATGTTTTTTTTTAATATATAAAAGTTTCCTCTTTTGTTGCGAAGTTTCGATTATCAGTTGCCATAAATTTCTATATTTTTTCGTTTATAGAAGAAAAAAAAGGCAATTTATAAGCCACAAAAAAGAAGAGGAAATTTACAGAATTTCAAATTGAGCACTTGTTATATTTGTGGCCATTGTTACTTCCATGAGAAAATGATCAAAATGGTCCTTCGTCAATAAGTTTTGATTTCATTTGTTCCTTAATGTATAAATATAATGAAAATAATTCTTAATATTCTTTAAAACGTGATCAATTTGGGTTTAGGGTTTAGAAAAAAATTATAATCACTACTATACTGTCAAAATAAATTAAGACCCTCGAAAATAATGAAGAGGTGATTATGGTAAATTTTCATAAATGATCAACTATCACTTTTTTTCATCTTGTTTTTAATAAAAAAATTGAGCATACTAATATAAAAATCATGCCAAAAAATCTAATTTCTAATGCATATTTTTATTTTTTATTTTTAATCTAATAAATATAAACTCAATTAAAAAAACGAGCCTACTAACGTGACCCAAAACCCATATATAGAGCAAATTGACTTATAAGACCAAATTGGTCACTTTTAAAAATATATTAAGAACCATTTTCAAATATCTTTATAAATTAAAGGATCAAATAGAACCAAATTCCATATATTAAGGACGATTTTGATCATTTTCTCTATTAGCGGTCCTTTTGTTTTGCATTCTTCTTTGCTCTTCAATGCAAAGCAGTCAAGTAAAGTATGTTTCCCTCTTGTCAAATTCATTTTCCTTCTTACAGTTAACAATTTCTCTCCATTTCCCAAACATGCCGTAATTGTATCAGCATGGAGAAAGAAAAGGCGATCTGGGTCTATTAGATCAACCAAAATAATGCTACAACCAGCTTACTTCATCGTATCAAAGCTCAACATTTTGCCAGAGCCAATCCACGCTATTATAAGAGAATTCGGAGGTGGAAATGGATTCGGGTCGGGTCATGGATGGGGTGGTTTTGATTGGAGAAGAAGAAAGGAGATAAATTGGGTCATTGTCGTAATTCTTGGTGTAGGATTGTGGAAAAGATGGGAAATTGATATGTTTTAGGGGTTTTAGGGTTAACCCTTTTTGGGTTTTCAGTTAATGTGTGGAAAAGAGGGGTTCTTGATTGAGCATTAGGCTTTTGTTGTTGTGCTGCTTTGGTAGGCTTATTTTTGAAAGAAGATTTGCAGAAATGGTTAGATTTGCAAGAACAAGAAGAAGGAAAAGACGACTGTTTTAACCAAATAGCCACTATTTTAATAGAATTTGGAGGTGGAAGTGGAAATGGAAATGGAGGTGGGTTTGGATTCGGGTCGGGTCATGGGTGTGGACTTTTTGATGGGAAAAGAAGAAAGAAGATAAAATTGGGGAATTTTGGGGTCATTTTCGTAATTCTTGGTGTAGGATTGTGGTTGATTTGTGGAAAAAATTGGAAATTGATGTGTTTTTAGGGGGTTTGGTTTTAACCCTATTTGGGTTTTCAGTTAATGTGTGGAAAAGAGGGGTTTTTGATTGGGCATTAGGGTTTTGTTGTTGTGCTGCTTTGGTAGGGTTATGTTTGAAAGAAGATTTGCAGAAATGGGTTAGATTTGCAAGAAAAAGAAGGAAAAGACGAATGTTTTAACCAAATAATCACTATTTTAATGGAATTTGGAGGTGGAAATGGTGGGTTTAGGTTCGGGTTGGGTCATGGATGGGGGAGGTTTTGATGGGAGAAGAAAAAAGAAGATAAATTGGGGAATTTTCGTAATTTTTAGTGTAGGATTGTGGTTAATTTGCTGGAAGAAATTGGAAATTGATGTGTTTTGGGGGGAAGGGGGAAGGGGGAAGGGGGTTCGGGATTAAACCCTTTTTGGGTTTTCAGTTAATGTGGAAAAGAGGGGCTTTTGATTGGGCATTAGGGTTTTGTTGTTGTGCTGCTTTGGTTGGGTTATTTTTGAAAGAAGATTTCCAGAAATTGGTTAGATTTGCAATTAGGAGGAGGAAAAGACGACTGTTTTAATACCAAAATTTTGCAGTAAAATAGAGTTTATGATACATTATAAGTTGTGTTCTTTTGTAGGAACTGGTAGATGTTTGTATTTCTGTTGTTTCTTTTTTCTCTCATATGCATCTCATATATGTACCATATTTGGTTTTGGGTACATCAAAAGTTTATTGTTTAGTTTTTCTTTTCAATTATCCAAAATGTAAGGTTTAGTTTTGATTGCTATATAATCGATGCAAAAGAAGCTCAAAAGTTTTTTTGATTTGTCTAATATCAGCAATTATCTTCATATAGTTGAATTTTGTCAATGTGATGCTTTGGTAAAGAAACTGGCCAATAATATAATATGTAGAGAAGCTACCAATTGTATAATTGTCCTAAACATGTTGACTATCAGGTGCAACAACAACAACAACAACAGTGAAATTTCACAAAGTGGGGTCTGGAGAGGGTAGAGCATACGCAGTCCTTACCCCCTACCTTGGGAGATAGAGATGTTGTTTTTAATAGACTCTCGGCATAAATGTTGACTATCAGGTATTTAGCAGAAATTCAAGAGCATGTGTTGGCAGTTCATTCTCATTTGAAGGCTATAATAACTATGTCAAAGGAAATGCTAGCTTTATTTCCAGAGTTATGGAGGCAGTCTCACTTTAGTGAAGTCGCTGTACTTATTACAAACATGGATAAATCTAATATGGCAGGAATGGATGATCACACTAACGAGACACTGCTTGCTAAGACTGGATTTGTTGTTGGTACCTTCCCAATTAGATACTTGGGGCTCCCTCTATCATCAAGGAAATGAAATAAGCTGAATTGTCATCAGTTAGCGAACAAGATTACGAGCAGGATCAAAACTGCCTATGCTACTCAGTTATCCTATGCTGGTAGACTTCAAATCATTTATGCTGTCTTGTTTTGTATTCACAGTTTTCTGGGGGGCAATCTTTACAACAACATACGCAGTGTAATCTCATAAGTGGGATCTAGAAAGGGTAGGGTATACGCAAACCTTAAACCTTACCCCTATTCTACCTCAAAGTGTTCTTAAAGCGGTGGACAAGATATGCAGTGAATACCTTTGGGGAAAAACTGATGAGCAGAAAAAAGTGTCACTAGTATAATGGAATCAGATATGTTTCTCAAAGAAATTTTGGTGGCTTGAATATAAAATGGTGCAGGAACTGGAATGTGGCATCAGTTGAAAAACTCCTGTGGCAACTAGCTGAGAAGCAAGAGTCGCTCTGGGTTATATGGGTGCATAGGAGTATACATAAAAGTTGGTGATAGATGGACACACAAGGCTCCACTTGACTGTAGTTGGTACTGGAGGAAATTAAACTCCTTCAAGGAAAGCATGAAGACATGGTACTCTCAAGGTGGATACAACTTAACTCTTGATGGGAATTATTCCATCACCAGGAGTTACAATCAAATCAGGAAGGAAACCCGAATGGTGATAGACCCGCAACCCCTGCTATTTAACCAATGCTTAGGGAATCAACTACTTCGAAGACTGGAAAACTAGCACAGAATAGCTACTTGTCTGCCGTACTGGCTGCTTCATTGAATGTGTAGATCTGCATTCTATATAAGGAATTGATTTGCGTCCTTGTCTGGCAGTTAGCTAAGCGAGAAGCTGTGATCGAAGAAGCACCGCCCAGTAGTGCCTCGCCTCTACTCTGCTAGTCCTTAGAAAGAATTGACCTTAGGTTGTCTGGTAATACAAAAACTTCTCTGTACTTAGTTTTCTATGTTGGAGGCTTATTATTCTCACACACCCTTCCTAGAAGGTGGTTAGGGAATATGAGTGCTCTTTAGGTGTATTTGTTGAGTTGTTGGTTATGGTAATGTTCACAGTAGTTAAAAAAAAAAAACATGTCAAAATAATGGTTGATACAGTCGCTTTCATCATTTACCTTGATAATTCGTTTTCGTTTGTATGCTAACCAGTTTCGTTTATGTTTCTATCTTGTTATAGGGTAAATTTGAACCAGCAATATGATTTAGTAGTTGACTGTTCTTTTTTCTTCCCATTTTGTAGGTTTTACATGGAATTATGTTGGATTTTTAAAGAAAATGATGACTTAAAGTTGTGATTTTGATGAATAATATTTGGGTTGATTCATGATGGGTTAATGTCTCTTTGCTTAAATTTTGGGTTTTTTTGGACTTGCTTTTTCATGGGTGCAATATTGTGTTGGACTGTGTTTTTTTTTTAAAAATCCCCTCATCTTTATGATAAAAAAAAGTAATCAATAATCTGGTCAAAATGAAAACTAACATTAGGAGCCAAGGGCCAAACCCTGCTCGGAAACACTTTGACAAGTATATAAAATACGAAGAATTTGTTACACAATCAAGTCACCCAGAATATGTCTACATGTAAGCCTCTTTAAATTTGTCATATTAAAAATAAGATATGTTACCTGATACAAGTAAAGGTAACCTGACAGTGTGTAAAAATCTCTTGCACCGATAATGTATATAACTTAAACTCTAAAAAGAAAATATGTGTATACATGTGTGTTGTAAAAATCAGCAGAAGAAAAGAATATCATTGGAGGAAAAGGGTATATATCTTCCATGCTCAAACCAGGGTTCACATTTTGGTCATCACTGCATATGAATGAAAAAATAATAGGGATAGAGCTTTGTTAACCAAGTTTTAGACTACGTTGCTCTAGTTCTCCAAAAACGCTGTTGCACCCGTGTCAGATGTTTAAAAAGTGTACCATTTTTGAAGGATTGAACACGCACCCGTCAACATTTTTGTAGAGTCCGAACAACATAGGATTTAGAAATATGATTCTTGATCATCATGACAAAGTTCCTTCCTGAGTTTTTGAGAGAAAAGCCTACAAGCATCCATACTAAGATCAATGGCAGCCGAAAGCGCGATAAAAAGGGCAGCATCAGCCATACAAGTTACATGTTGCATCCCGACTTGAACCATCGGTGCACTAATCTTGCCTTCGCCTTCCACATTCGACACCATCACGAATCCTCGAATAGGAGAATTCGCGCTCAATGCTGAGTGTTTCACTGTATTGTCTATGCAAAATTGACCGCCCTTTTTCAGGCTCATTGTGCCTTCGGCTATTGGTATCGTACTAGTAAGGCCAGTGTCGGTAACAAGCTCGAATTTGTAACCTAGTCCGTCAACCGGGCCCCTTTCTCTCCACGCCTGGAGCCGGCCCCAGGGCTTCCAACTGCTAATGGAGGGGCCGTTAGGCCTGAGGATGAGCCACGCACCGGCATTTGATCGGGAAACGCGGTCGGAACCGGGAGAGGGTACAAATGGTGTGATCATTGAGGCAGCTGCAACAGCTGAGCCTGAAAGGTCATAGATTATTATCATCCACCCTTTTCTTTCTCTTCCTTGTCTTTCCCTTTCTCCAGAAAATGTTTTCATCCATCCTCTGTTGTTTAAGTTGAAATCAGATGGGAGAGATCTGTTTAACACACATAGAAGAGAGACAAATATTAGCTTAGGGGGGTATTTAATAACAAAATCAGTACCTAGAACAATAACTTAAGGGTGTGTTTGGTAAAAAGGAAGATGTTTTCCTAAAAGTAAGTGATTTTCTTACTTATTTTCTGGTGTCTGGGAAGTAATCAAAAAACATTGATCCAAGAGCATTTATATGTAATGTAGGAGAACATTACGGGGTGGAGTGGGGTGAGGAATTTGGGCTCGGGTGCCGTGGCAGAGACATGATTTTTATCAATGATTTCATCATATATTATATATACATAAAAAAAAGTTTTGACCTTGCACATACAGTGTTCAGCAAGGAGGTTTGGATGAATCCCCTTCCACTACTCTAGCTCTACCCCTGGTCGGGGGTGACATGGGTGGGGTTGTAAGGGGTGGGGGATTGGGGTGGGAGGAGACAATAAAATTGGAATGTCACTTATGAAACTTGTTTTTCTCACATATTCCTTATTTTTAAGAAAATTATTTTTCTAGAGATATTTTCCAAAAGATTTTGACCAATCAAACATGAAAAAATTAAAAAAAAAAAATTAGAAAATGTTTTCTCCATACCAAACACACCCAAAGAATTTAATTTCTACACAGTTGCTGTAATTTTTTTTAATCCCATTAGATTAAGATGACATGCAACAAGAAGAAACTACGGTGGTAAGCTTAATTTGGTAAACTAGACAGTAACTTACTTGTCTAATTTCAAAATAACGAATCTCATATTTTAACAGAACTTACCTATAAACATTTTTTGAGTTACATAATAGTGTAAAAACTATTTTAAACTAACAGTGTGAATAACTCAAACTCGAAAAGAGAAAATAGTAGACACCGACCGAACAAAATAATTTTTTACATTATCACGTCAATTAATAGATAAACTACAGATAAATATTCATAATAACTAAATTAATAACATAAAAAAAATTAACTTATATATACTGACCATGTAATTTATTTTAGGTTGCTTTTTTACTTTTATTTTTAGGTTGCTTTTTTACTTTTTATGGATAATTAAGACCGCCAAAAAACAAAGAAGGTAGTTATAGTAAAGTGATAATATAAAATTTTTCCTTAATACTATAAGTTAAAAATAACAATTAAATGCATAGTGAGTGTAGCAATAGAGACTAACCGTGAACGATTATTCCGATCAGCACTAAACTTGCAGCTAAAAACCGGCTGTCTTATATTCCCCTGTATCTGAAAAACCACCGGACTACACTCCGGTTCACCACCAAACTGGAAAACAAACCGCGGGTCCGGTTCAGCTCGAACCGCTATATGCAACATCGCCACCGGTTTCTCCGCCGCAGCATCCCCCAATTTCATCCACCCATTCTGAAACACACGCGCCTTCGAATGCGTCCCACTGAAATCAACACTCATCTGTAGATGTGGCAAAATTAGTCTACAAAAATATAATCCCTTCAATCCTTATTTATAGAGTTATTGACCCGCCCATTTAATAGCTTAGCATATTTTAATTTATTAAAAATTAAGTTGATATATAGTCATAATTAACTATTAAAAAATCTTATTAAAATATTTTATTTGATCTGTTATATATAATCATAAATTATATAAAGAAAATTATAAGATACTAAAAGAAAATAAAGCAATTACTCCATCCCTTCCAACTTATGTGGACATGTCGAATTATGGGAATCAAACTTTTTTAGTTTGATCGTAATTTCCTACATTACAATTTTTAAAAGATAATTCACATATTTAGAACTATATAAAAATTACTATATTTCAGTAATAAAAAATCTAAAATATTCAATAGATATATAAATAAATTACAGTAAAAAAAATTTTATTCGACCCCTAAAAAGTAAAAAATATCACATAAATTAGAACAAGAAAGGTAAAGAATAATTTATTTCAGCCTAAATAACATTTGAACAATGACCCACTTATTTATTAATTCAGTCATTTTAACATGATCAATTTTAGTCCAACTCAAATTCCCCCATTAACGCTGTTACTCACCTGAACAGAACCCATCAATTTCCCCGACGTAACTCCACATGCGCGGCCCATACGTCCAGTAAAAACCGACACAGTTAGGGTTACAGGTTTCCCTGAAAGTCGCCGGAGTGCGGCAGCATCGAGGTGGAATCCGGCGACGGATGAGGCGGATTCCGGCGGAGAATGGTCGCCGGAGGTTGGAGAAAGATGGAGAATTGAAGTTTGTGAAGGGAAATTTTTGAGTTTAATCTTAGCATAACAGGGAGTTGAAGAAGGATGAATTCCATGAGCAGCTGATTTAGTTGCTGTTAATGGCAATTTGAGAGCTAATGATTCGATTATTAAGCGAACAAATGGACATGGATCCATTGTTAACAGATTATTAATGGACACTTGAAATGAAATGTGTATGATTTATTTTTCTTTGGTTTCTTCGTGTAAGGTTCAGGAGAGAATAGAAGATGGAAATGGTATTATGGAGGTTAGAGAACATCTACATTTAAACCCCCCCCCCCCCCCCTCAAACCCCA
The DNA here is from genome assembly GCA_034509755.1 of Anisodus tanguticus. NCBI lineage: Eukaryota > Viridiplantae > Streptophyta > Magnoliopsida > Solanales > Solanaceae > Anisodus > Anisodus tanguticus. Next base: position 3,001,923 of record CM067558.1, read on the forward strand.
CCCTGCCCATGCCAGCTTGTTTTTCTATGTTATCTTATTTATTTTTCTTATATTTTCAATTTTAAGTTAATTCTTTTTTTTTTTTGTAATTTTATGAAGGGGGAGATCTAAATTTACCCCTAAACTTTGAGAAATTGTTCAAATTTATTTCGTTAATAGTTGGAGTTAAATATATTCATATCGTTATAAGATTGGTCTCAGTATGATTTCATTTATTAACAATAAAAGCTTTCGACATATGGATATTTTTACAAGGGAATGTGGTCAAGTTTGCTTTTGAAGATTGCGAAATGGTCGAGATTTATCTAGGGGTGGACAAAACACCTGTATTTATCCGACTCATTGGAGATGCTTAGAATATTATTGGGCAGGAGGTAATAAGTGTTGTGCTGGAGTTCTTTGAGAATGGTAAATTACTAAGACAAGTAAATTCTACCATTATGTCTCTGATCCCAAAGTGGCAGCCCCCAATATGTTAGTTAATATAGGCACATATCTTGCTGCAATGTCTTATATAAATGCATTTCTAAATTAATTTGCATGAGAGTAAAGAACATCATTCCTACTATTGTGGCTGAGAATCAAACAACTTTTGTAGCTGGAAGATCATTGGTTCATAATGTCTTGATATGTCATGATTTGTTTAGGCAGGGAGATCCCATGTCACCACTATTGTTTGTGGGTGATGGAATATCTTTCTAGAACTCTACAAGAAATGAGTGAACTATGTGATTTTCAGTTCCATCCTATGTGTAAGCTCTCAAAATTGACTCACCTTATCTTTGATGGTGACTTTATGATTTTCTGCAAATGAAATATGAATACCATCTCTAGAGTTATGGAGGCACTCAAGCATTTCAGTGATGTAACATATTTGGTGGCTAATTTAGATGTCAGTGGGGCGGGTAAATGCGTGTAGCGGGTGCGGGTACGATGCGGGTCTTATATGAAATCCACCTCCGCCCACTACCCATGGCGGGTAGCACTTTTGATACTCATACCCGCCCCACCACCTGTTGGTTGTTACAAAAGTTGCAGGAAACGGAAATTACAAACAACTGCTAACGTAAGAATTGAAATTACAATTCAACTAGAAAACTGGAAATTACAAAGATGAAAAAGAAAAAAACTATTTTTCTGTTTTTCTTTGAGTCGAGTGTGGCACTCTGTCCTTAAGACAATATTGCCCCGTATGTATCCTTTATACGTCCTGGACAACTTGTCTCCCAAGATAAAACAGCAATGGAACACTTGAGCAAAGGAAACTCAAATGCTACCTTGAAGAATATTGAGCAAGAAATGATGCAAGGAAGGTGTAGGAAGAATCTTTTGCTTGTGTATTTTCGTGTATATAGCAAGTATATTTTTCGTGTGTCTCAACAATGGTGTAGGGGTGTTTATATAGGTGAGGGAGGGCTCTTTAGTTGCCTCCATAATGACCATTATTGGCCAAATAATGGCCATTATGGAGGTAGTAAAGCCACCAAATTAAATGGTGAAAAGACCAACGGAATTGGCCATTATGGGAGGAGTAATTCGGCCAAAATAAATGGTGAATTGAGTGCTTTGGCGTTTGTTTTGACCGTCGAAATTTTGATTTTCGAAAAACTTCGGGGACCAAAGCGTACATCTTGAAACTTCGGGGACTAAGCGTACATCTTGAAACACGGACCAAAGCGCACATACGAAAGAATGCGGTCCAAAGCGCACTTCGGCAAAGTTTTCGGCCCAAAAAGATAATATCGAAGGCCCACGCCACAGCCCCGGCCCACGACCGACGACCGTGACCCGTGAACCCGTGAACCCGAGAACCGAGAACCGGAACCGGAACCGGAACCGGACCGGACGGGCGGGCGGCGGCGGCGCGCGTGTGGTCTTTCCTCGAACCGAAGCACATCTAGGTCCTCCCTCCTTTAAACACATGGGATACCCCTTGGGGTCCCAAACCCCAAACCAATTTCGAGTAATATATACACAACAATTCTTTCTTCCTCTACCGATGTGGGAGAATTGAACCCAATACCACACTTTCCATGCTTCAAACACCTCACTTCGTGGACCAATATCTCTTTCATTTCTTAATGAAATTTGACGATTCTTGGCCCTACGGTTATCTACGTACTTAGTAGATCATGCGTGTGTGAAGAACCGAATTCTCCAACATACGTAACACTAGTGTTTAAGCCGTTAAAGTTGGTCGGTCGCAACTCCCGCCAAAGGCAAATTTCCAACAATCCCCTCTTGAAAGAGATTTTGGCGCACTCACATGGTGCCTTTTCCATTTCCGGCAATATTTCGGCGGACCGATGTTGCATAAGGAGAGGTAGCTTCGACTTTGAACCTTCCATACCGAATACCATCGGACTTACTTGCGCGGTGAACGTGATGTCTTGAACCGTCGGTGTTTAGTGTAAGCCAAGTCAATGGTACCAACACAACAAATTCCCTTACTCTCTTCTTCGTAATGTTTTGTCCGTTTTGGCCATGGACAACGTCTTGGATTCTTAAGTGCGTTCATTTTGAGGCGGCCGTCCTCGCACTTAAATAGGTGGTCTCCTACAAGGTATCTGCTATACCCCACTTCACAAGTGTTAGGAACCATTAAAAGTTTCCCAAACCTAACCTCAACTTGTTGAGGAGCATTACGGGTTTTGAAAACTTAACCTTTACCCACACTGCTGAGATAGCACTTAAAGTCTATCGCGGGAACGGCTTTGGATTTGGTGTTTCTTTTCGAAATCACTATCCGAAGTGCTCATACTTCCACCGAAGCGATCAAGCGAACCTTTACAACTTAGTTTTCCCATTGAACCGAATTCGGGATCTCCGGTTAGTAAGGTTGGGTTACCGCCGTATCGATCCTTATATTTTGGGTTTTAAGCCCATTCCCCAGACAGCAAGTCATCGATCTTTGGGTAAGCCCTTTGTCAATGGGTCTGCTATATTATCCTTTGATTTAATGTAATCAATGGATATTATACCCGTGGTGATCGGTTGCCTAACGATGTCTTATGCCTCCGTCGAATATGACGAGACTTGCCGTTGTACATAGCATTCCGTGCCCTTCCTAGAGCCGACCGCGTCGCGGTGGATCATTACCGAAGGTACGGGTTTGTTCCAACACGGAACATCCTCTAAGAAGTCATGAAGCCACTCGGCTTCTTCTCCCGCTTTGTCTAAAGCGATAAACTCCGATTCCATTGTGGATCGGGCGATGCAAGTTTGCTTAGAGGATTTCCAAGACACGGCCCCACCACCAATTGTAAATACATACCCCTTTGGTGGACTTGGTGTTCTCTATATCGGATATCCGGTTTGCATCACTTTGTACCCCTCTAGTACATTTGGATATCTCGAATAGTGTAACCCGTAATTTAACGTGTATTTCAAGTATTGTAATACCCGATTCAACGCCTTCCGGTGATTATCACTTGGATTACGGGTGAACCTAGCCAACTTATTGATTTGCGTAAGCAATATCGGGTCGGGTGCGGTTTGTTATATACATCAAACTACCGATCACCTGTGCATATCGCTCCTGGTATACGGGTGCACCAGATTTTTATCAAGCTTTTGATTTGAATCCATTGGTGACTTTATCGGTGAACTGTCTAACATCTCAAACTTTCTCAAAACATCCTCGATGTAGTGAGGACCGAGATAAGACTAGCCGTCGGACGTCTTAGAGATTTTAATCCCTAAGATGACATATGCGATACCCATATCCTTCATGTCGAAGCATTGTTTCAACATGTTCTTAGTCTCTAGGATGACCCTAGGGATCGCTTCCTGTGATTAACATGTCGTCTACATACGGGCATATCATAACAAACGAGTCGAGTTACCTTTCATGTAGACACATTTATCACACTCATTAATGGCGAAACCCTTCGATAGTAGAGTACTATCAAATTTTTCGTGCCATTGCTTCGGGGCTTGTTTCAGCCCGTACGGAGATTTGACAAGTCGACGGACTTTCTTCTCTTGTCCTTGAACCACGTACCCCTCGGGTTGGTCCATATATATTTCTTCTTCCAAATCACCATTTAGGAAGGAATTTGTCTTGACGTCCATTTGGTGTATCTCAAGGTCACGCAAAGCTGCGATCGCAATGAATACCCGTATGGATGTCATCCGGGATACGGGGAGTAGGTATCAAAGTAGTCAAAGCCTTCTGTTTGCCGATAGCCCTTGACTACCAACCTGGCTTTGTACTTGTCGATAGACCCATCGGCTTTGTATTTCCGTTTGAGTATCCACTTACACCCCAACGGTTTATTTCCCGGAGGAAGATCAACCAACTCCCACGTATGGTTATGCGAGAATGGAGCCTATTTCACTCTCAATAGCTTCTTTCCAGAGCGGTGCTTCTGGAGTTGACAACGCCTGAGCAATTGTCCTAGGTTCATCATTAACCATATAAGCTACAAAGTCAGGACCAAAGGATTTATCCTTCCTGGCCCTTTTACTTCGCCTTAGATCCATATCTGGAGTCTCCAAGTTCGAGAATGCGGAACACTAGATTCGGATGTTCGACCACCTCGGGATTCGCTAGATCGAACCATTCGGATCCGGGCGATCAAGGACTCCGGTTCTTGAGAGCTTTGTGCATAACTTCGTTTGAGAGAGGTTATGTCTTTTTCCTTTCTAGGAAAGGTACTTTCAAAGAATAGAGCATTCCTTGATTCCATTATTGTACCCTGGTGGATATCTGGAATATCTGACTTATGCACTAAGAAGCGATAAGCACTACTGTTATTTGCATATCCAATAAATATGCAATCTACAGTCTTAGGCCCAATCTTGACCTGCTTTGGCTTGGGTACTTCTACCTTTGCCAGACAACCCCACACCTTAAAATATTTGTAGGTGGGTTTCTTTCCCTTCCATGATTCATATGGAGTTTTATCCTTACTCTTATGTGGGACTGTTAAGAATCGTATTAGCGAAGGACGACTTCTCCCCACATGTTTTGGGGAAGACCGGAATTGATAAGCAAGGCATTCATCATTTCCTTTAATGTGCGGTTCTTTCGTTCCGCCACACCGTTTGATTGAGGTGAGTATGGAGCCGTCGTTTGATGAATAATGCCTTCTTGGGCACAGTATTCCTCAAATGGCGCTACATATTCTTCCCTCTATCGCTACGAATGGATTTAATCCGTAGGCTAAGTTGATTCTCAACACGCTTTGTAACGTCGAAACGCTTCAAAGGCTTCATCCTTACTTTTCAACAAGTAAAGGTAACAATACCTTGTGCTATCATCTATAAATGTCACAAAGTACTTGTTCCCCCTCTAGTTTGTACAAACTTCAAATCACATATATCGTGTGAATAAGTTCTAGAGGAGCGGTATTCCTTTCGACGGATCGAAAAGGAAGCTTAGTAAGTTTTGCCTCTACGCACACCTCACACTTATGTTGAGGGTTTACGTCGATAGAAGGCAACAACTCCATCTTTACCGACCTTTGAATAGACTTGTAGTTTACGTGTCCTAATCTATGATGCCATAAATTAGAAGACTCAAGCAAATAAGAAGAAGACTCAACTTTATTTCCTTGACGCAATACGGACATGGCATTCACTTTGAAAAGGCCTTCACAGACGAAGCCTCTTCCTACAAATGTGCCATTTTTTGTGAGTACAAATTTATTTGATTCAAATACTAGCCTAAAACCGAGCATTAACCAATAAAGTTCCGAGAAATTAAATTTCTTCTAATATACGGGACGTGCATCACTTCCTTCGAGTAAGTTCCTTGCGGAAGTCATCTTCGGGACCACCTTTCCAACCCCCATCACGTCGGAAGAAGCGTTGTTGCCCATGAACAGCTTCTTGTCGCCGGCCGGCGGTGTGTACGTGGAGAAGGCATCTTTGTTGGAACGGATGTGCCTTGTAGCACACCGTGTCCAACCACCACTGCATCGGATTCTCAACCAAGTTGGCTTCTAGCACCACTGCGCAGCGAATTCCTCGATCATGTCATCCGGGAGCGTGTCCTTGACGACGTTTGCTTGAGCCTTGCCTTTTGACTTGGCTTTTTGTTGTTGCTCGGTCTTGAGCTTGCGGCATTCCTTGATCCTATGACCGGGTTTCCCACGGTGATGACAATTACCTCCGAACATCTCTGCTGCCGGGGGCTTTGCCGTCTTTCCGGAACTTCCGCTTCTTGCTTGAGTTCCCTTTGGCCTCGGCCAGTTCGCCTTCGCCTCGGCGGGTTGTCTACCCTTTGGCAAGGTCTTCTTATTATCTTCCTGGATTTGCGGTTTGATAACAAGCTCTTCAAAGGTCATCTCCTTTGTCTTGAGTTTCAAGTAACTCATAAACTCATTCCATGAAGGAGGTAACTTCTCAATCGCCGATGCAACCAAAAGCGCTCGTTTGGTTTTAGTCCTTCCAAATCCGGGTGATGTAGAATCATCCGAAATTCCTGGACTTGGGACATCCTTTGTCTTCTTGTCCACCATTTGGAATTTTAGAAATTTCCCAACGATGAACTTCTTAGTACCCGCATCTTGTGCGTTGTACTTCTTTTGCGCTTTTTCCCACAACTCTTTGGCGGTGCCAACGGTGCAATAGACCGTGTAGAGAGGGTCCGCAAGCGATTAAGTATATAGTTCTTGCACATGAAATCGCTATGATTCCATGCATCACGAACCATCTTCATGCCGTTAACGAAATGGATACCAAGGCCCCCTTCACCCGCTTCGGCGGGCGAAGAGTCCATTTCATCTCCGGCTTGTGGAGGATCTTCCGTAAGGAATCGGGCCATGCCCATGCTCGTTAGATAAAAAAAGCATCGTTATTCGCCATCTTTTGAATTCCCGATCCCATGAATTTTTCGGGGCGATCATGGTGGTGTGAAGAAGAGGGTGGAGCTCCGATGGCCGGGAAGGCGGCGGTGTTCTTGCCTTGAGCGATGGCAGCGAGCGACGCAGCAAAGGCGGCGGTGTTGCGCTTGAGCGATAGCAAGCATTGGCGACAACATTGCCTCGAGAGCGGCGAGCGATGAGCAAAACATCGGACATATTTCCGGCCATGTTATAGCGGTTTCGGTAAGCTAATATTGTCTTAAGTTGTTGGTTGTTACAAAAGTTGCAGGAAACGGAAATTACAAACAGCGCTAACGTAAGAATTGAAATTACAATTCAACTAGAAAAGCGGAAATTACAAAGATGAAAAAGAAAAAAACTATTTTTCGTTTTTCTTTGAGTCGAGTGTGGCACTCTGTCCTTAAGACAATATTGCCCCGTATGTATCCTTTATACGTCCCTGGACAACTTGTCTCCCAAGATAAAACAACAATGGAACACTTGAGCAAAGGAAACTCAAATGCTACCTTGAAGAATATTGAGCAAGAAATGATGCAAGGAAGGTGTAGGAAGAATCTGTTTTGCTTGTGTATTATCGTGTATATAGCAAGTATATTTTCGTGTGTCTCAACAATGGTGTAGGGGTGTTTATATAGGTGAGGGAGGGCTCTTTAGCTGCCTCCATAACATGCCATTATTGGCCAAATAATGGCCATTATGGAGGTAGTAAAGCCACCAAATTAAATGGTGAAAAGACCAACGGAATTGGCCATTATGGGAGGAGTAATTCAGCCAAAATAAATGGTGAATTGAGTGCTTTGGCGTTTCTGTTTTGACCGTCGAAATTTTGATTTTACGAAAAACTTCGGGGACCAAAGCTCGTACATCTTGAAACTTCGGGGACTAAACTGTACATCTTGAAACTTCGGGACCAAACGCGCACTTCGGCAAAGTTTTCGGCCCAAAAAGATAATATCGAAGGCCCACGGCCCCACGCCCCACGGCCCACGGCCCCGTGGCCCGTGACCCGGAACCCGAACCGGGACGGACGGGCGGGCGGCGGCGGCGCGCGTGTGGTCTTTCCTCGAACCGAAGCACATCTAGGTCCTCCCTCCTTTAAACACATGGGATACCCCTTGGGGTCCCAAACCCCAAACCAATTTCGAGTAATATATACACAACAATTCTTTCTTCCTCTACCGATGTGGGAGAATTGAACCCAATACCACACTTTCCATGCTTCAAACACCTCACTTCGTGGACCAATATCTCTTTCATTTCTTAATGAAATTTGACGATTCTTGGCCCTACGGTTATCTACGTACTTAGTAGATCATGCATGTGTGAAGAACCGAATTCTCCAACATACGTAACACTAGTGTTTAAGCCGTTAAAGTTGGTCGGTCGCAACTCCCGCCAAAGGCAAATTTCCAACACCACCCACCAAACTATCCCCCATACCCGACCCAACTGGAGCGGTGCGGAGCGGTACCCACATCTACCCGCCCCACTGACATCCCTAGATTAAGTACTAATCTTTAATTTCTTATACCTTAAGCTTAAAGGCCTAATTGCATTCGAATAATTCATTCTTGAGTGGCCATGAATACCAAATTACCGTAATTGTGGCGGCATTAAATAAATAATACATTTGAAATGATAAACACCCCCATAGTGTAAATTGTAAGGTAATTCTAATTTTTTACACGCATATAATTAACTACTTAGATGATTGAAAGACCATAATAAACACGTAGTCCTCCTATTTTAACTTCATTATTTATGGCACGAACTTTAAAATAAAGTATTGATTCTAAATATGTCATAAGATTTCTATAATTATAATTAAAGAATTTCATTAAATAAAAGGAGAAATTTAAAATTACTTACAAGCTATTCTCGAACGCTATGTTTTCATTTTCCTTACTCTACAAATGAAGTTGTAAACCTAATAGAATAACTTACTTACTTACTCTATCTGATATGTTGTCGTTGTAGTAGTAGTGGTGGTGATGACTCTTGTTAAGACATTCATGAAAGGTAAAATTATAATCTGCTTGGGCAGCTCAATTGGTTATCAAGGGGGATATTTGGAAAATGAAAGGTAAAATTATTCACCAATCCATTACTAAAAATTAGTTAATAATACAATTTTCATCTCAATTTATAACTTAAATTTGGTTAAATAGTAGTATAAGTTAAAGTAATCACTAAACATATCGGTAAATTTTACTTTTGTTTTTATCGACGATAATTTCCATATGAAAAGGACAAAATCACATAATTTGAACTCTCCTCAGATTATCCTTTATTTATGTTGGTCCCACAACAGCTTGGCAAAGGCTGTCACCAACTTTTAAAATTTATTTTATTTTGGTGTATTATTTTTTTTTTTTTTTTTTTTATTAAATCAGTTTGGTCGTTATATGCTTATTTATTTAGTTAACATAATTATTTTTCGTGCATTTGTCTGCAACCTCAGATTATCCGATATTTTTGACGGCTGTCTAACGGCGGCTCTATTAACTACTAAATTAATTACAATCTGGACAGAATAATTAGTGATAACAATTTTTTATTTAATTTATTTAAGAATCTTTCTTGTTAATCAATCTTTTGAAGAAGATTTTATGCTAAAAAAAGAAAAGGAATTTGGCCTACTTCATTTCCAATAGAATTGAAAATCATGCATAAGAATAACAAAAGTTGATAAAATATATGTTACTTTGATCCCATATTATCAAAATTAGTGATTTGGCCTATTTTTACAATTTTATATATTTGCTCGCCTAAATTTTTTCTACCTTTATAAATAACTCTATTTATTCTCAGACATTTTTTGTTTCAAAGATTCCCATATCAAGTAACTAAGTAATCCACCAATGCCAGAAATTTTGTTACGATATTCACGATATTAAAATATTCAACTTACCACACTTCATTAAATGTGTCTATGCCTCTAATATGTGCAAGGATAGGGTATTTCCAAATTAATAATGAATCTCGATTTGCCAAATTTGGCTTGCTACATATATAGATGACAAATATAGTTTTGAATTCATTAGTTTCGATTCGAATTCTATATATGTGTTAAATATTTTATTAAATAAATATAAATAATAGAGTTCCTAATACACTAAATTAATTTTGCTAGAATTTCATATTCAAATTCATAATATTAGATTCTAAACTTGACTCTAGTTATATGTGTTGTATTGTTAATATTAGGACATGGTGACCTAAGCACTTTAGTCTATGTCTAGTGATTCAGGGCACATGTATTTTTCAACAAGATTTGCCTTGTCGTAATGGAACCAAAGAGGCTTTTTGTTTTAATGTCCAATCCATTACCAAATCTTGTTATTTACTTTCATTTGTTCGATTTGCAACTGTTACTACAAGTTGTCCCTTTGCTACCTTACTATACATTCACAATTAATATAGTCCTAGTTATCTTGCATGCACATGTAACCTTCTATTGATTTTCCAAAAAAAGGTGGAACTCCCACCCCAAGAGCCCCCACACCCCGGTCTGACAGGTCTGTGAAGGAGGTAAATCATGGTGACTCAATTGATTTCAAAGGTTAGATCGCACCACGCTGCGCACAAGGGGCCCTCCTTTATTTCAAGAAGTAACCTCCACACTGTCGCTGACGGGATTCGATCCTTGGCCATTTTCCAAATATCCCCCTTGATAACCAATTGAGCTGCCCAAGCGGACAAAAGAGTATCTGTAATGTAACCTTCTATTGATGTAAATATAAGCATGGGATAACATATAATTAAAAATTATGTGTTCAACAAAACTCAATTCCTTTAACTTGAATTTTGTATGTGTTAAAAAAATATTAAATATATATAAATATTAAATTTCGAACTCATTAACTCAAATGATCAGTGAGTTTAATGGTATGCGGAATTCATAAACTTCAAATCCGTAATACATCTCTAAATATAAGGTAATTCTATATCCATCAAAATTTAAACAAATGAAATGACACACAACCTATTACTTTTTTTTTGCTAAAATTTAAATCTTGAGCTCTCATAATTTGTTTGGTTTTTCACCTGGTGGTAAGTACTTGTATTGGAGCCCGATTAATTCAGATTCGTGTCACGTAGGTCCATTCGAAAAAAGCATTTCCTATCAATTTTCCATACTAAAATGCGAAACTGCAAAATTTCTGATTAATTGAGGAACAGCTCCATCATTGCACCACATCCTTTGATGGTGAGCTCTCACAATCTTCAATCACTAGCTTCGTGATAGAATCTTTATGCACTTTTTTCTTTTCTATTTTCTCGTATCAACCTTTTCTCTTTTTTTATCCAATCCTTGGGGTTTCCCATCCAGCTGGTTGTCTTTGGAAGATGACCTAACATTTTACACCATAATATAATGTGTTTGAACCCCACCCCACCCATCCACCCTCACTCCAACCCCACATTTGAGACATGACAGCGGGGTAGGGGGTGTTGACAGTCCATATAATTTGGAACCATTTTGGGCTTTTCGATTTCAGATTTGAGTAGGCAAACCACCTCTAATGTCCTGCTATTAATCCTAGTCAATTATGGTGGTTGTGTTGATACGTTACCAAACTAGCTATATGCATATACGTTCAATTTGGGTAAAACTCGCATGGTCTTCTTTACGAGCCTCACAGTTTATACGTCTTTTCGGCTATTAATAACGAATTTTATTCGTATATCTAACAATCTCTCAAATCTAAATTTTATAAAAATTTCATATTAATAGCTGAAAAGACGTATAAAGTGTGAGGCTTATAAAGAAGGCTATGCGAGTTTTCACTTTCGAACTAAGTTCCACATGGTTCATGACTACTGTATGAACTTATCAGAAGATTCATTTTGTGTCTCCCAATAGTTCACCTAAACCCAATAGTTTAGTGATCGTTTAGACAATGAACTGCAGTTTTAAGCTATGAAATCACTATTGTTATTTACTCCCTCCGTCTCAATTTAAAAGGTATTTGATTGGACTTTCAATTTAATAAAGAAAGATTTTCTTACAAAATATTATGCTCTAAAAGATCATTTTATTAAAGATAAAAGGAAAGTTTAAATTTAAATTATTTTTAAATATATAAATATATATATTTTTAAGACAAATTAAAAAGAAGAGAATTCTCCCGTAAAGACATCACTTTTTCACCTTTTTATTTATTTCTCGTAACACATTTTTTCCCTTTTCCCAATTATTTGTCTATTTCAACCCATGCAGTTGTCATTGGAGGAAGAGTGGAAGACACAGCATTTTTGTAGCATAATGCTGCCACCTCAACAAAAAAAACCCACACACTTTGAGACTTGACAGTGGGGTTGTGGGCCTTGACAGGTCCATATGGATCAGGCCCATGGAAGAGGAATTCTTGTTGTGTGGGGGTCAGAGTTGATAGTTGAGCGTTTTCTCGCTCTCTTGCGGAATAAGTTTGGTGGTCGTATCTGTACATATTTTCTTATCAATGGTGTTAGTATTATTTTCATAATTTTCTGTTCTTCGATTTTTGTTATCCTTTGTGTTTCTTGTGCTTCGATTATCGCATAATTTTATTGTTGTTATTCACGTTCTTTTTCTGAAAGCTAAGTATTGCTTTCTATATTGAAGTATTTCGTTGTTGTTACTACTTTCATCTATGTATTCCCTTTTTTAAACTGCCTTGAAATGTGTTATCTGAGTCGATGGTTTATTGGAAACAACTTCTCTATCTGTACGAGGTATGAGTAACGTCTGTGTATACTCTACACTTTCAGACCCCACATATAGAATTATATTTGGTATATTGTTGTTGTTGTGGGATAGATTTGGAGTGGGGGTGGTCAACATTGTTCATATAGGCCAATATATCTACCATTCATGGTGTTTTTCTTGCAATTGACTTGCTTTTCTTTTTGGTCCACTAGGACATATATATATGACTTGATAAAAGATATTGACAATATTTAAGTATCTCTTAATTTCTTTTCAACTACTATATTTAATGTTGTTGTGAGTTAATTGAGTCATGAAATATGTGTAACATCACAATATGCTGGCATAGATCTGTCATTCATGGAATTTAGCAATGCTCCAATTAAGTCTCCTTCCAATTAGTACCTTTTTGTTTTGGTCCACTAGGACATATCATATTATCATCTTCAAATGGAGGAGCAAAATTTAGCCAACGTGAAAAATACGTTCGAAGGAAAATGTGATAAGTACTAAGTGAAAGAAATAATATCTTCGTTATTTTCATTAATAAAGATGTTTATATATATAATATACAATATACAATATACAATATTTAAATATGAAAAATTATATTCTTACTATAATACTAATATCCTAGTTACACTTGTACAAAGATTCTACAAAATATGGTAAGTAACCTAAATATACATAAGTTTTCCGTGAGATACACGATTTTGGTTTCTATCACACCCCCGCAGTCATAGCGGCCAGTTTTCATACGTTGAGACTGTCCTTAAAATCTTCAAACAGAACCAAGGGAAGACCCTGTCGGAAATATCATTTCTTCGCATATGCTTAATCTACTAAATGAGTAGATGATGTTAGTGCCAAGAATCATCAAATTTCATTAAGAAATGAAAGAGATATTGGTACACAAAGTAAGGTGTTTGAGACATGAATAGATGGAATGTTCTTTGGCCAATAATGAACAAATCTCCCACATCGGTAGAAGAAGGAAGAATTGAGCAATATATAAGCTCTAAGTTTGAGTAATGGTTTGGGGCTTCAAGGGGTAACCCATGTGTTTAGAAGGCCCCTAGGTGAGCTTGGGTTCGGGGCTAAGCCCCACACGTGCACCGCCGCCGTTCGCCCGTCCAGTCCAGACTCGGGTCATGGGCTATCTTCCGGAATGATCTTTTTTTTACTCGAAATGTTTCATATTTATATTTTTGTCCTTGAAGTTTTCGGAACCGACAATACAATGTTGTTCAATTCGAAACACACAACAAACATTACAGAATACAAACACACTAAGTCCTTTTCTCTCTTTCTGTTCTGTTTGAATTAAATACAGAAAACAGAAAACAACAATCATTTCTATATTCTTTTCTTCGCTAGAATTAACATAGTTTGCTTTGCTTTGTTAATTATTGTTGTTTTATCTTGGGAGACTATTGCCCGTTAACGTAAAAGAATATATACAGGGCAATCTTATCTTAAAGACAGAGAGCCATCTCTCGACTCAACAAATTATTATTTCTGTTTTCATCTTTTTGAAACACAAGTTTTTGTTGGGAGATTTTTCTCTTTATGGTACTTTATAAAGCAGTACGGGAAGTATTTAACTATTACAAGTATTCGAAAGGATAAATAAAGATTTCAATAATTCAACATGGAATCTGAAATTACAATCGTTACACAAGTAAAAGCGGAAATTCCAGTTTTGTAGAAGACGGAAAAATGTAAAATGTTTTTCTTTGAGTCGAGTGTAGCACTCTGTCCTTAAGACAATATTGCCCCGTATGTATCCTTTATACGTCCCGGACAATTTGTCTCCCAAGATAAAAAACAGCAATGGAACCCTTGAGCAAAGGAAACTCAAGAGCTACCGTGAAGAATATTGAGTAACGAAATGATGCTTGGAAGTTGTAGGAAGAAAACTATTTCGGTTGTGTATTTTCGTGCCTTCGTTTTTCGCATCCGTTTATGTATTTTCGTGCATATGTCTTAGTGCTCAACAATGGTGTAATGGGGTGTTTATATAGGAGAGGGAGGGGCTGTTTCTTGCTGAACCGCCTCCATAATAGCCAAATAATGGCCATTATGGAGGTAGTAAAGTCACCAACATAAATGGGAGAAAGGCCAATTGTTTTGGCCATTATAGGAGGAGTAATTCAGCCAAAATAAATGGCTGAATTGAGTGCTTGGCATTTCGTTTTTGACCGTCGAAATTCGATTTTTACGGAAACTTCGGGGACCAAAGCGTACATCTTGAAACTTCGGGGACCAAAGCGCACATCCGAAAGAATTCGGTCCAAAGCGTATATACGAAACTTCGGGATCAAGCGTACTTCCGGCAAAGTTTTCGGCCTAAAAAGATAATATCGAAGACCCACGGCCCACGCCCCACGACCGTGACCCGTGAACCGGAACTCGAACCGGAACCGACCGACCGGACGGGCGGGCGGCGGCGGCGCGCGTGTGGTCTTTCCTCGAACCGAAGCACATCTAGGTCCTCCCTCCTTTAAACACATGGCATACCCCTTGGGGTCCCAAACCCCAAACCAATTTCGAATCTTATATACACAACAATTCTTTCTTCCTCTACCGATGAGGGAGAATTACACACAATACCACACTTTCCATGCTTCAAACACCTTACTTCGTGAACCAATATCTCTTTCATTTCTCAATGAAATTTGACAATTCTTGGCCCTACGGTTATCTACGTACTTAGTAGATCATGCATGTGTGAAGAACCGGATTCTCCAACATACGTTACACTAGTGTTTAAGCCGTTAAAGTTGGTCGGTCGCAACTCCCGCCAAAGGCAAATTTCCAACAGTTTTTACCAACAGGATGCATCTAGAGGTTATACAATGGGGTAATAAGTATTCTGTCGTTCGTAACTAAAGATCTTGGATTCGAGCATTGGAAATAAAACTCCTTTTAATAAGGAGTAATTTATTTTCAAAATGGAGCTTTCCGATGTGAATCCAAATTCGTTTAGCCTTATAAAACTGGAAGCATAAATAATAAAAACTTTGACAATAGGGATTTCGTTTTACTTCGAATGTGTCACTCAAACTTTTATCACTTCTCTAGAGCAGATCAGCGGTAAAATCCCATTATTTTTTTTTATGAGTAAAGTTCTGGGAGTATTTTTCCTGATTGAATTTACAAAAAGGAAAAAAAAAGTCGCATCAAATTTTGGTACCGTTGAGCTAAGAACTAGGTTCAGTAACGTCCTCCACCATTAAATCACCAAGAAAAAAAAAAACGTCATCTGTACAAATATTCTTCTTATGTCTATCATGCACACATGCGTCTCTCTGTTGTCTCTCAAATAAAAGGATTCAATCACCACCCCCATAGATAGTGCCCGATTTCTATATCCTGCCTGCGAATCAAAGCTCTTATCTCTCTAATTTATGAATAAATCACCCGCCGGAAAGGAATAGCCGGAATCAACCACAATAAAAAAAAAATGAATCCAGAATTTTACGTTTAAATAAGTCCAACATTCTAGCATTACAAAATATTTAATTAGCTAATCGCTTATCTATCACGCTAAATAGCTTATAGCTAATAATGTTTTTAATATTATGTAATTAATCCGTCGTTAAATAGGACAACCAACAAGCATCACCAGTTCCTATTTTTATAGTAGTGTAGTGCAGGGTAACTTACTAGATTCGAAATAAATTATTTGTACATATTAAGTAATTAGTTTGTTTGCACAAATATAGTCTAAGTTAATGTTATTAGATTTTATCGAACCCGTAACTAATGATGTAGATTCCCCTACCCACGGAGAGATAAAGAGATAGGGGACTAGGTGAGTCTGGTTAGTGTGGGGTTGGTGGGGGTGGGTGGGTGGGGAGGTTACTGTGTGAGTTGAACTACAAAGCATTTTCTTATAAATATGGTGCAAGAACCAACTTGTGTGCAAAAGCGGATTTAGGATTAAAACATTATGAGTTGTGATTCGAAATTCTATCAAATATATTGAAATTATTGAGTTCGAAATCTATCATTTAATTTATATACATTTAGAGAATTTTGTAATACGTATACAAGATTTAAGTAAAAAGATAGACGGAGACATAGTTCATGGATTGTATCTGCTTTTGTTTATGTGTAACATCGATTGTTCTATAAGATATATTAACCAATGTAAATATTAGGTAACTCTATCCATCAAAATCGCAAGTAGATGAAAGGAAATTACCTAACGTCCTTTATGTCTATTAGATTGTGTCACTAATTTCTCATAATGGATCCAGTAAGGGTACTACAAGAAAACTGATCATACCAGCCTGGAGATTATATATGGAAAGAAAAGCAAGCCAAAATTAATGAATGCAGAGTATGGGGACCAATTTAGTTTTGACAAGACTTCCTAAATGTAGATCCCACATTGATCATGGTTATCATCAAATATGAAGCAGATAATCATGGCCATTGATTGGCACTGATTTTAAGGTAAAAAAAAGTTTAGTATGTTAGTTAAAGTGCATGATTGTAGTGTTAACAACCCAATAAGCACGCCTACATAAAATGATTAGTTAGGTAAATGATAAAAATAATTAGGAAGCATTTTTGCCTAATTAATTAGTTAATTAGTTTAACTTTAAGACATTTTAAGTACATTAAGTGTCAAGGCTTTTGACTTAATCCAATGAGCAATACTCATTAGTTTTTAATCTTTGTAGCTATTCAATTTTTCCTTCATATGTTGGATTCGTACCTTAAAATGAGTTAAATTACCACATAATCTGATAAATATACCCGTATACCCGTGGTATACACGGTATATACACAGCCTTGTGTATACCGTGTATATCACGGATATACACGCCTACGGTTATTGTATATATTTAGGTAGTTTTGGTAATATATTATTGTATATAATTAGCATTGTATACTTACCATAATTATAGGATTCTTGTACAAATAAAATAGGGTTTTGGGAGTAGAATAGGAATAGAATTTTCCATATTATGGAAATTGTAAATTGTATATATACTCATTCATTAATGAAAATAATCAAGGGATTATTTCTTTCATGGTATCAGAAGTCTAGGACTAAAATACTTCCGCTCCTCTCTCAAAATTAGCTCTCGGTTCCGCCACCCTTCTCGGCCGAACCTTCCCTTCTTCTCCAAATCCCTCCTAAATTATTGTTCTTTCGTTATGTCTACCCCAAAGAACATGTTTCATCCTGCCCTTGCTATTTTCAACATCAAGAACCACATCCCTATTGTTCTTGAGATGGAAAACGTCCAATATGCGACGTGGGCGGAATTGTTCAAAATTCATGCAATCTCACATCAAGTCCTCCATCACATAATTCCTCCTATTGTCCCTACACCCGCGGAGGATCCTCAGTTATGGATCACTCTTGATGCTACCGTCCTTCAGTGGATTTACTCCACTATTTCTATCGATCTTTTACAAACGATCATTGAACTAGATACTACGGCTATGGCTACCTGGAATAGATTGCGTGATATATTTCAAGATAACCAACATTCCCGAATTGTCACACTTGAGCAAGAATTTTTGCAAGTTCGCATGGAAGATTTTCTGAATGTTTCAGCTTATTGTAAATGGCTCAAGGAATTGACGGACCAACTCCGTAACGTTAGCGCGCCTGTTACCAATAATCGTCTTGTTCTCCAAATGGTTGCAGGCCTATCCGGGGCCTATAATGGCGTTGGAACTCTACTCCGACAAAGTAATCTGCTTTCCCCTTTTTATCAAGCCCGTTAGATGCTCACTTTGGAAGAAGCCGGCTTGGCAAAAAAGGCGGCTACCGGTGTCAGTTCCATGGCAATGATGATGTCCTCCGATAATTCTCACGGGTTTGTTGACAATTCGGGCCAAAATCGCAACAACGGTGGCGGAAAGAAGGGTCACAACCTTAAAAACAATGGCAAAAATCACGACGGCAACAACGGTGGCGGCCGGAACAGTGGCAGTATCGGCGGGAACAGTAACATCAGCGAGGTTGGGCCTCGAAATAGTGTAGTGGGCCGCAGGCCACATGGTCCCAGCCTTGGGCTTCTTGGCTGTGGAACTGGGCCAGTAGCCCTTGGCCCAACTGTCCATATCCTCCTCCCAGCCCATACCTGAGTCACTAGGCCACGCAGCATCAGGCCAGGCCCAATCCACCTACTGGCCGATTTCATTATGGGTCAGGACCGCAAACATATGTGCTTGGGCCTCGGCCTCAGCACACTTTCCAAGTAGTGCAACTCTGACAGATATTAAGGCCGTCATGCATACACTTGGATTAAATTCTCTAGACGCGAATTGGTACATGGACACCGGCGTCATTTCTCACATGACGTCCGACCAAGGTACTCTCTCGTCTTATTCCAATTTGAGCAAAATTTGTGGCATAATTATTAGTAATGGCAACTCAATTCCAATTCGTGGTTACGGTCATAAAACTTTGTCTCCCCCCCCCCCCCATCCACCTCTTGTCTTGAAAAATACCCTTTATGCCCCTAACTTAATTAAAAATTTGGTTTTTGTCCGTAAATTCACCACTAATAATTGGGTTTCTATTGATTTTGATCATTTTGGTTTTTTGTGAAGGATTTCAAGACGGGGATACCTCTCATGAGATGTGATAGTAGGGGAGATCTGTATCCTAACGCCCACATCCAGTCTCTCGAGTCAAGCCATGCCATATACTTTTGCATCTCTAGCTCCTTCCTTGTGGCATGCACGTTTGGGTCACCCTGGGTCGTCCATTGTTTCTTCCTTGCATAATTTTTTTTTTATTTCTTGTAAGGGTACGCATAGTACTCCAATTTGTCAATCATGTCCTTTAGAAAAACATGTTAGATTACCATTTGTAGCCTCTACTTCTCGTACTTCAATGCATTTCAATATTATTCATAGCGATTTATGGACCTCTCTCGATCTCAGGTCTGTGGGCCATCGTTATTATGTTCTATATTTGGATGATTATTCTATTTTATGGACTTTTCCGTTAGCGAAAAAATCACAAGTATTTTCGAAATTCTTAATTTTTTTAGCATTCATCTGTACCCAATTCAAACGAGAAATAAAAAATATTCAATGTAATAATGGCAAAGAAGATGATAATGGGTTGTTTCGGGAATTTTGTGAAAATAATGGCATAGTTTTTCATTTCTTTTGTCCTCATAGGTCCTCACAAAATGGGAAAGCCGAAAGAAAAATTCGTATCATTAATAATATTGTCCGAACTTTATTGGTACATGCTTCCGTACCCCCTTCCTTTTGGCATCATGTTCTCCAAATGGCTACCTATCTTCTTAACATACTTCCTACCAAAGGGTTGGCAAATGCGTCTCCTATTAAAGTCCTCTATAATAAGAATCATTCGTATTCCCGTCTTAGGGTCTTTGGGTGTTTATGTTATCCACTTTTCCCGTCAAGTACTATTAACAAACTTCAAGCCTGTTCTACCGCTTGTGTATTTTTGGGTTATCCATCTAATCAACGTGGTTACAAATGTTTTGATTTATCATCTAATAAAATTTTCATTAGTCGCCGTGTTATTTTTTATGAAACCCAATTTCCGTTTGCTAAAGTGAGTAGTCCCGTGCCTAGTTCGTATAATTTTTTGGATGGCGACGTCTCCTCATACATCGTACACCACTTAATGGGTCGATCCAGTGACCAGCCACTACTCACTGTTTCTGCTCCAGGCCCATCCATTGGGCCGGTAGTCCAACCCATTCCATCGCCTACTTCAGCTACTGTTCCAGTTCCTGTTTCGAGCCATGTTTCCCGTAATGGGCCAGTAGGTCCACTGCCTGCTGGCCAATCCGTCCCCCATCTGAATTTTTCCCAAAATCCACCCAATTCTCCTCCAAGTCACAGACCGATCACTCGTAGTCAACGGAGTATTTTTAAACCAAAATGACATTTTAATCTTAATTCTAATGTCCTTAAATCCCCCTACCACGTAACCTAGTGTCTGTCTTAAATGACCCGAATTGGAAATTGGCTATGCACGACGAATATGATGCTCTTATTGAAAATAAGACGTGGGAGTTGGTACCCCGTCATTCTTGTGTTAATATTATTCGGTCTATGTGGATTTGTACTCATAAAGATAATTCTGATAGTTCGTTTGCACGACATAAGACTCGTCTTGTAGGTGATGGTAAAACTCAGCAGGTTGGTGTGGATTGTGGTGAGACATTTAGTCCGGTGGTCAAATCGGCTACCATTTGCACTGTTCTCATCTTAGATCTTTCGAAAGCATGGCACATTCATCAGCTAGATGTGAAGAATGCTTTCTTACATGGTGATCTTAAGGAGACAATTTACATACATCAGCCATTGGGGTTTCGAGACCCCAAATATCCGCATCATGTCTGTTTAATGAAAAAGTTCTTGTATGGGCTTAAGTAGGTCTCATGAGCCTGGTATAAGCGATTTGCAGACTATGTATCTACTATTGGGTTTTCTCACAGCAGGTCTGATAATTCTATGTTCATATATCGTCGTGGTACTTTCTTGGCATATATTCTCTTGTATGTGGATGATATTATTTTGACTGCTTCTTTTGATGATTTACGCAAGTCTATCATGACTACTCAGTTCCGAGTTTGCTATGAAAGACTTGGGGGCCTTGAGTTATTTCTTGGGGATTGCAGTCACTCGTCATACAGGTGGGTTATTCTTATCACAAAGGAAGTATGCCGATAAGATCATTGAGCGAGCTGGTATGTCATCGTACACGTCTACTTCCACTCCAGTTGATACTAAACCCAAGTTGGGTGTTGCGGCTGGCTCACCTTACGAGGATCTAACCCACTATCGCAGTCTTGCAGGGGCTCTTCAGTATCTTACTTTCACGAGACCGGATATTACGTATGTCGTACAATAGATGTGTTTGTTTATACGTGATCCCAGGATTGAGCACATGAATGCACTCAAACGCATTATTCGATACATTCAGGGAGCACTTGACTATGGCTTACATTTATATCCTTCATCAACGGCGACACTTGTCTCGTATACAGATGCTGATTTGGGTGGGTGTCGAGATACCAGACGCTCTACATCTGGTTATTGTATGTATCTTGGTAATAACTTGGTCTCATGGTCTGCAAAGCGCCAGTCTACTTTATCACGCTCCAGTGCAGAGGCCGAGTATCGAGGGGTGGCCAATGTAGTTTCTGAATCATGTTGGTTACGTAATCTTCTTTTAGAGCTTCATTGTCTCATTCAGAAAGCTACATTGGTTTATTGTGATAATATTAGTGCCGTCTATCTTTCTGGTAATCTTGTTCAACATCAGCGCACTAAACATATTGAGATGGATATCCACTTCGTTCGAGAAAAGGTAGCTCGTGGGCAAGTGCGTGCCTGCCATGTCCCTTCCAGATATCAAATTGAAGACATCTTTACGAAGGGTCTTCCCTCGGTTCTATTTGAAGATTTTAGGGACAATCTCAGCGTACGAAGACCGTCTGCTATGACTGCGGGGGTGTGATAAATATACCCGTATACCCGTGGTATACACGGTATATACACAGCCTTGTGTATACCGTCTATATCACGGATATACACGCCTACGGTTATTGTATATATTTAGGTAGTTTTGGTAATATATTATTGTATATAATTAGCATTGTATACTTACCATAATTGTAGAATTTTTGTACAAATAGAATAGAGTTGGTATCAGAGCGTATAAAAGATTTTTGGACAGAAACTCGCATGACTGATTCTTATAAAGCAGTCAAAAGAAAGTTGCATACTCTATATCCAGAATACATAAGAGTAAATAGTACTCAGAAGAATAGTAGAAGACTATCAGACATAATAGACGAAGTTTCAAATTTAGAATATCAATTAATAAGACACTTAAGAGAAAGACTAAAAGAAAAAAGAATAAATAGATCTCCTCCTCCTCCTAGCCACTTGACCTCGCCAAATCCCTCTACTCCTAATTACTCTAGCTCACCCAACACTTATATACCCTCACCTAAATATTAATGAGAAGTTCGTTTTTTGCTAGACATATTAGATTTACAGTTTGGATGATAAGAAGAGAAATTAGAAAAAAGCGTAGATACGAAAAAGCTTGTACTGCGTTACAAAACTTTTGTAGCTTTATAGAACTAAGAAACCAAGGAATACAAAGAATATCCCAGCAAGACTTAATAGACTTCTTTCTACAGAACGTACTACCAACTCTAGGAAACTTAGAATTTAATAACTTTGCGGCTAGCATATACGATAGAATAATACAAGGAGAAATAGATATTGAACTACTAAAAGACTTGCGTTGGCATATAGTTGGAACTCAGAACGATATAGAACACCTGGAAAGGTGGATAGAATATCAAAAGTGGAAGCTTAAAGGTAAAACCGCTTCACTAGGTTAAACAAAATAGCTCACCTAAAGCACTTAGACTATTTAGACTTAAGAATAATTCCAGAAAAGAAATATAGAATTTTAAAAGATACTAGCGTTATAAAGTGTAATTTTAGCTCAGGAGAACACTTACTCCATCGCGAAGAAAAACAGTTAAACAATATAGTAGACATAATAATAAATCTAAGTGAGAAGGTAAAAGAAAATAACGAGCATTATATTGCAAACCTAATCAGACTAGAAGAAATACTGCGAAAGCAGGAACAGATTTTCAAAAGATCTGAACAAAATCTAGAATATATAAATAATTTAGTAACAAATTGCGATTTCAGAAAATTAGGTACAAAAAAGGACCTAGAAAATTATTTTAAAAATAATTTAATAGATATAGAATTAAAAGTCAGTCAAGAAAATAAGAAGATTAAACAAGAGCTAATAGCCAAAGTCTTAGAATTAGAAAAGGTTATACTAGACTTAAAACAAGTAATTATTTCATGATAAGACTAACCCAAATACAAGAAGAAGCATCAAAAGTAATAGAAAAAACTATACCTTTACCATCAGATTACAAAGACTATACACCTACTGCTAAAGCAGACCAAATAATAGTACAACAGAATATAGTCTTAACCGCGTTAGTACTCGAACTCACTAAGAAAGTAGAATACTTGACTAGAAAAGTAGAACTTCTAAACGATAAGATAAATCATTTAGATCGCAATACAGAAACTTCTAAAGATAAACAAGTAGACGATCTAATAAATCAGTTAAAAAGAGTGGAAATAACTCCACAAAGAGAAAAAGAAAGAGTAGTAAGAAAAACCCAGAAATGGACTTTCTTACCGGTAGATCGAGAACCAGAAGGAGAAAGCTCCAGACCAAGTTTCTCAGACGATAGGATAGGAAATAGTTTAATATCAAGAATGTTAAACAGAAGAACTCCAGAAGAAAACAATAGACAACTTAGCGAAGTAATAAACGTAGATAGAGACATAAGTATATTTCAACAGAATTAATTGAATTTACTAAACCCTAGAACGTTATACAATGCAGGAAGATTCGCTTCAACAGCTCAACTATATAGACATTATAGAGAAGAGCAGTTGTCAGTATTAGGAAATTCAGCTAAGACGATAAGACTAATTAGCGAAGAATCGTTTAAACAACTTAAAAGAAACACCAGAAGCCTCATGCATATGGGACTAATGGTAATAGGTATAAAAGGATTAACTAGAAAAAATCTAGGTAGCAAGGTTCTGTTAGTTATCTATGATGACAGATGGACAGACATGAAAAAATCCATCATAGGTATGACAGAAATAGACATGACAGACAATGGCGGAATATTCTACATAAGTCCAGACTTTCTAATGAACCTAAAAGAGTTTGGAGACAATATAAAAATAGGAATACAGACCAAAGGCTATGAAGAAATGCATAGCGGTAACAATTTATTGTTATGTTTAGGGTTCTTAGGAAAAATGACTAACAGTAGTAATACAAAGTTTAAAATAAAGATAAATGACGTAGTGGAATTAATGAGTAACAAAGGTATTAACCTAATAAAACCTACGAAGATCGAACCTGAGGAATACGCAGGTTTAGAATGGAAACTAGAATATTTTGATAATAAGAAAAAGATGTTACAACCCACATCTCACCTAGAATATACTAACCAGCGTGGGCATACATCTATAAGGTTTACAGACTATAATTACACCCCACACAAAGAATGTGAGGAAGAAAACACTATAGAAGAAACAGACTTAAACCTCATGAATATAGAAATTATTCAGGAAGGTTATGAGGTAGACAACGCTATACAAAAAGCAAAAGATCTAAAGAAACAGAAGCCAAAAATGTTATTCAGATGCAAAGGATGCAAAATGGATAATATAGAATTAGATATAACTATAGAACATTTTAAATTATGTGATAAAAGATCTGACAATTCAGGATATAGGGAAGAGTATCTTTCCAAACAAAAAACAGAAATGTTTGAAGAAATTTGGAAAGAGTTCTCGGTAAATAACGAACTAGATTCAGACACTACTTCAGAAATTAGTCACAAAGAATTAATGGAAACTAGCGCTTCTACCTCTAGTCCATTCCAGAGAACTACTGGAGAAAATATTACGGTAGATACCGGTAAGGGTAATGTACCAAGACGAAGAGTGTTTAGAACTCAGGAGAACTCGTAGACAATGTTAAACCATCGGGCGAGAAGAATGCCGTTGGAAGAACCTATAACCCTCCGGGAAGGAGGAAACAAAGGGGAAATCCTGAATATAGCTGCCCTGATCCCCAAAGATGGAATTCCGTAATAGATTTATGGAAGGGAATAGTGGTAGCAGACTATATACAAAATTATCAGGAATCAGACGCAGAATCAATGTATAAATATCTAGAGACATTTTTAGGAGAATCGACAAAGGCATTATGGGAAGCCTACAAGATAAATTTCCCTGAAGAATTCCACCAGTTGGTAGCTATGGGATCAAACCCGTATAACTTCACCAATAAAATACATACCCTAATCACAAGTGAAGACCCAAACAGTGGATTAATAGTATTACAAAGAAACGCTTTAATAAAATTAGAACAGTTAAGTATTAGTAATTGGATATATATAAAGAAATTCTTAAATGACTTCTTTTATTATTGCACGATCAGCGGTAATTCGTTTGATCAAGAACTAGGAAAGAAGCTCTTTAATAAGTTACCAGGAGCTTTAGGACAAGAAATAGAAGAAACATGGAACAAGCGTGATGGAATAATACAAAATCCTAACGCTAGATGGTCTATAGGACATAGAATCCAGCATGTCATGGAGATACTCCAAGAGAAATGTACACACTTGCAAATACAGAAACAACTCAAACAGAATGAGTTGAGCTTCTGCAAAAGTGTGATATACACTACTCAGAGCTATGACAAAGACCCTCAGAAAAGAAAAAGTTATAAAAAGAAGAAGAAATATGGTTACCAGAACTACGATAGATACGATAAGAAAAGATACTATCTTAGAAAATCTACAGCAAAGAAACCATATTTAGACAAAAATAAACATATAAGAAAATATAGAAATGATAGAACTTATAAAAATAGATTAGAATGTTTTACTTGCGGAAGCATAGAACATTTAGCAAATACTTGCCCTAAAAGAATTAATAACAACTCGAAGAATGCGCAGTTGATAGAAGATTTTCAGGAGACTCTAATAAACGTAGACGAATATATGTCTGACACAGAAAGCATATATTCTATAGTAAGCATAGATACAAGAGAAAATAACAGAATAGATTCTTCAGACTCAGAAGCAGACGAATTCATTAACGAAATGGGAATAGATAAGTTAGACATAACCGAAGATTTCAATAATCTAGTAAACACCTCTACAGACTGTGACCACATATTTGAAAGAAATAAAGGTCTAGACAGCACAGCATGTTGCATTTGCAGATGGTTTCCGAGTAGAAGTAAAAGGGCCAAATGCAAAAAATGTTACATGGAAGGATGTATAACTTGCCTTCAAAGAGAATTAAACATTATAATTGGACAACCAAAAGAACTAAATAGGATCCAAGAAGAAGTATCCATAGATAGAACAATACCAGTAAGAATAATTACTCTAGAAACAAGAGTAAATAATTTAGAAATCAGATTAGCTCAGCTAGAAAAAGGTAAACGACCAATAGTGAAGACGATTCTGATCTCCGAAGAAGATGATCAGTTAGATACAGAAGTAGCCTCCGAATTAATGAATTCGGAAGACAAGACTTTAATATGTAATGAAGACAAAAAGTTTAGTGCAATAAGACTAATGACAAAAATTAGAATTAAAGATTACGAGATTACAACCCTCGCTCTAGTAGACCCAGGGTGCACTAGAAGTATATTAAATAAGAAAATAGTTCCGAGTCATCTGGTGAAAACACTGGATAAGCCATCTTTAGTTGTGCAGATGGATGGCACTCACAACTTCTATAGACATTACTTGCAAGAAGCTACTATTAGTTTTATAAACACTTGCTCAAATAACCCGAGCTATAAGCTAGATAAGATATTAATCAGAGATCTAAATATTAATACAGATTTTGTGATAGGATTAGACTTCTTGTTAAATAACAATGGAAGTTGCACTATCACCAGAGATGGAGTAATATTACAAAGAAATAGTACTTATACTCCAGTACAAACTCAGAAGATAGACACTAAGATTATACAAATATCTTCTATAAATCTGAATAATAAAAACACTAGTTGTTGTACCGACTGCAGTAACGGAGAAAAGTATTGCAGTCTGAACTCAAATAGGAATTTATTACTCGAAGATTTTCTAGAAGAAGAAGATTTATTAGAAAAGAACTATACGTTAATAGACTTAGAAACAGAGTTTTATAATTTTAAAACTGGGATAGAAAAAATAGGTATCATAAAAGATAAAAAGGATTTAGATAATGTAGTAAAGATTCTAGACGAATTAGAAATCATAGGAGAAAAGCCTCTCAGACATTGGAATAATAATAAAATCCTGTGCGAATTAGATATAATAAACCCAGAATATATTATAAGAACTGCTTCTATAGAAGCAACAAACCAGGATTTAGAAGACTTTAAATTGCAAATTAAAGAATTAATGAATTTAGAAATTATAAGACGCTCGACTTCTAAACACAGGTCAGCAGCATTTATAGTTAGAAACCATTCAGAAATAGTTAGAGGAAAAGCAAGAATGGTAATAAACTATAAAAGGTTAAATGATAATACAAGAAGCAACGGGTATAAGTTGCCAGACAAGTCAGAATTGATCAATCGAATACAAGGTAAGACTATCTTTAGTAAATTCGATTGTAAATCAGGTTATTGGCAGGTTAAGATGCATCCAGCCAGTATAGAATGGACAGCGTTCACTTGTCCTGAAGGACATTTTGAATGGTTAGTAATGCCATTCGGCCTGAAGACAGCTCCACCCATTTTTCAAAAGAAAATGGATGAAATATTCGAAGACTACAAAATATTTACAATAGTTTATGTAGATGACATTTTAGTGTTCAGTAGCAATATGGCAGAACACCTAGGACATCTACAAACAGTTTTTAGACTTTTTGTCAGTAATGGCATAATAATTAGTAAGAAGAAAATGAAGTTATGTAAGACTTACATAAACTTTTTAGGGGTTACTATAGGAGAAGGAAAGATTAAATTACAACCCCATATAGCCAAAAAAGCTCTAGACATGCCAGATAAGTTAGATAATACTAAAGACCTACATAAATTCCTAGGAATACTAAACTACGCTAGGACATTTATTAAAGACTTAGAAAGGTAGCAGGACCTCTTTATTCAAAGATTGGATCTACTGGACAAAAGAGGTTTAATGCAGAAGACATAAAAATAGTAAAACTGCTTAAACAACAAATCCAAAATATCCCTGATCTAAGTATGCCTTTAGAATCAGACTACTTGATTATAGAAACAGACGGTAGTTTTGAAGGTTGGGGAGCGGTCCTAAAAGCTAGAACTAATAAATACAGCAGCAAGACTTCAGAAAAAATCTGCGCTTACCAAAGCGGTAAGTACAAAGAAAAAGGAAATATGAGTAGTATAGACGCAGAAATACTAGCGGTAATCTACGGATTAAACGCCTTTAGATTATATATCTTAAACAAACCAGAAACATTAATCAGAACAGACTGTGAAGCGATAGTTAAGTTTCACCAGAAAATTAACGATAAAAATAGTAGTAGACGTAGATGGTTAAATTTCCGGATACGGTATCAATATACAACTTAGTATTTGAACATATCAAGGGAAAAGATAATAGCTTAGCAGACCAACTCAACAGATTAAAAATTACTTCAAATTAACCAAGTTTGTTGTTGTTTTAACAGCATGAGTTCTTCAAGACAGACGCCAAAAGACAAAGGGAAAGGCCCAGCCAAACCCGTAGACAACTATAGACAAGCTATGTTGGGAAATCTGAATTTCAGACCCACAGCTACCATAGACACTCCAGCATTAGAAAGACTATATTTTGGTGAGAATAACTTAGTTTGTTTTCCACCGTCTAACATTACTTTTAAAGTTTTTCCAGATTATGTAATAGACAGAGAGCAAAGGTGCCTGATCGACAATATGTGGATGGCACACAACAAAAAAGACAACAGCCATTTTGTGGCAACTTTAAATAGCACTTGTTTTTACTTCAACGAAAAGAATTTGAACAAAAAATTCAAGTTTTACGTCGTTGTCCATGGAAAAACAAATGGTATCTTTCAGACTTGGCTAGAAGTAGTAGACTCCATAAAAGACTTTAAAACCCCTTTATTCAAAGGATTTAATGTCTTCACAGAAGCATTAGACTATGCCCGGGGAACCCTTGGGCCCAACTTCTTTTTATCACCAGCTCTGAAACATAGCCAGAACCAGACTCCTCAGTATAATATACAGAAAGACACAGACAAAATTATCTTTTGCGATCATTGTAGTACAATGACCGAAGCCTTCAAAAGATTAAACCAGACCAAAGAAGAACTTCAGAAACAGAATATTCATCTCCTAGAAAAAGTCACAGAACTAGAGCTACAAAGCTCTATCAGACAACAGACACAGAGTTCTCCATCTCCTTCAAAAATGGATGAGACAGGTGTGCATTCCCTTCTGAATGCTAAGAAACCTATTGTACCATGTATAGGTACAACTAGTCCGGTGCAAACGGTTGCCGGTAAAGACTTAACAAATCCGTTCATGGCTGTCACTTTGCCAAAAAGTGAAGAGGAACCAAGTTCCTCAAAGACCAAACGAAAGCTCCCGCATACATTAACTGGATCTTCATCCAAAGCAAGGAGCATACAGACAAAAAAACAACAGACCAAAAATATAGAACAAATTATAAGAGAGACATTAGAAAACATTTTTAAAGAACAGACTGAGGCTAAACAAGAGGATAAACATGAAATCACAATCGCTACACCAACAGCAGTGACTCAGCCGGCATATAATAATCAGAATTTAGATAATATAGATCATGTCTCAGAAACCAGTTCAGATAACGAATTCCTAGAATCAAACTACGCTCAGGATGCTCAGGATCCTAATGCCGACGATGATTCAGGGATGAGCTTCGACTCAGTGGCTCTGCATAACTTAGACACCTGAGACGAAGAATAAACAGGAATTGGCTACCAGACAAATTACAATAATGCTAAAGCAACGGACGAAAATGAAGATGCTAAAGCAGCAGACAAAAGAAAAAATAAAAAAGAAAGGCAGGACGGGTGTTGCCCAAAGAAAAAATAGACAGCAACTGAGATATAGACAGATATGACACTAGACGGTCACTTTAGAAAAAAGCAGCAGACAAGAAGGACAGCATCTTTGAAAAATATACAACTTTTCAAAAAGCAGATGCCAGCAACAGAAGACGACAAAATGAAAAGAAGAGTTTTTCTAAAGGTAAAGCGACGATGGGGCCCGCAGCGCACCCGGCCGAAACTTTTGAAGATTCCTTTACAATTTGAAGTCCACAGTTGAAGTCCGAAGACTCTCTATAAATACCAAGACTTGAGGATGCATAAAGTAGATTGGAAAAAAGACCATATATCGAAAAAACCGAAAGAGCGAAATCACTCTCAAACCATCCTCTTTAATGTTTTCCATAGTTTTCCCCTCTCCATCTGTATAAACTCCCCATATGTAAGATATTATTTTCTTACTTTGCTTTCACCGTAGCAGTAGCAGTTTCCGGGACTCCCGAAAGGGAAACCTCCCTGTACCTCTAGATATGTAAGTCTACTTTTCAGCAGTTTATCTCCTACCATGTATATTATATTTGGAATATTTATAAAAATCTTGCAGAATTGCAGGAATTATGTTGATGTAATGTTGATATTATTTTCATCATGAATCTTTCTATATTGTTATAATCATGAAGTTTTTAATTACTGTTGTAATCTTAACTTTATTATGCTTAGACATGGCTATCTGATGAACTTAGTATATGGTTATCCTTTATTCTCTGTAATGACATCCATGGATTAGCCTGTAAATTCCTATATCAACGGTGGTTGGTAATATGGCTTGTTGATGTCCGCTGAAGGACCGTGTTGGCCTGCAAATTGGGTGTGGCTAAAGACGACAGTCGTTATTAGGGTAAAGTCTAAAGGACGAGATGAACAGTTCAAAAGAAGAAGTGAATAGGCATAGTAAACTCAGGAAAATAACAGTAACTAGAAATGTAAATGATAATGAACAGTATATAAAGACTAGTGACTGGACATAGTCCAGAATTAAAAAAAAAAAATTATTTTATACAGGAGATAGACTTTGAATTACCAGACTTATATATATATATATATATATATATATATATATATATATAAAGTGTCTTTTCCCCAAAATAATGCACAAGACTTCAATACATTTAACATTCAGATGATTGGATTTAAAAAGAACAGAAAATTAATCTTATAAGATCTCTCTATACTTTCTAAGATATGAGCATTTATTCTCAGTAGTTTTGAACCAAAAAATTGTTAGGTGCAAAATTGTCTTCTTCTTTTTTCGGGTCAACGTGGCTTTGTCGAAATGAAAAAGTGGATAATGATTCTTAAGTTTTAGGTTCTTATGAATGAATTCATTGTTAATATAGTAGCGTTAATTTTAGTCTCTCGCAGAAATACAAGTAAGGTTGCGTACAATAGACCCTTGTGGTCTGGCTCTTCTCCGGACACTGCGCATAGCGAGAGCTCATTGCACCAGGATGCCTTTTTTCTTTTCACCATTCAAAATTGTAATTTCAAAATTCAAAATAGTGGATCATGTGTATATTGTTCAAGTAGTGGATAATTCATAAAATTGACCTTTATTAGGGAGGCGTTTGGATATGATTTGGTTAAGTGTGGACACAAATGAACATTTGAGATTGAAGTTGACACAGGGTATTAGGAACTTATAAGAAGGAAAATTCTCTAATTAAGAACAACTTGAGTTTTATGCATTAATGGTGCAAAAAAATATCACATAATCAGGTCACATATTTGATAATTACGGACAATTTTTTTTTATAAGCATTAATTGATCTAGTAATTATAACGATAACTATCCTACTATCACTTATTAAAATCTACTAATTAATAATATAAAAAATCTTTACAACATTACTAAATATATAACTTAAATCCAATTAAGGATACATCATCCTCCAAAGTCCAAAGGGACTTGTAAGTCATCCACACTATAATAATACAATAGACCAATTCAATAATCAATAAGTTACATCCTCAAACCGAAACTAGTTAAGTTCAATTATATTAATCTCTTTTATATTAGTTTCGTTTTATTCAGGCCCAACGCCTTAGTCGTTTAACATTAACATACAAGCTCAATATAGCTTGTGTTGGACACATCTAAACGAACTAACCGTTCAACCCTTCTTATTTGAGACACGTTATGTTTTGCTAGGACATTGTAGTAAGGTGAAAAAAGTGATGAATTTCAAAATTTGCAAATAACAAAGCTTGATTTGTCCTCTTGATTGTTATTCCTCCGAAACCCTTCAAAAAGTAGCCAAAACAAGGTTAGTCCATGATTATATAATAAGAAGTTTTCTCAATGTAATTACTGCGTTCAACAGAATTCACGACGTCTAATTATAATTATATATGTGTGCGTGAAAAACATTGAAACATATATAATGGGCAGAAGTCACTTACCATAAATCTTAGATTTCGAAACAAGGTCAATACATGATGACAAATACGAAGTTTTCTACATGCATCTAACGTGGACTACATGTGTGTGGTGTAAAAAAAATATTGACACATATATAAAGAACAAGAATCGTTGACTTTCTCTCACCATTTCTATTTGTCATTGTGATGGAATACTTCACTAGATCACTGAAACAGCTGAGAAAAGATTCATAATTTAAATTCCATCCAAGGTGCAGTAAATTGAACATCATAGATGATTTGCTTCTGTTTAGTAGAGGGGTTACTAAGTCAGTGCAATTGTTATTTGAGAAATTCCAAGATTTGTCTGCATCTTCTGGTTTACATGCTAATGTATCTAAAAGTTGCATATATTTTGAGAGTGTGGCTGATGGATTGACTGTTACTATGGAGGGGATAAGAATTTCCTCTTGGATGTGCCCAAGCAGGCTTCTTGGATTGTGCAAAAAATTCTAAAAGCCACCAAATATTTTGCCATGGCAGGTTATGATATAGCACAAATGGATCAGTTTTCAACAAAAGCATTCTATCTGAAATTTAAAGGGCAATTTCAAAAAGTGCACTGAAAGAAGCTAATTTGCAATAATTATAGACTGCCTAGATGGGTGTTTATGCTTCAACTGGCAGCTCTAAACAGGTTGTCAACTAAAAAGCAGAACGCTTTGTCTCTAAATCTTAGATTCTGAAACTAGGTTAGTCCACGATGACATAAAATAAGTTTTCTCTATGTACTTCAGGTCAGACTAGATATAGCAGGTTCGATAGAATCCACTGCCATCTAATTCGGATTATATGTGTGTGAAAAATTGATACATATATAAAGAGGAGAACACATTGACTCTAAATTTTAGGTTCTGAAACAAGGTAAATACATGATAACATATAAGAAGTTTTCACTATATAATTAAGGTAAGACTATATGTAGCAGGTTCGACAACATTCACTGCGTCTAATTCAGATTATATATGTGTGTGGAAAAAACTGATACATATATAAAGATCAAAACTTATCGAGTCTAAATCTTAGATTCTGACATAAGGTTAATCTGTGATGATATATAAGTTCTCTCTATATAATTAAGGTAAGACTAGACGTAGCAGGTTCGATAAAATCCACTTGTCTAATTCGAAATATACACATGTTTGTGTGAAAAAGCAGATATATATATATATAAAGAGCATGATTCATCGTATGTATGTCTATACATATATAAAAGCAGAACTCACTGGCTCTGAATCCGAGATTTGCATTTATCCTAAGAAGGGTTTAGGGTAAAGTATACAGCACCTTTTTCCCTCGAATGACAGCACCAGGTTCTCCTTGAATCACCATATATTTTGTTCCTCCAAGAAATAATCCTGTAGGTGCTAGATGGCCTGGCTCATCAAAATCAGTCAATATGGCTTTCATCTCATCTTGTTTAAACTGCAAAAATATTCAGAAAAGGAGACTAATACATTGAGTCAATATTAATCACATTTTGTGGCATGTTAAGTTGTGAACAAGTTATAATTTTTCTTTTGTTGAAATCTTAAAGACCCAAAAAGAAATAATACTTGATCACATCGTGAAAATTACAACACCATCAGTGAAAAAGAGAAAATGTGAAATTCTATGGCAGATAAACAAATAGTGTTTCCACACTAAACAGTTTTAGTTTTAAATGAGATGATTAATATAATTTAACATTGTATTAAAGCAAATGAATCACATCAACCATAACTCATCAAAAATATTTTGTTGTGAAAGTGCATTGAAATGGAGCCTAAAATGGAGAAATTTCTGAAAGGAGCCTTTCACATTTAATAAATTTTAAGCTATAAATTTAGATTAGTGGGGTCGGTGCTTATAGAATACAAATGATTATTAAACAAAGCTGATAGTGTGTTGGGATGAATGAAATCCCGCAAACTTTAGCCAAAGATCTCGAGCTTGAAGTTTAATTTCTAGTAAGGAGCACCTTCCCTTAAATGGACTTTTACTTTACACGAATTTGAATTAATCGAATCAATTTGAATAACAAATGATTAAACCCCTTAAAAGGAAGAGGAAAAAGTAATGTACCTTAGGGAAGTTGGAGCTTTGTGCCCAGACTCCGCCGCTGTGGCCGACGATGGCAGCGGCTGTAAGGTGGCCGCCGCCTTAGACTTCACACATCAAATGGTCATCTACGTATGTTTGCCACGACATTTTTTACACACAAATCACACACACACATGCACAATGCTATATCATTTTTTACACAATGATAAATGCATGATTATCTCTCCATCAAAATTCAAAAATAACCAAGATACTATCGCCACCATTCAATTTAGAGATTCGTTGATTAATGTCCCCCTTCATTTCAGGAAACTGACTACTTTCTTGACTTGCCATTTATATATCTCTTGGCCATTTATACTGCATGGCCACCCCAAATGACTTGTTATTTACTGAACTCTATCTTTTACGGTTTTTGACTGTACATGAATATATGTAGCTCAGCTTCTCTCGAAGCACATGAGAATAGTGATATGAGTCATTCATAACATTAGTATACCTTCCCTATTTAATGATGTATTTAGAAACCCTCGGCCAAACATGCATGTTATGGAGAGTCAACAAAGACACTAAAAGTTCACGCGCTTCTTTATTCAAAACAAAAAACATTTTGAAATGAACCCACATATAAAAATGGGCTGTGTAAAGAATAGATTCTAGGTCTAACTCAACCCAAAAGCTAGCTTGTAGGGTGAGGATTGTCCAAGTCCATATAAGGAGACCATGTTCCCATTCCATTTCTGATGTGGGACTCTTAACACTCCCCCGCACGCCCAGACCTCATTAATTGCAACGTGGACAATATAATTTGGGGGCCAACATCGACGAACAAAGAATTGGAATGGGTTTGGCTCTGATACCATGTAAAGAATGGATCTCGGGCCTAACTCAACCTCAAAAGCTAGCTTGTAGAGTGAGGATTGTCCAAGTCCATATAAGGAATCCATGTTCTCATTCCATTTTCGATGTGGGACTCTTAACAGGCCGGTCTGCTCATTATTTGTGTTCGTACATTTTTTCATTATTGCAATACAAGTAAGACCTCCACTATACTAGTTGAAAAGGCTCCCAGATCACCTTGACCAGGACGATCTCGTCGAGGAGGAGAAATATCAGGCATATCCGGAGGGGCTATTTCCATGCTTTTTCCTTCGCCTTGGTGGTGACAAATCAGCATCTGCGTGATGGTGCTATATCTCCACCTTCCATGTTCAACAGCCTAATTTCAGGTTCAGGTGCATCATCCAAGCCAGAGGCGGATTCAAGATTTCTCATGACTTCCTACCGTGACCACAAGTTAATACTACAATTATAATTGGGTTCACAATCATATATATTTATAAATATTAAGTAGATTACGTCTGAGCAAAAGCTATTGGCTTCACGTGAACCCGTAATTGGACTTCTAGACCCGCCATTGTGTTCAATAGCCAACTACCTGCATCAGAACCAATTCATTGAGGTCTTTTTACTGACTCAGTAAAATCTAAATCCACATACCTAAGTGCTCCCTCCGTTCACTTTTACTTGTTTACTATTAATTCATATTTACTTCATTTATTAATTCTCAAGGAGCGTGCAAAGTCGAGACTGAACAGAGGGAGTGTAAGACAGTACACACTTCTGGTTACACCACAAGGATTATTTCTTGGCTTT
The DNA here is from genome assembly GCA_034509755.1 of Anisodus tanguticus. NCBI lineage: Eukaryota > Viridiplantae > Streptophyta > Magnoliopsida > Solanales > Solanaceae > Anisodus > Anisodus tanguticus. Next base: position 3,038,256 of record CM067558.1, read on the forward strand.
ATTTTCATACATAGGAGCAAATAGTATTAAAAAGTTCAAGTTTTTATTTGTAGCCTGAAAGGGTGATATTTAATCTGTTTGACACAACCAAATATGTACTACTTGAGATATTGAAATAGACGTAAAAGCATCGTAAATAGTTGATTTTCTAGCAATTGAGTTAAATTTTGCTCTCTTCTTCTTTTTCATCAAATCCATATTCCCTAAAATTGATTATCTAATTCAGGTGTTATTCATTAACACACATCTTAAAAGGTTAGAATTTGCCCTAATTCAAGCAATTTGGTGAAAATTTATAAAACGCTCACCTTTTATCGGAGCATAAAACTTGTTTCGGGTGTTGTCGGAGATGAAACTTGATCGGCGACGCCGTCGACGGTTGCGGTGCTGGTCGGCGGAGTTACGGTGGAGATAGGGAGAGAGAGATTGTCGATCAGATAATGGGCCGAAGAAATGGGCAATCCAAGTCCATGTCTAGTTGGGCTTATGAGTTTGAAATGGGCTTTTGGTACTGAAGACTTCCATGTTGCCGAATTTGAGTAGGTCCAAATATTACCGGGGAAACAACACCAAATACACCTAAAAATTTATCCGTTTCATGTCCCTCCTAAACTAATTTACAATTTTATCCAATCAGCCAAAAATATTTACCTGAATATCCTCTCTCCAAAACCCAACCTCCATGATATCATCTCAGTATATTTATATATCATGATGGTATCATGAAGGAGGACTAAGAGAAAGACTGAAACAGTCCTCCATGATACCATCTCAGTATATTTATATACTATGATAGTACCATGGAGGACTGAGAAGTGTCTCATTGAAGGACTAAAGCAGTCCTCATAATAGCATCACAGTATAGATATATATATATATAAGATGATGGTATCATAGAGTTTTTTCTAAAAAAAAAATATGTCGTTTTGAATAAATGAATATAATCCTCTATAATACCATCTCGATATATTTATATGCACCATGCTGGTAGCAAGAAGGACTAAGAAAAGGATTGAATCATCAGTCTTCCATGATATCATCTTAGTATATTTATATACCATTTCAGTATCATAATTTTCAAGGCATTTTGAGTAAATAATTTTAGGGGCATTAAAATAAAGGGGAATGGGTTTATTTGGTTTTCCTTGACATCTACGTTCTTTCCCAAACGTTTGTGATTTGTCTTGTAATATATGTCTCCATTTACCTTCGAGCTCTTTCGTTGTCTTTCATCTCTAATATGTTCTTTTATTAACAATTTTCCATCGTGGAAAATTATTTATGGTTGACGGTGGAAATCATGTAAATGTATATCTTGACTTTCTTAGAAATTTCAATTGTTTTAAGAGCATATTTTAAATTATTGCAGCAATTTAATTATCTATGGACAACTTTTTCTTTTGTTTATCTACGTGGCTCTAGCTTAATAAATGTCAGAGCCAAACTGGATAACCATATAAAAAGGGAAAATACTATATGAAATTGGCGATTGTAGTGTTCTCACATATAAATGGGTAAACTTACTGCAAATATTCAGGAGTAACATTTCTCCAAGATGAATTCACTTATTTCAAAACCTTCATATTTGTTTTTACTTTTGATGTTTTTATTTTCTTAAACTGTTTATGTATACATCGATCCATAGATGTGAAATTATGGTTCGAATGTATTAACATATTTACAAAAAATTATTTATTGTCTACCCCATTTCCTACACCTAGACGTGATTATTTCAATTAAATACTAGATTATAATATCTTTGTAAAATGCAATCAATCAATATACCTAGAAGTAGAGATGACAGTGGATTATGGATCCGGTTCGGATTCGGTGGATCCAGATCCCTTTTATAGGATATGAATTTTCAAAATTTGGACCCGACGGATCGGGATCGGACCCGGATCCATTTCTGACGGATCAGATCTGGATCTGGATCTTGTATTTGAGATCTGTATCCGGTCCAGATCCGACCCGTGAATCCGTTTTTTATTAAAATATATTCATAACCTAGAATGTAATTTTATAAGTATTTTCTTAAAATTGCTAAGCACATCCTTGCAAGTTTAATTCTCAAAATAAGTTTAATTTATCCCCGCGTTAACTCAAAAACCAAAAAATAAAAAGGTAACTTCGATAATAAAATCAATGTTATATTCGTGAATGACTAACATCTCCATAGACAAGTAGTTAAAATTATATTCACTTCATTAGTGAAGATTCCAAGCACATGCAAGTTCTGCATTGTGAAAATACTAGTCAGCATTTTCCACAACTATTGTCATTGTCCAATATTTTCAATTAATAGCTCACAATCAAAACGAGACAACGAACAAAATATCTCATATGAAAAATTTAAACACAGTAAATTGTTAGCTAAGTAAAAATCGTTTGTCAGTTCAAAAAAAAAATTCTTAGCAAGATTACATTCTTAGCTAGGCAAATTTTTTTTACATGTGGATCCAGATCCGATCCGTGGATCCGATGGATCCGGATTTGAATCTTATTTTTATGGACCTGACGAATCTGAATTCATGTATGAAAAACGAATCTGGATCTGGATCTAATAGGATTCGGTCCAGATCCGATCTGTTGCCATCCCTATCTAGAAGGGAGGCTTACCAGTATCTGATTTTATATTGACAAAGCAAAAAGTTGAAATATCAATAATGGAATATTGAGTTGGCACCTCTACTGGCTAGCAAACGGGGAGAAAATGGCATTGTAATGGTGGACTTTAGCTTTCTCAAAAGTTGAAGTTGAAATAATGATAATCTTTTGCCATTATCATTACGTATTTCTCACTTCTTATTAAGTGAAAAAAATTTAACCTTTTTCAAATATTACTCATATGTTAAGTTTGTGGGTCTGATGAATTGCGGGGTTTATAGGGGGCGGCAGTCCCCTGCGATGGACGAAGCAAGGGTTGTAGTAATTATGTATCCTGAAAATACCTTTCAATGAAAATAATAAGAAATTATGACAGTCATTGTTTTCTTCCCCTTGACATTTCCACGTTAAAATTTTGTGTTAATTGTGTGTTCTTTCTCTTTGTTATCATTGTTGTAAATCTTATTGTCTCATAACATGATACCATCGAGAGATGTGATGGAATGCATATTATTTTGTATTTATTTATTAGAGATTTCGAATTTAAGTCATGACAATAAAAAAAAAACCATATTGATAGCTATAGCTTTTCCTTTGACATATTTTATGCGGTGCTAATTTAGATTTAATCAGGCCAATGAGTACACGTTAGCAAATGATTATACCAAAAGAACGCAATATGACAGTTAGAATTTTGAACACCCTTTGGCTAAAACATTAAGCTAATAAGAAAATGCACCAATACACAATAATAATAATTATCTCTCAATTTAAACAAATTAAGATTGACTACATGAATTATCACTAACAAAAAATATGCTATTTAATTTCACTCAGCCAACATTATATGTAATAAAAATAAAAACCATATAAAAAATAGCACTTATTGACAAACTTTGAATCAAGTAATTTTATCTATATAAACTTGTTCACATTACCGATGTATGTCATAACATTATTTTGCATCACATAAATTCTTTTAACATCGAATCTATCATGCGTTACATATAAATTATTCAAAATCATTGTCCATGTAATAATCATGTAGACAAATTTGTTTCCTCTTTCAAATTACAAACCTCGAATGAGGAATAATCTGATCTTATATAGTACTAAACTGTTAACCTAGAAAAAATGCTATTGCAATTATTAGAAACTTTAAAGGTCTAATAAGAATATGATAAAAGTGAGGGACCTTGTGAGAATAATAGAAGATCTCATAGCTGGAGAATCAATCATGGAGAGTAGTGGTGGGTTGCTATTTTAAGCAATATTCCACCTTCAAATTCATTGGATTTTACAAATAAATAAAATTAAATAATACTAATAATTATACCATTTTATATTGGGTTCTAAAAAATGAGACCATTTCTAGTTAATTATTTTAAGGCAATTATGTATCCATCAATTACGTCAAACCCAAATTAGATAGGGGTTAGCTGTATAACTAATGTTCACACATTCCACTTTATTAATGATGATGTATAAGAAAATTAATAATTGCGTTAAATCAACTTATAAAATCATGCAGCTTTTTATCACGAAATCTAGTATAATAATCTAAAAAAATAGATAGATTCAGAATTTAAAATTTATTAAATTTTACATCGACCTTCAATTAATATATAATAACTAAATTGATAGTTAAATATAGTAAATAAATATTTACAACCACAATAACAAATTAATATAATCCAACAGGTGGATCTGAAGAGGGTAGAGAAGCATTTCAAAATCGTTTGAAAAAGAAAATATATAAATCTTTACTAAATTTCTTAAAAATACTTAGTTTTTTTATGAACTGAACTTTATTTATTTATAATCACTGCATCACTGGGTGCAAACTTACATCAGACTCGATAATACTTAGATTACCTAACATAGGTTACATTATAAATCTTTTACATATGTTACATTATAAATCTTTTATTTTTTTTATTTTTCACCGATGTCCGATATTCATATCGGATTCGCTCCGGATAGAGTTCATTTCTGAGGGAAGGGCTTTCCAAATTCTTTTTATATAGAAAATATTGTTGGGATTTCAAAAACTTCCAATTGGTCACCTTATTTCTTCACTGAAAGCGTTTTCTACCAAAAAAAAATCCATACACACGGCTCAAACACCTCTGGTTAAGGGAGGAGCACCCCGTTCACTTTTATCTATCCACTATACTTCTCCATTCCAATTTATATAACACACTTTGATTATACACAAAATTTAAGAAATAATGATTATTTTTTTTAATGTTATGATTTAAAATAAATCAAATATATGTATATCTCAATAAGTATAAACATCTAATGCAGTACATTCTTTGACTGTTATTATCACATTTCAATGCACTACATCCTTTGATGATCATCGTCACGAATATAACTTAAATTCTACTTAGAAAATAAAATATAATAATTCAGGGGGCATTAACGACTTTTTCATATGACAAGAAAGTACCCACACATGTAAATAAATTCCCATGATGATTTCATTTCAGACATCACACATTGTTCTATCACCAATATACAGAGCACAAAAAAAGAATCATCATGTCGTGGCAAACATACGTGGATGACCACTTAATGTGTGACATCGAAGGTAACCACCTTAGCGCCGCCGCTATCATCGGTCTTGACGGCTCCGTTTGGGCTACTAGCTCCACTTTCCCTCAGGTCTCTAAATCTTCTTTTTCCCATTTTGACCTTTTTAATGATTTTGTAAATAATCAAATCAAACTTAGTGACGTTTAACTTTATAAATCGACTAAAATTTTGAAGTGTTAGAATGAACAATTAAGTGTCAATAGAGTTAAGGATTCATATAGTAGATCTTTGACTAGTTTGGGATTTGGATATGTAGTTGATTGATAATTAAGGGATCTATTAGTAAAAAAGTTGTTTTTTTTGTGAATCATCAGGTCGAACTTAGTGACGTTTAACTTTTAGAAATTGATAAATTTTTAAGTATTAGAATGAAAAATTAAGTCCAAATAGAGTTAAATTGTTATAAAGGATTCATATAGCAGATCTTTGACTAGTTTGGGATCTGGAGATGTAGTTAATTGATAATTGAGGGATCTATTAGTAAAAAAAATGTTCAATTGGATTTTATGATGAACCCAGATTGGTTTATTTAAATCCGATCTAAAGCTTTTCTTTTTGGGTGATCGAAGATGGTTGTGATTTTATCTATACTGGATTTGATTGGTTTTGCAAGTTTTTGACTTGTTTTAGTTCTTTCAAGGATGAAGTATTGACTTGTGGAGAATATAGTTGACTGTTAAGATGCTCTGTGAATATTGAAGAGATCTTACAACAACAACATACCCAGTGTAAGGGACGCTGTTTCCGATAGATCCTCGGCTCAAATATTGAAGAGATCTTATTGTTTTTATTTTGTTGGGTTGTGTTTTATCTGATTTATGTTTGTGTGAGTGGAGTTTGGTGAACTTTTGACGAATATAAGTAGATGGAAGGAATCGATGTAGGGGATCTTGACTAGCTTGGACTAAGCAAAATGATTTGATTGAAAATCGTTTTGAATAAAGGGAATTGTTGAGTACCACTTAAGAACTACTGAGAAACGTGGTAAAGACTTGATCTTTATAAGTAGATGGTAGGAACCTATATGAAGGATTCATATAGTTGATTTTGACTAGCTTGGACTAAGAAAAATGATCGATTGAAAGTGGGTTTGTTTGAGTTCCACTGAAGAACTACTGAGGAGTGTGGGGGAAAGACTTGATCTTGATAAACTAACGCTGCGAATAGACAAGCACGGTTGTTTTTGTATTCAATTGCAAGTTGTTTATGAATATGTTTCTAATTTTGCAATCTTTCCTCTTTGTCATAGACTTTGTAACTTATTGATATCCATGTTGTTTTTAGTTCAAACCCGCGGAGATTAACGCCATCCTGAATGATTTTAATGAGCCCGGTTCACTTGCTCCAACTGGTCTGCATCTTGGTGGCACAAAGTACATGGTCATTCAAGGGGAAGCAGGGGTTGTCATTCGAGGAAAGAAGGTATCTTTTATGTACATTCAGAATCTTGTTGAAATGAAATTGCAGACTATTAATAGATTGTACAGTCTGTTTGAGCAAGCAGAACGCAATCATGTGATTTTCTCACTGTGCAATTTAAAAAGTGTTTCTTTGAGGGTGTTATGTAGTACTACAAGATCTTTTCGTCTCTGTTAAACAACAAGAATCTGTCTTACATTTCAGAAAATTGTGGAAAGTTTATACTTAATTGGAGATTAAGGGTGTGTTTGGTATGATGGAAAATGTTTTCTTGGAAAATAAGTGGTTTTTGTACTTATTTTCTTGTGTTTGATGCATAAGCAGAAAATATTGTCTCAAAAGCATTTGTGTATAATGTAGGCAAACACTATTGTTGTTGACGATGGGGGTAGGGAGGGGGGGGGGGCATGGGGGAGGGGTCTGTTGAAGGGGTTGGGAGGAGACAATTAATGTGGGATGCTACTTGTGGAACTTGTTTTCCCTACTTCTATAGGGAAGTCGTTTTCCTCATTTGTAAGAAACTTAATTTCCTAGAGAAAATGTTTTTCAAAAACATAGACCAACCAAACATAGAAAAATGAAAATGTTTCCTCCATACCAAACACACCCTAATATGTAGAACTGAATCAATAGTGTGTTAGAAACACCTTACTTCAAAATGCTGTTTGTGACATTTCATTTCTTTTTTTATTCAGGGACCGGGTGGTATTACTATCAAAAAGACTAATCAGGCTCTACTCATTGGTATCTATGATGAACCAATGACTCCTGGCCAGTGTAACCTGGTTGTTGAGAGACTCGGCGATTATCTCTATGATCAAGGTTATTAAATTATTGGTAAGTGTTGTTATCCACCTAATCTCCTTCGATTGTTTTTTTGCAAGATTGACTTTCTAATTGAACTGCCTTCCTTTGAAATGGTTGCAGAATTTCCTTTCAATATGTTTGTATTGAAGATTGTGGTGTTTGTTGATGCTGGATACTCAAGAGTTGGGAAGTGGTAGATATGATTTCTTTCCGAGATTCAACAGTTCTCTTTGTATTTTAATTTTGCAAGAATTGGTTTAAATTATTTTTCAAGTGAGACCCTCAATTATTTGAGTGGGAATGGTTGTTGGTACCTGAAAATGGATTTCACTTTGCACAAAAATTTGGCTTGTGTAATATACAGCTCCTGGATTTATCTGTCAAAATCTTTTTGAGACATGCTTAGCTTCTGTTTCTATGTATTTGTATTCAAAATCCCTTAAATTAGATGCCCACCCCCCACCCCCACCCACAACCAATAATCCCCTTTTTAGCTCCTAAAATGTTGTATCCAAACTAAAATTGAAGAATATATCTTAAGTATGAAATTCAACACCTACGTGCTACAATAATGTCGAATTAGGGTAAGTTCTCTTCTGCCTTTTAATTTAGGTAAGGTACTCAAGATTCATGATTGCTCTTTTTAGTGCGGAGGAATAGTACGTGAATGACGGTTATTTCCAAACTAGTGATAGTCTTTGTCAAAACATTTTCCCTCAATTATAGCACAAGAATCAAGCAATTTTGCCCACCAATGCAAATGAAAAAAAGATTGAACATTTTTAAATCTTTACTAGATAGAATGTGCGCTCTTGTATTTCATGATTTGTACATATTTTTTTTTGACCGTTAGGCCACACCTTATTCGAAAGGACAACTTTCCCCCAGCATAGCATTTAGAACAACGCACATTTATTGACAAATGTAGAACTTATTGTACCCACCAATGCCATGCAAATGAAAAAACTAGACATTTTTTTATCCTTACTAGAATATGCGCTCTCTGGTCTTCCATGATTTATGCATATTCTTTTGACTGTTAGGCCACACCTTATTCAAAAAGGAAAATTGTGAACTTCATTACAAAAGATTCACTAAAATGAATTAGTACCAAAAGTTTGCTAGCCGACGAATCAACAAAATGTATTACAAATTGTTTCCAGTTTGAATGATTATATATCTTACATCTACCAAGGATCTACCTTGGCTACATCATTACAAAATTTGCATATCAGATGGAATCAGCATATCCATAATAACCCAAGCATCCTTGGCTTCAGCATATTTGAGAAGCAATATTTTGTTCAAGGGAACTTATCATTCCTTGCATTATATCCGCTTTTACATTTTTTTTCACTACGGATTACTCTTCGTTCCATTTACTTGAGACATCTCCTATATCTCGAAGGGTACTAAGAGGAACAAAGGAAAAACCACGAGTAGATGTTGAGTCCACTGGTAACTCCTTTGAGGGGATGATGATGAGGATTTGGTAGGACTAGCCACCGTTGCATTACTAGCGATAGCTTTTTTACCCCTGTGAAGTTTAATACCAAAATCGGACATTACATCGGAGGGCAAGAATATACTATGTGTAGTTGAAATATGATTTAGTTAGATGTACGTACCCAGTCGTTGCATAGAGACAGTTATCATAACCTGCATTGCAAAAAAGCAGTCAGACAAGGGACATATTGGGGAATTCTGTGAAAAAATCAAACACAAGGAAGAAGATATCTGGCATCTTTGCTCGGAATACATGACATGACTACTTCAGAATATGCACATCGTCAAACTAAAGTTAATACTCCGTCCCAATTTACAATTTATGTGATGGTGTTTGACCGGAAACAGAGTTTTAAGAATGAAAGAAAGACTTTTGAAACTTGTGTCTAAATTATGTCATAGACAGTTGTATGACAATCATTTCACTAAGGGTAAAATGGGAAATTTGAAGTTGAATTGTGACTAAATATAGAAAGGTATCATTCTTTGTGGATAGAGTAAAAAAGGAACACATAAATTAGGACAGGAGTAATATCACTCAACTACAAGAAAAGGTCGTTCTTCATCTGTCCACATAACTGACAAAGAACATCAGGTAGCTGCAGAAAATAGACTTGTAGTATTTGCACTTCTACAGCATATAGACAACACTACAATTGACACTTAACTAACATGAGCCATTTTAAAATTTGATGATAAAATGTAATAGAGAGGTCTGACTGTAGATATACGTGAAGAGTTGAACATGTTTTGTATGAATGTGTATATATATATGCAGTAACGGAAGAGAATGAGATGGATGGATGTATACATACTTGGATTTTTGTTTGTTCTAACGCCAACTCCTCCGAAACTGCAAGCAATGTCGGTAGCTCCATTTTGCTGGTAGTAACTGTTGAACGCATAAGATGCATGAGATGCAAGGTTATCAGGCTCAAAACAAGGTTGGCTAGGTTGTATAGCGGAGCAGTCTACATTTCCAGAACCACAAGCCCAACTTAATGCATTCTGAAGGTCAGCTTCGGATGCAGAAGATGAAGCAATACACCACGACGTTCCATTCGAACCGGTAGTATTTCCGGTCATATCTACAACACCCTTTCCAGTAAAATCGAGGTTATATACACTCGTCTGGTCTGGGAAAAATAAACCCCAGTTCCTCTCCGATGCTAAACCGGGCTTCCTGTTCTCATTAAACAACGAGAAAACATAAACATCAACCGCTCCTCCTGGCTTTGCGGGAGTTCCGGTATAGTTCACAACATAACGTATCAAATTCGTGTTGTAAGTCTGCGCGTTATCCGGAGTTGCAGCTGTCTCTTTCGGAGATCCTTTAGATGGCCAGCCTGTCTCAGTGACCATGATATTAACCGTTTTAAAATTTAGAGCCATTAAAGCATAGTTAATAGCATCAAGCTGGGCATCAAACATGTTCGTGTAGAGTAGACCGGTGTTTGGATCGATCACTTCGGAGGACGCCTCGAATAGCGCGTAGTCTAAGGACACATTGGTAGAAGAATCTCGATATGCATAATAGGGATATAAGTCGATCATAAAAGGCGACTGATTCTCTGCGAGGAATTCCAACATGGGTTTTAGGAAAAAGGCGTGACTGCTGTTGAATGCTCCTGCGGAAGGTGGGAACGACCGGGATAATACGCCCAATGAATGGGTACTAGACACTTTAATCCTCTTATGAAGACCGGCTCTTTTCAAAGCTGTTAACACGTTTTGCATTGCGGGGACCACCAGAGCGGAAGTACTATTTGGGGCTTCTGTGAGTTCAGCACCGACAGTAATGTAAGTGATTTTCGTGGCTGGATAGTAAGGGAGTACGCTGTTTTTTAACCATGTATTGGCGTTTGACTGGAACTGAGCAAATGGCAGCAAGTCTGAGTTTGGAATTCCAATCATAAGCTCGATTCCGGTGTTTGCAAAGGCCTTGAGGACCTGGATGTTAGTGTCGTATATCCTTACGTATTTTATGTTGTGCATTTGAATGAGCTGCACAACTTTATCGGGGGTGGGAAGATCATCAGCATTTCTTCCATAGCAAACTCCAACTTTGCTTGCTCTGCAAATGCCTGCCATATAGTGAAGAATAGTCAGCAGTCAGCACAGGAATATCCAAACAAACTATCATTGGTAATACATGTAACTACTCATTCTGGCTGTAAAAAGAAAAACTTAAAAGATAGACCAACTTTGGTTGCTCTGCAAATGCCTGCCATATAGTGAAGAATAGTCAGCAGTCAGCACAGGAATATCCAAACAAACTATCATTGGTAATACAAGTAACTCATTCTGGCTGTAAAAAGAAAAACTTAAAAGATAGAGCGCAACTGATTTCAAAAGTGGATGTTTAGCTCAACCAGGTTCCCACCATGCCAAAATTGCCATAATGACAAGCTGGAACAACCCGCTAAAGTAAATGAAAACACACATGAAATAGAGTCAAACTTCTTTATAACAGTCATCCTCTATAATAACATTTCACTATGACATCCATGTTTTCGGTGGAACCGGTCTTTCATGTTATGTTATATTATATGCTCTCTATAACTAGGTGGAGGACAAGATGCGGGAAGCAAGACTGAGATGGTTTGGTCATGTGAAGAGGAGAGATACGGATGCCCCAGTGCGGAGGTGTAAGAGGTTGGCTATGGATGGGTTCAGGAGAGGTAGAGGAAGACCGAAGAAGTATTGGGGAGATGTGATTAGATAGGACTAGAGCTGGCCAGTGGGCCCGGTCCCGCCCCGACACCGCCCCGGTCCCTCCCCGAACCCTAGTAAAAAATAAAATCGGTATCGGGACTCGAACCGGGACGGGACAATGTCTCATCCCGGCCTGGCCCGCCCCAGTCCCGCTAGTCCCGACCCGACCCGATCCCGTAACCCCCCTTTTGCAAAAATGGTCGTTGCACCAACGGCCATTTTACATTTTGGCCGTTGTGCAACGGCCATTTTTGGCCTCCCTCCACCCCCAACCCCCCTACCCCTTAATATTTATTTTTAACCCATAAGTTATTATATTTACACTTTAACCCAATTTTTCAACTATAAATAACTCATTTTCTCTTCATCTTTCTCACAAATCTTCCTACAATCTCTCAATCTATCTCTCTACAAGTCTACATTGTTTACTAAATATTCAATTTTATTTATTCATTTGGAAATTGGGAGTGAAGTTGGCAACTAACTTGAGGATCTTTCATCGAGCAAAGTTTCAATTTTCAACCTCTCGATTACACGTCGACGTTACGTCGGCGTTTGGTACATTCGTTCCTTCATTAAATTATTATTGTTTGTTTATTTTATTTAGCGCACTTAATTTTATTTATTTTAATTATTTATTAGTATAATTATAAATTTAAAAAATGGAAGGATTTAAACGTATGCTTACGGGTAAGGGTCAGGCTTCTTCTAGTAGAGGCAACAAGGGCAAGGGTACTTCTTCTAGTCATCCTATTCCTACACAGGATGATTTTGTTGATACTGAACATTTTCCTACAATACCATTAGATTTAGACGAGGAGCTATTTTCTGAAACTCAAGAAGACTTTAATTTAAACGTATGCTTACGGGTAAGGGTCAGGCTTCTTCTAGTAGAGGCAACAAGGGCAAGGGTACTTCTTCTAGTCATCCTATTCCTACACAGGATGATTTTGTTGATACTGAACATTTTCCTACAATACCATTAGATTTAGACGAGGAGCTATTTTCTAAAACTCAAGAAGACTTTAATTTAGACGATGATCTAGATGATACACCCACTAATGTTGATGACAACACAGCCACTAGTGCACCTTCAACTGAAATGCCTCCTATTCCCCCTAGTATGAGACGAGGTCCAGAAAAACGACTATTAAAATCAGATGCATGGATATTTTTTTATAGGGACATAGAGAATCAAGTAGCTATATGTAAAATTTGTAAAGATGTTTTAAAATTTAAAATTGAAAAAGGTCACGGTGGGTCGGGGGTTTAATAAGACACGTAGTAAGGGCTCATCCAGCTAGGTAAGCCCAATACCAGGCTTCAAAACCGGGTGCGCAAACGCCCGCTCCATCGGGGCAAGGTTCACTTACTGATACTGTCCCGGACCAAGTACAGGGTCAAATTAACCCTATGACGGGGGAATTATAGGCCCTAAATACAATAAACATAGAGATAGGGAAGCAATATCAAAATTAGTTGTTGTAGAGGATTTGCCTTTTTCATTTCCTTCATCTCCCAGTTTTATTCATTACATTAGAGATATATATAATCTTGCTTTTAAAGATTTTCCTAGATCAACTGTTAAGAGAGATGTATTTAAATTTGCACATGAATATCAACAATATTTACGTTATTCATTATATCATTTTAATGGCAAAGTATCTATCACGTCTGATACAGGTCGTAGTACTAACGGCCATGATTATTTAACGGTAACTTGTCATTGGATAGATTATAAATGATCTATGCAAAAACGTATCTTAGCGTATAGATATATAGATGATAGGCACACTGGTACTTTTATTGCAGAAAATATTTATCAAGTGTGTCATTATTATGGAATAACCGATAAAATTATGACTATTACATTAGATAACGCTTCTTCTAACAATTACGCTATTACAATTTTAAAAAATAGTTTAACTCCATCTTTTCCAGATCATTTTCATATAAAATGTGTGTCGTATATATAACTTAATTGTAAAGGATGGTCTATCACTTTTTGAAGACATTCTTAGTAAAATACAATTTGCTATAAACTTTATTTTTAAAAGTAATAGAATACAACGAAGAAAAGAATATAAAAAACTTGTCACGATTGCCAACTACCTTATAGAAAATTTCAAAAGAAGTACCCACTAGGTGGAATTCTTTATACGAGCAACTACTTGTTGCTTATGACTATAGAAAACCTATAACTTTATTTTTTAACTCTCATAATCAAAATCCAGCTGATATGGCTGTAGATAGCGATTGGGTAAAAATTTCTGAACTTATTGTATTTTTAGAGAAATTTTTTCAAGCAACAAAAGAATTTTCCGGTATATATTATCCTACTATTTCAACTATGTTGTTTTATATAACTCTAATATTTTTATTACTTAGTGAATATATGAAAAAACCAGCTTATATGACAGCTATTAAAAAAATGTTTGTTGTTTTATATAAATCTAATATTTTTATTACTTAGTGAATATATGAAAAAACCAGCTTATATGACAGCTATTAAAAAAATGTTTATCAAAATAAAAAAATATTTTATTCCTATTCCCACTATTTATATTATTGGTGTTGTATTAAATCCGACTATTAAAATAGACGGTACTAAATCACTTATTGAAACTATTTACGATTGTATAGAAGTACTACCACCTCCAAGTCCAAAAAATCCAAATCACTCACCACCTATTGAACAAACTAAAGAATAAGTGTTGTCTAGCGTAGAAGACCAATGCAAAAAAATATATAGGTTTTTACCAACAAGAAAGTGTTAGTAACCTACCGGCTTTCATACCATTTTCTCATCTTCAACACAACCTCACAAAAGACATGTTGTTTCTGCGGCTAGTATTGAAAGCCTTAGAAATAGAACGTGTGGCCGTACCGCTACTAACCAAATTAGCGAGTTTGATATTTTTGTTTTGCAGGGTTCTGTATCGTACCAAGCAGTTCTCAATGAAGGACGTGAAGACTTGCTGAAATACTGGAAGGGGAATGAGAAGACCTTTCCGACACTTTCAATGATGGCCCAAGATGTTTTGAAAGCGTTTTTTCTGCCGGCAGATATTAAATAGAAGACCACAGACACTCATTAGCCGGAGACAGCTTGAAAATTGCAGTATTATTCAGAGATTGGATACGAGCGGAGCGGAGAAGGTGCGGTCAACCGGAGATCAACGAAGAAGAAGACGAAAACTACAACGAAATCTTATCCAAAAGTGGTGGAAGTGACGTGGATCAATTTGACCAACAAATACCAATTCCAACCGAAGAACCACAGGAAATTATCAAGAAACTAGAACAGATTTTTTTCAGAATGTAATTTTTTTAATTGCAATTTTATTATGTAATTTGCAACTTTTGAACACCACAAAGTTGCAATTTCGACAATTGTATTTGTATTACAAAAAAATCATATGTCTATTAAATAATATAAGAGGCACAAAAACAGCCTTGGGATGTTTTTATTACACTATCTTATCTTGTTTAATTATTGAGTTTTTTTTTATCATTTACTTACAATCAAGAAACTCCCTGCCCTTTGCCTCTGAACCCCATCATAACCACTAATACATATGTTATTAAAAAAAAAAGGAAAGGAAAAACCGCGGAACCCGATCCCGATCCCGCCCCCGATCCGATTCAGACGGGATCGGGATCGGGATCGGGACGGGACTTCGGAAAATCCCGCCAAACCCGATCCCCCCCCCCCCCCGCCCTGACCCTGCCAAACCCAGCCCGCCAGACCCGAGCCCGGCCCACTGGCCAACACTAGATAGGACATGTCGCAGTTCCAGCTTACCGAGGACATGATATTAGATAGGAGGTTATGGAGGACTCTGAATTAGGATAGAAGGCTAGTTAGAGTCTCATTTATCCGTTTATACTAGTAGTCGCAGTATTGCACTATAGTTTCTTATCCTTTGACCTCGGCTATAATTTGTTATTTATTGTACTTTGATTATCTTGTTTCTCTATGGTAGACCGCTCCTTTCTTTTCCAGAATGCTTTTCACTGTCGTTATTTTCATTTTCATATTGCTTTGAATTGCTTATCCTTCTCTGACTTTTTTTGTGTTTTCTCTTGAGCCGAGGGTCTTTCAGAAACAGTCTCCCTATCTTAGGGGTAAGGTCTGCATACACTCTAACCTCCCACAGACCCCACATTGTGGGATTTCACTGGGTATGTTGTTGTTGTTGTTGTTGTTGTTATATGTTCTCTATAACAGTTTTTTGCTATACAGCAGCCAAAAAATATCAGCACAAACAAGGCCTTTATAAAGAGGTCCGACTGTATATATGATAAGTTAGCTCATGCATGAAAACATTCATTCAATAGGCTACAGAGCTATGTGATCCCCTGTGGATTAAATAAAAAGGGTAAGCAAAGATGATTAGATCTCACAATGCTGGCTCACAGATTCAGATATGGCATGGCCAAACACCAAAGTAGCAAATTACAGTGTCTTTAGGAAAAGGTTTACAGATTCAGATATGGCATGGCCAAACACCAAAGTAGCGAATTATAGTGTCCTTAGGAAAAGGTTTACACATATACATCATCATGTGCAGTCATTTTTCAGCTTAAATATTTACTTTGTCTATTTGTTTTGTCACTGTTTGAACACTAAAACAACAATCCCACACTAACAATCCATTCCAATATCCAATGAAGTTAGATTAACTGTAATTAATCACAAAAGATTTGATTAAGTGTTGTCATTCTCCATTATGGCACATTATTTAACAACAAATTCAAGATCCTGTTATAGTACAAATGCAATCAACAACTTTAATAAAGCTAGACAAGAACAGCATTCAAAATGCAACCACCATATTCAAAGTAGTCAGAAACAGTTACAACACAATAATGGATCACAGCTAACAGGTTCTGTTGTTTTTCACATGTACTGACACAAGTCATGGAGAAGAAACTCACCCTCCCACATACACATAAAGCAGAAGAAGTAATGGAAGACAGACAAATAGAAATAAGTTCAAATATAAGAGGACAAAGAGGACCACAAAACCAGAGTACTCCCTCTGTTTTAATTTGTTTGTCTCCATATTTAGTCTGTCTCAAAAAGAATGACTTTTTCCCCATTTGGCAACTCTTTAATTTTGATATCCACATGAAATGTTTAAAACCACAAGATTAAATGACATTTTGGTAAATTATACATATAGATTTTATTTAGGATCACAAGATTCAAAAATCTTTACTTTCTTAAACTCCGTCCGTGCCCAGTCAAACTGACAAACAAATTGAAACAAAGGGTGTAATATAGTTCCTTCAAGTCAGTATACAAAACATAAGCAGGGGCTAAAACATGGTACTAGCATTTTAATACACCTAAACAGGTACTTGCAAAAATACAGATTAAGATTATTTAAATGAAAACCTCAAAAGAAGCAAGGTATAAACTAGTCAAAGTTAACTGCAAAAATTTAATCTTTATGCCAGAAAACAGCTACTTATACTAACAGTCACAGAAGAGGAGAAAAAAAAAAGGGGGTGGGGGTGGGGGGTTGTGTAAGTGAAGGAAATAATTAACGCTTAATGATTAATGCAATAATGAACCACTCAATTGAAACAAGAAGCTAATATGAGTGAAATGTATCATCAAGAACCTACATAATCAAATATTACTCAAAAAAATCTGAACTTTTGATTAAAGAAATGGCAAGGGTATAACTATAGAAGTACCAAGAATCATTAACAGCAAAGAAGCTGCAATTATGATACGGAATCCTCTTGCCATTCTACTTCTTCCACTGCTACTACTATTTAAATGAACCCCCCAAATGAATCAAGGTATAAACTGGTCAAATTTTACTGTAAAAATTTAATCTTTATGCCAGAAAACAGTCACATACACCAAATACAGTTACAGAAGAGTTGTGAAGGAAATGATAACACTTATAATCAATGCAATAATGAACCACTCAACTCAAACAAGAAGCTAAATATAAGTGAAATGTATCATCAAGAACCTAAATAATCAAAACAAAATCTGAACTTTTAATTAAAGAAATGAAAAGGGTTGAACAGTAAAAGTACCTAGAATCATTAAGAGCAGAAAAACTGCAAATATGAGCTTAAATCCCCTTGACATTCTACAACTATTTTGCCTTCTACGCTCAGTTTCTTCTTCTCTTTATTTACTTCAAAAAATGTGCTTTTCTTTTAGCCAGTACAAGTACCTTTTTTTTTACAACGGCTAATTCTGAGCTCAAGAGGACTGTGGCACTGCTTGTGTGTGTGTGTGTGTGTGTCAGCAAATAAGCGGATTTCAAGAACATATTATGAATTGGAGTTGAGGGAATTTGTCTCGATTCCGCAGCTTTAAATTAATGTTGTGTACAGTAGTATTTGGCATATTAGCATGTCTGTTCCCCACGAAAAGGAAAGTATAAATAATAAAAATTTAATAAACCAATGTGTACAGTTGTTGTACTGTAGTGTTCTTCTGATGAATATGTACGTATGTATACGTATCTTCTTCTTTTTTTTTATTTAATCTGCTTTGTTATTATTTTATTTTAAGTTGGGATCTATCCGAAATAATCTATGAACCTCCCAAAATAGAGATAAGATTTGCGTATAATATACCATCTTCAGATCACACTTGTCGATTACACTGCGTATTGTGTTGTTGTTCGTATATGTATATGTATCTGGTTTGAATATTACTGTATTTTGCCTAAAGCTTAAATGGTAATTCAATAGGGAAGTACTTGGCATATTGGATTCACTGGATGTTAGGGGCTTGAGTTGGAGCATGACTCATGACTAATCTAGATTTGCTTCAAGAAATTCTATTTTGAGGGTAAAATATTATTTCTTAAAGGCGAATTTATTTTTAGGATTCGAAAACGTAATTAAAGATGAATAAGTAATTACACTTATCGAGAAGTCCCACTTTAGAATAAAATAATCTTTATAGGGCGATTTTATTATCATGCTCAAACACGTAGCATCTAATTAAAGATGAAAAGATATTTATCATTTCTCGAAAAGTCCCACTTTGGGATAAAAAATTTCCTATCCAAGGTGATTTTTTTATCGCTTCTACCGTCAAAAGTCTTTGAGACCTGATTAATTCATATTCGCACAAAAAAATCCTATTTTATAGATAAAGTGCTTCCTATTCAAAGTAATTCTATTCTCAAAAATCAAACCCGAATATTTGATTTAGAATGAAGAAGTATTTACCATCCCGTTAATACTTAAGTGATTCATTGTATTTTGTTATGTAGTTGAATAATTTTAAGAAACAATACATTTATATTGCTACCATGTGTATTTTCTTGAAGAATTACTTATTTGCTATTGTGATATTCCATTCATTGAATTTAAATTCTTAATGCGTTTGTAATACTATATACTAATATATCACTGCTTTCTATTTTCGTTTTATCTGCTTAGATCAATCCAGTCATAAATTAAGGCTATCGTGCTGTTAAAAATATCAATTGTATTCTATCAAAGATTATTTTTTTAAGAGAGCTAAATTTAATTCAATGTTAGGATTAACTCGTGATTTCTAGAACTCATAATACATGAATAATCTATGTTTTGTCATGTTGTCCCAATTAGTGACTTATTAAGTTGTTTAACTTTTGTGTATTTATAATTCATAATGTTACGTCTTGTTATAAATAGGGAGTAGGTCAAAATGTGAGACTCGTTCAGTACAAGAAAATCTGAACTCTGAAATAAAATCTAAGGATCCATTAGGTCCATACATATTTCTTTAAAATTTTGAAACAGTATTTCCAAAATATTTTATATAAGCATTTTTTAAACCAAATTTATCCATTATTTCAACCTCAATAAAAGAAAACAATTTAGAATTTTTTAAAGTTTTTACGCTCAACTTTCTTAATAATTTTTAAATACTACTATTCTTTTTCCAAATATAACTAATTCCCCTGTCCCAATTTATGTGACACTTTTCGTCTCTCGAGATTCAAATAGCATAAATTTTAACCAATATTTTAAGATATTTTTTTCACCAAATGGATATGAGAAAAGTTACAAATTATAATATTTTTTATGTAAATTTTAAATATATAAATATTAATATTAAACTATGAAGTTAATCTAATTCAATTTAACTCTAAAATTTAATTAAATAAACTCTTAAAAAGCGAAAAACATTACATAAAATTGAGACGGCGGGAGTAATAAAAAGGAAATGACTCATATATGAAATGACAAGAAGAATCACTTTTAAGGGTGTGGACAAGATTTGTAGGGAGGAGCATGAGACACGAATAGACATCTGATTAGAACAAAATAAAAAGGAAATGTTGTAAAAGAATATTTATTTAAAAAATCATTTCTACATTATTCTAGTCAAATGGCTTTCAGTTCTCATACCGAAGTTTAGGCCGACTGGGTAGGGCGTAGTATATCAGCAGGTTCATCGCACAACTCAATCCCTTTTGCGAGCCCATTTTCAAGCTCTTGAGGAAGTAAAAAAGGAGTAGAACGATGCCCTAGATCTCCGAGGATCAATCCAGCCTTGTGACGGGAGAGGACTCTGTGGGCGGAAGCTACTCTGTTATCTTGATTATGGAGATGGCATTGGCAATTGCTTTTTCACCTCTTCAAATGTTCAATATCCGTCCCAATTAATTTAAGTTTGTGTCATGTAAGATTCATTTAAACAAAAAATACTCCCTAACAAGCTTTTTTTTCCACACATAACTCGAACCTAATACCTCTAATTAAGGCGTTAATATATATAAGCTTAATAAGTTGCTTTTAAAGGCATGTTGTTCGTTTTGAAGATGTCAAAATTATACTTCAACAAATATTACCTTAATTTAAAAAGAAAAGAAAAGAGACCATGACTAAAATGCATTGGTGGGGAGTGCTTTGGGAACCCCTCCACTTACTGTCTGCTGAGTATTCAGTTTGGAGCTTAAATATTAACAAAGCACACAAACTAATGGACACAACTGAGTACAAGACTATTTCACTTAATGAAAACTGGAACCATGAAACTGATGCTAATATTAAATCAACAGGTCAACAATTCTAATTAGACAAAATCAAATATGACAACATTCTATAACTTTTTTGCTCTGTTCAAATACATTTCATTTCTAACTCAAGGGAGGAATAAAGAGTACAAAAAATCTCATATGGAGGTTAAATTTTGTAAACAGGAGTGATACCCAAAAGATGGAAACACTTTCTCATGACAACTGCTGTTGCCTCACACAGCAAGAGTCTGCTTGTTTCCTCGGCTGAGCCAACGACCTGCCAAATTCCAATATATATTTGTAAATGCTAAGCGCTATCAACTCAAATACTATATTTCTTCTACACTATCTTTTTTCTTTCTTTCCAACGCTCATTTGCCTGACAAATTCAGTTTCATGCCGACTGGGGTGGGGGTGGGGGTGGGGGTGAGTGCGGTGGGGGGGTTAAAGTCCTCCCAAAAGGTTTTCTATTCCTAGGACTCGAGCCCGAAACCTATGGTCAAAGAAGATGGATGGATCATAACTACCCCACCACGCTTTCGATGGTTCTTAGGGAGTATCTTCACCACTTACTTTTTAAGTTTTTATGAATCTTAGACGATGATCTATTATTTGGCGTTTCACTAGTGGTTCAAGCTGGTTATATGGGTGCATAATACAGTCAGACCTCTCTATAACATCTCTATAACAGCCATAATTTCCTATGGAACCGATCTTTCATTTATGTTATATATTACATGTTCTCTATAACAACATTTCGCTATAGCAACCAAAAAATATTGGAAACAAACGACGTTGTTATAGAGAGATTTGAC
Source organism: Anisodus tanguticus (assembly GCA_034509755.1). Classification (NCBI taxonomy): domain Eukaryota; kingdom Viridiplantae; phylum Streptophyta; class Magnoliopsida; order Solanales; family Solanaceae; genus Anisodus; species Anisodus tanguticus. Next base: position 3,059,725 of record CM067558.1, read on the forward strand.
TGTATTTGTTTCAGCATTTCATCGGTCTACTTTATTTGCTGCTAGGAAAATTTCATACCTGACAGTTGGTATAGAATCTAGTAAAGTCTTCAGATATATTGTAAAGATATTCACACACCAAGTTTGGCAAAAGATTGGTACAAGCTTCTTCAACAATCTGCGAATTTGATGGCAAAATTTACTTGATTAGAACTTTGCAGAAATAATAAGAAACCTTTAAGTGCTAATAAATTCTTACTTCGGCAAACTGGAGCAAATGGAGGCCTAGCATACGTTCATCTGGATGAGCCAAATCTATTGCCCCACTCTGTCCAACGAAAAAGAATCAATGACCAGAAATAGTAATTCTACAGCCACTCTTGTAAGTTTAACATTATATGAAAGGGAAATTGCACTTTTCGCCCTTAAATTATTGGTAAATTCTTCTTCTGGTCCTTTGGATATATGCCTCAACATATTTCGCCTTCTATTAATTTAAAATGTGTGCTTTTGGTCCCTTCATGTACAAAATATGTTATAGTTTCGTTTGACTATTCATAGAACTATATTACCGTCAAATGTGGAGTAACGGCACAAACTTAACATAACATGTGAGTAATTAAGTGGTGAAACGATTAATAATTATGGTAAATCTCTGAATATTCCCAAACAAAGGATCCAAAGTGCACAATTCAATTAATTGAAGGTTTAATGTGCTTAATTTGATACCACGGACTAAAATCAGAATTTAGCAATAAGGGACCAAAAGTGCATTTAGCCCTTATTGAAATATCTTTTTAACATAGACAAACTACCACGTTATCACGTGTTTGCCTACTACAAGAATTCTTGGACGGCCACAAGGGACCTAAGAGCAAACGGTTAAAAAACTATTCCGCGCACCTAGCCATTGGTTGTAGCCTTACCACCCGACTAACCCATTGACAAAATTGTCGACAGAGGAGTTCAGTTTTGGCACATAAAATGGATGAGCTTATCAGGATTACCTTTTTTAAGTCCTGTATATCTCTACCGGACTTCCGGATGATTGAACAAATGCGAGCATGTGCATACAGCAAATAAACAGCGGTATTTCCCTGCCCATCACAGAAGAATACAAGAGAGAATCAATTCCGAACAGAGAAATAGAATATAAATGGCTGCAGCAAAAATAAGTAACAAAAGGAACATATCTCTACAGATGGAGAAAGTCCATAAATGAAAAACATGGACTCCTCAAAACCAGAATCAATTATTTAACAACCATGTAGACCCTCTTGTGCTTAAATTATAAACCGAAGTGAACGGAATCACGGAGTTGTTTATGTAAAAACCAAAAGAATTTAAGGAGGTAGACTAACGTGTTGAAAATGATTAACAGATCTATTTATTTCATCAAGGGATATACAGTCACATACCTTATCACTAAGCATCTGATCAAAATTAAAGGTGTAATTGGTCGACCTGTTGTTCTTCAGGTCAGCATATCTGGTTTAAGGTACCAAAAGAAAGGGAAAACAAAAAAAAAAGTCAGAAACTTGCTGAGACTACAAGAAAGCATCAAAACATACGTATAGCAAAACTCTTACTATGTCAAATTAAGCTATTGTAAAAACTACAAAGTTGAGAAATCACATCACACAACAATACATCACATCCTTGTAGATAGGAAAGATGTTTTTGACAAGATTGTAAATGTTTCACTTTAGTGCACTTTTTTTTTGAATTAATAACTCTTTGGTCCTATACAGCAAAATTTGACTACACACGGAGATCAAAGCAGCTCATTTTCGTTCTCTTGCAAAGTATGGAGTGCAAATGCATGCACAAGGATGAGAACTTACTTAACAGCACCATATCCTACTGCTTCAGCAGTTTGCTCCAGTTCCTCGGCCGTCCATTCTTTAGCCTTACCTGATAAGACAATCATAATATAAACTTGCAGCCGTACTCTTTCACAATTTCACTACATTATTACCCGTAATATTCACAAGCAAATACAAAAAGTAGAAAAGAAAAATGCCCAAAATGTCATATCCCAAAGTTGCCAAAAAACGTAGAACACACCTCTTTCTACAAGTGCTAATTTACACCTGCTCTTGGCCTCATCAAGCAAATCAACCAGCTTAACCACCTCCGTACTTCGAGTACGGAACCGTTTCCCATCTTCTCCTAAAACTAGACCAAATCCTACATGACTGACTTTGGGGTAATCTTTCTCATTTGAAGGAAGCCAACCCGCACGTTTTGCAGCCTAGAAGAGAATTTCATCCAGAAGGTTAAAGCAAAAAAAACAAGAGTAATGGTCAATACCAACAAAGTTGCTTTATTGTACCATAGGCTAACTGAGGAAAGAGAGAGAAACATAAATATTAGGAACTAACAGAAAAGAACATCTCAAAATGCTCTCGCTGGCCGACGTCAGTCACATATATCATCCAGTCTGCTTTTTCTTCATTCAGTCGATACCTACAAAGTTGCAGATAGGAGGCCTAAATGAAAAAAATATACATTTGCTGATGTTCAAACAAAACTTAACTTCAAATCAACCTGAAATGATGGCCAAACGGGCCCTTAAAGTATGTAAGAAGCTTGGTTGGGATTCCATTTTTTCTGGCCATATATGAATCTATATGCATTCAACTTTCAGCAAATTGAATATTTCTTTTTTTGTTGATGACCGATTATTTAGAAACAAATCATTTGATGAAAGAAAATAATAACCAAAAGGACACGTGTCATACTTGAGAAGTGGGACCAACAAGCAACAAACGTTGAACCTATATTCTTGTTGAGAATTAGGCTATATTTGAAAAGTCTATCCAGAAACACAAATTACAACTAAAACTAACCATAGAGCGGTAAGATCGGTTGAAGCATAGTTGAAACCACCATCCCTCTTCACAACAATAAGAGGTATTTTCTTCCCTTCAATAAAGATGACACGAGCTCCTTCACTTTCTTCAATTAATCCCTTCTCATTAAGCAACTCTAAAGCCTTGGGAATATACGGATTGTAAAAGCTTTCACCCTATATGAAGAAAAATCAAATTAAATCCATGAGGCGTTGTTCACTCATAAACATGTGCATGAAATTGCTCAATAAAGTGAAAAGCAGAAATCAGTTGAAAACCCTCCAACTGAGCAACAACCATTTCTTCCCAGGTTCTTTTACGACATATGACAGACTAGCCATACATTCTAAAACGAATAACTAATTTATCAAAACAAGACCAGAGACTTTATGACTCAACTTTAGCAGCCATAAACCGTTTCCTTTGATTTCTACACCATTTTTTTCTTTTTGACAGGTAAGTCCTACACCTAATTCAAGATGAAATTAGCTTTAGAGTATACAAATAGATAGTCAAAAAGAATCTATAACACAAACAAGTCTAAGAATGACAACCAAGGCAATAGCCTTTACAAACTCTATTTTTCGGCAGATTAGATTATGACAACTCCTATCACTATTTAAAATCACAAGACAGCTGCAATATAAACAGGACAGTTTCCAGTAATACTTGAGCACAACGCAATCCTTATCTCTTTGAGGTTTCTCCTCTCTGAGGAAGGACCTCTAGAGCAGCCTCCTTGAGAATAAGTAGGCTAAAAATGTGATATTTGATAAAAAAAATAGTATTTGAGAAAAAGATTTAAAAAGTATTTGGAAGTTGAAGTTGTGTTTGGACATGCATTTAACTTGAAAAAAGGTAGAAGTTTTGTGAGTAAAGGAAAATGACAATGGTCAAAACCACTTTTTAAAACTTGAAACTCATCTTCAAAAAAAGTTTTAAAAATCAGTTCAATGTATAACCAAAAGTGTTCTGAAAATATATTTGGAAAAAAAGGGAGGGGGGGAAGTGATCTAATATGGTGCACGTGAACTCATGATCTCTCCGCAAAATTAGGTATTTTATGCATATATTTCCTAGAATTGATCTAATATTATCTGTTGGCACACACGTTCCAAAAAGTTTGAACGGTGCACTTGGTTGATTGCCGACTTATTTACCTGGAGGAATAGGCTTCAATTCCCACTTAGTACTTTTTTTCTCCTTTATTTAGTGGTGCACCCATGATCTAGAAATCCTAGATCTAGATCTGTCTGAAGTAATTCACAACCATGTCAGAAGTTGAGATTTTGTTCCTTGGGAACTTCTAACGAATAGCAATTGTGCAGTGGTAATGAATATAATATCTGCATTACTGCATATATTATCAAATTGTAACTTTTAACAGATAAAATGAACTAAAACAAACATCAACATCAATTTGCCAATTTACATTCTAGCGCCCAGTAACTAACATAACCACATATTGCTGTCTCCCAGAATCTGTAACACTATGTTCCATTTCATCAATTCCAAGACCTTCTGAACTAGCAGAATCAATTTTTTATACAAGTCACAGCACAAGGATGTAAGAGATAGAAGTCATAGCACAATTAAGACCATTATGGCCATTTATGTAATAACCCTTACTGCATGTATCCATAGAGCCATCCAAAGTTCTAAGCAATTTAAGTGGAAGAAAAATCTCAGTGTAGTACCTTTTCCTCTAAGTGAACCCCAAGTCTCTCATAAACCTTCTGAAATTCTTTTCGGCTGATTTCACATATTTGTGCCCATGCCTTCCTATACTTCTCCTCTCCACCCTGTAACACATGCACATGCACAGGTAAGAGAAACACACCACATACAACGTAGCCTTTTAAAATAAGATATGATCATACATGCCAAATTAAAATAAGAAAATAAATGAAAGGTCACCTGAAGACTAACGACCGCCTTTTGCGCCCGTTCCTTGAAATCAGCATCACTGTCAAATCTTTGTTTTGAAGCCTTATAGAATCCCTAGTAATAAATGAAAACAATGATTTGTTTTAAAACTGGAAGTTATAAATGAAAACAATGATGACCACGTCAAGTAAAATAAATTTCTGCTTTTCTGTCCATACAAACAGCTTGCTCTCCCAAGGAAATTATCAAGAAACATGATAAAAGACATGCTTTGGGAACGAGTAAGCTCAAGATCTCAAGTAATCTCGTGTAAGCTTTCAAGGTTGCCAAATATGTACAATTGAAACCTCAACATTTTCAATTTTCTAGTCATGACCAAAAATTGCAAATTCAATGTATCAAACTTAATAACGTTGCATGCTTTATCAGAATCCAAATGCAGATAAACAGGAGAAAAAACTACTGTAGTGAATAAGAACCAATAGACTCACCTCCAAATCTCCAATAGCGGGAGTACTATCAGCTTCCCAGTTAGGAAATTGATCAAAAAGGAACTCAATTAACATTCCGAACTGCAAAAGAAATAACGAGTATGAGGCCCTAAAACAATTGGTACGGAAACAAACATTTCTAGTAGAAGATACACGTCTCCAGAAAGGAAACTTCATGAACAGAAATCATGCTTCACGGTAAAAATCCAATGAACTACATAGAATTAAGTCTTCCACTTGGATACAAATTGAAGTTAGATGGCTCTTGGCTTCTAAGCATTCATTATTTAACCACTTTATAAACTACTGACACCAAGCCCGTGCACTAAGCTCCCGCTATGCGCGGGATGGAAGGGTCGAACCACAAGGGTCTATTGTACGCGTCCTTACCTTGCATTTCTGCAAGAGGCTGACACCAAGCCCAATTTGTCATATATTATCAAGGGTAAATCCATTATATCTTGTAAGCTTGAAAAGAACAATAGCTGATCAAGCAGATCAGAGAATCATTGTGGCGGTTTGAAGATAGAAAAACACTTATTGTTCCCTAGTATCATTGTAATGAAGGACGTGCTGACCAAAAAAGATTTGCAAGCATAGCCAATAGATATTTCCCAAAGGTATTACTCATGGGAAGAGAATAAAAGAGAATAAGAGATTACTGAGCATGAAATCTACCTGTGTGCCCCAGTCACCAACATGGTTTCGCCGAAGAACTTCAACATTGGAAAACTCCAGCATACGGGCCAGAGTATCTCCAATTATAGTAGATCTTAAATGACCCACATGCATCTCTTTTGCTATGTTGGGTGATGAAAAGTCAACGACAGTCCTTTTAACAGGAAGCTTTGGTGCCCATGTCTCGATGCCATCTATTAGCATCTTTTGAAGACTCTGCATCAGTAAGACAAAAGTGTTATTATATGATTCTAACTTACCAACTAAAAAACAACTCCCTGCAGAGCTGGTTAAAAAATATACATTTGCTATCCATTGCCTTGCTAATTCAATATTAACAAAACCGGGTCCTGCTATAGAGCACTTCTCTATCATTTCCGATGCAGGGAGATTCTCTATGATTGCCTAAAATGTGAAAAACAACTGATTGTAAGTTGACAGCTTTCATTTCTAGTACCATGTTTGGGGAAAAAATGATGTGGAGATTAACAGGATAGCTATATCACCTTCCCAACAGGTTGAGGACCCTTGAACTGGGTACCTTTGCCTTTGAGTTTATTCCACAAGCTCATTGCATTATTGCTGCCCAAAATTTCAAAGTGAGAACTTACGGATTAATTGATTTATTACTTACGTAGTTACATAAGAATAATAAAGGGATAATTACATTTTTGGACCGCTCAAAAAAAATAGCCAACAAATTTATAGGTTTTGTATATCACGTACAAATATACATATTGTATGCATAACATATATATAATCAGTGGATATGTTATGTATATTTTGGCTACCGCCCGTAATTAATTTATGCCGACGGGTCAAAAATGAAAAAAAAAACAATAATAAACAGCTCGACATTTTAAAGGATAGCATTCAACTTAGAGTAATCCCACCATTGATAGTCACCATGTTTTGCATCATTGCAAATAGCAATCAAAGACTGCACATCTGAAACATCAGGGAATGCTGCTCTAAGTGATTCCTCAAATAGCTTTGCTAATTGCTGCTTTTGACTCCCAACGATTTCTTTTTCCTGTTCAGTGAAGAGGTTTGCATAAACAACTTAGTTCATGTTTAAGCCTTTGGCAGTACTGTTTAGGGATGGCACTCTTTACCAGGATGCTATAAATTATGAGATCATGACTTACAGTTTCCATGGTTGATATTGTCCTTGAAGATACTTCTACCGCACCGAAAAATCTCCTAGATGTTGCTCTGAGAATACCTGTCTAGTGTTACGACACCATAACAGAAATTACTTAAAGCACTCCTATGTTGCTCTTGTTGAAGATATAATTTTTTTTTAAAAAATAGTAAAAGGGCACCCCTTTAAAAGCTTAAGCTTCTAGATGAAACGATCATACACTACAACATGGTGTTAGAGCAGGCAAAAATTGCCAAAGAAAAAAAATCATGTGCTTGACCCTTTAAAAAATAATCAGCTCCACACGTTAAGGGGGTGTGTTGAAGATATAATTAAATAAATAAGATTGTCACACACTACAACACGTCTAAAGGAAATGGATAACAGTACAATGGAACATTCAACCCTTTAGGAACAATTTAGATACTTGAACACACAAGGTAGTGGCAACAACTTCAGATGTTGTAATTTGCTTTTCTTAACTGTGGTGGTTAACATGGAAATCCTGATATTTTGCATCTCATTTGACATAATTTAAATTGTATAAAAGGTGCTCAATTTACTATCCAGAAAAAACATCTCCCTGTTTCTTCTTTTTTTTGGTCCAGACAAAGTAATTTAAAAAAAAAAAAAACTGTGGTGCCCCGGCCAGCTTGCCCACACCTCAACTAATTCCGCGGAGCACCTGTTACCTCCCACCAACAATAGGTACTAGGTAACTCTATCATTGTAAGAAATCACCTTTACTGTTTTTGTCTCCACTAAGATTTGAACCGGAAGCCTCATAGTTCACCTAGTCTAATTATGTTATCCCTCTTTCTTATTTTGTTTGTGTTACTAGTCTTCCGTCTGTTCAAAACTGTTTACTACCATTTTTTCTTAACTGATCTTCTACCGTGGACTCTACATCATTTTTCTCTTCACCATAAGACTCGAGACTCAGAAAATTGCTAATGTTCCTCAGCTGTCTTCATTCTTAAAATGAATGAACACCTTTTACACAACACTTGTGCATGTCGGCTCTAACAGGTTGTCCTATGTGGAATAAAAAATTTGACTATGGGTTCTAGAATTTAGAAAGGAAAAAAGTTAATGGGTTCTTGATAAATTGTTTATACATGTTAAGAGGATTTTTTAACACAAACACAGGATCAGCCCCAAAACTACTGTGGTCTACCGAACCCGTAGGCCAAATGATAGTTCCGCCCCAGGTCCGATGGATTAGTCGCATTGTACACAAGTTGGCTCAGACATCAAAATCGTTAAGAAACGAATGAAGGCTACTTGAACTAATACATTATATTCCATTTATCATGAACTACATTACAAACTTGACCTACATCCATTAGGAAGCCACTGAGCAAGCTATAGTGTTCAGCCCACATTACCTTAAAAAAAGAATATGGGATATAAAAATGACCCATTCGGGTCCGAGTTAGCATTACACAGAGACAACCCATTACCAGTTTCCATACAACTAAATTTCAATGAAATTAAGCTCAATCTGTGAACATTACTCCCAATCAAGAACAACAAACACAACACCCAATAAAGCAAAATAAGCTTATCTAGCAGTAGATAAACATAAAAGTCGCTAACTTTCCAATAAAACTACAATAAAAAAAAACCAAATTCTAAGTTCAACAAGTTAGTCCCTTTAACATCGATTGACGGAAAATACTGTAAATTGCATTCAAACTTTTGTCTCAATTACCAACTACTCAACTCAAGAAAAACCCACCAACCAAATAGCTAAAAGTACCAATTAATAATGGTCAAATGATAATAATAACACTCCCATTTTCATAAAATTGACCCATGTCGAGTCCGGGTTAGCATTACACATAGACAACCCATAACCCATTTCCATAAAGCTAAACTAAATTTCAATGAAATTAAGCAACAAGCTTGTCTAAGCAGAGTAGATAAACATAAAGTCGCTAACTTTCCAATAAAACTACAACAACATACCCAGTGTAATTAACCACAGTGGGTCTGAAAAGGGTAAGATGTACGCAGACCTTAACTCTACCTTTGTGGGTAGAGAGGTTGTTACCAATAGACACTCGGCTCAAAAGAACGCACGCAATGCAGAAATTCAAGACTTTTCCAATAAAACTATAATAAAAAAACAAACTCAAATTCTAAGTTCAACAAGTTAGTCCCTTTAGCATCAATACAAAGAAAACACTCTAAATTGCATACATACATTTGTTTCAATTATTAACTACTCAACTCAAGAAAAACCCACTCACCATTACTATTATAGTCAACGATAATAATAACATTATCCCATTTTAATCGACAAAAAGAAAAAGAAAAAAAAAAGATAAACCATTAAGAGATTGAGATTAGAAGCTTACGGGTATTGGAGAAAAAATGTGAGAAATTGGGGAGCTTATTAGAGGGAGGCGGAGAAAGTGAAAGCAATGGTGAAATTTTGATGGACAATGTGAAGCTGCTCATATTACTATAAATCTTTATTAAGTTCTGTTTGGGGTTTTGGTTTTTTATTATTCTCTTTCTTTTCGTGTATTGGTGCACTGTTGTGTTGGTTAGGGTTTTCTTGATGGATTTAGGATAGGAGCTAAGGGCCTCGTTTTGCAATTTTGACCTTTTTTTGTTTGACCAATGAGAGAATGCCATGTCATTATGTAACTCTTTTGACATAGGACTATAGAGTGTCACGCGAACTCATTTGAAGTTGAAGTTTTATTTGGATATGTAATTTAGATTATTACATTTTATTTTTTTCTCATAAATATAAAAATTCCACAAGTTATGAAAATTATCAAAACTTATTCAATTCTTATACAATCTTACCTGTTAAGTTAATCATAGTTCATCTTAAAGTTAAGTAATACGCTATTAAAAGACCTTTCAAAAAGCAGTTTTGTGTCTTTGAAAGCGTTTGACTAAGCTATAACATGATCAAACTAACTTATAAGCAATTTTTGATTTATTTATGTATTTGATAAACATCAAAAGTACTGTTTTATAAAACAAGTGTTTAAAAATCAAAATCAGTTACAATGTAGTCACTCCCAACTTATGATTTTACAATTTATAAGCACTTTTGATTTGACCAAGCCTTTTATAATTTTACTCATGATCATGTAATATTCAGCTCACTCTTCCTTTAATATTAATTTAATTGATTCTATTTTCGTCATTTTGTCATTTTTATGTAAAAATATTTTTAAATTTATATTTTTCTTGAAATAATTGTGAGGACATTTCTGTCGTTTTATTTAATAAAACAAGAGATGACCAACAACTTTTTACCTAACACATCAATTGTGTATTGTTAATTTCAACACTAATACGTAACAGACGGATGCCAATTCCAGATTTGTCAAATGCCAACTTCGGACATCCACGCATGAAGATAGACTCAATACTAAATTATGTTGGCATAACTGAAGTTCAAAATTAGACATACATGTGCAAGTAAGCTTTCAAAATATTAGACCTGAAATTATCTGAGAATGGTAGAGTTCATGATTGGATATATTAGAAAATAATTCCAACATAAATTTTACGGAAGTAACTTTTGAACTCGTGCATATCATTATTAAAAAAATTCTATTTTTTCTATTGATTTCATATTGAAATTATATTTTCTACTAAATATCGGTGGAAAATATAGTGATATTTGACAATTTGGATGACAAGTTACTTATTGGCCAAGATTAATGCTTGGATGGCAAGTTACTTGTTTACCAAGTACTTATACTTGTTTACTTGTTTGCCAAGCATTCCACCACCATATTACTTCTATAAATATTCTAACATTTTAATGCAATGATTATCCAATTTTCTAAAGTCCCCAACCGTTTGAACACTTTTCCTTGGCTATGCCTATGAGTAGCCACCACTTTTTATCTACCTACTATAGAATAATATCTCTTTTAATGAGTGCTTTTTAAAATTTGCTGGTATTATTTAAATTTTGCTAATTTTGGTATACTTTAATTATATTGGAGATGGGCTTGCTTAATATTGGGGAAACATTTCACATAGTTTCTTAGGACAGTGCTTAGCACGATTCAAGTCAATTCATATATTTACTCTAAAAATATTATCGTAGTAATATTCTATTTTTTCAAGTGCTGTTATTTTACTTATAAATAAGTAATATTTATTATTGTGTTTTTACCTTATTTCCCAACAGGAAAAATCTAAATAATAGTGTTTTCACACAGAAAAATTAGAAAGTTTCTCAGTGTTTCTATGAGAACTATTTCTTACCATGCATTTTCCCAGTGATCTGGTTCGGGAGGAATGAAGTGGAAAAGTTTCGTAGCATAAATTTCTCACTGAACGTCGATGGGGAAAACCTTTTTCTAATAGTGTATTTTAAATCTATTTTCAGCTCAATATGTAATGAGCGTGGTTGGAATATTTTAATTTTAATATATATATACAAAATCTGTCAAAAATTACTGAGTTCCTGAGAATGTTAAGTTCCACTCTGAATCGGCCACTGTATGTCGTTACTCACGATAGGATGGTAATAGTCAGTGTAAATATAAGTTCAGAGGGGTAACACACACAATATAGTTTGAATGGTCAAATTACGAGTCGAGCCAAGTTTACAAAAAAATTATTTATATATTATCCCTATATTAAGTTATATATTAATATAGAGTGAAAGAATATAATCCCCTGATTATTTCATTAATGAAATAGTATATATATACAAATTACAATTTTCATAATAAGAAAATCATATTTCAATTCTACTCCTAAAACATTATTCTACTTGTACAATAATTATACAATTATTGTAAGTGTACAATTCTAATTTAATTACAACACAACCTTACCTAAACAAGACCCATAAACCGTGATATACACGGTATGTATACACCGTGTATATCATGGTTGGAATCTACAGATTTAGACCATTTTACCGTGATATACACGGTGTATATTCCATGTATATCACGAATATTTATCACACCCCACAGTCATAGCGGGCGGTATTCGTACGCCAAGACTGTCCCTAAAATCTTCAAACAGGATCGAGGGAAGACCCTTAGTAAAGATGTCTGCAATTCGATACTTGGAATGGATATGACAGACGCGTACTTGTCCACGAGCCACCTTTTCGCGAACAAAATGAATATTCATCTCGATGTGTTTAGTGCGCTAGTGTTGTACAGGATTACCAGAAAGGTAGATGACACTCACATTATCACAATAAACCAAGGTAGCTTTCTGAATAGGACAATGAAGCTCTAAAAAAAGATTATGTAACCAACATGATTCAGAGACCGCATTGGCCACCCCTCAATACTCGGCATATGCACTAGAGCGTGATAATGTAGACTGACGCTTCACAGACCATGAGACCAAGTTATTGCCAAGAAACATACAATAGCCGGACGTGGAATGTCTGGTATCTGGACAACCACCCCAATCAATATCTGTATACGAGACAAGTGTAGACGTCGATGAAGGATATAAATGTAAGCCATAGTTAAGCGTCCCCTGAATGTATCGAATAATGCGTTTGAGCGCATTCATGCGCTCAACCTTGGGATCATTCATAAACAAACACATATGTTGTACAACATACGTAATATCTGATCTTGTAAAAGCAAGATATTGAAGAGCCCCTGCAAGTCTGCGATAGCGGGTCGGATCCTCGTAGGGTGAGCCAGCCGTAGCACCCAATTTGGGTTTAGTATCAACGAGAGTAGAAGTAGACTTGCACGAGGACATGTCAGCGCGCTTAATAATCTCAGCTGCATACTTTTGTTGTGATAAGAACAATCCACCTGCATGACGAGAAATAACAATTCCCAAAAAGTAACTCAAGGGCCCCAAGTCTTTCATAGCAAACTCGGAACTGAGCATGATCATGATCGACTTGCGCAAAGCATCATTAGAGGCAGTCAAGATAATATCATCCACATTTAATAGAATATAAGTCAGGGAAGAACCGCGACGATATATGAACAATGAATTATCAGACCTTCTATGCAAAAACTCAATAGACGAAACATAGTCTGCAAATCTCTTATACCAAGCCTGTGGGGCATGCTTAAGCCCATACAAGGACTTCTTCAATAAACAGACATGATAAGGATATTTGGGGTCTTGAAAATCCAAGGGTTGATGCATATAAACGGTCTCCTTCAGATCACCATATAAGAAAGCATTTTTCACATCTAACTGATGAATGGGCCATGCTTTGGAAAGAGCCAGATTGAGAATAGTGCGAATGGTAACCATTTGACCACCGGACTAAACGTCTCACCACAATCTATGCCAATCTGTTGCGTCTTACCATCACCTATAAGACGAGCCTTGTGCCTCGCAAAAGAACCTTCAGAATTATCCTTATGAGTAAAACTCCACATAGACCGAATAATATTAACACCAGAAGGATGGGGTACCAACTCCCACATCTTATTTGCAATAAGAGCATCATATTCGTCGGTCATAGCCAATTTCCAATTCGGGTAATTTAATGCAAACACTGAGTTACGGGGTAGAGGAGATTTAAGAACATTAGAAATTAAATTAAAATATCTTTTTGGTTTAAAAATACCCCGTTGACTACGAGTAACCGGTCTGTGACTCGGGGAGAATTGGGTGGATTTTGAGAAACATCGGGACATGTGACGGACTGGCCAGCATGTATTGGGCCTGCTGGCCCAATACGGGAATTGGAACCGATAATTGAAACAAGAACTGGGCCAAAAATGGAACCGATAACTGATACATGAACTGGGCTAGAATTGGGCTGGATAGATGGCCTAGTTGCTGGACCTAGAACGTTAGACGACGACGGTACTGGAGGACCAGCAGGCAGTGGGCCCGCTGGCGGATATTGGGTGCAGGACAGGTCCGATAAATGGCGGATGATATATGAGGAGACATCGTCATCTAAAAAACTATACGAACTAGGCCCGGGACTATGTACCTTTGCAAACAGAAATTTGGTTTCATCGAAAATAACATGGCGACTAATTATGATTTTATTAGACGACAAATCAAAACACTTTTAACTACGATGATTAGAGGGATAACCCAAAAACACACAAGGAGTAGAACATACTTGAAGTTTGTTAATTGTAGTTGACGAAAAGAGCGGATAACATAAGCACCCAAATACCCTAAAATGTGAATACGAAGGGGGGAGGAATATGTCAAACCTTTGGTAGGAAGTATTAGGGGTGAGCACGGGTACATGGTACCCAGATACCCGACCGGAACCGACACTAACGAGTAGATTCTAGGTAGATATATTATAATAACAGGTAGGGTTCGGGTAGTAAAATTAGGAACCGATCAATGTCGGGTCTGGTTCCAGTTCCGGCAAATAGAGATAGGGTACCCGGACCCGGAACCGATACCCGGAACCTATAAAATTTTAAATATTTTTACTTTTTTGAGAAACATTTGGACCACTTTTAACTTTCTCCAAATTTTTTGTTGCACGCCTGCACATTGATTTTCCCCACCCCAAGACGCAAATATTTCAGCTTTGTCATCCTTTATTCTAGAATGCTCTTTGTGCCATAAGAGAAAACACTCAAAACTCTCTCAATAACAATGTCGTTTTAGTTACACCACCGAGCTTCATCGTCGCCGTTGTTTAAGCTTTCTCTCAGGTACTTTCATCGTTGTCATCATTGAAGCTTCACATTTGCCTATTTCTCTCCCTTGGTTGTGTTCACGTCGTTCCTAAAATGCATATGAGTTCATATCTAACTCTTCAATTTCTTTTTAATATCCTAAGCTTCTGTTCTATTTCAGGCGATACTCATCTTCAATTTATATTACTTTTTTATTTGAAATGTAAATCTATTTTTAAAATTTGTGTATATTTTTGTAGCTGTGAAGATGAAATTTAGGGATTTACTAGTATAAATAAAGCTTTTCTTTTGTATCGAAGAGCTTATGAACACGAAAATAAGTTTAATTCAGATATTTCCAAATTTATTTTGAAATCAACACATTCAATTAATTAAGTGTCAAATTTGGCTTGCAATTTTAGGTTTTGGTTACAGAATTAGCTTTTCTACAATGAATAAGTTTTCTAAAACTTCTTATAAGGGTACTAAAAACTCCGATTGCAGGCTAACAAATTACTGGATGAAATTATTTTAGAACTCTTTTTGATTCTCATAGGCTAAAAAAACTGTTGCTTAATCTGTGTTTTTTTATTTACAGGGTACCCGGGAATCTACCCGGACCCTGCGGGAATAATGTGATGGAGGACTTGATGCGAGCGTGCGTGAATTTTGAACAGTTCGGCCCACGTCGTGTATTGGACGTTTTCTATTTCAAGAATGATAGGGATGTCATTCTTGATGTTAGAAACAGTAAGGGCAGGGTGAAACGTGTTCGTAGCCATCACAATCAACGTAAGATGTGACGTAGGGATTTGGAAGAGAAACTTGGGAAAAAAGAAGGCAGCAAAGGGCACAGAAATCGAGGGTAATGTCTCGAATATCGTGCACGAGAAGAAGGTTTTGGGAGAGAAAAATTTAACCTAGACTTCTGATACCATGAAAGAATATAATCTCGGATTATTTCATTAATGAAAGAGTATATATATACAAATTACAATTTCCATAATAGGAAAATCATATTCCTATTCTACGCCTAAAACCTTATTCTACTTGTACAATTATTATACAATTATGATAAGTGTACAATTCTAATTTAATTACAACACAACCTTACCTAAACAAGACCCCTAAACCGTGATATACACGGTATGTATACACTGTGTATATCACAACTGGAATCTACCGATTTGGACCATTTTACCGTGATATACACGGTATATTTTCCGTGTATATCACATATATTTATCATGGAGTATTTATTTAAAGTCATTCAATGTACTGTCCCTTGTTTACATCGTCCACAGTTTGTTCTTATCCAATTCTCATTTGCACATGTCAAAGTCACATGATAGAACCAAACAGGCCCCCTATAAATAATCCCATTTTGAGTTAATAGCTTATATTATTTAAATTTAACCTTTAATTAATTAAACTATACACTTTAAATCATTTTACATATTAATATTCACAAATTTATCAACAATAACACTCTCAGTGGTATTCCACATATGAGATATGGAGGAAGTAGATTGAACGAAGACCTTATCCATACCTTGTGAAAGTAGAGAAGCTAGATCGTTTTCGAAACACCATCAACTCACATAACACATATCAAAGTAGTTTGAAAAAAGAAAATACATACTCCCTCCATATGGATTGTCCTAGTTTGGCTTGATACAAAGTTTAAAAAATAAAAGACATTTTTGAAATGTGTGATACAAAATAAGTCTTAGATATTTACGACACAACAAATAATAGAAAAACGTTACATAATATTTAGAGCAAAATAATACAATAACTGAGGCACAAAAAACAATAGATAGTAACAAAAATTCTTCACAAAATTATCATATTTATCAACTGTTATACCACTTAATTACTCAGATATTATATTAATCTTATATTGTTACATCATATTTTACAGTATCATAATTCTAAAGTAAGTCCAAATATATCATATTTTATATATGAGGACCCGACACACACATTTGAAGGTTAGATACATTCAATTGAAAACTATAAGGATCAAACTCAAAATTTATTAATACTTGAGGGATCAAAAATTTTAATATTATCCCATTATTCCTCTATAAATTATCTCCTCAAAATATCCACACTCATCATTCACTGAAAAAAAAAACACTATGAAGAACACATCAAAAAGTTCCAAAATTAGCCTCAAATCAGGTCAAGATGCAAGAAAGGATCGACGATCGGCTACTGGAATGAATGGGTCACCGAAAAAAGGTGGCCATGGTGGAAAGTTTACTTGGGCCGGACCGGAAGGTGATGAGAGTTATTGGGCCAAGAAAGAAGCTGTTATTGTTGATGCAAACGATCCAAATTTTGATGAACCAGAAGAGAATACCACTGAAATCTAGATTGACTTTGAATGATGCTTATTTTGAGATGTAAATATTTCAAGAATCTAGTAATGTTTGGTGATTTATGCGGAATGAAAGGAAAATTGATGGATCTATTATCTGTATGCCACCTTGTTTGATAAATAAACAAGTAATTATTTTCTTGATTTATGTAGTGTTCGTTCTGATTGTGTACGGTTTATTTTGCTTTGCTAGTGTTTGTGCTTTGTCTTGAGCTGAGACTCTCGGAAACTGTCACTCTACCTGCAAAGAACAAGGTAGAGTGATAAGATCTATATTGGGTATGTTATTGTTGTATGTAGTAGTCGTTCTACTTTCAAGCAAGTCTTAAGATATACTATTGAACTGTCTTAGTTGAATGGTAAATGTTTCTAGAGCTTCGAATTTGAGCTATGAAAATGAAGATTTTTAATTAAATATTTTAAGCTATAAAAATATAAATTTGTTAGTTAAATATTTTGAGTTTGAGCCATACTAAACCCTCTACGTGTAGATTTAGATTAGTAGGACCAATAAGTTGAGTAGTGTCTTTCATCAATTACTTATTTTAGGTGCTGCTAAAATAGCTTTCAAGTGTTTTTGTAATATTTGAATAAAATAAAAAAATATTTATAAGAACTTCTTTTTTTAGTCAAAATAATAAAAATAATTCTGAAGTTTTTTCATAAGCCCATACAAACGAGTTCATAATCAGTATTCAGTGATATAAATTATGTCTTGTTGGTAGAGATGGCAGTGGATCCTGGACTCGATGGATCTAGATCCGTTTTATAGGATATGAATCTTCAAAATTTGGACTCGATGGATTCGGATCCGTATTTGACGGATCGGATCTAGATCTGATTCTTGTATTTGAGATCCGTATCCGGTCCAGATCCGACCCGTGGATCAGTTTTTTATTAAATATATATTCATAACCTAGAATGTAATTTTATAAGTATTTTCTTAAAATTGCTAAGCACATCCTTGCAAGTTTAATTCTCAAAACAAGTTTAATTAATCCCCGCGTTAACTCAAAAACCAAAAAATAAAGAGGTAACTTCGATAATAAAATAAATGTTATATTAGTGAATGGCTAACATCTCAATAGACAGGTAGTTAAAATTATATTCACTTCATTTGTGAAGATTCCAAACACATGCAAAAATGCATTGTGGAAATACTAGTCAGCATTTTCCACAACTATTGTCATTGTCCAACATTTTCAATTAATAGCTCACAATCAAAACGAGACAACGAACAAAATATCTCATATGAATATTTCAAAATTGAAACACAGTAAACTGTTAGCTAAGTAAAAATCGTTTGTCAGTTCAAAAAAAATTCTTAGCAAGGTTACATTCTTAGCAAGACAATTTTTTTTACATGTTGATCCAGATCCGATCCGCGGACCCGGTGGATCCGATGAATCTGATTTTTATGGACCCGATGAATCTGAATCCGGATCTGAATTCAGGTATGAAAAACGGATTTGGATCTGAATCCGTTGCCATCAATAGAATTGTAAAAAATTAGAGAGAACCCTTCACAATCCATGTAAAAATGAACTCCCAAATACTTGCTTGCTCAAATAAACTTTTCCGATCTTTTTTTTTCTTGAAAAAAAAAATCTGATAAAACAACTCAACAAAAACTTCTCTTTATCTTTTATGAAATATTCTTAAAAGAAATAATATCAAAAAAATTCTCTACAAAATAATTTTATAGGGTTTGAGTCCGTCTAAAACCCCCCATAATGAAGTTTCAGAAAATGGAGAAAAGGCCCAAATAGTCCCTTATCTTTAGCTTAGAGACAAAATCATCCTTATTCTTTGATATAGGGCACTAATAGTCCTTATTGAGATGGAGTGGAAGTGGAAGTGCACCAATATAGAAAACAATAAGGACTATTAGCGTTCTATATCAAACAATAAGGATGATTTTGTATCTAACCCTAAAGATAAGGGATTATTTTGGGTCTTTTCTCGAGAAAATGTGTCAAGTCATTGTCAAGGTTTAATCTTGAAAACTTACTCTACACTTGACACACCAAGTTTTGATTGACAAATTATAATTTCGTTACTCTTGGAAAAAAATATATGTACTCTTTTAAACAAGTACTAGTAGATTTTAGTACAATTCAATAAAGCCATAATGGTCCAAATGTTTCTGTTTTTCTATTACTATGGAGAAAATTAAGAAAGTATTACCACTACTAGTCACTTTGTTTTATAACAAATGAAGCACTAGAAAATGATTTCTAAGGGTAAACATTTTCACACTGAAAACATTTACCATAGAAAAGATTGTTCTTTGTACAAATGCATCGTTTTAGCAAATTAGAGTTTATTGGTAGTTAAGAGTTAAATAATGAGAATCACCCCTTAATCGATCATGTTTAATAGAGGTTGGGAAATAATACGCTTGGTTTACCAGGTTTTATCACTACATGGCCAATCATACTCAAAAGAAGAGTTTGATTCTCACTCGGAAGGAACACTAGCTACAAGTAGAGATGGCAGTGGATCCTGGACTCGGTCCGGATTCGGTGGATCTAGATCCATTTTATAGGATATGGATCTTCAAAATTTGGACCCGACGGATCCGGATCGGACCCGGATCCGTTTCTGCCGGATCGGATCTGGATCTGGATCTTATATTTGAGATCCGTATCCGGTCCAGATGCGATCTGTGGATTCATTTTTTATTAAATATATTCATAACCTAGAATGTAATTTTAAAAGTATTTTCTTAAAATTGATAAGCACATCATTGCAAGTTTAATTTATCCCCGCATTAACTCAAAAACCAAAAAATAAAGAGGTAACTTCGATAATAAAATCAATGTTATATTAGTGAATGACCAACATCTCCGTAGACTAGTTAAAATTATATTCACTTCATTTGTGAAGATTCCAAGCACATGCAAGTTCTGCATTGTGGAAATAGTAGTTATCATTTTTCACAACTATTGTCATTGTCCAACATTTTCAATTAATAGCTCACAATCAAAACGAGACAACGAACAAAATATCTCATATGAATATTATTCACAAATGAAGTGAATATAATTTTAACTACTTGTCTATGAAGATGTTAGTCATTCACTAATATAACATTGATTTTATTATAGAAGTTACGTCTTTATTTTTTGGTTTTTAAGTTAACGCGGGATAAATTAAACTTGTTTTGAGAATTAAACTTGCAAGGATGTGCTTAGCAATTTTAAGAAAATACTTATAAAATTACATTATAGGTTATGAATATATTTAATAAAAATGGATCCACGGGTCTGATCTGGACCGGATACGGATCTCAAATACAATATTCAGATCCAGATCCGATTCGTCAGAAACGGATCCGGGTCCGATCCGGATCCATCGGGTCCAAATTTTGAAGATCCATATCCTATAAAACGGATCTGGATCCACCGGGTCCAGGATCCACTGCCATCTCTAAGCAAAATAATCCTAACGTGTTAGAAAAGGCAAATATTGTATAATTGTTCGGTTAAGCCACGTCCAAACATTTTCCACAGGATATGATGCCATTTGCTATCAGCAAAGCTGTTCATTAAGATTCCATGTTTGATCTTTAGCAAAATTTCACAACTTTGTTTGAACCAAACTTCTGAAACAATATTTACAACCACTTGTTTCATTTTCCTTTTGAACGTAATAACATCGTTAATGATATTGGGAGATTTTGCTCTATGGTACTTTATAAAGCAGTACGGGAAGTATTTAACTATTACAAGTATTCGAAAGGATAAACAAAGATTTCAATAATTCAACATGGAATCTGAAATTACAATCGTTACATAAGTAAAAACTGAAAATTCCAGTTTTGTAGAAGACGGAAAAATGTAAATTGTTTTTCTTTGAGTCGAGTGTAGCACTCGCCCTTAAGACAATATTGCCCCGTATGTATCCTTTATACGTCTGGACAATTTGTCTCCCAAGATAAAAAAGCAATGGAACCCTTGAGCAAAGGAAACTCAAGAGCTACCGTGAAGAATATTGAGTAACGAAATGATGCTTGGAAGTTGTAGGAAGAAGAAATTTCGCTTGTGTATTTTCGTGTGTTGCCTCTATCGTTTCGTTAGCTTCTTGTTAGTCCTCAACAATGGTGTAATGGGGTGTTTATATAGGAGAGGGAGGGGCATTATCGCTTGCCGCCTCCATAATAGCCAAATAATGGTCATTATGGAGGTAGTAAAGTCACCAACATAAATGGTGAAAGACCAACGGATTTGGCCATTATAGGAGGAGTAATTCAGCCAAAATAAATGGGCTGAATTGAGTGCTTGGCTTTTCTGTCTTGACCGTCGAAATTCGAACTTCGGGGACCAAAGCGTACATCTTGAAACTTCGGGGACCAAACCGCACATCGAAAGAATTTCGGGCCAAACCGTATATCGAAACTTCGGGATCAAACCGTACTTCGGCAAAGTTTTCTGGCCCAAAAAGATAATATCAGAAGACCCACAACCCACAGCCCACAGCCCACAGCCCACAGCCCACAGCCCGTGACCCGTGACCCGTGATCCGTGGTCCCAAACCCCAAACCAATTTCGAATTTTATATACACAACAATTCTTTCTTCCTCTACCGATGAGGGAGAATTACACACAATACCACACTTTCCATGCTTCAAACACCTTACTTCGTGAACCAATATCTCTTTCATTTCTCAATGAAATTTGACGATTCTTGGCCCTACGGTTATCTACGTACTTAGTAGATCATGCATGTGTGAAGAACCGGATTCTCCAACATACGTTACACTAGTGTTTAAGCCGTTAAAGTTGGTCGGTCGCAACTCCCGCCAAAGGCAAATTTCCAACAAATGATAGTACAAAGATTCATGTTAGTCGACCACTGAGGACTAGTGATGCTTGTGTGATGGCTCGAGCAACTCGCCAAACTTCATGTTGCACAGAACGCCACGAGTCTGAAGAATTCAGGCTCTTGGCTCTCTCAATAGCATCAGATATACCGGGGAATGAGTTAGATCCATAATCGTCGTGCCTTGCTGGTGCATAAATCTGAGTAAAAAATTGCCATAACAGTGATTAAATCCACTCTGTCATGAAATGGATAATTGCGTTATAGCACTTGATATCAGAGCAAGGTTGAAAGATGACTTCTTACCAAATGTTTGTACCATGTCCTTGAGGAAAGCCCGTCTCTGTCTGTGAATCCTCGTTCTGTCATTATTAGTCTGTCGTTCAACTCTCTCACTGACGCCCGACTTCTTTTTGCTTTGAGTGCCTACAAGTTAAATCCACGTGCGCAAGTATTACTGTTGAGTTGTGCGATCCACTCCTTTAAAAGCTTAAGTTGTTACAAACTTACAGATAGGACACTCTATAATAGAACTCATGTTGTACCTTTATGTCATCCTTAATTGTTGTGGCTGCTTTAGTTTTTCAATAGAAGCATACAAGGGAACAAGTGAAATCCCCTTGTCTGAAATTTCAGCTTCCAAGTGTTCTGCACTTTTCTGTTTCATGAATATTGGAAATATTAGGTTGCATTTTGGTCGTCGCTAAACGAATAATTTAACAATACCTGAAGCTCAGACGCGTAGGAAAGGTAATTAAAAGGCAAAACTTCATCGTCTGCAAGTCGAAGAGCTACTAAACCCCAAATGCTTGCCACTGTAAAAATATAATACATTTAGATTGATCCATGATGAAAAACAAGATATTTGCTGGACAGTCACATAGATTAACAAGCAATGATCTGTTATAAGATAGCATGTAGAAATGTGCACATAATCTTGCGTCATATATGTATAACACATGCACATAATCCTGATGAGAGTCCATATAACCTACAACATTTTCCTTTACTTGAAATTCCACATAAAGAACTCAATGAATTTAATAGATGTTTTAGAAAGCCCTAAAGACTATGATACCTATCCAATTTTTACAGTATGATGGCCGGTTGTTCACGGCCTAGATGTACCTACCATCTTTTTTTGGGACCAATATCAGCAATGCAAACAAAATAAGCAAGATTTTGGAGGCTATCAAATGATCTTAAAATATCCTATATATGTAGGCGGGAACCTGAGAAGGGGTCAGACTTATCCCAACGACAACAAGAGTAACAAATAGATTCTGACAATGTATTTGGACTCTCATGTTGATCCCAATGAACTAATAATAACGATCAAAGTCGAAGCGTGAGCCTATTAGTGAAGCAAATTCAATGAAGCAACAACTGGTACCATAAAGAAGCGACCATAAACTAGTCTTGAATGAAATAAGACTGCATGTAGAAACACGAACATGTAATTAATAGGTAGAAAGCACGATTTCGGTTGTGCCTATACAATACTTTAACATCATAAATTTGTCATCTGCATTTGCTTTTCTACTTGAGAGCAAGTTTTAGCCTATAATGGAAACAAACACTCTCATAATGATATGCAAGATGCAACATATGGTAATTTGGAAAAAGGCGTAAACAAAATGCTACATGCCTATGAAACATAGGGTCTCCGAATTTCTTCATCCAGATGAAGTCACCATACATCGAGTGGTAGACTGGATAACCTGCAGTCAAATGTCATATGTGCTTAATGTTAGAAATTTTTATGGAGAATTGAACAAAGTTTGTGCGGTTACACACTCTTATCTTAACTTACAAAAATAGCTGGACATGCTCTGTGAGGTAACTATTATCTTGTTACCTTGCCCAAAAGACATGTCTATTGCTGGAGTGCCAATGTGTTGAACAAATGCCGCGTAGTCTGATCCAGCTCCTCCTAATCTCCCGAGCTTCATGTAAAAAGATAATAAATCAGGATAAGTCTGTCTGCTTTTTTGTCAAAGTTGTAAGTTCTTAAACAAAACATTGAGGTATCGATGAAGATGATGTATAAACTTAGGCAAGCATTTTACCACTCTCACCTTTACTGTTGTATCGTTGCCAGAGGCGAGCCAGGAATGATAAATAGTTTGTGAGGTGTTATCAGGGTCTTGTACCTACCAGGAAGAAGTAAGTTTAAGATGAGTCAAAGATTAAAATAACAGTAAATGTGTCTAGTATCACTTTGATACCATGTTGAAGTGTGCCACCATTTCGTCTAAAAGTTTAAACACATTTTCTTGAGGATAATCAGGAGATACCTGCTGAGCAGCTTGTATGATAATTTCATCCAGCTGTGGGGTTGCAGAGGCTCGAAAAGGTCCTCCTTGAACTGCACAATCAACGTTTAAGTAGGCGACGACCCTTGCAGCTAGCATTTCCCTATTTTCTTCAACCCACTCTGTGGAACCTATCTGAAGCGAGTAATTTGTTAACATCATTGTCTGTTCTTGTGACATAAAAGCTTTGTTTGTATACGAATATGCTCGTGTTTGTCTAAGAGAAGAGATGAAAGGTCACCAGGCCATACTCCTCAGCATCCCAGTTGCATAACACGATTGTTCTTCGCGGTCTCCACCCTCTTTTTTGTAGCTTTTCAAGCCTTTGAGCAATCTGAAATATATAAATATTTGATTCATGAAATATATATTCTTGACATTTTAGGTAACTGATAAGTAGAGATGGCAGTGTATCCTGGACCCGGTCCAGATTCGGTGGATCCAAATCCGTTTTATAGGATATGGATCTTCAAAATTTGGACCCGACGGATCCGGATCGGATCTGGATCTTGTATTTGAGATCCGTATCCGACCTATGGATCCGTTTTTTATTAAATATATCTATTATTTATATATTGATAATATATATATTTAATATATGGAATATTATTCTAGTCTACTTGCTAAACATGGTAAATATATCTGCTGTGTATGTTTTATTGGTTTCAAGAACTATCAAATCACAATAAGAAAATCTCTTCATAATACAGTTCACAGAAAGATAATTCCAAGCAGTTCAAACAAATGAAATTCAAATCTAACTCTTGACATTCATTGACAATTAGAGGCACTGATGCTTAATCTCATTCCTTGATCATGCAACTTCCCGATAGACACACAACATTGAGTCATGTTGCCAAAAGATACTTGATCTCAATCAAATAAAAAACTGAAAGTGCATCACGATTCATCAATACATGTACTTAGCATAAACACACTTAAAATTGTTTTGCAGGACCTTATAATTCATAGACTCACCGGTCCTAGCTATGCAATTGCCAATAGATAAATTTATGGATATTATTTATGTATTGATAATAGATATATTTATTTATGTATTGAGTTTTATTTTGTCAAAAAAGTTTCAACAGGTGGGAATATTATTCAAGACAAATTTTTTTACATGTGGATCCATATCCGATCCGTGGAACCGGTGGATCCGGATTTAGATATGATTTTTATGGACCCGATGGATCTGGTCCGGATCTGAATCCAGATATGAAAAACGGATCCAGATCTGTATCTAGTAGGATCCGATCTGTTGCTATCCCTACTGATAAGGTAAAACTCTCTGGAGAAATAATACCTCAAGTAGGGTTGCAGTGCCACTATTCGGATCAACAACTCCGAATGTCCACGCATCGTGATGATTACCTAGTATAACAAACCTGGAAACATCTTTCCTTGAGTGACACAAACATTTTCTAGCAGATTTTCTGGTCATCTTGTTACCACTAGACTAACTTTTATTTTTTTCCTTTGTTTCATGGACAGTTGCACGTTAAGTCAGCGAACTCGTCAATATTCAATCAACTAATTAAGCCTCAATCTCATACTAGTTGAAGTCGACTATACAAATTCATTATATTCTATTCAAACCAATTGCATTCTGATACTGATATATATCATGCTTTTTAGGGCTGTACTAAAGTCAACTAACTCATGAAAAGTTTAAAGCTAGAGAGGCGTACCGATCACGTTCTTCTTCTCCTTCTATAACTCCAATAACATTTTGAATTGTGCTTATGACTTGTTGTCCCTGCAGAACATATATCTATTCAACAATCCCAAAATTTACTTGTAGACTAGTACTCCTTATCCTTTCTAAAGGAAAGGGTGAACCAGATGATATACACCTATGACAGTTAGTTCTGATAATCACTTAAAAAGCTTAGTCTTTCTCATATTCCCTCATAACTTATACAAAGGATAATGTTAGTAGGAAAGACCAAAACACACAGCAAGAACCTACCGGTTCTTGCCAGTTCTAACAACCAAAATGGGTAGCCTTCGTTTGCACTTTGCCCCATTGGCGAAGTCATAAGTTGTGGTGAATCCATATCGCTACTATAAAGAGTTGTTCTATTTTATGTGATATTCTTTCATTTTTTATTATGTTCCAACAAGAACGACACCTTTCTATATTTAGAAACAATTGCAATTTACCTTTAACGACATGATCTTATAGCTACCGAAATGTCATGACATGCTTAAAACTGGAAGTTCCAGCAATCGTTCTTTCTATTTTAAACTTCGTGTCTAGTCAAACACTTTCACATAAAATGAAAGAGGTGAATAACTTACTTCATAAGAGAGGTTCGCAATTGCATGTCCTGACCCAACTCTATAAGTGTGGCTATCTTTTCCTCCTTGCTAATAAACATTTGCTACTTTTCCACCAATAGTCCTTATAATTGCATCTCCATTAGCCCAGGAAATTGGCAATGAAGGTATCAATGGTACATTCCCTTCATTCTCGACTTCCTCATTTGACAATCTTTCACATTCTCCAGTACTAGGCCAACCTGATGTTGTTGGATCACCAGTTCCATCATACACTGATCCAACTTGAACTCCACTTGGTGGCATCCACTTATCGTTCGGGAACCATTTTTCGCCACCATAGTCTCTTTTATCTTTAAAAATTAACACTTCTATTGCACCAGCAACATGAGCATTATGTAGGTCAGATTGTGTCAGAAAGGTTAAACAGAACAAAAGTTGAGTCGAGAGATGACTCTCTGTCTTTAAGACAAAATTGCCCCGTATATAGATGCTTTTACGGTAATGAACAATAGTCTCCCAAGATAAAACAACAACAATCAATAATACAAAGCAAGTAAGGTTGATTCTAGCGAAGAAAATGAATATAGAACAAATTGCAAAGAGAGGAGAAATTTTTTCTTTTCTCCATTTTTCGTGTGTTTGAACTGAACAATAATGTTCAATTTATAGGTAAAGAAGAGGGTGTTTCTAACTGTTGAAGTCATATTAGTTGCAACATTTTAGAGTCATTGCAACGTTTGGTTATCTCTGAAACTTTTAGGACCAAAATGTAAATAAGAAACATTTTAGGTACCAAAAAGAAAATTTTGGAGGACAGCCCATGACCCGTGACCCATGACCCGAGCCGGATCCAGACCAGACCGGGCGGGCGGCGGCGCGCGTGTGGGTCTTAGCCCTGAACCCAAGCTTACCTAGGTCCTCCCTCTTCTTAAAACATGGGTTACCCCTTGGGGTCCCAAACCTTTACTCAAAACTAGAGTTTATATAGTGCTCAATCCTTCCATCTTCTACCTATGTGGGAGATTTGTTATTTGGCAAAATAATCCATCTATTCATGTCTCAAAACACCTTACTTTGTGTACCAATATCTCTTTCATTTCTTAACGAAATTTGATGATACTTGGCACTAATATCATATACTCATTTAGTAGATTAGGCATGTGCGAAGAAATGATGTTTCCGATATACGGGACCCACGTGTTTAAGTCACTAAAGACGGGAAAAACTCAATCCCACATAGTTAAATTTCCAACAATCCCCTCTTGAAAGAGAATTGGTGCACACAGGGTGCCAAAGTTCAGTAATCTTTCAGCGGAAATATATTGTATCAAAAAAGGTAGCTTTCGGCTTTGAACCTTCCTTAGTCGATTACCATCGGATTTACTTACTGCGCGGTGAACGTGATGTCTTGAACCGTCAGTGTTTAGTGTAAACCAAGACAATGATATCAACACAATAACTCCCCTTATTCATTTCTTCTTATAGTTTTGTCCGTTGTGGCCATGGATAACTCTTGGATTCTTAAGTGTGTACATTTGAAACGGTCTGTCTTCGCACTTAAATAGGTGATCTCCTATAAGGTATATTGCTCTACCCCACTCGCAAGTTTTAGGAATCATTAAACGTTTTAGAAACTTATCCTTTACCATTTTTGTAGGTAGCACTTAATGTCTATCGCGGGAACAACTTTGAAATTATATTTCTTTAAAGAATAATAATCCGAAGTGATCTTACTTCAAGTGAAGCGCTAAAACTGAATCTCTATAGTTTAGTTGTCCCATTGAACCAAATTCATGGTATCTCCAGTCATTAAGGTTGGGTTACCACCATAAAGATTCTCATTGTTTGGGTTTTAAGCCCATACCTCTAAACATACAAAATATTTGATCTTTGGGTAGGCCTTTAGTTAATGGATTCGCTATATTATCCTTTGATTTGACATAATCAATGGAAATGACACCCGTGGTGATCAACGACCTAACGTCTTATGTCTCTGACGAATATGTCTAGACTTGCCGTTGTACATACTGTTTCGCGCCCTTTCTAAAGCCGATTGGCTGTCACAGTGAATCATCATCGAAGGTACGAGTTTATCCCAACAAGGGATATCCTCTAAGAAGTCGTGACGCCATTCTGCTTCTTCTCCCGCTTTATCCAAAGAAATAAACTCTGATTCCATCATGGATCCAGCGATGCATGTTTGCTTAGAGGACTTTCAAGACACATCTCCACCACCAATTGTGAAAACATACCCATTGGTGGAATTGGTGTTCTTTATGTCCGATATCCAGTTTGCATCATTGTATCCTTCCAATACGACTGGATATCTTGAATAATGTAATCCGTAAGTAATCGAATATTTTAGATATCGTAGTATCCGATTTAATGCCTTCTAGTGATCATTTCCAGGATTTTGAGTAAACCTAGCCAACTTATTAACTGGATAACTCACTATCGCCAATTGCCAAACGGTTTCTTACAAGATCACTTGTGGATTCTTGTCAATTTTCCACAAGAATCACACTCTAATCTAATTTATTTCTCTCAATTTGTAGTGTGTGGAATGACTTCAAAATCATCCCTTTTTATAGTAGAACAAACTACCTTTAACTCCTTTAATAAAGAGCTTAATAACTTTTCTTCCATTAACTAGGAAGTTACAACTTGCTCCATTCATGAACCACATTCATGTGAAGAGTAACTTATGTATTCACCCATTAACGGTGGAGTTACACTAGTTTTCTAACAAAATTAAAAAAAAGAAAGTCACGTTTTATTTCAAATTTCTTCAGCAACTTTCTTAACAACCAAATAAAAATTGAAAAAGAAAGAGCCGATAATTCAAGTACCTATTTAATTTGTGGAACGACTGTAGCTTGTAATAAATCATAATTAACAGTTTTGAATCACATCTTATTTTTTCTTGTTCTCAAAATTTACAAAATCTGTTCTGTTTCACCTCCATGCTGCATGTTGGATCAATTTTCGTCCTTAAATATTCAGTATTTTGGAGTAATGAAAGAGTTTTGCAATATTAATATAGTAATTATTACTGTACA
Source organism: Anisodus tanguticus (assembly GCA_034509755.1). Taxonomy (NCBI): domain Eukaryota; kingdom Viridiplantae; phylum Streptophyta; class Magnoliopsida; order Solanales; family Solanaceae; genus Anisodus; species Anisodus tanguticus. The sequence goes on from CM067558.1 coordinate 3,089,221, forward strand.
ATATAATTATGGTGCTTACTAAAAACAAATTGCTGCCATTGAAATTTCTTAGAGAAAGCAAATAACAACAATTTAATAGTATGAAAAATACACATAGTCCACTGCAAACGGCAACAATGGAAAAGCAAAAAGCCAACTTTAATATCTATTTAATGGGACTTTAATTTGTGGCCTTTTAAATATACGTATAAATAAATGAAAAGGTAAACAGAAGCAAAAGGTTAAATCAGAGAATGAGTGACTCTTGAATTTTCATTTACACAATCATTAAGGTTATGTTATGTTGCTTCTACTTGGGTTAATTCAGGCAAAACTGTTAATTATGATTTATTGCAAAGGTTTGTCATAAAGATCATCCTTGGTTAATTTTAAATTTTTTAATCAGAAAAATAAGGTAAAAGGCAAAAAAAAAAGGATAAAAAAGATAAATATCAATGGTGATCATAGAGAGGTGTCACATCACCTCTTCTATATATATATATATATATATCTTTTGCTAATGCTATAATTGTTGCTTCTACGGGGTTGCCGAGTAGTTTATTCTTAATTAAAGGTTTGGGGTCTAAGCCTTATGCGTGAAAAGAAATTCTGGCAAGTAGCGCTTCCATTTTAATGAGTCTTACAAGACACGTGTTTGAATTAATCGAGGGATAAAATAAATATAAAATGATAAATAAAAAATAAAAAGGAATATTATTTTTAAAATTATTTAGTAGGTGAATTTCCTAAGGTACTTCAGCCTTCATCACCCCTCAAGTCTTTTGCTTTCCAACTACTACATTCCAAAATTATTGTTCTTTTCTGAACATCCATTTGCATTTGAATTTCTCCTTTGGTGCATCATGCGAGAAAATAACAAAAATAATCCCTTAGGTTTATGGTAAGTTTAAAATAGTGCTTTATACATATTCGTGAGTAGCTTAGTCCCTTAAATACAAGTAAATATTTATTGATCTTCGCTAAATATTTAACAAGCTATGTTTGTTAGATTCGGGATCTCACATTTGAAGGTGTAATTTTGTAGTTTCGATTATTTCTATTTTTAGAATTTGGTGCAACTTTTGCTATTTTTGATGTCTAATGCAATTTTCGGTGTTGCAGTTTTTAAGATTTAATAGGACTTTGTCGATGTTTCTGATTAAACGGCCAAATATAAGTTAAGTCCATAAATAAGCAATACATGTAAAAGGTTTATACTCTTCGGACTAACTATATGCAGCAAACTTAATTAATCTGTTATTTTGCTGTATAGTGGCTATTTAATTAATTACGAAAGACAATTAATTTAACTAAACATATACCTAAATAAAGTACACACAACCAAACTGTGTGTTAGTTACTGAATCAGTTTTCTCATGCGAATATATTCATTTTTCATACAACAACAGAAAGAACACTCACGGGAGCTAACAAACAACAAAAAAGTGAGAAAAGCAAAAAATAATAATTAGTAGAACTAAAGTTTCTAATAAAATAACCCAAAAAATGCATTCCTACGAAGTTGTCTTTGTGGCCTAAATTCCTTCTTGTGAACACCTCACCCCCCTAACCAACCCCACCCCCACACCCCAACTTTTCTTGCATTCATTTCAGTGGAAGCACCCGTGACACTCTCAATCCTATGTCATGATTCTCCAATTTGTACCACTTTCTACCTAAAAGATGACTCGTATTATTATATGCTCCCCCTCCATTCTCGACCAGACTAAGGAGATATGAATTCCATTTAGGCGGGTCAGGACTTGGCTTTCGACCAGACTAAGGAGATATGAATTCCATTTAGGCGGGTCAGGACTTGGCTTGACCCTGTGTTCTCCCGGGTCGGAGGCGAGAACTTGAAAGTGACAGTGACAAAATCAGAATTTTTACTAAAAATAATTAAAATATATATATATAAAAAGTCAAAAAAGTTTAATATAATATGTCTATATAACTTTTTTTTTTTACCTATTTACATAATCTAACTTTTCAACGAATTTTTGTCGTGAACAAAAGTGGCTTTGTTATGTTTTCAAGAGGTATGTACTAGCATTCAATAAAATGGAGGAAAATTACGGGAATTCGTGGTCAGTAGAAACAGGAAATAATGTTATCTCACACTCCCTTGTTTCAATTATTTGATTGAGCTCGGAATTTAAGAAAAAAATAAATCAATAAAAAAATTTGTGATCTTAAATATGTCATAATATTTGTGTAACTATAAATTTTTAAAACTTATGATTTTAAACATATCATAATATTTGTGTGGCCATAAAAACTTATCCTTAATAAGGGAAAATGAGAAATTGAAGTTGATTTGTGTTCAGATTTAGAAAGGGATTATTATTTTTGGTAGGGACTAAAAAGGAAATAAGATTACATAGACTTAAATGATGGAAATATGTGATTTCTTTCATCTGCTTAAGTCTTAACAGACATAGAGTTATCCGATAACTGTAGTTCAAAAGTAGAGGCAGAAAAATGGTAGGTGGACTTTTCTTTTTATCTGCCTGAGTCTTGATGAATAGAATTATTCGTACATAGAACAGATATCCGTAAAAAATAGTCCGCAAATTGATAGGAAGACACTATTATTAGAAAAAAGAAAAGAGAGATGACTCATTACTCAAAACCTCTTGAACTCTCCCACCCCACTCCAAAACCACACATAGAAACATACATCTAATTATGTATATATAGCCAACTTGCGATGCATTTCAACATCTCTTTATTAAGTTCTTGACGATTTTTGTTTATGCTCATTTCATAGCTAGTACTACCTAATAAGAATGCCAAATTTTAGACCATTTCTTCACTTTACTACAATTCTCATTCTTCTTCTTCTCATCAATAATTGTAAGCTAATTCATTGCCACACCGAAGGGCTTAGGCCAAAGAGAAGTGCATGGAAGAAGCAATTAACAGTGAACATGACACAAGTTCAACATTCAGAACAACAATTCATGCAGTGGGTACAATTTGTTGGAAGCTTAAAGCATTCACTCTTCAAGACAGCCAAAAATAAGTTGTTCCCTTCTTACACACTCACTGTTGATAAAAATCCCGCTCATGGAGATTTTACTTCAATTCAAGAAGCCATTGAGTCTCTTCCATTTGTCAATCTTATTAGAGTTGTCATCAAGGTCCATGCAGGAGTTTACACGTAAGTCGCATATTATTTTTTATAACAGTGGTGTTCGTGCAAGTTTGTACCTATGCACTACCAGAAAATCGCTAATTTCCGACTGAAATTTCTAACGTCATCCGTCAGAATTTGGCCCATCAATAACATTTTCAACGGATTTTCGTCAAAAATTCTTTACCTACGAGCCAAATTTTGACGGGACAATCAGCGAGAATTTACAATTTTCTGGTAGTGAATCGACTATTTCACGTGTAGTCGAAGTGATCGCAACCTGAACATTTTCTTTTTTTCAATTTTTGGTATTGACTATTTCTCCCATGTGTTGGATGAGCGATTGTCATTGATACATGTACATTATGTGATTATCATTGATACATGTACATTATATGAGTCATTGATAGCTCAATTTTTTTGCAACTGTAAAAGTTGTCTTTTGTGCAATTAGAAGGTTACGAGTTCAAGTTGCGAAAATAACCTCTTGCGGATTTTGAAAATAAGGTTATGTATATAAGACTCAACATGGTCCACCCTTCCTCGAACCTCGCACGTTCCTGGAGTTTAATGCATTTGACTGCCGTTTATATTTGTGCAAGATAGTTAATAGTTATTTCATTCCAAACTTTGTTTTATTTTTAAATTGGAAAAAGTGATTTTTTTTAAAAAAAATTGCAGGGAGAAAGTAAATATACCACCATTGAAATCATTCATAACCATAGAAGGAGCAGGAGCAGATAATACAATAATTCAATATGGAGATACAGCACAAACTGTTGGACCAAATGGAAAACCCCTTGGCACTTTTGGTTCAGCAACTTTTGCTGTGAATTCACCTTATTTTCAGGCCAAGAATATTACTTTCAAGGTACAAACATTCTTTCTTTTCCCTTTTCCCTTTTCCCTTTTCCCTTTGTTAGTTGCTTTTTAAGAAATACAAAGTTGGAATCCAACAAAGCATTAATATATTGTCTCTTTCTCATGTGCACTCGAACAACAAAAGTGTGCATGTATATCATTATGTGCAATTTTAAGGGATAATAGCATTTTTGGTGTCTAAATAGATTTTGATTTTAGTCCGTGTGATATCTCATGAAGCATATTTAAACTTTGATTAATTGAACTTTAGAATTGTATTAATCTCCCTTAAGGAAACTTTCTCATTAATACAAATATATATAGTGTATAATGTAGAACCCTAATATAATAAGAATACTATAGTTACCATAATTATACATCACTAAATATTTACACAATATATGGAATATATTCTAATAATGGTGTAGGAATTGTACACGTTAATACACCCCCTCAGTCGGAGTGGGAGGAGGCCGGACGCTGAGACTGGATCTGAAGTCAATGAACAGCTGTCTCGGAAGACCATTCGTGAAGATATCTGCGTACTGATAGGAAGAGGGCACATGCAATACCTTAACATGACCGAAAACAACCTTCTCACGAACAAAGTGGATGTCCATCTCAATATGCTTGGTTCGCTGATGTTGAACCGGATTGTGAGATAAGTGTATAGCGGATATGTTATCACAGTACACCAGAGACGCTTTATGTAATGGACAATGAAGCTCCAAAAGAAGGTTTCGGAGCCAACAGATCTCAGACACAACATTAGCAACTCCTCTATACTCTGCTTCTGCACTCGAACAGGATAATGTGGTTTGACGCTTGGCAGACCAGGAGATGAGATTATCCCCCAAAAACACATAGTACCAGGATGTGGAGCATCGCATGTCTGGATAGCCTACCCAATCAACATCCGTATATGATAATAACATGTTCGGTGCAGAGGGATATAAGTGTAATACATAATCAAGTGTGACATTAACATATCAAATGATACGTTTAAGAGTAGTAAAATAAGGCTCCCTGGGGGCATGCATAAACAAGCATACCTGCTGAACAACATAAGCAATATCAGGCCTGGTGAAAGTGAGATACTGAAGTGCACCTGCTAGACTCATATAAAGAGTAGAATCTGTCACCGGATTACCATCCACTGCACTAAGTTTTAATTTAGAGTCAACCGGAGTGGATATAATTTTGCAATTTTCCATCTTAGCCATGTACACGGTCTCCTCTGCATACTTACGCTGGCAAAGAAATACAGTGTCTGCAGATCTAGTCACTGAGATCCCCAAAAAATAGCTCAACTTCTCAAAGTCAGTCATAGCAAATTCGATTTTGAGCAGTGCAATTATCTCATTTTTCAACACATCAGAAGAAGCAGTAAGAACAATGTCATTCACATATAATAATAAATAAGCAATATTACCGCCTCTATGGAAAATAAATAGAGAATTATCACACTTGCTGCATGTAAACCTAATTCTCATAATGTAATGTGCAAATTGATCATACCACACTCTAGGGGCATGTTTCAAACCATGGAGTAACTTACGGAGATGACATACATACTAAGGGACTGCTAGATAGATGAAATCGGGCGGCTGGTGTATGTAAATAGTTTCTTTTAAATCCCCATGTAGAAATATATTTTTTACATCAAGCTGATGAATCATCCAATGCTTACCCATATCAATGCTCAGAACTGTACGAATGGTAACCGGCTTAACAACCGGACTGAACGTCTCACCATAATCAATGCCCTCCTGTTGATTTGTACCATTGGCCACAAGTCTTGCCTTATATATTTCTAAGTTACCACTGTCTCTGTACTTGTGAAGAAAAAGCCACATGCCACGGATCACATTCACCCCCTTCGATCGAGGAACCAAATCCCAAGTATGTTATTTTGTTAAAGCATTAAACACCTCACACATGGCCGCATTCCAATATGGGTTTAGTTTGGTTAATTTTGGGCTTTTGGGAATTGGGGAAATGGTTTGTGTAGACATGTTAAATTGGACTTTGGGTTTGAAAATCTTGTGTTGGGCACGGGTTTCCATACGGTGCGAGGGTGCGGGCTGGGTATGGTTTCTAGGTGTCGGGTCGAGTGTTCTGGGTTGGTTTGGAGTCTGGTGGTGTTTAGTGTGTGGTCTCGGAATTGGGTGTGGGGTGTCGGTCTGGTCACTAGGTACATGGGCGGTTGTTGGTGTCTTCGCCGATTTGGGTTTGTCGAGACCGGGAACAGTGGCCGAGTTGGGTGGTCTCATCGATCTCTATAGATCGAGACCGGTTGAGGTCGGTAGTGTGGGGTACGGTGTCGAATGTGGGAGGGTACCGATGTTCTGGTTAGGTGATGGGAAGACGGGTGTAGGAGGTGGGTTGCCAGAAGTTGGTATAGATGCGGGGTGGTGTTGGTACTGCGGTGACGATACAGTGGCGGGGATGTGAACCGGTGAAGGCACTGAGAGGGTGCGCCGATTGCCGGTGGTGGTGGCAATCAGCAGTGACGGTGACGGGGAGGTTGTGGTATCTGCCGGAGGTGGTGGCGACGGTACATTAACTGGGTGATTGAGCAAGTGGCGGACGGCGGGGAGGGTTCGGACTCCTCGAGGAATGTGTAATTCATAGTCCGGAATTTTTAGAGATTGGCAAATGGGAAGATTACTTCGTTAAACGTGACATGACGGGACACGATGATATTACGGAAAGACATGTCATAACACAAATACCACCTATGATTGGGTGGGATCCTAAGAAGACACACGGGGTGGTACGCGATGCTAATTTATGAGGAGCAGTGGAGGCAAGATTTGGGTAGCACATGCAACTGAAAATTCTAAGGTGATCATAGGAAGGGATCCGACGGTAGAGAATTTCGGTGGGGGTTTTGTTGTGAAGAGTAATGGTAGGTAAAATATTAAGGATGTACGCTACCATTTTGACTGCATAAACCCAAAATGACGGGGGGAGAGATGCATGGAAAAGAATGGTACAAACCATGCTGTTGATAGTACGGAGGATTCGTTCGGCTTTTCCGTTTTGGGGTGAGTTATGGGGTCATGAGAGACGGAAGACCATGTCATTATTGGTGCAAAAATTATGAAACACGGAATTATTAAACTCACGATCGTTGTCACATTGAAATGATTTGATGGATTTTTCAAATTGCGTTTTGATAAAGTTACGAAACTAAAAAAACTTGGCAAAAACTTCAGACTTGAATTTTATAGGGTAAATCCAGATAAAGTGAGAAAAGTCATCTAATAACACAAGATAAAATTTATGACCTAGTGAACTAATAACAAGAGATGTCCATAAATCGACATGAACAATGCCAAACGGAGAAAACGTAACGCTTAAAGAAGATTGAAAAGGGAGGCGAATGTGTTTGCCTAAAGGGCTCGAAAAACAATGTTGGGCAGATTTTCCACTAGAACAGCGAATTAAATTATTGTTCCGAAGAAAATTAAAAACATGAGCTCCTGGGTGTCCAAGTCTATTGTGCCAGTTTGACGGAGAGATAGTTGCTAAAGCGGTGGGATGAGAGACTTGGGCAGTTAGAGATGTGGGAGGGGTGACACCGGCAGCGGACGTGGATAGGAAAGGATAGAGTCCCCCTCAGTATTGCATCTTGTAAGGAGTTTTCCGGTACGTAGGTCCGTTATAAAAAACCCAAACATATCAAAATTAATTGATACAGAATTATCTGTGGCAAATTTTCTAATGAAGATTAGGTTCTTGATAATATTTGGGGCATAGAGTACGTTATTTAGGGAGAAGTGGGGATGCGGTGGTGGGGTTAGAGTGTGGCCAAAACCTTGAATTAGAAGGCGATGACCGTTTCCAATCATAATATATTGTGGAGTATTTAAATTTCACATTTGAGGAAGATTACCAGAATTGTTGGTGAGGTGAGACGTGGGGCCCGTATCCATATATCATGCGTTATCGGGCTTCCGAGGAGTCAATGTGTCGAAAGCCTGGCCCAAATTGGATTGGGGAAGTCCTAGAGCGGACTGTTAGGCTCCAGGACATTGGGCCGGATGGCCGTGGCCCGTTGGTGCTGATCCTAGACTGCTGGGCCACTGTTGGGCTGCATGCAATTGGGCCCGATGATAGTGGCCCTTCGATAGCAGGTTGCCGGGCCACTACAGGGCTGCAGGAGCTTGGGCCTGGTGACAGTGGCCCATCAGTAGGGCTCTCATGTTGCTAGGTCGCGGAGGTTCTGGGTGTTTGCTGAAAGCCCAGTCCCCATCTGTGCTCCTGCTGCGGCCAGAAAAACCAGCGTGGTTGCTTTCCGCCATGAGGGCTGCCGGAAAAAAAATTGGGGGTTCGGGGAGGTTGAGGAAGCTGTATATGAGAGGTATAACGTCGTATACCGGTGGTATAAAACCTGTTGGAGAAATAATTAGGTTGAAGAGGTTGTATATTAGAGGTATACTATCGTATACTGGTGGTATACAACCTGTTGGAGAAATAGGGAGGTTGAAGAGGCTGTATATTAGAGGTATATCAGCGTATACCGATGGTATACAGCCGGTTTTGGCGCCGGAAAAAAGAAGGGAGGGTTGTCGATTTCAAGGTAGTGTAATATTTTTCTTTTACATTATCAGTGTAATTTAATTTGTTATACCAAGTTAAGGGCAGTCCGGTGCCCTAAACTCCCGCTATGCGCGGGGTCCGGACCAAGTTACTTACTATAATTTATTGTAGGTTATCAATTAATGCTACTCCTATTAAATAGAGTTATTTGCAACACATGTTTTTTGGATTTTCCAAAATATTATCGCATTTGAGTCCGATCTTCCAAAAATACACTACTGTTAGAGGATTCTACCAAAGACGGATTCATGAATTAAATTTAATGGGTTCAATTTATGAATTTTAGCATTGAACTCGTTGTAATGTTAAAATTATGAGTTCAGACCTAATATTTGTTGAGATATTAGTAGATTTTTACATATATATACACAGGCTACGCCCCTGGATCCAACATGCACCCCTCGATATTATTGAAAAGTCCGAACCTGTGATTATTTTTTAAATAATCTGACTGTTTAAATATTTTTTACGTCATCAACACATAGAACTTAAACTTGTAATTAAAATGCAGAATACAACACCAGTGCCACCACCAGGAGCCATAGGGAAACAAGCAGTAGCATTTAGAATATCAGCAGATACAGCAGCCTTTGTAGGGTGCAAATTCTTGGGGGCACAAGATACACTTTATGATCATTTGGGCAGACATTATTACAAAGATTGTTATATTGAAGGCTCTGTGGATTTCATATTTGGCAATGGCCTTTCTTTCTTTGAGGTAATTAATTAATCACTTCTCTTCTCATAACAAGGATTGTTATATTGAAAAGATATTTACAAGATCTGATCAATTCACTTATTATTCATTTTGATTCCATGTTTTGATTGTCTGAAATCTTAATCACGCAACTCTTGAAACGATTTAAGTTATATACACATATAATGTACAATATGTTTTTACATTTTATGTGTACTTAACTTATAATAACATGTTAGTTATTAATTTTATCAGGTTATATCTTTTATACTGTCCGCGCATAGAATTTAAAATTCTTGAAATTAGAGAATTTTCTCAAAAGGTGTTATAGAGTTATACTTGCCATGTTGATTATTTGTACTATATTCTGTAAATAGTCATGACTTTTTGTAATGATGTAACATATCAAATGAAGTAGTAATATAAAAGAAATAATTCTTTAATTATTTTTATTAATTGAAAGACTATTTATATAAGTTACATATTTCCATAATAGGAGAATCTTATTCATATTCTATTCCTAAAACTTTATTCTACTTGGATACTAACTTATACATTTATGGTAATACAATTATTATGGTAAATGTACAATACTAATTACATTACAACATTACCTAAACTAGGATACTAAACATTACCTAAACTAGGATACTAAACATTACCTAAATATATACTCTATAAACGGTAAAACCGAGAGGGAGAAACCGAGAGTAATATACACATGCATATTATGTGTATATTGTGTATATTTAACACACCCCCGCAGTCATAGCGGGCGGTCTTCGAACGCTGAGACTGTCCCTAAAATCTTCAAAAAGGACCGAGGGAAGACCCTTTGTAAAGATGTCTGCAATTTGATATCTTGATGGGACATGACAGACGCGTACCTGACCCCGAGCAACCTTTTCGCGGACAAAGTGAATGTCCATCTCGATATGCTTAGTGTGTTGGTGCTGAACCGGATTACCAAAAAGGTAGATGGCACTAATATTATTGTAATAAACCAAGGTGGCCTTCTGAATGGGACAATGAAGCTCCAAAAGCAAATTACATAACCAACATGATTCTGAGACCACATTAGCTACCCCTCGATATTCAATCTCGGCACTTGAGCGGGATAGAGTCGATTGGCGCTTCGCAGACCAGGAGACCAAGTTGTTGCCAAGGAACATACAATAGCCAGACGTAGACCGTCTGGTGTCTGGACAGCCACCCCAATCAACATCCGTGTATGAGACAAGTGTGGATGTCGAGGAAGGATATAAATGCAAACCGTAGTCCAGTGTACCCTGAATATACCGAATGATGCGTTTGAGTGCATTCATATGCTCAATTCTTAGAACATGCATGAACAAACACACCTGCTGGACAACATACGTAATATCCGGTCTTGTAAAGGTAAGATACTGAAGGGCCCCTACAAGACTACGATAGCGGGTCGGATCCTCATAAGGTACGCCGGCCGCGGCACTAAGCTTGGGATTAGTATCAACTGGAGTGGAAGTGGACTTACAGGATGACATCCCATCCCTCTCGATGATCTCGGCTGCATACGTCCGCTGAGACAAGAACAACCCATCGGAATGACGAGTGACAGCAATCCCCAAAAAGTAACTCAAGGGCCCCAAGTCTTTCATAGCAAACTCGGAGCTGAGCATGGTCATGATAGACTGGCGTAAGGCATCTGAAGAGGCAGTCAAGATAATATCGTCCACATATAACGTAATGTAGGCTAAGGATTTACCACGATGGTAGATGAACAAGGAATTATCCGACCTGCTGTGAATGAACCCAATAGTCAAAACATAGTCAGCAAACTTTGTATACTAGGCCGGGGAGACTGCTTAAGCCCATATAAGGACTTCTTCAATAAACAGACATGATGAGGATGATTGGGATCCCTGAATCCCAAAGGCTGATGCATATAGATTGTTTCCTTGAGATCCTTATGTAGGAAAGCATTCTTTACATCTAACTGATGAATAGGCCATGCCTTCGAAAGAGCCAAGCTTAGCACCGTGCGAATGGTAGTCGGCTTGACCACCGGACTAAATGTCTCACCACAATCTATACCAACCTGCTGAGTCTTACCATCACCCACAAGTCGCGCCTTATGTCGAGTAAATGAACTATCAGAATTCTCCTTATGAGCAAAAATCCACATAGACCTAATAATATTAATACCACATGGACGGGGCACCAACTCCCACGTCTTATTATCAATAAGAGCATTATATTCATCGGTCATAGCAATTTTCCAATTCGGTTCATTTAAGGCAGACACGGGATTACGGGGTAAGGGGGATTTAGGGACATTAGAATGTAAATTAAAATGTCTTTTTGGTTTAAAAATACCCCGTTGACTACGAGTGACCGGTCTATAACACGAGGGAGAATTGGACAGATATTGGGAATTTGCTGGGTTCGGGACGGCCTAGCCAGGAGGCAGTGGGCCTGTTGGCCCAACACGGTATACTGGAACAGTAACTGGGCCCGTTCCAGAATTGGGCTGGATTGGCCCAATCACTGGAACTGGTCCAGTTGAGGTACTGGGATAGACAGGGGATGACGGGTCAGTGGGGCTAGTGAGAAGTGGGCCCGCTGGAGAATTTTGGGTGCGGGAGATGTCCGAAAAATGCTGAATAATATACGGGGATATACTATCATCCAAAAAATTATACGAACTAGGCACATGAGTATTAACTTTAGCAAATGGAAATTGGGATTCATAAAAAATGACATGGCGATTAATGATGATTTTATTAGAGGATAAATCAAAGCATTTGTAGCCACGATGATTAGACGGAAAATCCAAAAACACACACGGAGTAGACCGGGCCTGAAGTTTGTTAATTGTAGTGGACGGGAATAACGGATAACACAAACACCCAAAAACCCGAAGATGTGAATATGAAGGAATTTTATTATATAAAATTTGAAGGGGGAAGAATATGTCAAATCTTTGGAAGGAGTTATGTTAAGGAGATAGTTAGTCATTTGGAGAGCATGATGCCAAAAAGACGGGGGTACGGAAGCATGAATCAATAACGTTCGGACAATGTTATTTATGGAACGAATTTTGCGTTCGGCTTTCCCATTTTGTGAAGATGTATGAGGACAAGAAAAACAAAAATTGATCGCATTATTAGCGCAGAATTCCTGAAACACCCCATTATCATATTCTTTGCCATTATCACACTGAATATCTTTTATTTTTCGGTCGAATTGGGTTCTGATGAATGCTCTAAATTTTAGGAAGATGGAAAAAACTTGAGATTTTTTCGCTATCGAAAACGTTCATAAAAACTTAGAATAATAATCCAAAAAGAGAACATAATACCGATGACCCACAGAACTAAGAACAGGATACGTCCATAAGTCGCTATGAATAATATCAAATGGCATTAAAGTATGAGAATTTGAGTCTACAAATGGCAACTTAACAATGTTTCCTAAAGAACAAGATTGACAACTTGGAGTACTACTCGTACCCTTACATGAAATGAAACTATTTTTATCTAAAGACGATAAAATAGATGATCCCGGATGACCAAGACGAGCATGCCACAAGGAAGGAGAAATGGTTGCAAAAGAGTATGGCAGGGCTTGACTCAATGGACTGGAACTGGGTATGATAGGATAAAGATCTCCCCTACTATCACACCTCATGAGAGGACTCTCCGTCTTGAAATTCTTCACAGAGAAACCAAATGGATCAAATTCAATAGAAACGGAATTGTCAGTAGTGAATTTACGGACAGAGACTAAGTTTTTAATCAATTTGGGGGCGTGGAGGGTGTTTTTCAAGATAAGAGGTGGATGAGGGGGAGACAAAGTTTTATGACCATAACCACGAATTGGAATAGAATTACTATTACCAACAATTATGCCGCGAGGGTTGCTCAAATTGGAATAAGACGAGAGCATACCTGAATCGAATGTCATGTAGGTAGTGGCACCGTTATCCATATACCAATTTGGGTCCGGAGGAGTTAAACCAAACATGTGCATTGCGGCTTCGATGTCGGTAGACGTGGGTGCCGCGGCATGATGGGCTTGCGGGGGCTGAGGCCCAAGCACCCCTGCTTGCGGTCTCGGCCCGCATCGTCGGTCGATGTGTGGTGGACCGACCGGGTGGGCTCGGATCGTTGGCCGGGCCGCCCACCGCGCCGGTTGGGCATGAAGTAGCTGGGCTGAAACTGTCGTTGACTGGTCCACTAACTGGGCCCAATTTGTTGTTGGGGGACCACTGCCACTGCATAAGGGCCCACTGTGGGCCCCAGAACTGCTGTTGCTGCTGCTGACCACCGCGAGGACCCCCACCGCCACCACCATTCTGTCGGCTGCCGCGGTTCTTGCCTTAATTTTTTTTATTTCCACCTTTTTTGCCGCCACCGTTGTTGCGGTTTTGGCCCGAGTTGTTGGAACCGGTAGGATACACCATGGACTCGGTCATCATGACTACGGGACTAGCTCCGGTAGCCGCTCGTTTTGCCATGCCTGCTTCTTCGAGTGTAAGCATAGAACGAGCCTAATAAAATTGCGGAAGTGGGTTGCTTTGTTGAAGAAGCGTTCCCACACCATTATAGGCCTCGAAGAGGCCGGAAACCATTTGGAGGACCAACCGATCGTTTGAAACTGGCGCGCCAACGTTGCGAAGTTGGTCCGCCAATTCCTTTAATCTTTTGCAATAGGCCGAAACATTAGGGAAATCTTCCATATTGATGTGGGAGAAATCCTGCTCAAGGGTAACGGCTCTAGAATTTTGATTATCTTGGAATATATCACGCAGTCTATCCCAAGTCGCCTGTACCGTAGCGTCAGGCTCAATAATTGTTTGCAAATGGTCGGTAGAAATTGTGGAATATATCCACTGAAGGACGGTAGCATCAAGAGTCGTCCACAACTTAGGATCATCCTCGCGTTTTGGCACCTCCGTATCCTCAGGAGCCGCAGGGATTATGTGATGGATGACTTGATGTGATCGTGCGTGAATTTTGAACAGTTCGTCCCACGTCGTATATTGAATGTTTTCTATTTCAAGAACAAGAGGGATGTTATTCTTGATGTTAGAAACTGTAAGGGCAGGATGAAACGTGTTCTGGGATGTAGACATATTGATAGATCAATATGTGATTGAGGGATTTTGGGAGATAAAAATTTGGGAAGTAGAGGTACCGTCGGAATCAACCAATCCGAGAACAAGTTGCGGAAAAACTTTGGTCTCGATTTTGGGTATTGGTGGTCGGCGGATCAAGAGGAAGAAGAAGGGGGAGAGGATTTTAAGACCTAGACTTCTGATACCATGAAAGAAATAATCTCTTGATTATTTTCATTAATTGAAAGACTATTTATACAAGTTACATATTTCCATAATAGGAGAATCATATTCCTATTCTATTCCTAAAACCGTATTCTACTTGGATACTAACTTATACATTTATGGTAATACAATTATTATGGTAAATGTACAATACTAATTACATTACAACATTACCTAAATTAGGATACTAAATATTACCTAAATATATACTCTATATACGGTAAAACCGAGAGGGAGAAACCGAGAGTAATATACACAATATACACATGTATATTGTGTGTATATTTAATATAATAAAAGGTGTTATTTGACCTTATAATAAAAACTTGTAAATGGAAATGGAGGATTGCGGAGTAACACTCCGCCAAAAACTCGAGAATTGGGAGTTTTGGTATAGCTGCCCTTTTTATTGCTTTAATTATATGTTGGAGTTAAACTTTAGACATATACAAACTATATGAAAAATATTATAAATTGCAATTTTACTCATATCAAAATAATGAAATAAAGAATATACTATGAAATACTTGGCCAAAATTAATTTGTTTGACTTTAATCTAGGAAAGTTAAGCATTTTGAAACAGAGCAGTATATTTTTTAATACAGATGTTGGCAACAGAAACTACCTGATCTAGTACACTTTAACTGATTTGAACCATTGAGTGGAAAATAATGTAAAACTTTCTTGTAATTATTGTATCATTATCACAGTTTTCTGTCCTTATATGACTTTGTGTCATCCAAGTACTGTATATAATTAACATGTGAATCTATGCACCACCAACATAGAAAATCTTACTTTACGTTGTCAAGTTAAGTTAACCTACGATAACATGTAACTGTGCATATCAAGCACGATACGATAACATTAAAAATAGAGCAAAACCAAATTGTGTATCGTCTTGTTTGCAACCCCTATTACATCTTCCTTAACAATATTTGCTATATTTCTTCCTTTTCGGAGATAGCACGTCTTTATTTTCACACTTTGACACCTGTGATTTAGTAACAAGTAGATATTTTTGCAGGAGCAAAATCTATTATTACGAGATGTTTTTCTACACTTTTTACATTCAATTCTAGCTATTTATGATTTATAAACCTTCTAATCGACTTGAACAACATATACAAATTTCCTCGAATCAGTTATATAGCTGATGAAATTTTACTAACAATATAAAAACAATCATTTACGTACATGAAAATGTGTATAACTTAAACTGAGCGTTATTAAATCATGTCTGTTTGATGATGAGCAGGGATGTCATTTGCATGCAATAGCACAAGTGACTGGGGCAGTAACAGCACAAGGAAGGAGCAGTATGTTGGAGGACACTGGTTTCAGTTTTGTGAACTGTAAGGTGACAGGGTCAGGTGCATTGTACCTAGGTAGGGCATGGGGTCCCTTCTCTAGGGTCATCTTTGCTTACACTTACATGGACAACATTATCATCCCTAAAGGCTGGCATAATTGGGGTGACCCTCTTCGTGAGATGTAAGTTCCCCGCTCCTGTCTCATTTTATATGTCGGTGTTTAATTGGATACATACGATATCTAAAAGAATTTGCAAAATTTTGCAACAATCCACGGATGTTTTTTCCGTATGCTGTGAGTAATTTGGGATTTTCAATGGAAATCCGTGGGAAATGGTTTCCTTCCAATGGATTCAGATAAAAATTCCGTGGAAAAACGGAGTTTAAAAGACTTTAGAGATTTGTAGATTTAATATGGACGCTCCCGTCGGAATGCTGTTAGTAATTTGGGACTTTCCATATAGTTTCCTACGAGTATATTTTGTTGAGCTAAAAGAGTCTTAAGATACTTTTAATACAGAGTGATGTTGTTTGCTTGGGACCAAACCGACATGTTTCCATCCAAAAGGCTTCACACCATTAATAGTATCCTAACACCTTATAAGTAACTTTCTTTTCTTTTCTATTTTTTTTATGGAACTTTGTTCACACCCACTCAACACATTTTTCACTAATTTCGGTAAACTTCCGTGGGAAATTCGTATATTCTTAGAACGGATATTATTGATTTAACGGATGAATTCATTACTTTCAGTTCTACCAATATATATTAGTTTGAGTGGGGTTAGGTTATGACTATAGGCCGAATCAAGAATATTTTGAGTAGGGGTTTCAAGAGATGAAAGTATGTCAAGGGGACTATAGGTTAAAAATATAGTATTTTTTTTAATTCTTTTTCTATTAATGTAATTTTAAAAGGAAACGAATTCAAACTGTATCCATCACCTCCTCAACTTACTTATCCAAGTAATATGTTATTGAATCATGACATGTTTATTGACTCAAACTTTATTTTCATTCGCCCTTACCACCCAAGAGATAGTGCAAATCCTACCTAATTTTTTCTACTACTAAATTTAACAATTTGATCAATTAATGTGGATGGCCTTACATTTTCTCATTATGGTACCTATTATTCTTCCGATAATGTTGTCGCGTATTCCCAGACTATAGAATAGAGTCTGCCTTTCTCCTACACAGAGTCTAGAATCTAGATAAGTTTCTTTTTTGCCTTGCCAAACCAACCAACCTACAGACTAAAGTGTGGTTATATTTATAAAGAACAAACTTATAATAAATTATAGAAATTACATTTAGTTGGTATAATATATAGTGAGCCTGGGACGGTGGCCGTCCCTTTATCTGTTACCTATATATCTACACAAAATGGCACCATTCCACTATCTCCATATAGGTTTTTTCATCATCCTTTTATCTCTAATAAATAAAGACATTATCATCATCATTTATCTCTAATAAATATCATAAATAACTACACCTGGATACCAGCTAAATGATATCAACTATATGAGCTCTCACTGATTATATAGCTTTATATAAGCGGCTCATTTCAGACTATTGATGTAACACGTACCTATGCGATCATATGACAACAATATGTTTCTGTATTATGAGAAGTTGTCATAAATTGGCTAATTTGATTCGTTGATTGTCAGTCTACTGTGACCCTCTTCTTATGTAGGCTTGTAAGCGGTACAGACTATTGATGTAACACGTACCTACGCGATCATATGACAACAATATGTTTCTGTATTATGAGAAGTTGTCATAAATTGGCTAATTTGATTCGTTGATTGTCAGTCTACTGTGACCCTCTTCTTATGTAGGCTTGTAAGCGGTACAAACTATTGATGTAACACGTACCTACGCGATCATATGACAACAATATGTTTCTGTATTATGAGAAGTTGTCATAAATTGGCTAATTTGATTCGTTGATTGTCAGTCTACTGTGACCCTCTTCTTATGTAGGCTTGTAAGCGGTAATGTGATCCAGCTCGTATAAGCAGAGTTATCTTCTATTTCTAATAATATACAAACTAAGGTCTAACCATGTAGAGCATCTACATTGGTTTGTCACAATCCAATTAGGGATAAGAATAGCGTCCACCGGCTATTTTTTGATGTCTTGAAAAATAGTTATTGTCATAAAATTTTAAATTTTATAGGTGGAACTTTATAACATTTGAAAATATTTTTAGCATATAATTCAATCCTAAAGTAGTGAGCATGGTCACATGAACTGTTGAAAAGCTGCATCTGCCCATGTGAATGCAAGTCTATTCTAAATTATTAACTGTAATCCAAACTGTAATGCACAATAATGAAAAAGGAGTTATATTAAAAACAAAGTTGTTCTTTTTTGGGTGTTCTATTAGCTTAATTGGAAGTGATTAATAACCTTATGCTGTAATGCATGTAGATAATGTTAATTTATGATCAGTTTTGCTTAAACACTAATCATTAACTAATTATTATGAACAGGTCCTCATGCAGATAATATTTTTAAAAGTTTAATTCCATTTGTATTTCATATTAGTAATTATTATTACTTTTTTTTGGACAGGACTGTATTTTATGGGCAATATAAATGTAGTGGCCCAGGGGCAAGTTTTGCAGGTAGAGTTTCATGGTGCCGAGAACTAACTGAACAAGAAGCTAAGCCTTTTATTTCACTTAGCTTTATTGATGGCTCTGAATGGATCAATTTTTAATAAATAAATAAAATTTTCTGTCCTACAAAAGTTTTCTTTTTCTTTCTTTCTTTTGTTAATTTGCTTATTCTAGCTCACTTTGTAAAGTCCATGTATCATGTATTAGTTCAAAGTAGGGGTGTCCAACGTGCCGGGCCGGGTCCCGGCAGGACGGGGAGGGTCGGGATGCGGGCTCCGGCGGGATTAGCGGCCCGGGATAGGAGGTACGGAAAGAGGTCCCGTCCCGTCCCACATCCCGCCTGAAGAGGGGTCGGGATTTGGGGGGACGGGTCGGGATCGGGATTTAAAACATTCCAATGTTGTTTTTGTGCCTCTTATATTATTTAATAGAAATATGATTTTTTTTGTAATAAAATTTCAAAATTGCAACTTTGTGGTGTTGTTCAAAAGTTGCAATTCACATAGTAAAATTGCAATTAAAAAAATTACATAGTTAACCATACTTTTTGTAATTTTCTCACAATGTCTTGAGGATCTTCGGTTAGAATTGGAATTTATTGGTCAAATTGTTCGACATCGTTTCCTGTTCCCTCGGACAACATTTCATTGTAGTTGTAGTCTTCTTCTTCATTAATCTCCGATTGACCGCACATTTTACGCTCCGCTCGAATCCAATCTCTGAATAGAACTGCAATCTCCAATGTGTCTCCCGCCAATGAATGTCTGCGCTCTCCTATTTGAAATCTTCCGGCAGAAAAAGCGCTTTCAGACGTTGTTGATGACGATTGAATGTTCAACACATCTCGGACCATCTTTGCTAGTGTCGGAAATGTATTCTCATTTTGCCTCCAGTATTTCAGCAAGTCTTCATGTCCTTCATCATTGACAATTAATTCGTATGGTACAACACCCTGCAAAACATAAACATCAAATTCGCTAACTTGTGAAGAAGTTGAACCACTAAACATTTTATTTCTAAGGCCT
This sequence comes from Anisodus tanguticus, assembly GCA_034509755.1. Lineage (NCBI taxonomy): Eukaryota > Viridiplantae > Streptophyta > Magnoliopsida > Solanales > Solanaceae > Anisodus > Anisodus tanguticus. The sequence continues at coordinate 3,108,798 of CM067558.1, forward strand.
TGAATACTAGCAGCAGAAACCGCATGTTTTTTATAAAGTTGCAGCGAAGTAGTAGAAGATGGTACAGAAGCTGATTGATTATTTGCACTTTGTTGTTAGTAATACATATATACTTGTTTGCATTCAGTGTGTATGGTAGACGTAACTTCTTCTTTAATTGGTTTGTGAGTTGGTTCTTCAGTTGGATCTGTTGGAAGTACTTCTATACAATCATAAATCGTTTCTACAAGTTTTTACAAACGTCTACTTTAATAGTCGGATTTAATACAACACCAATAATATAAATAGTGGGAATAGGAAAATAATATTTTTTTAATTTTATAAATATTTTTTTAATAGATAGAGCGTAAGATGGTTTTTCCATATATTCATTAAGTAACAAAAATATTAGAGCTATATAAAATAACATATTTGAAATAGTAGGATATTATATACCGGAAAATTCTTTAGAGCTTGAAAAAAATTCTCTAGAAATCCATTAAGTTCTAAAAAAAATCTCAATCATTATCTACAAGCATATCCCTTGGATTTTTATTATGGGTGTTAAATAATAAAGTTATAGGTTGTCTATAATCGTAAGCAACAAGTAGTTGCTCATACAGAGAATGCCAATTAAATTATAAATATGGCACGCACATCTTATATGAAAATGATTAGAAAAACATGGAGTTAATCGAACTTTTAAAAGTCTTATAGCATAATCATTAGAAGTATCATTATCTAATGTAATAGTCATTATTTTATCAGTTATCCATAATAATCACAAATGTCATTAATATTTTGTGCAATAAAACTTCCAGTGTGCCTATCATCAATATATCTATATGCTAAAATACGTTTTTGCATAGACCAATTTTGATCTATCCAATGACATGTTACCGTTAAATAATAATTATCGTTAGTACTACGGCCTATGTCAGAAGTGATAGCTACTTTGCCATTAAAATGATACAATGCATAACGTAAATTTTGTTGATATTCACTTGCGAATTTAAAAACATCTCTTCTAACAATTGATCTAGGAAAACCATTAAAAGCAGGATTATATGTTTCTCGAATGTAATGAATAAAACCATGAGTGGAAGGAAATGAAAAGGGCAAACCCTCCACCGCAACTAATTTTGCCATATTTTCCCTATCTTTGTTTTTATCATATTTAGGATCAAAAATCCCCCAATCGTCGGGTTAATTTGACCCTGTACTTAGTCGGGGACACTATGTGAACCTTGTCCCGACTCAGATGGCATTGGCACACCTGATATTTTAGCCTGGTATTACTCCCACCTAGTTGTGTTCTCGCCTTGTACATGTCTCAATAAACCTCCCGTCCCACTTTGACCTTTTTCGGTTTTAAATTTATAAATATTTTTACAAATTTTACATCTAGCTAGTTGATTCTCTTGGTCCCTATAAAAACAAACTCATGCAACTGATTTTCATTATGTGGGGCCTCAACTCATACTAGGGGGAATAAGAGACATTCCAGTTTCAGTTTAAGGCTGAGACTCAGTCTGAGCCTTAAGTTGAGGTGCACTAGTGGATGTGTCATCTAAATTATCGTCTAAATTAAAGTCTGGTTCATCTACCTCATTATATAATGGTATATCATTAAAAAAACAATTTCATCTATATGAGTGAAGTCAATCAAATCATCAGGACTAGAAATAGGATTACTAGAAGAAGTACCCTTACCCTTGTTACCCCTACTAGAAGAAGCATACATACCCTTACCCTTAATCAGATGTCCAAAGCGTTCCATTATAATTATGTAAATAAATAATTAAAGTAAATGAAATTAAGTGTGATAATTAAAATTAGGTAATAATAATAATTTAAAGAAGGAATGAAGGTACCAAACGCCGACGTAACGTCGACGTGTAATCGAGGTTGAAAATTGAAACTTTGCTCGATGGATGATCCTCAAGCTAGTTGCCAACTTCACCCTCAATATTTTAACTTTGATATAAATGAGCAAAAAAAATATAATATTTAGTAGGCAATGTAGAATTGTAGAGAGATAAATTGAAAGATTGTAGGATGATTTGTGAGAAAAATGAGATATTTATAGTTGAGAAATAGGGTTAAACCAAAATTTGATCGTTGTTGCCACGACTATTTTTGCAAAGGGTGAAGGGGGCTGGAAGGACATGTTCGGGTTGGAGCGGGAAGGGCGGGACGATCCCAGGCTCCGTCCCGAGTTCGAACCTCAACATCGTAAAAAAAAAATTATGGGGGATTGGGGAGGCCGGACCGGGTCGGGATCGGGCCGACCCGACCCACTGGACAACCCTAGTTCAAAGAGGCATAGAGTAGAAAAATCTTTATGAGAATAATACAAAATTCAGAGTATAACAAGAGGTGACATTTCCTTCTGAATGGAGTATATCTATCTTCATGGGTGGATCCAAAATTTTAACATTATGATTTGAGTTCAGAAACAGTCTCTCTACCTCCCATGATAGGGGTAAGGTCTGCATACACTCTACCCCGCCAAACTTTACTTGTGAGATAACACTGGGTTGTTGTTGACTTTGAGTTCGGGATTCTAATATAGCATGTTTAATTTGACATCAAATTCTAACGAATATCATAACTTATTCATTAGGATTTGTGGCCAAAATCATGACAATCACTATAACTTGTTGTTAAGAAAGTTTCGCACAACATCAAATAAAAGTCACAACGACCCACCAGAATTTTGCTAAAAATGGTATTTTGGCACTACTTTTCTTAAAAAGGTCAAATTTTAAATGACGACACCGAAAGATCCTATGTACAAATCACCCAAGTATAGTAATGGACAAATTATATATGGGCCTCGTTGGAAGGAAGACATAGTCCAGTATTACTTGGAGCAAGTCTTAATGGACCACAAAGATTATGGGCCTGCTTGACATATAGTAGAAGCTTGAAGTTGGAAAAAGTTAGGGGACAATTATGTTGGGATAATTGTAGTTTTTACTGGAAAAATAAAACAAATTATAGAAAATTTTGGATTTGTAAGTGAAAGTTTGAAATATCACCCATATAATAGTCTGCAAACCATAACTTCGCGCATCCCTTTTCTTGCTCGTTAGCGCTCTTTGTTGATTTTTAAAAGATGGGGCGAAAGTTTTTCTTTCAAGTTCAAATTTTGTTGTCAACTTCTATGTAGGGGTGGGCAAAAAATCTGATGCACCGAAAAAACCGAATCAAACCGGCGAATCGGTTCGGTTAAAAATCTGCTACAAATCCGATTTAAAAAAAAAACGGTTCAATTTTTTTAAATTGAATTGGTTCGGTTCACATGATTTTGTGATACACCGAACCGAAAATGGGGTTATTCTTGTAATTAGCCATACCCAAAAGCCCTAAATCGATTAATAGATTTCATTTTCCATTTCCGCAGCCGCAACAGTTCAGACTTCAGAACACTCACTCTGTCACTCGATCGATTTCATTTTTCCATTTCCGCAGCAGTTGCAGTTCAGAGCACTCACTCGATCGATTTCACTGTTTCAGTTTTGCACTTTTGCATTTTGCTGCCTTCATCTTCAAATCGATTTCAGTTTTGCCTTCAACCCATAAATCTTCAACACTAAATCTTCAAGCTTCCAAGTTCCAACAGTTAATCAAATCGATTTCAAGCCCTAACCACAAAAGATAATCCAATCCCTTTACTCATTTATTTCTCTCGTTCTGATTTGTCATCTGTTTTATGCTATGTTTGAACCATGTTTGTCGAAACATTATGAGAAGTTATGAATTAGGCGTAATTCGAGAAGTTATGAATTAGGTAATATTGATGAAGCTGCCGCGAAGGCTATGAACTTAGAAATGGAGAACCGTTCTTGCATGTATGCCCTTTGTTAATGAAATTTATTAACTTATAAAAGAATTGGAGAACTGTTCTTCAACAAAATCTGCCTATCAACAATTCAACATTCTAACTTCCAAGGAAGCAAGTTAAGAGCTTTAGTGACTAGTGAGTCGCCAAACAGTGAAACACACAGCTCCCTGTGGCCAATCCCCAGCATAATCTATTTTGATGATGTTGTTGATAGAAACCGAGACAAAAGAGAGAACATGAGAGCAATAAGGGCTGATGTTCTGTCCTCCGTAATTACATAGTTTACAATTACTGCAAAAGTCAAAATTCTGCTATTTTTGTTAGATGGGTCTTGAAATTTCCATTTTTTTTTGAATTATTATTATTATTATTGTTGTCTCTTGAAATTTCCACTCTTTCTTATTATTATTCACGGTGTATTTGACAAATTGCTCATGAACTCTCTAATATTGTAGAATGGAAGACATCTTGGATGATGGAACAAAAGTGGTGAAACGAACCGACGAGGGAAAATTGAGATCAAAAGTTTGGAATTTTTTTACTAAGTTACTTGGAGGACAGAAAGCCAAATGTCATTTTTGCCGAAAAAATTATGCTTGCGATAGCTCGTTAGTTGGGACAACTAATTTAAGGAACAACTTGGCTAGATACAAAGTGTACAAGAAATCAAAGCTTGAAGATGATAAGAATAAAAAAATATTAACTTATGACAAGGGTAAGGACAATGATAAAGTTGTATTTGTTGGGTTTAATCAAGAGGCTTGTAGAGCCGCACTTGTGAAATTGATTATTAAAAATGAATTAGCTTTTAGATTTGTGGAGAGTCAGAACTTTGTGGAGTATATGAGGGTTTGTTGTCCTAGATTTGTGGTGCCTTCACGAAGAACGATTGCACGGGATATTCTTCAGTTGCATCAGACTGAGAAGGCTTTGATTAAAAAAATTGTGAACTCAAACCAACAGAGAATTTGTATTACAACAGACACGTGGACATCAATTCAAATGAGTAGCTACATGGTAATAACTGGGCATTTTATTGAATGTGTGTGGGTGTTGCATAAAAAGATACTTTGTTTTACACCAATTTCTAATCATAAAGGAGATGGTATTGGAAATATTATAGAAAAATGCTTATTGGATTGGGGTATTGATAGGCTATTCACAATTACTGTGGACAACGCAAGTGCTAATCAAGTTGCAATTGCTTATGTGAAGAAGAAACTAACAAATTGGAGTCATAAGGCGATGATTTTAAATGATGATCATATGCATGTGAGGTGTGATGCACATATAGTGAACTTGATTGTTCAGGATGGGTTGGTAGAAGCGAATGACTCAATAGTTGTTGTTCGTAATGCGGTGAAGTATGTAAGATCTTCTCCGACAAGGTTGCAAAAATTCAAGACATGTGTTGAGCGGGAGAAAATATCATATAAGGGACTTATGGTTTTGGATGTGCCAACCAGATGGAATTCGACATACTTAATGTTGGAAAAAGCTGTGATATTTGAAAAAGCGTTTGATAGGTTAGAGGAGGACGATGACCACTACAAAAGTTGCTTTAGCGAAGATGAGAATGAAAGAAAAAGGATTGGGCCTCCAATTTTTGTGGATTGGGATAATGCTAAGAGGTTAGTATATTTTTTGTCAGTTTTTTATGATGTGACATTAAAATTCAGCAGTACAAAATGTGTGACTTCTACTGATTTTTTTAATGAGTTGTGGAAAGTTTATCTTCATCTTTGCTCACTATCGGAATCTACTGATTTGTTGGTGAAAAAAATTATTAATGGCATGAGAGATAAGTTTCTGAAATACTGGGGTACTTCTATAGAAAAGGTGAACAAGCTATTAATTTTAGCAAATGTGCTTGATCCTCGGTGTAAATTTGAATTTATAAACTGGTGTTTTGGAAGTATATTTGATAGTAGGAAGGTTGATGAAATTAAAGCTGATATCAAAGAGTTGTTGTTACGGTTATTTGAAAATTATAATGATGTTAGCCCAAATAGTGGTGTGGGTAGTAGTTCAATTGCTAAGTTAAGTGAAGTTTGTGATAGTGGCAGCAGTAGAAAAGAATCAATTGATCCTTTTCAACTGTTTAAAAAGATGAAGGCAACTGAAAATGATGATTTTGGGGTGAAGAATGATGTTGAGAAATATTTGTAAGAGCAGAATGAAAGTCCTAATGATCCGAATTTTGATCTTTTGAGTTGGTGGAAGATGTATTCGTCTAGGTATCCGACTTTGTCAAAGATTGCCAAAGATATTTTGGCAATTCCTGTGTCTACCGTGGCTTCCGAATCGTCATTTTGCACGGGGGGCGCATTCTTGACCCTTTTAGGAGTACATTAACTCATAAGACAGTTGAAGCATTAATTGCACACAGAATTGGCTTCGCTCAACTCTTATAGGAGAACAAATTGTGCAACCAACCGAAGAAGAAACTGAGTTTTATGAAGATGTTGAATTGGGTAACAATACTGTTTTTAATAGAATCATTATACTTTAATATTTTGTTTATTATATTGATGCGTCGGCTAATTGTATGTAGACTTTGAGAAACTTTCAACCGTACCGCAATCACATCCAATAGAACAAACACAAGCAGTTGTGGACTTGACAATGGATTGATATTGGCGTCATAATGGTAAAGTTCTCAAATCTACAATCCTTCAAATTAATTTGATGTTAGTATCTATCTATATTTGACTCATAAGCAATCTTAGTTGCTATTCTTTGAGCAAATTAAACCGTTGAAATTTCGTCTTTTTCGGAATTTGATGTTGTTGTTCTTTGGAATTTTTACTTTTGCTATTTCTTGAATTTCGTTGATGATCTTCGTTGAAAGCTTCGAAATTCATGTTTAGACATGAACTGAAATTTGGTGTTGTTGTTTAAAAAATCAGTCTATGTATGTTTCTGTTAAAATTGGTTGTTGTTGTTGCTACTAATATGCTGCTGCATTTGTTGTTGATGTTTAAAAAAACATAAACCATTTGGACTTTATAGTTGAATTGAAAAAAACCGATATAAACCGATACGTTCGGCGATATAAACCGATATATCGGTTTTTTTAAAAAAAATTGTATTCGTTTTTTTTTTTAAATAAAAATAATTTTTATGCGGTTTATATTTTTCGGATACAAAATCGAACCGAACCAATATACGTCCATCCCTACTTCTATGCTTGAAACTTATTTCATTTTCAAGCAAAATCTACAAACAAAGATCACGTATCTCCAAACAAAAAGACAAAGGAAAAAAAATAGAATCTCACTCATTTTCAGGTATACTTGTCATATTTTGGCCCAAAAAAAAAGGTACAAAAACTTTTATGCGTTTTCTTTAAATATATTAGAATCAAGAAAAAATACATAAAATCACTCCTAAACTTGTCTTAAAAATTTACGGATAATTCTTTACCCCTAACAACTTTCGATCGAATTTTGTTCAACCTTAATTTGTTCAACTCAGTTAAAGGGTGGGTGGGTGTTGTTAAACCACTCGCTATGTTATTCGTTCACGTCAATTAATCATATTTTCATATTAATTACATTCCTAATTAATAATTAAAATCTTAAATAACCACATAATCTTTTCCAACACCAAAATCTACAAACCCAATCACACCTCCTAAACAACAATTTTGCACCATACCATGTCCCTCTACGATCTGGGTTTCTTATTTATCTTTTCCGGCGAATTCGGAAGAGAATAAATGATTTTTATTTTGCCAGCGACACTTCAATTTTTAAATGAAAATCATCATCTTCTCTGGTATAATTTTAAATTAGTGGTCTGATAATTTTTTCGATGCCAAAAACGAGTTGTCGGAAATGTCTGTCGCCGGCGAACTTAACGCCAAACTTCCTGCCAAAGAAGAAAGGAAAAATAAAAAAGATAGTCCCGTGCACTAAGCTCTTAGCGCAAGTCCGGGAAAGGGTCAGACCACAAGAGTCTATTATTGTATTAAGTTTTAACTCACATTTATGTAAAAGGTCACGGCTTGAACCATGACCTCCTGTCATGCAGAACAATTTTACCAGTAACTCCAAATCTCCCCTTAAAAAAAGAATGGAAAAATAAAAAAAATATATTAAAAAGAGAAAAAAAAACGAAGAAAATGGTGCGTGAGAAGTTAGGGACTTTGGATATGGCGCCTGAGATTAGAATCGAGCAAATCATTGAGATTGAAAAGAGAAAGAAATAGAAAAAAGAAAACGTGCAGATCTGAGAACGAGAAAGGAAGAAAAACGTACAGAGAAAGAAAGAGTAATTTTAAATGAAAAAGAAATATTAAGAAAAAATGTCATCCAATTAGAAGTTGACTTGTTCGACCTTCTTTTTCACTTCACGCGCTTATAGGACGTTGATGACAATTCTTTTGCCACGTCACCCTTTAGGGGGTAATTAAATTCACATCAATACAAATAGAGTGGGAAAAGAATTTATCATAAAGTTAAAGTACTAAAGTTAGTTTTAGCGACAAGTTTAAAGTGATTTTATGTATATTCTCTAGAGTTAACTATATGATTTTTCACACACCATTATGGTGTTAAATTATGACTTATTCAAAAAAAAAAATCGAGCTTGGGCCCCATTTTATATGTATGTTCTCTAGATGTTCAGTCATGATCGTGCAAGAGTGTTGAAGAGTCCACATCCGATGGAAAAAGGGGTGGGTGATCTCTTTATATGGCTTGGGCAATCCTCGCATCTTAAGCTAACTTTTGAGTTGAATTAAATTCAATATCCATCTTTTCTACACCAGTAATCATGCTTCTCCAATTAAATTCAATCAAAAATCAACATCCTATAATAATTTTTAAAAAGTATGGAGTGTGAGCTTGCTCATTTTGTCGGTCCCATCGAAAAAAGGAATACGGATTGGGGTAAAGTTCACAAATAGTTAATTTTTAGGTCTTGTAATTAAAAAATAATCATTATCATCAAATTTAAAATTATACAAATGAAATTCAAGGACATTGTTTTTCATTATAGGGCTAAGTAATAGCTAGTCAACACTACTACTAAAGGAGAGAGTCATCTTAGATTAATAGTCACCATAAAGCTAATCAATTCATAATGATTTTTTGGTGCATAAAGAATGAAGATTTTGAATTAAATCCCAAAAAAGATACTTAGTAACATAGAAATAGAAATGAAACAAAAAAAAAAGTAGAAATACTTGGCTCCTCAAAAGTGGCACCAAAAGATGACAAAGAAATACTACTAGCAAATAGAAACAAATATTGTTAACCATATGATGTAGAAAGCTAGTTATTTGTCACGTCCCTAGTCTTCAACTAAATGCACGTGCGACACTTTGACAACTTGCTCACGTTCTTGCACAAATTGCTAATGATTTTGCTATGCCAAGTTAGCCTAAATCATTACTCCCAAGATCGCTAAGGAATGATAGATTACGAGAACAAGAGAAAATTACTAAAAGGAAGTTTTTATATTGTAGAGAACTTGAATTATTTGTTTGATGGTTTTACAAATAAATGACTCTCCTATTTATACTACTCACTTAGAGACTAGTATGTAAATAATAATTATTTTATAAGTTCCTACATATTTACAAATAAGCCCATATTCTAGAAATCTTTACACAACTAGAATATTCTAAGAACTTTCTATGCAAATTCATGGAATTCTAGGGTCTTCAAAGGGAAATCTCCATATGTCTCTAGAATCTTCTCATAAATCTAGTCATCATCTTATGTAATCATTCCACATGGTAAATATATGTGCCAAGTGGCACCTAGGTGGCATAATGATATGGTGGGTCATCACACTCTCCCCCCCCTAATGTTGCGATGACCGCGTCGCATTATTGATGCATAAAATTTCAGATCTTATCTTTGAATTGCCACAAATTCTCGCATCGTTCCCGTGTGTCCTCTTTCGGTGATTGCCCCTTCTAGTGGATGGCGATAGCCTTTTGTCCTTGTTTTCGCCTATCTTGGTAGTCAATGATAGCCTCAATAATTGTAATAGGAGCACAACTTGATTGGCCCCTACTCGGATCATCCTTCCTAATACGCCACCTAATATCTTTACACTTTGGCACGTAGACTCTTTGACCAGTATTAAGTAATAGACAATCTTTCATCCAAAAATGCCTCGTCCTTTCCTGGGTGGTTAACTCCATAAATTGTTTGCTTGTTGGATCATGATGCATGCTTTCTTTTATAACTGCTCAGATGTCACAACTTGTTGAAGTGATGGCAGTAAAATAATTCTTCTAGCTCAAAACATCGATTACGGCGTTACCCGGTATATACTCCAACTTAATCTTGTGATTTATGTCACATCTAGGAGGCAAGTGGTTAGGTAGCTCTTTGATCATCATATCTTTGTTCTCTTCGAGCAAATTATCTATCAAAGGTGGCAGTGTCTCATGAGTAGCATTATCTTCCTCAAAACTTGCAATGATTGTCATGAAAGTTGGCTCCCCTTTCTTGAGCCATTTAATAAGTTGTATAGTTGAGAGTTGTGACTGGCCCTGTGACATAGTCACTGTAGGCACCATGCAAGCTTATTCTCACTCCAAAACCAAGAGACGTTGGATGTAGGGGTCGATCATTGCGTGACAATGTCTAAAGAACTCTTTCCCCAGAACAATGTTAAAGATGTTCATAGTTGTGGCAGTAAAGTTTGTCGTACCTTTCCAATTGCCTAATTTGACACCCACACCATTGGCTACACCACAAATGTTTTCTGGCTCGGCATTCACGGTCTTGACGCAAGCATTAATTGGAGCGAGCTTCAACTCTAGTCTCTTTGTTGAGACCTCAATCACAAAATTATGAGTCACCCCAGTGTCTATCAGTGTATGAGCCGACTTGTTATTGATGGTGAGGTCGATGCACTGATTGTTATTCTCATTGATTTGGCTATCTTGCTTCATAACAACACCACATAGTCTGATTGTCCCCAACTATGCAATTTTTGAACTCTGTGCTTGAGTCTACTCATTCTTTTCACGTACCATAACGCTGAGGCTCTTCAGGTCAGGGCAATTTTCTGAAGTTGTGCGACCCTCCACATAAGTATCATTCCTTCTTCTCAATCTGTGCCTTCTTTTTGGCATAGCCCTGACGACCACTTTACTTTTTGTCATCGAACTTGTTGGTATTTTGAATCTTGGAGTATTATTATTGCGTCTCCTTGCTCTCGCCACGATCCCCCTCACTTTTGGCATCGCTACCCCTTGACTCATTGTCTTGACCTTTGTCGTGCTTATCATTCCTGAAGTCCATCAAAGACTCGGCCTCCACTATGGCTTGGTCTATGTCTGCGACTTGACAGCGTTGCAACTCCTGCTTAGCCCAATTTTGTAACCCATCTATAAAGTGAAATAATAAGTGCTCGTTGGTGAGGTTGGAAATTTAAAGCATCAGGGTGGTGAACTCCTTGATATAGTTGCATATACTCCTTGTCTGCTTCAATTGCCTAAACATATGCCTTGCCTCGTACAATATATTGTTCGGGAAGAATTAACGCTTGAACTCGGCCTTGAATTAGTCCCACATGCTAATGGCGCACATACCTCTCTCAACATCGGCCACCTTTCTTATCCACCATAGCATAGCAGTTTCTGATAGATACAGGACGATAATGTTGATCTTGGCCTAATCGTCCCTTACCCTTCCATGCCTAAAATAATTCTCCAAGTGCCAAAGAAAGTTCTCCGCTTCTTGTGCATCACGAACCCCTTTGAACACTGGTGGCTTGGGAGTCTCGATCTTAGTCTCCCTCGTTACAACAATATTGTTGGTTGCCTCGGTCATGCCAGCGTCGACATGCTTCTTGAGTGCCTCTATCTTTGCCTTCATAGCATCGATAGTACTCAACGCCTCCATGAGTCTGCACTCTAAGGCAGTGATAGTTTCCCTTAACTCATATTCCACATGTTTGTGACCTTCCAAGTCATTCCGGATGCTCTCAATTTCTTCAAGGGTATGCCCCTCAAGAATGCTAATGGTACCTTTCACTTTCTTCAAACATTGGCCAACGATCTTGAAGGCATCCATCCCTACAATAATATTTATAATCCACTCTTTCCCGAGCTAGACGTCCTTGGGTAGGACCTACATGTTATCCTCGCTTGCACTAGTGGCAAAAGGTTCTTGGGATGTAAGCCCTTCGTTTGACACAACCTCGGGTGGTACCTCCTGGCTCTTGCTAGTGGCATTCCTCTTTTTGGTATGGCCCTTCTTGCCAGTAGCATCCTGAGTGACGTTGGCTTGGGTGTTAGCAACGTTGATTTCTCCGTCGTTTGCCATTTCCTTAGTATCAACCTTCGCTCTGATACCACGTTGTCACATCCTTAGTTTTCAACTAAGCGCACGTGCGACACTTGACAACTTGCTCATCATCTTGCTATGCCAAGTCAGCCTAAATTATTACTCTCAATATCGCTAAGAAAATGAAAGATTAGGAAGACAAGAAAAATTTGCTAAAATGAAGCTTTTATACTGTATGGAGTTTGAATTGTTTGTTTGATGATTTTACAAATAAATGACTCTCTTATTTATACTACTCACTTAGGGACTAGTGTGTAAATAATAATTATTCTACAAGTCCTGATATATTTACAAATAAGCCGCTATTCTAGAAATCTCTACACAACTAGAATATTCTAAGGACTTTTCATGCAAATTCATAGAATTTTAGGGTGTTCCAAGGAAAATCTCCATATTTCTCTAGAATCTTTTCATATATCTAGTCTTGATCTTATGTATCATTCCACGTGACAAATATATGTGTCAAGTGACACCTAAGTGGCATAATGACGCGGTGAGTCATCATATCATTCTCAGCTAAAAATAATAAACTTTACATCCGGAAATTGCGCTAGCCAATCATTCCTATTTTGAATTTTGAAACTAACTACTATGAATTTCGTGTAGTGACAAACAAACCCCACTATCTTCAAAATATGAAACAACTTACTTTCACACTTATTTGAGGAAATCAGTATTGACTTCTTTAAGTAACACACGTTGCCTATTATGAGAATAAAATATTTTGTTTTTGAATTGGCATATTCCATACATGTGCCTACTTGTAACGAGGGAAGTTTAATTGTATCTCCTTCCTTCAAAAAAAAAAATCTGTTCATTGTAAATATTATTTCTTGATGTAGTCCAAGCTCCGATAATTCATGGTGGGAGGCAGAGCGGCGTAAGGGGGTCTATTAAAATCCTTTCGTCGAAGAATTACACTATAAATATATAAGATAAAAATAATTCTTGATTCTGCCATGACCGATATTCTTTTTAGCTTTTTCTCTCAAGAGATCGTGCGAAAAGAGTGGGAAAATTGCTTTAATTGTATGTTCAAATTTCAAGTGTTGCATGCTTGTAACTTCTCTTATTATAATTTCTGGCTTCACCACTAATTCTATAATTCTTCACCAGTTGGCAATTATTTTTAAATTCTTTTGGATGGATATGGACTATGAAAAATGAACAAAAGATAGAAAATAGGAGGGTAAACAAGTGATTAATTATTCACACAATTAGTTAATAATAAAACAAGCTTTCTAGTAGTATTAATAACACTTGCTAACACTAAAAATCAACCTCGAAAACTTGTTCAATGCAATCTCAAGTCACATCATGCTTGTAACTTTACATTAAATATTCTTTTGTCCTATCTCTATCTATTCTCCATCTAGCTAAAAAAAAAAAGTGCTATAGCCCTTAGCTCTATTTGGATTTATTTTTATTTTTTTTGGTCCTGAAATTTCACCATTTTGAATAGTCTCTTTCTTCTTCTTGTACTCTTGTGGTGAACTCTGTTGAGTTTCCAATTTTGCCCATAATAGTATTCTTGAAATTGATTTTGTCTTGTGCTTGTGAACATGATCTTTGCATTTTAACACCACTTAATGAAGCCCTTGATTCCATCATTTCATTTATTGACATTTTTTTCACCTTTGGACCTGGCTCTGGCCTTTGTTTTGGAGCACTATGGGACCTTAATTTAGCCTTAAATGATTTTGTTTTAGCCATATAGTTAGGATAATAATTATTATTGTCATAATAATTATTCCTAAAATAATGGCTTTCAACACAAACACTTTGGGCTCCTGGTGTAATTGGGGTGGTGTTGGATCCATAAGAATTTGCAAACCTTGGTGTACTTTGGGCTGTTGTGAACCTATCATCTCCTGGTTGTTTGGCCCAACATGAGGCCCATGAAGGTAGCACTGGTTCAAATGGATCATCACAAGAATCAGAAGCCCAAGTGTTTGTTCTTCTGGATCTTGATTTGGGCCGACCAGTGTCCATTTCAACAATTTTTGCACTTTCTTCACTTATGTTGTTAGCCTCAAATGATGAAGATAACCTTCTACTATGCATTTGCATTGGACGTTCAATTCTTGATTCTTCAAACTTTTCCTATAAATCAGTGGAACCAAAGTTAAAAGGGTTATCCAACCGTTTTTATACTATCATTTACGTAACAGTCAGTCAAAATAATTAATTATTAACTAATTTGAATGAAACTTGACTTCTGAGTCCTTAGTCAAAATTGACGAAAAAAATTTAAAAAGATTTTCATACCTTAAAAGGAATGAGTGGATTAGAATCAACAATATTCTTATAGATAGTATTGTAAAAAGAAACAGAGAGGCGGATATAGGACAGATTCTGTGGGTAAGAGTGGATCGATAATATAACTTGACAGGCTCAACCTTTTAAGATTTTTAACATTGAACTCATTTTATTTTGACATTATGGCTCAAAACATGATTTTATTGACACTTCAGTAGATTTTCACTATATATTCATGTGTTGTTTCCAAAACCCTGGGTTAAGTTGAACTTGTAAAATACAAAGCTTCATGAGCATTTGTATATTTGTTCAACTGGATCCATTACTTTTGGCTCCAACTATATATATATATTTAAAAAATTAAATATATACATACAATAAGAATACCAATACTAGATATTTTTTTTGTTTTGTTTTTATTTTTTCACATGATTTCAGTATCTGTTTTAGGCCCTGTCTAATATGGATTCACGCCGCATAAGGCCATTAAAGAGGGAACCGTTCCTTATCATGATATTTTTGACTCATATGGCTCGAACCTGAGACGTCTCGTTAAAAGTGAAGGGAAACCGACTCTAGATTCTGAAATCACCTCTATTAAAAGTACTAAATTTTGAAGGAAAAAATAAATTAAAGGGACTTACATGTGATTTCCTGGCTTGAAACTGGGGATGAGAATTTTGATCATTAATATTGAAGTAGCCTCCTTTAGTTTTTTGGGCACGAACACTTGCTTGTGCTCTCATTAATGCTTGCATGCTATGAAGTGTAGCAGTTGCTTGCTTTCTTACCAAATAACCCCTAACCAATGCTTGTAATTTTACTAATCCTTTTAGTGCCCTCAATGCCTTTCTTGCCTGTTTAAACATTTTAACAACAAAAACTCTGTGAGAAAAAAAATTGTATAAATAATATAAGATTTTAATTTTTATATAAAGATTAATATTGTTAAGAGTCTCACATCGGATATGGAATGAGAATATGGACTCCTTATATGGACTTAGACAATATTCACCCTACAAGCTAGTTTTTGGGGTTGAGTTAGGCCCAAGATCCATTCTTTACATGGAATCAGAGCCAGACTCATTCCAATTCGTTGTCCACTGATGTTGGGCCCCCAAATTATATTATCCACGCTCCAGATAACAAGGTCTGGGCGTGCGGGGAGTGTTAAGAATCCCACATCGGATATGGAATGAGAACATGGACTTGTTATGAGCGTGCGGGGAGTGTTAAGAGTCCCACATCAGATATGGAATGGGAATATGGACTCCTTATATGGACTTGGACAATCCTCATCTTACAAGCTAGCTTTTGAGATTGAGTTAGGTCCAAGATCCATTCTTTACAAATATAAAACCAACTTTTTACAATCACTTAAAAGATAACTAAAACATAATTGTTCATCCTAAGTGAGATTAGCTTGAAAAGTAAAACACATTATCTACTATAACTGGAGGCTAATAGATCGTAAATATTCATTTTTCACATAAAGAATATACATATAAGAAATAAATAAAAAATCTCAACAAACACTAAGTTGGCAATTGGACACTAATTTGGTGATGTTTAAAAAAAGTATTAATATCAAAGTTTTAAAAAGGTACTTGAAAACATGCATTTTAATGAAAAATGTTAAACTTTGTGAGTGAATAAATTTACTTAAAAAAACGCAACTTCAAGTTGGAGCAAAAAAATGTTAATAGTGCATAACTAAATAATGGTTTTTCGGGAAAAACAGAAAAATTTGTATGTCTAAAGGCGCCTTAATTTTTAACTCATAATTTTAAAATTTTAATGGGTTTACATAAGAAATCTAAAAATTAAATCCAATAAGTTACATCCTAAATTCGTCTTTAAAACAAGTTAAAATACACTAATAACGTATATATCAGTTAATACAAGTGGTACTTTATTAAAGAGTTACATTAAATAAAGAAGTATTAGTTCTATTATGAACAAATGATTAAGCAATTATGAGATTTCGTGCATTACCAAAAATCCACGAAACACCGTTTGAATTTTGGTGGCTGCAGCCAATTTCTCACGGCCAAACATGGCGTTACCTCTTCCTTGACTAGTCAATCTCACTACCGCCACCGCCGCCTGCGCGGCGGCAACAGCAGCATCAGCTGCAGCCGCGGTGGCAGCGGCCACCGCAATAGCATGCTTATTCTGCTCCTTATCGGATTCATTCCCGTAGAACGAACCCAACCATGCCGCCTCTGCCGGCGTAATGTTCGGCGGAATAGTCGTCGGATTGTTACACAACCGGCCGGATACGGCGGCGGAGGTGGTGGTGTCTCTACTGGAATGACCAAAACATGTAATGCCAATTTTGCCCTTCTCTTCAATTTCATTGAGAGTGTTATCTATCTTTCTTGTCCCAAACAGACCTTTCAACCACTTAATTGTTTTGCCCATTGGGAGAAGACAATGGAAATTTTAACTAAGGAAAAAAAGTAAGTAGTAACTGAAAGGTTATTTAAAAAGTGAGTGAGAGGGAGAGGCACTGTTACAGAAAATGAACCAAAGATTTTGCCATATGGTTGAAAAGTTGTCATAAAAAAAGGACTCTAAAAGGGAAAAAAAAAAAGTAAAATTAAAGTTCAAATGTATTCACACATACTTCGGTTCGAGTTTTGAGTATGAAAGAATATGTCAATAGGCGCAGTTATCCTTTTAATGGACGGTACGCATCATGAATTCAGATTAGTATGTGCCTCGATGCCAGGTGAAAATTATAAACATATTTGCACACATAGAGGCATATCTAACCTTAAAGTATTAGGTCCACGTGAACTCATTAGCTTTTTTTTCAGATTTTGTATTTGTACTAAAAAATTCACAAAATATTTATAATTATTTAATTGTGATCTTAATTATTATTATATTTTTAACTTTAAATCGTTGTAGAAACCCACAAACGTCAAATTCTAATCTGCCTATAGACACATACAATTGAAAGTCTCCAATTATTTAGAAATGATCTTAAATACACTTTATCTAGAAAAAAGTTACACTATCAAAATAATTAAAATACATCTACAGATAATCTTTCATAAAACGGATTATCTACTGCAACGAGTAAATTGGCATCATAGTATTAAGAAAAATTATACCGTTGATGTTATATTGATTAAATTCTTTAGGAATACACACTATATTTAACTATATAAAATATATACTACGAATTAGCAGGCTAGTAAACTCATCTCAATCGTAGTAAATTAATAGTATTATTTACCATTAAAAATCTGTGGGGTATAATTTTTGGAAAGGGAGGGAAGAATCTAAAAATGAGTACTAATTGATAAGGACTACTCCTTCTAAGGATGGGGAAAAAAGTGTTTGAAATCCAAATTCAGCCAAAGAAATAGATACTTACCTTATCGCTGAAAGTTGGTTTTCAAATTCAAAAATTTTGGTAGAATATATCCATATGAATATAGATACACAATAATAATAACTATGTTTCAGTTCCAAACAAATTAAACTCGATTATAAAAAAAAATTAATAATCATGTTCTCTTCGATTAAAATTCATTTTGGACTAATAATATTATACATAATGAACATAGATATACACATGGAAAACGTGCGTGTGTGAGAGATAAAAGAATGAAATTTCAACAACAACAAAATTCAACAAATATTGATATATAAAGGACGATTCAGAATTTAAAGTTTATGAGTTCTGAATTTTAGTTCCTTGAAGTTATTGGTCTCTAAATTTATAATTTACACATGGTTAAAACTACTAAAGTTTGCCGAACTTGTAACGTGAATGATGCTAATGTGTATAGATATCTGTTATTATTCTTGATTTGTACATTTGCTACTTTGTGTCTCTTTTTCTATCCTACACTTTTGCGTCAGTTACATTTCTTCTGAGACAAGGTTCTATCGAAATAACCTCTCTATCCCACAAAGGTAGGGGTAAGGTTTGCGCACACTCTACCCTTCCCGAATCCCATCTTGTGAGATTACACTGATATGTTATTGTTATTGTATGTAACATGAATAATATATATTCATGTCTCAATTTATGTGGCATCATTTCTTTTTTTATCTATCTCAAAAAGAATATCACTTTTCTATACTTAAAGACAATTTAACTCTATGAGATGATTTACGGTATAAGACTTTTTTGGACCACACATTTCAAAAGTCTTCCGTTCTTTTTAAAATTTATAACAAGTCAAATGGTGTCACATAAATTGAGACGGGGAGTATGTAAATTTAGTAGGATTAATTGATAAACCACTAAATTATGTCAGCTACATATATGATATTTAGGTAAATTTAGTAGGATTAATTGATAAAATCCACTAAACTATGTCAGCTTATTAGTAGAATAGGCTGTGAGCTAAAACCTATAAACAATGTTAAATGAAACAAATGAGAAATTGCCTGCCACCAAACACAATGAAAAGAATGCAAAACCAGTATTCCTCCTGGCCATAGCTGGATTTAAAATGAGAGAAACTTAAAATCCAGTTGGAGTCTTGCCGCGTGAGTTTGAATCTAATGGGAGTAATTTGCTCTCTTTTGAGGTAAGATCTTATAGGTAATATCAGTTGCTCTGTTCTCAAACCTGGGTCATTCAGGCGCATCCCGCGATTTACTGGTAGTAGTACTGAGGGACCGGGACTACTATCTCCGAAAATAATTTGGCGTAAGTCGGAAAGCTGAATATAAATTAAAAAAAAGAATGCAAAAAGCCACTTAAAAAGGCAAAAAAATGACTGAATTATTGAGAGATAAACAGTCAAAGCTCAAGGAAATGTGTCCCCACTTAAAGACTTTTAGACCAAAAAAGTGAGAATCAGATTCCATAGAAAATTGAAATGTGTGTAACTTTCAACTTTCTCCAATCAGAAACTCAAGAAAGAAAAAAGAAAAAAGAATAAAGAATAAAGAATAAAGATGGAAAAAGGGGAGAAAATTAACATTTATGGAGCACTGTGTCTTAATTAAATATTCTCCTTTTCATAATAAGTGATGTTAACGTATGTACATCCTTTAAGAAATTATTCATTCCAAAAATATTTTTACTAACTTATCCTTAATTAATGCTTAGAAAAAAAAGCTACTTAATGATTTTTTATTATGTCAATAAGGGTATTGGAAGAATAATGTCAATTTCTTCTTGAAATTCTAAAACACCACTTATTTTTAAACAAAATAAAAAGATTAAAACACCACTTATTATGGAACGAAAAAGTTTAAATAATAATTGTAGTTAGGGGAAAAGGTAGTGGGGTTTGGGTGATTTATAGCAATTGGTTATAAGATTTAGGATTTTAATTTGGTAAGTTCAATCTTAATAAATTTTTATCATCAAATTCATTGAATACTTAAATTTACATAGTATTTATGTAAGATCGAATAATTTAATGATAAGAATCACAAATTAAAGTGAGAATACTATTATTTTATCATGGTTAAGTTTTTTTAAAAAAAAATCATATATGGGACATGTGTCTTTCATTTATTTGCTTGGTAAAAATATTGAATGTGTAGATAAGTTTTATCAATTTCTTTATGTTTCTCATTAGGGGTGTGGTATATGGTTTGGGACTCCGACTAATATGAATTCGGGTATTTTATAAGAATGATCTTTGAAGTGGGTGGTCTCTTGAGCTTTTGACTCCGCTTGTCCTATGTCCAAAACTTCAAGTTTAACAAATTTTGACTTTTAATCTTGAAAATTTGGGAATAGAACAAACATGAGTCAACATTGGATGTAATTTCTTTATGAATTTGTGTTGTATAAGGCCAATTAAAGGGAGAAGCGCTTCCTGTCAATTTCTATTTCATTCTTAAAGCTTGAATCCGAGACCTCTATTTAAGGATCGAATGATTAGATACAGAAATGGAACAAGAATTTTAAACTTATTGGGTGCAGATTTTAGTCATTTTAAATTGCTGAATTCTAAATTGATAATTTATATATTTTAAATGAGTTTCTTTTTAACATATATAAGTAGTTTAAATCAAAATTATTGAGTTCTATCAAATCCTCTTGCTACAATTTAGCATTGTTCCTAATTACACACGTTCCATCACAATCCTTGATGGTAAATACCACTACAATTTAGCTAAACTATAGCGTATATGAGGAAAGATACCTATGTGGGAAGAGTACTCATGAGAGAGGCTTTTCTGACACTCGTGATCAATGCTTGCACTAATTTAGAAGTACATATTCCCTACATAATATACACAATTTTTTCTTGACTCTGCACCAACATCTCCTATTCTCGTCTTGGACTTTTCGTTATATTTAGGTATGAATATATAGCAATGGGTGCAAACACATTTTTAACGATTTCATATTGAGTTATATTTTGGGGTTGAGTTAGGTCCGAGATCCATTCTCTTTCATAGTATCAGAGTCAGACACATTCCATTTCTTTGTTCACCGATGTTGGACCCCCAAATTATATTATCTACGCTCCAGTTAACAAAGTCTGGGCTTGTGGGGGAGTGTTAAGAGTCTCGTATCGGATATGGAATGGGAACATGAACTCCTTATATGGATTTGGACAATCCTCAGTTTACAAACTAGATTTTGGGGTTGAGTTAGCCTAATGTATTATTCTATTTCACATTTAAAAGTATAGAGATGAAGCTAAGAAGTTATCTGACTTGAGGGAAAGAATCGGCATATTGCTCTTCCTCACAAAAGAGTGAGATTCAAGATTGAATTTTGTTGTATATTTTGTACTAGTAAATATAAAACAGTAACTTGGCTTTTTGCTCGAGAAGTATTATTTTTCTGAAATTTGAGAATTTTTTTTGAAACCCAAGGGAATATATTATTTGTACATAGTTATATAATATCTATGCATTATTATACAAAATTATATAAAATATATATATTATTTATACATCATATATAGTTATAAGAATGTATACGTAATGTATAATAGTGTATAAGGATGTATATGTAAAGTTACAAAAAAATTGATTTTTATATATGCATTACATATACATTATTGATACAGTGGGCTACATGACTGTAAACTAGATGTGTAGATTGTATATATGGGTTATTTCCCCGATATTTTCAAGTACCTAATTTATACTAATAAAGAAGTATTGTGTGCAATGATAATATGTATTTATGTGCTCATACGTACCAAGTTCAAACTCTGTTACTAAAAGACTGATATACACGTGTATATCATGGTCCAATTTGGACTCCACAACTTGTAATTTATGTATAATTATAATTATAAGATTAGTCTTGTACTAGGAAAATGTATTAGAATTAGAGTAAGAAAATGTAGAATTATTTTCCTATATTCACCATAATTAGGAATTGTATATTTGTATATATACCTCTCATTATCAATGAAAATAATCAAGGGATTATTTCTTACATGGTATCAGAAGTCTAGAGCAAACTTTTCCTCTCCCAAAAACATTTTCTTCCGCTGCCCGAGGTGTGGCCGACGGCCATACTCCCTTCGATCTCCATAAATTTTCTTTTCTTCTCCGCAAATTCCTAATTCTTCTCTTATGTCTATCTCAAAGAACACGTTTCATCCAACCCTTACAGTCTCCAACACCAAGAACCATATCCCTATTGTTCTTGAGATGAAAAATGCCTCTTCTCGTTGGGACTTGTGCCACGATTGGCTGATTTCCAATACGCGACGTGGGCGGAATTGTTTAAAGTTCACGCACGCTCGCATCAAGTCCTTCATCACATCATCCCCTCCATAACGGGCACGACAAATGTACTTACACCCGAGGATGACCATGTGTTATGGACAACCCTTGATGCTACCGTACTTCAGTGGATTTATTCCACTATCTCTACCGACCTCTTACAGATGATTATTAAACCTGACGCCACGACGATGGAAGCTTGGAATAGAATGCGAGATATATTTCAAGACAACAAAAATTCTCGTGTTGTCACTCTTGAGCAGGAGTTTTCCTATGTCAATATGGAAGATTTCCTGAATGTCTCAGCCTTGTGTAAAAAGCTGAAGGACTTGGCAGATTAACTTAAAAACGTTGGTGCGCCCGTCACCAACGATCATCTTGTTCTCCAGATGGTTGCGGGCCTATCTGAGGCCTATAATGGCGTTGGGACGCTTCTTCGTCAAAGTAATCCTCTCCCCCAATTCTATCAGGCTTGTTCCATGCTCACATTGGAAGAGGCCGGCTTGGCTAAAAAAACGGCTACCAGAGCAAATTCCGTCATAATGATGGCCACATCAAACGACCATCACTCCTTCACCGACTATGCAAACTAAAACCGAAACAACGGTGGCGGCAAAAAGAGTCAAAATCATAAAAATAACGGCAAGAACAACGGTGGCGGCAAAAAGGGTCAAAATCATAAAAATAACGGCAAGAACAACGACGGCGGTCGCAGTGGTAACAGTAATCGTGGCGGCAGTAACGGTGGTCGTAACAGTGGGCCACAGACCAACTGGCACTAGCCGTGGGGCTAGGCCAGTGGCCCAACTGCCCTTACCCGCCATCACAATTTCCTCGGGAACTGGGCCCAATTACAACAACCCTCCGGGCCCAGTTTCCCGATCAAGAACGGTAACTCTAGGTCAGTTGGGCCGGGGCAGTAGGCGGGCCTGCTTGGGCCTCGGCCTCCGCATGCCTTCATGGCTGCGGGTCCCGCTCCGATCCCGACACCCACGAAAATTGAAGCCGCAATACACACATTTAGATTGAATCTCCCGTATGTGAATTGGTACATGGACACCGGAGTCACTTCTCATATGACGTCCGCACAAGGTAATCTCTCGTCTTATTTCAATTTGAGCAAAAATCGTTGCATTATTATTGGTAATGGCAACTCAATTTTGATTCGCGATTATGGACACACAAATTTGTCTCCCCCACATCCACCTCTAGTCTTAAAAAAATGTTCTTAATGCCCCTAACTTAATTAAAAATTTGGTGTCTGTCCGAAAATTCACCACAGATAATTGGGTTTCTGTTGATTTTGATCCTTTTGGATTTTCTGTGAAGGATTTCAAGACGGGGATACCTCTAATGAGATGCAATAGTAGGGGAGAACTGTATCTAGTCACCACCATTTCCACGAGTCAAGCTACACCTTCTACCTTTGTCACTCTTGCTCATTCCTTGTGGCATTCACGTTTGAGTCATCCGGGGTCGTCTATTATTTCTTCTTTACATAAAAATAATTTTATTACTTGTAAGGGTACACATAGTACTCCACTTTGTCATTCTTGTCCGTTAGGGAAACATGTTAGATTACCTTTTATAGCATCTACTTCTCGTACTTTGATGTCTTTTGACATTATTCATAGTGATTTATGGACATCTCCCGTTTTAAGTTATTTGTGCCATCTTTATTATGTCTTATTTTTGGATGATTATTCTAATTTTTTGTGGACCTTTCCTTTATCCAACAAGTCTCAAGGGTTTTCCACCTTCTTAAAATTTAGAGCATTCATTTGTACCCAATTCGAACGGAAAATTAAAAATATTCAATGCGATAATGGCAGAGAATATGATAATGGGCCGTTTCGAGAGTTTTGTGACACTCATGGCATATCTTTTTGATTTTATTGTCCACATACGTCCTCCCAAAATGGAAAAACCGAGAGAAAAATTTGTTCAATAAATAATATTGCCCGTACCTTACTAGCCCATGCTTCATTACCACCTTCTTTTTGGCATCATGCATTACAAATGGCTACATACTTACTTAACATCCTCATGCATAAAGGCTTAGCATATCAATTCCCCCTTAAAATTTATTTACAATAAAGATCCTTCGTATTCTCATCTTAGGGTGTCTGGGTGTTTATGCTATCCACTATTTCCATTTACTACAATTAACAAACTTCTAGCTCGCTCTACCGCTTGTGTATTTTTGGGTTATCCATCTAATCATCGTGGATACACATATTATGATTTATCCACTAACAAAATCATAATTAGTCGCCATGTTATTTTTGATAAGTCCTAATTTCCATTTGTTAAATTGTGTACTTCCGTGTCTAGTTCGTATAATTTTTTGGATGATGGGATATCACTGTATCTTATCAACTATTTATCTGAAATGTCTCGGGAACCAAATTCGCCAGTAGGCCCACTGCCTGCTGGCCAGTCCGATACCAACCCAATAATCCCGTCCAATTCTACATCGAGTCAAGGGCCCGTTACTCGTAGCCAAAAGAGTATTTTTAAACCGAAACGACATTTTAATCTTAATTCTAATGTCACTAAATCTCCCCTACCATGTAACCTAGTGTCTGCCCTTAATGACCCAAATTGGAAATTGGTCATGGATGACGAATATAACGCTCTTATAGAAAATACGACATGGGAGTTGGTGCCCCGTCCACCTGGTGTTAATATTATTCGGTCTATGTGAATTTTTACTCATAAAAAAATTCTGATTATTCTTTTGAGAGGCATAAGACCCGTCTTGTAGGTGATGGTAAAATACAACAATTTGGCGTGGATTATGGGGAGACATTTAGTCCGGTGGTCAAATCGGCTACCATTCGCATTGTGCTTAGTCTATCTCTCTTGAAAGCATAGCCCATTCACCAACTGGATGTGAAAAATGCTTTCTTACACGGTGATCTTAAGGAGACAGTATACATACATCAACCCTTTGCTGAAAAAGTCCTTGTATGGTCTTAAGCAGGCCCCACGAGCTTGGTATAAAAGGTTTGCACATTATTGTCTACTACTGGGTTTTCTCACAGCAGGTCTGATCATTCTCAGTTCATCTCTCGGCATAGTACTTCTCTGGCATACATTCTGTTATATGTTGATGATATTATATTAACTGCCTCATCATATATTCTACGCAAGTCTATCATGTCCCTTCTGAGTTCCGAATTTGCTATGAAAGACTTGGGGGCCTTGAGCTATTTTTTGGGCATAAAAGTCACTCGTCATACAGGAGGTCTATTTTTACCATAGAAAAAGTATGCGGCAAAGATTATTGAGAGAGTTGGCATGTCATCTTGTAAGTCTACTTCTACTCCAGTTGATACAAAACCAAAGCTGAGTGCTACGTCTAGCACACCGTACGAGGATCTCACCCATTATCGTAGTCTTGTCGGGGCTCTTCAATATCTGACTTTCACGAGACCAAATATTACTTATGCAGTACAACATGTGTGTTTATTTATGCATGATCCACGGATTGAGCATATTCATGCGCTCAAACGAATTATATGATACATACATGGAACACTTGATTTTGGATTGCATTTATATCCGTCCTCCGTCTCCACTCTTGTGTCATATACAGATGCTAATTGGGGTGGCTGTCCAGATATCAGACGTTCGACATATGGTTATTGTATGTTCCTTGGGGATAACTTGGTCTCTTGGTCGGCTAAACGCAAGGCTACTTTATCACGATCCAGTGCGGAGGCCGAGTATCGAGGGGTAGCCAATGTGGTGTCTGAGTCATGTTGGCTACATAATCTTCTACTAGAGCTACATTTTCCTTTTCAGAAGGCTACCTTGGTCTACCGTGATAATATGAGTGCAGTCTATCTGTCTGAAAATCCGATCCAACATCAGCGCACTAAACATATCGAGATGGACATACACTTTGTTCGATAAAAGGTAGCTCGTGGACAAGTACGCGTTCTCAATGTCCATTCGTGATACCAGATAGCTAACATATTTACTAAGGGTCTTTCCTTGGTTCTATTTGAAGATTTTAGGGACAGTCTCAGGGTACGTCAACGCCCGCTATGATTGCGGGGGTGTAAAAGACCGATATACACGTGTATATCATGGTCTAATTTGGACTCTACAAATTGTAATTCATGTATAATTGTAATTATGATATTAATCTTGTACTAGAAAAAGGTATTATAATTAGAGTAGGAAATGGTAGAATTATTTTTCTATATTCACCATATTTAGGACCCCAACTACTTTTCATTTTTGTAACTGTTATCCTTGAATCTATTTTTAATGCCCTTTTTAACCCTTAGTAAATTAATGTATAAAAATCCAAATCTCATGTACCAGTACTACTACAATTTGGAATTATCCTTTGGCTTTTGTTTACCACATATATATAATCTTGGAAGAATCACACTGATTCATTTTTTTTTTGGAACATCCTTTTCTTATCTGTATAATAACTGACCAAAACTTCTTCTGTGTGTACGTACTTTATATATAGGCTGGTAAAAAAGAATACTCTGGTAATTTCAGAAGGCTTTTATCATGTTCCAAAAACATAAAAAGCTTCTTTAATTTATCTACTTTTTTCTGATTTTGACGTACTTTTAATGTACATATTATTCACGGACCATATATCTATTTTCGTACTGTAATGACCTCTCCACCACTCAAAATAACCTTATAGCTTCAAGTTCATCACGAGAGGCGGATTCAAAATGTGAAGTTTATGGACTTCAACGACAATCTCAAGTTAATAATATAATAAGAACTATATTTTGGTGATTTTTTTTTAGAACAAATACAGGAGCAGGATAAAAGTTACTGGCTTCACGTGTATCATAATTGTAACATTGTAAATTCTCCTCTGCCATCATTACCGGCCAAGCTAAAATTTGAAATTTATGAATTTTAAACTTGTAATTGAACCTACATATATGATATATCCCATTTAGTTGGATCCGCAAGTTTATATATGTAATGCAAATATAAATTAAATTCTAGCAAAAGCTAATGAATTCGTCCTAACTTGTAACTAAATTCTAGGTATATTAGTCTTTGAATCTCTTTGATGAACAAAATAAACTTTGCATCAAGATATGTGTCTTTCATACACAGTTTTTGCTTAACCATGATTAAGTAGTTATAGATTTTTTCACTTAAATGTTTAATTGCTACGGTTAAAGTTACTTAATTCGATATAAGTATCTGATACAAATAAATACTTATCGCACATTGAGTAAGGAATCTTTGGAACTATAATGTTTAAAGCTATTGAAATTATTCAAAGAACTTGTACCATAACGACTCTATGTAATGGATTACTCACTGTAGCTACATATAGGAGTATTAACTATTAAATGATAATAAAAGCTACAGTGAGAGTTTACATCAACTTTGCACTTAATGGCTTAATTAATACCCTGATTGAACTATGCTATAAATTCTATTGATCAATTATTTCCCAAAGAATAATGTGTATAAGCTTTATTCTGCTGTAGTCTACGTAAAGCTAAAAATAGCAAACAAAATGTGACAAAACGATGTAATAAAAGCCCAAAACTTTGAATGCAAAGATGTAAAAGGAAAGTGAAGGACTACTCATCACGGGCCTATGTTTCCTAGTTCTGTATGTGATGGACCACGGCCTCCAATAGTACTGAGCCCATTTATGGAATGGAATGGCCGTAAAAATTTCACGGGTACTGAGCCCATTTATAGAGTGTACATAGACTTTATCCCTACCTCGTAGATGTTGTTTTCCTCAGCTCAAGTAAACCATGCCACAACAGTTTGAAAAAAGGGATACATAAATAATGAAAGCAGTAACAACACTAAAATAATGTGATAGAAAAAGCAATACATAACATCAGGGAAAAAGATAACGAGATATAATACAATAACTAAAGCATAAGAAACTATAGAAATAATGCTAATCTACACTCATTTTTAAAAAAAAATTATATGTCTGCTTATTTCAATATAATTTTTTATATGCGGTGATTGAAATTACATATGACTGAAGTTCAATCAATTTTACTTGAAATTCAAGTAAAATAAATGTACTTCAGTCATATGTGCCTGAAGTTTTAAAAAAATGATTGAACTTCAATTACATGTGTCTGAACTTTAGTCACGTGAAATTTCAGATACTGCGTGTTTAAAATATTTCCAAAGTGGCTAGATCAGTAAATTTTTATCAACTGGGGTATGAATTAGATGGTGGTTCAAAAATCAAGTAGTTGTGCACTTCGGCTTGTTGTCTTCACTTAGTAAGAGAGTTGTCCCTTTGAGATAACTCTTTTTGTAAACGATCCTCTTTTATTTTACCTTTTTAATTTATTAATTTTATACCACTTATGAGAATTGTTAGACCGTGGTAAAAAAAATTATAAGTAATTATAAATGTTAGACGATAATTTAACATTTTTATTTATAAAATTAAAAAATATATGAGCAAACATTAAACTACAATCTCAGGTTGTCCGAAAGAGTAATTTTCTAAAAAGTATATTTGACAACTTTTAAAAGGGAACAAAATCTAAATTGGGCCTAAAACGGATATTTACGTAAATCAGCCTACCTTATAACGTGGGATCATTCGCACAAATGTCCCTTGGGGGGTCTTTAATTTTTTCCCTTCAAAGTTCTTTAATTTTTTCCTTCATGGCGCGCCATAATTAAAATTTCGCAAGGCATAATTAGCATTTAACTTCAATATATGTATCATAACATCCACACAAACTATGTCAAATAAGACATAATTTTCAACACTCACATAATATGAAAAAATGCATAATTTCATATTTCGACGGCATAATTAGCGTTTAACTTCAACATATGTATCATAATTTCACACAAACTATGTCAGATAAGGCATAATTTCGAACACTCAACATAATCTAAAAAATTACTATAAAACTATGCCGCATAACTTAATTCCTACATAATTTATGCCGCGCGAGGCAAAATTTCAGTTTATGAAGAGAAAAATATTATAGAGACTACCTTGCGAAATAGACCTAAATATTTTCATAAAATAAACAGCATAGGCAAAATTAAAGACCGTTTGAAGAACAATCCACGCAAAGAAATGTTTAACGTTCGTTCTGGGCCAGTTACTATTTGAAACAATAGTAATTTTGATTAGTTTTTAGTTTACGTTCATCTGAATCAACTCTATAGTTTCATTTCTTATTAAGTGAAAAAATGTGGAATTACTCGTGTATAGTAAAATATTTGCCCCTAATGTTGGAGGAAGATCCGAAATTCTAAGTCAATGAATATGGATACTATCATTCTCACTATTCTTTTGTGATTATATGCGAACTTAAATAAAAATATTACATTTGGTATTTGAAGGCGTCAAATCTAGCTCATAAAATTAAAATATAATTTATATAACTCGCCAAACTAGAGCAGGTTGGACTGGCTATGCAATCATTTACAGGTCATTTCGGGCATAACCCAAAGTAATCCATCAATAGTCAAGAAATTGCACGGTTCCCTCTTCAAATGGACTGGTTTTTAATTTTTGCTCTTCAAATAAAATTTATGGACCCGAAGGTATAATTTTCATTTGAGGAATAAAAATTAAAGACCAGTACAAAACAGGGTCAAAAGTGCAAATGACCCCTATAGTTTTGACTAAGTTGAGCCCAATATATGGTCAAATTGACCCATAAGCATACTTATCGAAAAAAAAACTAAACTTTGTTTTGAATGTGATTCATTTGTAATAGTTTTGAATCTATTCGATTGATATGATAATTAAACGAATTACAAAAGCGACAAACATAAAATTTCGAAAGATTTTGAACTTAATAAGTTGGATTAGGATTCATTATTTAGCTTAAATTAACTTGCCGCTTTTGAGTAGACTCGACCCTTTATAATCTGTTTTGATTGTCACGCCCCAATCTCAAGAGCTGTGGTCAACACCCAGCGCCTGACAGCCCGAGCGAATCATCTGAACAACATATAACTATCTGAGTCGATAAGGCCTCAGAATGTTAATTATAAAGAAACACAACATAAAAAAATCCAACCTATACATATATACATACTAAGGCCGACAAGCCCAACAAAATCTCTAACCGCGTGCAGGCCTACTAGACCGTACTGAAAAAACTATACAACGCAAGACACGTCTACAAAACCTCTAAAAAGAACCAATGACATAGCACATAAGTCGGGACAAAGCCCCCGACATACCCACAATACCAAAAAAAAAAGATATAAACATGACCCTAACTCGGCAATACTCCAGGAGAAAATGGAGTTCACCAATAAAAGCTGATAACTGGAGGCGATCTAAGACGACAGATTTGCTCCTCGCCTACCTAAACCTGTGTGGATGAAGCACAACGTCCCTCGATAAAAGGAACGTCAGTACGAATAATGTACTGAATATGTAAGGCGAAAATAAAACACATTAGTAAGTAATTATAAAAGGAAAATAGAGATATGAATCAACCCGAACCCCAAAAATGCTATCAATGCTCACAATATATATGTAACGATCATTCTTATCTTATAACCTTACTTTATACCGCTATGTCAACATCATAAATCTAACCGCTCGACTGCCCAACTGATTAGTGGTAACTGCCCAACCGGCATAGCTAAGTGGTAATAATGTGTATGCCCAACCGATGGTAAATAACGATATATATAACTGCCCAACCGGTGGTAATTGCCCGACAGATCGTAGCCTGGTGATAAATAACATATATATCCAACCAACGGTTATAACGATACATGACTGCCCAACTGGTGGTAACTGCCTGACCGGTCGTAGCCCGGTGGTAAATAAAATTACATAGTCATGCTCTTATAGATATTGTATATGTGTATATGATGCTATTACTTGTTTACCTATTGTACATACAATGCACGAAAAACTTTTCAGGATCATTAGAACATCTTTCGGAGTGACATATAGTCATTCACCCACCGATTACGTTATGATATTAAAATCTTTCCCATATGCTTCAATAGGGACCTAGGAATGAATAACATGGACATCCTTAACTACTATGAATAGAATCATTTATACGTTTACGTTTCATGGTACTTAGAACATGCCAAAAAAAGAAAGAATTAATCTTAACATACCTCAAATCCGAGCTAACGATAGTCCTGCAGGTTCCAAATGACTCTAAATATACCAATCTCGACTCCGAGTTTAATAATTTAACACAAGAAATATGATATTTGGCCACCCTAATCACGAGAGTGATCCTAGTTTCGAGGATCCAAAATTAAACTTGAAAAATAAAATCATCCGTCAAAGAATCTAATTGTTGTTGGATTGAAAATGTTTGTAGCTTGTAGCGAATTTTAGGAATCTTCATATGCTGCTGTGATAAGAATGACTAATGTAAATTAACATCTAAACTTGGAATTGTCAGTTGAAATCATGAAAAGTTAAAGTTGGCAAAATATATTCGTATCTCTAAAGAATAAGCTAAGGGAATAACCACTATATTAATTCTCAATTACTTCCAAGTGAAGGAACACCACAAATATATATAAATTATATAAAGTAGGCGGTGAAAAACAGTTTAACAACTTCTACTATTTAAGAACTATCTACATTTGGAAAAACTTCTAAATATTCTATATTTTAATACTAATAAACCACAAATAATTTATAAATTTAAGATACACACTAATATTATAAATTATGACATCTAAAAAAGATATATTTTATCAAATTCGATTTTTTCCTCATCTAACCTCAAGTGTAAAAAAATAATTGTACTGTTAATTTTCAAAATGGAAAAACTATAATTTTTCTTATGATGAAATGATTTCTATCCTCATAATAAATAAAATCTCATTTATAAATTTTCTCATGTCATATAGACAATTTAAGGCGTATCAATGAATATTAATAAAATATCTATATAAAATTATTAATAAAAGATTTCACTTAAAGAAAACTATTTACCCTATCAAGACAATATATAACGGTTTAAAAATTTGTCAAACTTACGTGATGTTACATTCTTCCCCTCTTAAGAAAATTCATTTTCGAATGCGAATTGTAACTCGAGGAAAGGTTAACTCTAAGATTCTAACACATTACTTAAGCACCTAAGGCACATCTGATCTAAAAGAGACTTTGTGATTATTTATCGCTCTAGTCGCGATCGCACGAATTAGAATGATCTCTTAAGCCATAGCTCTATAGCACGATCTAGAGTATGAAAGAAGGATAATATTTTTTAAATGCCTTGTATCCTCCCAATTATAAATGTACTGCGCTACACACCCATAAATGAGATTTTATTAGACACGACTTTGTACTCTCTAGGACTGAACGACTTGGATACCATGTTTGTCGAGCGAACCACCTGAACAACATATAACTGTCTGGACCGACAAGGTCTCAAAATGTTAATTATAAAGAAACACAACATAAAATCCTCAAATTAAAAAAAACAACCTA
Organism: Anisodus tanguticus; assembly: GCA_034509755.1. NCBI lineage: Eukaryota > Viridiplantae > Streptophyta > Magnoliopsida > Solanales > Solanaceae > Anisodus > Anisodus tanguticus. Next base: position 3,141,337 of record CM067558.1, read on the forward strand.
TTCATATATACACACTTAGGCCGACAAGGACAACAAAATCTCTAACCACGTACATGCCTACAAGGCTGTACTGAACAAACTATACAACGCAGGACACGTCTACAAAGCCTCTAAAAATAACTGACATAGCACATAAGTCGGGACAGAGCCCCGACATACCCACAATACCTAAAAAGAATATAAACATGACCCTGACTCGGCAATACTCCAGGAGGAAATGAAGCTCGCCAATAAAAGTTGATAACTAAAGGCGATCTACGACGACAGATCCTCTCCTCGCCTACCTAAACATACGTGACATGAAACACAACGTCCCCCGACAAAAGAAACGTCAGTACGAATAATGTAGCGAAAATAAATCACATTAATAAATAATAAGTAATCATAAAAGTGTTGATGGTTACACTACATTAATAAGTACTCATTTATAAATCTATAGGTACGTATACTAGTATTGACACTCTTTGACGCAAGCTAAAGGTTCAACACAATGGTCAAGGAGTTGCAATAATTCCCTAAGGTCGCATGTTTGAACATAGGTAGCAATATGCCTATATTTTTTTACACTCCTTAATATGAATTCTGGCTCCACCACTGGGCCTGTTTGTTTGACAAAATAATTACTTGGTTAGGTGAGAATTTGATGTAATTACACTCTCCAATTCACTTTTTAATTTCTTTCTTTCTTTTTTGTTTTATTTTAATTTTATTTCCTTTTTAAATTTTTTTTTTCTATTATTTTTCCTTTTTCCTTTTTAATTTTTTTTATTTTTAAAATATATTTTTATTTTTATATTATTTATCTTTCATTACCTTTCTTCTCATTCCCAAATCTCAACCTTTACTTGTGATTCCATGTAACTATTCATATTCTTTTATTTTATTCGTTTAACATAATTGTGTTATTATTCTAATTTTTGAAACTACAACTCTTAATATTAGAAACAGTGAGTAATTAACAAACTTGATATATAATAAGTGATGTTATTAAAGTAAAATTTCGTTGTGAATGAGGTTATAAACTTATATTTTTCATTTCTTTCGAATTATATTTACTTAAGTTACGTTGTAACTTACTTATGTAATGTTGGAATCTAACATAAGAGTATTTTGTTAATTTTTTTTCCAGATATTGAATTTAGGTTATATATTTAATATTAATTGATTTGCTTTAGCACTATTGACTTGTTATTTCACATTGCATGTTGTTTATTTTCACTTACAGTTGATAGATTTTTTTGTCAAATATTTGAATAATGTTATGGCATTATATTTATAAATATTATTTTTTCTGTCAAACATCCAATCCATGATGTTCTCACAAAAAGGTCTACTTTTAATTTTTATAATTAATTAAAATTAAAATTGAAATACTATTAATTTGAAAAATAAATGTCATTTAGTTTTACAATATAAGTTACAAATATATGGTTATTTATTAATATATTTCAAGAAACAATGTATTGGTAAATACCTAATTTGATATAATTTATAAATGCACATATTTTTTAAATATTATTTTTTAATTTTTGATAATTAAATTTTATTTTTAAATAAAATTTATTGTGTAGTTACACTTGTGCAATCAAACAGTACGCTTGTAATTATATTATAACAAACAAATAGATCATTTTAATTACTATCCTAGTAATTACACCAATTTCAATTAGGCAATTACCAAGTGACTTTTCAAACAGACCCTAAATGTTCAAACTACCTTAGATGAGAAAGAAATAGAGGAGAAAGTGAGATAATAAGATTTGGCTAGATTTATCTTTATTTTGAATCCAAAGATTATTTCGGGTCATTTACTTAAAATTAGGCCTTTTCTTTTTGTTGATGGTTACACTAAGTTCTTTTCCCTATATTTTTTGATTGTTTTAGTTCATTTTGAACTAATTTGTTAAATCCTTAATTTCAAAGGCAGCCGTGGGCTTGCACATTTGGTTCCTTTTTTTTGTGCGGGTGGTCCTTCGGATGGACTGATCTTTAATTCTTTCCCTTCAAATTATTGATCTTTAATTTTTGCATCTATTTCTAATTTAATGAAAATTGTAAGTCAAAATATCCTTTATTCGCTGGTCTACAAAATCAGAGATTATGGGTTCGAACCTCATCAGAATAAAAAAAATATTTTCGCAAGACAAGATTTCATAGAAAGTATGTCTATTGGGTCAAAGTTGTATAGAAACTATGCCTTAAGACATAGTTCTGTAGAATTAGCCGGACAAGACATAGTCTTAATTTCTACGAACCATGCCTTAAGGCATAGTTCTATAGGATAACTTAATTTCTAGACAGATATGCCTTAAGGTATAGTTTCTAAGCAACTTTGACCGAATAAGCATATATTCTATGAAATCTTGCCTTGTGAAATTATTTTAATTTTCTTGACTCTGCTAGGGTTCGAACCCAGAATTTTGACTTTTTTTTTCGATGTCAGGGGTATTTTTGATCACTTTTTATTACTTAAAGTATCGCAGGACAAAAATTAAAGACCAGTAATTTGAGGGGAAAAAATTAAAGACCACTCCCAAAATAGAGGCATTCCTGCGAATTGCCCATTTCTTGTTTTTTGCGCGCGGATTGCCCTTCATATGGACTGGTCTTTAATTTTTGCCCCTCAAATTGTTGGTCTTTACTTTTTGCACTTACTTCTCATTTAATAAATTGTGGGCCGAAATACCCTTTATTCGATGGTCTATAAAATCAGAGATTCAGGGTTCAAACCCCAACAACGTCAAAAAAATTAAAATAATTTCGCAAGGCAAGATTTCATAAAATGTGCATTTGACTAAAGTTTCATAACAACTAATGCATAGTTCTCTAGAATTAGCCAGACAAGGCATAGTCTTAATTTCTATAAAATTATGCCTTAAGGCATAGTTGCTATGAAACTTTTGTCGGATAAGCTTATTTTTATGAAATCTTGTCTTGCAAAATTATTTTAATTTTTTGACGATGTTGGGGTTCAAACCCAGAATTCCTCATTTTTTTATTTTTTCGATGCCAAGGGTATTTTGACCTCTTTTTTATTACTTAAAATACCGAAGGACAAAAATTAAAGACAAGTGATTTGAGGGGCAGAAATTAAAGATTACCCCAAAATAGGGACATTCCTTCGAATTGCCCCATTTAGCTGTTCGTCAAAAATAATTATAGTCGTGAGCCAAATACTATATGATATGAATATATACATTAATATACAAAAGTACATATTTACTGATTACTACTTTGGTGGATCACGATATAGCGTGAAAATCTGTTTTAATAAAGGCTTGTGCATAGGTAGAAGCTTTTGCACGGATTTTCCTTCAAACGCATCGGTCTTTAATTTTTATCCTTCATATATATGATCTTTAATTTTTACCTTTCATATCTGTTGTCTTTAATTTTTATCATTGATGCTTATTTAATGAATTTTTTTTAGATCTACTTCGCTCGACATAAGTTCTGTACTGTTTTATCTTTAAAAATTAAACTTTTGTCTCGATCGACACAAGTTCTGTAGGAATTAAGCTATGCGGCATAAGTTGTTAGTATTTTCATATTATATTAAGTGTTGAAAATTTTGCTTTTTTGGCATAACTTGTGTGGATGTTATGATATATATGCCGAAGCTAAATGTGAACTTTATCAAGTGAAATCTAAACTTATGCCTTTTCAGATTACGTTGAGTATTGAAAGCTTTGCCTTGTTTAGCATAACTTGTGAGATGTTATGATACATATGTCGAAGCTAAACATAGACTTTGCCTAGTGAATTCTTAGTTATGCCGCGCCAAAAGTGTTGAACGATAAAAATTAATGACCACAAATTTGAGAGGCAAAAGTTAAAGACCAACCCGAAATAGGGACATTTGTGAGAATGACCCGGATAGTTGTCCATAATGGGCTGCAATAAACCCAAGCTGGCCATTTCCAGCCCAATAATCAGTCACTTGTAATTGAACTCGACTGCCAAAATGATAAACCTTGACCGAGAATTTGGCACGGTGTGCTAACTCTTAGACCTAATTGGCATATATTTGCCAAACTATTAATAAGTTAGCATAAAAAAAGCCATTAATTGTACCACATGACCCATAGATCAACCCCCACATATCATTTGTTTCCTATTTTCTCTCCCACAATTTCCTCCCCTATAATCTCTCTAATCTCTCTCTCTCCTCCACTTTTTCACGCTTTTCCTTCCATCTTCTTAAATTGCTCCAATCAAAATCAAAAATCTATCATGATCTATTGTGAAGTACCATGTATACATTCTGATATGTATTGTGAAGCATGTATACACGATATATATTGTAAAGTAGCATGTATACATTATGATATATAATGTGAAGTACCATGTATATATTTTGAGAATTCGATGGAGAAGAATTTTACTATGTAAACATTTTGGGAATTGTGAAGCACCATGTATACATTCTGAGAATTGAATGTAGACAAACTTTCGGATTTACATATTGTGAAGATATTTTCAGTCATGTATACAAATGATAAGAAATTGAAATCATTGGTTTGTATTCATCTAATAAAATGGTATATATTTGTTTGTATTGACATTCATTTTTCCATTTTCACCTAATAAATTGATATACATTGGTATGTGTTTATCTAATATATTGATATACATTGGTATGTGTTTATCTAATATATTGATATACATTGGTCTGTATTCATCTAATATGTTGATATACATTGATTTGTATTCATCTAATGAATTGATATACATTGGTTTGTATTAGTGCCTTTATAATTTTTCTTTGGTATAAATAAAAAAAAAGTATGCAAAAAATGAAGAATTTAATAAAAAGAACCAAAAAGATTTCAGGTTGCATTTGCATATATAGTTAATCAATAGGACAAGAAATGCTAAAATATATGTGCAATAATATTAACTAAAAATTTAAATACTGAGGACACTTATATTTATTTAGTTAAAAATATAAATCTTAAAAATGAGAGGATCCCTAGTTTTAATGATACAATAACTTGAAATAAGGAAAAGGAAAGATATCCTTTCTTATTTTTGCTCGGGCAAAATACACAGAAGGAAAATTTGGCTACCTGGTGCCAATTCTATAGGCCTAAAATTTGTTAAACACTTTTTTTTTATTAAAAAGATGCCAATTCTATGCCGAACTTGTACCAACATGTCAATTTCCCATCTTGACCATCTCTCTAGACATTTGCCTAATTGGTTGTGATTTAAGACATAATCTTTGCCTTCATAATTAATGTCCCACAAAATGTTCATGTGGGATATGTTCCTTTTTAATGGATAATATTGTTATTTCTTGTTATAATTAAATTGTCTGTGATAAAATAAGTCACTAAAAGTAAAATACAAAAAGATCATTAAGTACCGCCGCATATTGGTGTGTAAACACATGACGGAAGTCATTTTTCATAAATAATGAAAAGCATAAAAAAAAAAGGAATCCACTAATCCCGGACATCCCAAGCACCCTCTGCCGACCAATAACTAGAGCCAAGGTGTCCCAGCGTAAGGAGGGCACTTTAATCTTGCTTTAGAGGCCCGAATGCTTATCATTCTTGCCTTCTAAACTTCTTTATATCGAGGGATGACGAGCCATATTATCCCGCATCTAGTCTGCACTCTTGTCCGTCGAGTACTTTTTCTCTCTTTCTAATTCTAAGGATGGCCTCAAGGAAGAGCAACAACATCCCATGCAACAATATCTACGTTGTTGCATCCGTTGAAGGTGATCGCACTGGCTCGATGACACGTAGTATGCTCAGATCTAGTGGAATCGACAAAGACAAATACTTCATCTCCTTGGAGACGCCTGAGAAGAGCAAATCTTCAACAATGGGGGCAACATCTCGTGTTCTCTATCAGATGCGTCTTCTCAATCAGAATCCAACCTTGACGAGTTCGAGGGTGGATGTAATTCAGCTCGAACGAAGTGAGAGGACTCAACGGATTCGTCTACTTCAACCATGGTCAACACTTTGGTGACCAACACCACCGACGTGGACGATCAGCTTGCTGCGATGGCGTTGATGTTCGGTTATTGAAAATATTTTTTATCAAAAAGAGGGAAAAAGATTCCCTTATTTAAGGACGAAAATTATTTCTTATAAATATCTTAATTTTTGATTTCATATCACTTACTATAATTAACTTTTAGAGTCTATCGAAAACAATCTCGGTATCTCCCAAAGTAGGAACAAGATCTGCGTACATACTACTTTCTTCAAATTCCATTCATAAAATTTTACTGAATATATTGTAATAGTTGAAATTTTCATCATACACTATTTTCTTTGCAAACATTATTATTTATTTTTAATATAAATATTCTGACTCGCTTATAAAATAATGAGATATTTCCCAAAATATCTCATAAAAATGGTTTACTATCATACATAATAGTGTCTCTAGCCACCAAGGATGGAGGTAGCCTTTAGGATATAGGTTCGGCAGAATCTAATAAATTTTTGCTCAAATATATATATGAGTTAAGAAAACATTAAATATTATATAAAATTTAAATCTAAAACTTAATTATTAATATTTGAGACTACTGTCTTAAAATTCAGTATCATAAAACTCAAATCCTAATTCGAAACCATTTCGAGATACAATGTTCGAGCCAATAGAAAATAATACGTCACCTTATAGGTTGTTGACATTTGGAACTTTGTGCAAATTGGTACCAAAAAATTGAATTCTAATGTCTTCCAAATTCCAGTACATCACATGACCTGCTAGATTCCCACCCACTATAAATATTTATATTAAGTCACTGTAGAATAATTCACGTTTGATGAAGTGAACCATGGTTGACGGGATAGATAATAGTGTTAAAAAAATAAGGGTGTGGGGTATATTTAGAGACTCGGGGTGTGTTCGGTATAAGCTTTTGTTATTTATGTATTAGTTATTTTAACTTCTATCCTGTATAAAATATAAAACAATAAATAGCATTTACATGTATTAGTTATGTGAGTTTATAAATTACAAATCAAACATTATATTAGGTGTGCTGAATTTTATACATAGCAAAAGAATGCTATCAAACATGATATTATTTATGTAACTACCAAACTATCCTTGTATGTGTCCTCACATCCTCCAACACATCTCATTTTTATCCACCTTTTATAATATTTGTCTAGATTATATATAAATATTTTAAAGATAATTTTTTGTGCTTACATACCGAATACAAAAAAGTAAATATTTTTCTGAAATATATTTTTTAAGAAGACCATTTTTCTTCATGCCGAACACACCCTTAATATGAAAATGAGCTATTTTAATGATTTATCTTTTTTGGAAAGATAGTTACACAATTAATATGATATCGGAGCAAAATCTATTGATTTTGAGTTCAAATTTTATTTTCGCTTAAAAATCATAAGATATTTATGAAAATATAAGATAATCGGACTTACGTATTGGGGGAATAATGTGTCGAGACATAACATGATTAAGTAATATAAAAAATATTATTTTTAATGATTTAAATTTTTAGATGAGATAATTGCATAATTCAATACATAAGAAATTACTTGGAGGAGCGGGGGTGGGGTGGGGGTAATGTGTTGTATTATAGTAAATATTTACTTAAAATTAATATTTACATTCATCAATGGATACATAATCAACTTGTATTTTTAGTATGACGTTTTCACTTAAAAGCATACTTAATTAATGTATATTTTTATTTAACTTGACTTAGTAATAATTAAGATAAATAAATATATTTTTAGCTTAAATATAAGGTGTGAATAAATTTATTCAATTGATCGCGGTTGGACTAGTATATTCCGGACGGATCTATAGTTTCACCTACTGTTCCAAAAAAATTCTCAAAATTTTTATTTATATTCAAGTACATAATAAATTACCATTTCTAAAATTCAAAACTCATAAATTTAAAATTCGCCTCCAAATAATTTATACTTCAGCCTCATCGATCTAAGGCGGCGCCAATATGTAATAATGGAGATGGAGACAAAACAAAATGTGAACACTTTGATATAGTGTATTTTTTAATTTTGTATCATAGTCTATGTTTTTAATTTCTTCTCGATCATAATTATGAAAGCTAAATTGTAGTTATACACTTTTGGCTAGTAAATATAGGGTACTGGGCCTAACATCAACAATTTTGCAGCTTTATATAACAGCTCAAACTGTTGGGATCCGCGTCAGGTAGAAGTTAACATTTACAAACTTTAAACGATGATAAAATTAAAAAATAAGAAAATATACTAAAATATGCATAATAAGTTTAATATAATTTGATTAATTGACCTATGAAAAAATTAATATAAAAAATCTAAAAATTATTGAGAAAAAAATCTCCATAAACAAAACTTTCTAAAAACTAAAGTGTGGATGTTATTGTATTATTTATGAGAAGAAAATACTTTATTGAAGTCCGAAACTTCTTCTCCAAAAAAAAAAAGATAGATATGACATAATCATTTTCCACAAAAAAATATATTTTAAAGTAAAACATAATTATGGTAAAATTCAAATAAGGTAGAAAATTCATGACAAACTCTAACACAAACTTCGTACATATAAATTATGAATAAATAATATTATAATAGCATATAATGTTTTTTTTCTAAGAAAATATAACTAATGTTACCAAAAGGCCCTTGATATAAAATTTTGAATTAGTTCATTTGCCATTTATGTACGTTAGTGATAAAAGCATGGAGACGGAGGACATCTATACATGCAATTTCATGTGTTTTATTAATTTATTCATATTTTATTTTATTTCTCACTATTAGAAACAAAAAAAAATCCATCTATATTCAGTAAAAAATTTGTTCTATAAAACATGATTTTCCTATCGAACCAGCTCAGTAAGAAAACACATGGTGGAAAACAGGTTTCCACTAAAATGCAGAAAAACTTTCTAATTTTTCGTATGAAAACAATAATATTTAATTTTTTTCCGTCGATATTCATTGAGAAATGCGTGTTGAACATATTTTAGTGGAAAAATGAAGTTTTTTAATAGCGTTTACAATCTCTTATAAAAAAATATCATATAATTAAATGAGCATTTAATTATTAGTGCCATAAAACTGTCATTTCCTTGATCTTTTTTTTTTTTTGATAATCCAGGTTTCCAGGCTTGCGCCTGATTACTTCATTGGTATTACCCAGACGTTCTGGAGATGATGGGACCGATCCTTCAGCACCCCACTACCAGGTAAATCGCGGGATGTGCACACATGGTCAGTGTCTGCTTGCGTCCAACGGATCAATGCTACAAGGTTGATCCCCCCACAGGCCACATCCATAAGGCTTGGCGGAGACCGAATCCACACTGCAACATGCCCGCGCGGCTTTTAGCGTCCAGGCTTTACCACATGTATGTGCTCCGGAGGACGATATCCGGAGGGGAGAATCAAACTTGCGATCCTAAGGCCGCAAAGTTGACTCCCTGCCAGCAAGCTGACCCCTCTAGATGTCCTTTCCTTGATCTTTGAATGGAGATGAGGAAGACTCCAAAAGGTTTCATAGATTTAAGGTAGCAATTTATAAACTTTATAGTTAGTGCCAGATAAGGTTGTGATGAGCCATGACTTTACACTTGTCTTTACATTAACTCCAAATACTAAAACGACCAAAAGACGAAGATAATAAAGAAAAAGAATTTCAAAAATAAGCATAGAAAATTAAGAAAAGAAACACAAAATATGAGGGTGGTTAGATTGACAATAACAACAGTGAAAAGAAAAAAAAAATATGAATAGTGTAAAATATATTTTAATATAATATTGTAGTAAACAATATGTCTTAATTTCAATACTAGCGATATTAGAAGTGATAATGGTGACATGAGAAAAAAATTGGGTGAAAAGCACGACCGTCTACCGATGGAAGGTTTTATGTTTTCAATTAATCTAGGTAGAGTGAATCAGTCCCTAAGGACCCCAAAAAAGCTATTGTCCAATAGGAACACGAAAATGACAAAGTTGCTTTGACTACAAAATCATAACTGTCTGATGGAGCGAATTGGATGATCGGATAGAGGGTTGCCCTTCTTCCCCTCACTCTCCTTCCCTAATATAAAATTTGAATTATCAAAGCGTTTCTGACTCGACCTAACTTGATCGCCCTGACGCTTTAAAAGGCGAAACTCTCAGTCGTCGTTTAGCAGCCTATCTTCAGTAGGGGCTTTAGCCTTTTGTTTAGATAGGGATCGCGATAGAGCGGATCATATTGTCTTATATCTTTTCTTATTTAATTTCATTTGTTGTGGACAAATCTAAAATTCTTTTACACCGTAAGTATACATATACATTAAAACTATAAGGGGTTGTTTGATAGCTGGATAAAGTTATGTGGGTATTAGTAATACATGGATTAGTTATGAGGGAATCTATGTATTATTTTATGCAAATATTAGTTATGCAAGGTTTCTTTATTCATGTATTAGTTATTCATGTATTAACTATTCCACCTTTTGTCCTGCGTAAAATAATACAGAGATTTCCTCATAACTTTACATGTATTAGCTATGCGAGTTTCTAATTTACAAAAATACCATATTAATTTTATACATGAATAACTTACATCATAACTAGCTACCAAATACTATATTACTTATGCAGAATTTTAGTAAATAGATAACTTATTCCTAACTAGCTACCAAACAAACATTAAAAGAAAGACATGCGCTATCATTCTCTAGGTTTGAAGTGTTGCTTGATTTCTTTTATAAATAGGAGAAAATTAAATAATAAACAAAAGTTGATGCTTTAAAGTTTAAAGAATTGGAGTAGTCAATATTGTGCCTAGTCATAAATCACTGGGTGCCTTTTTGGCTTAGAAGTTTAATGTATGTGATCAAATAACTCCTTTTTATCCTTAAAAAGCTTGTTTAAGAAGATATTCATATAAATAATATAGTGGAAGAGTTTTTTATGTCTTAATAACAAGAAAGATTAGCATTATGAAGCAAAATTGATCGGAAGTCTTTGAAATTATCCCTAATGTTTATACTAAGTCATAAAATTAGCTTCTCCATCAAATAAAAAAGTGATTATTTTCCATGCAATAAGGGATTATTTTGTTAAGAGATAAGGTGAGATTTTTTGGATTAACTTTGAAACTAAATTTATATCTTATTTGATTTGAAGATATAAATTTAATTTTAAACTAAATTTTGAATATTGAATTTAATTTTGAGAATTTTATTTTATTTCCAGTAAATTTGCTGTTATTTTATTTCACTTGAAATATGAGATAAATTAATCTAAAAACTATAATTTTAAAATAACTTAGTCTGCCAAATAAATATTCTGATTGCAGAGCAAGAATGGCTAGTGGATACTACCACCAGTCCACTAGTATTAGCATTTCTTTACCTTTTGTTTATCTTTTTTTTTTCTTTCATTTTTGATGATTAAAGTAAGGTCATATAAACTGCACAAATCCCTTTAAAATTTGGTACACATCTCAAGAAAATAGAAAGATAGAGACAGACAAAGAAAGATTCTTTAACAGAGTTTAATAAGGATCAAAGCAAGCCTTCTCCTTATCAAAAATTAATTTGTGTATATCCAAAAATTAAATAAAGAACCTATATTTTGAGGTCCCACTCTTGTCTTCTTCCTTCCATGTCACCTTAAAGATACTCTGTAACTCCAATTTTTTTCCCTTGTCTGTCACTCCCACACATCATATTATGAATCTTTAACGAACCCCATTTACAAATAAGAGGGTATAACCTTCTGGTGTGATTGAGTTGGTTGGGGAATGATATTAAGATATTAATATTATAGTAGAAATATGATTTTCTATATTTATTGTAATTAAGATATTAGTATTATAGTAGAAATATGATTTTATATATTTAGAAATTATATATTGTATATATAGACCTCTTCATTAATGAAAATAATCAAGAAATTATTTCTTTCATTGTATCAGAAGCCTAGTGCAAAATTTCTTTCTCCCAACTACACTTCTGTCACCTAGCACCCTCGGAATCCGCGATTCCGACACCTTTTTCTTCTAAAATTTTTCTCTCTTCCCAAATTCTCTTCCAAATCCATAATTCTTCTCTTGTTCTTTCATTATGTCTTCCTCAAAAAACACGTTTCGTACTGCCCTTACCGTCTCCAACATCAAAAAACCACATCCCTATCATTTTTTGAAATGGAAAACGTCCAATACGCGACGTGGGCAGAATTATTTAAAGTTCACGCACGATCGCATCAAGTCCTTCACCACATCATCCCCGCGGATACAGGCAAGGAGAAGGCACCTACCGCCAATGATGACCCTGTGTTCTGGACGACTCTTAATGCTACCGTACTATAGTGGATATATTCCACTATCTCTACGGACCTTTTGCAGACAATTATTGAACCCGATGCCACGACAATGGACACTTGGAATAGGGTGCGTGATATATTCCAAGATAACCAAAATTCTTGTGCCATCACTCTCGAGCAGGAATTCTCCCATGTCACTATGGAGGATTTTCCGAATGTCTCAGCTTATTGTAAAAGGCTGAAGGAATTTGCGGATCAACTCAAGAACGTTGGTGCACCCGTCACGAATGATCGTTTTGTTCTTCAGATGATTGCCGGCCTATGTGAGGCCTATAATGGTGTTGGGACTCTTCTTCGTCAAAGCAACCCTCTTCCTCCATATTATCAAGCCCGATCTATACTCACCCTTAAAGAGGCGGGGTTGGCTAAAAAGGCGGCAACTGAAGCAACTTCCGCCATAATGGCGGCCTCGCCACAAAATTCCTATTATTTATCATCTTCGGCTAATTCCACTCCACATTGGAATAACTCACAACTGATAGTTGAGTTTCTGTTATTTCAAGACGGGGATACCTCTAATGAGGTGTAATAGTCGGGGAGAGCTTTATCCAATCACTACCACCACCATTTCCACGAGTCAAGCCACACCTTCCACATTTGCCGCTCTTGCTCCTTCCTTGTGGCATGCCCGTTTGGGTCATCCGGGGTCGTCTATTATTTCTTCTCTTAAAAATAATAATTTCATTGATTGTACGAGTACGCGTAGTACTCATATTTGTCCTTCTTGCCCTCTAGGAAAACATGTTAGATTACCGTTTGCCGCCTCTACTTCTAGTACATTGATGCCTTTTGATATTAGTCATAGTAATTTATGGACATCTCCCGTTTTGAATTCTTTGGGCCATCGTTATTATGTGTTTATTTTTTGATGATTATTCTAATTTTTTGTGGACCTTTCCCTTTGTCTAAAAAATTTCAATGTTTTCCACGTTCTTAAAATTTAGAGCTTTCATCTGTAACCAATTTGCACGGGAAATAAAAAACATTCAATGTGATAATGGTAGGAAATATGATAATGGGCCATTTCGGGAATTTTGTGACACTCATGGCATATCTTTTCGGTTTTCTTGTCATCATACGTCCTCACAAAATGGGAATTCTTAAAGAAAAATTCATACCATTAATAATATTGTCCGAACCTTACTAGCCCATGTTTCATTACCCCCATCTTTTTGGCATCATGCGTTACAAATGGAGACCTACCTCCTTAACATTTTCCCTAATAAGGTTTAGCTTATCAATCCCCACTTAAATTTCTTTACAATAAAGATCTCTCGTATTCTTATCTTAGGGTGTTTGAGTGCTTGTGCTATCCATTTTTTTCGTACACTACAATTAATAAACTTCAAGCTCGGTCTACCGCTTGTGTATTTTTGGATTTTCCGTCTAATCATCGTGGTTACAAATGTTTTGATTTATCTTCTAATAAAATCATAATTAGTTGCCATGTTATTTTTTATGAAACTCAATTTTCGTTTGCTCGAGTGTCTAAATCAGTGTCGAGTTCTTATAGTTTTTTGGACAATGCTCCCTCCCTCTATATTCTACAATAGCTGACCCGAGAGTCAAATATGCCATCAGTCCCACTGCTTGCTGGCCCAAACAATCTCGGCAATGATCCAGCCTCTCAATCCAGTTCCGAGACCCAGGCCGGTGGCGATCTTGGCCCAGTTTCTGATTCTGAGACTCAGTCCATTCTCGGTCCAGTTTCTGGCCCAAATTTTTCTCCTTCTCCTCCGGGTCGTCAGCCAGCCGTTATTGGGCCAGCAAACCCACTGCATGCTGGGCAGTCCACCACTGACCCAATAATTACCCAAATTCCGTCAAATTCTATCTCAAGTCAAAGGCCCGTTACGCATAGCCAATAGGGTATTTTAAACCAAAATGACATTTTAATCTTAATTCTAATGTCACTAAATCACCCCTATCACGTAATTGAGTGTCTGCACTTCATGACCCGAATTGGAAAATGGTCATGGTTGACGAATATAATGCTCTTATTGAAAATAAGACGTGGAATTTGGTGTCCCGTCCGCTTGATGTTAATATTATTCGGTCTATGTGGATTTTTACTTATCTTCTGACGGTTCTTTTGAGAGGCATAAGGCCCGTCTTGTAGGTGATGGCAAAACACAACAAGTTGACGTAGATGGTGGAGAGACAATTAGTCTGGTGGTCAAACCGACAACTATTTGCATTGTGCTTAGTCTGGCTCTCTCGAAAGCATGGCCCATTCATCAGCTGGATGTGAAAAATGCTTTCTCACACGGTGATCTTAGGGAGACAGTATACATGCATCAACCATTGGATTTTAAAGACCCTAATTATCCTCACCATGTCTGTTTGCTGAAGAAGTCCTTATATGGGCTTAAGCAGGCCCCATGGGCTTGATATAAGAAGTTTGCAGATTATGTGTCTACTATTGGGTTTTCTCACAGCAGGTCTGATCATGCTCTGTTCATCTATTGTCGTGGTACTTCTCTAGTAGACATTCTGTTATATGTGGATGCTATTATTTTGATTGCCTCCTCTGATAATTTGCGCAAGTCTATCATGACCCTTCTCAGTTCAGAATTTACTATGAAAAACTTGGGGCCCTTGAGTTATTTTTTGGGAATAACTGCCCCTCGTCATGCAGGTGGTCTATTTTTATCACAGAGAAAGTATGCGGCTGAGATTATTGAGAGAGCTGACATGTCATCTTGTAAGTCCTATTCTACTCCAGTTGATACCAAATCGAAGTTGAGTGCTACATCTAGCACACCATATGAGGATCCCACCCATTATCGTAGTCTTGCAGGGGCTCTTCAGTATCTTACATTATGCAGTTCCGCAGGTGTGTTTATTTATGCATGATCCGCGGATTGAGAACATGCATGCGCTCAAACGCATTATACGATACATACAGGGCACACTTGATTATGGGTTGCATTTATATCCATCATCCGTCTCTACTCTCGTATCTTATACAGATGCTTATTGGGGTGAATGTCCAGATACCAGACGTTCAACTTCTGGTTATTGTATGTTTTCTTCGTGATAACTTGATCTCTTAGTCGACAAAACGCCAAGCTACTTTATCGCGATCCAGTGCGGAGGCCGAGTATCGAGGCGTAGTCAATGTGGTGTCTAAGTCATGTTGGCTACGCAATCTTTTATTTAGAGCTTCACTTTCCTATTCAGAAAGCTACCTTGATCTAATGTGATAATGTTAGTGTCATCTATCTCTCTGGAAAACCGGTCCAAAATCAGTGCACTAACACATATCGAGATGGATATTCACTTAGTTCGAGAAAAAGTAGCTCGTGGACAACTGCATGTCTTACATATCCCTTCAAGGTATCAAATTGCTGACATCTTTACTAATGGTTTTCCCTTGATTATGTTTAAAGATTTTAAGGATAGTCCCAGCGTACGACAACCGCCTGCTATGACTGCGGGAGTGTGATAGAACTGTGTATATTTGTGAATATTTAGGTTACTTACCATATTATGTAGAATCCTTGTACAAGTATAATTAGGATATTAGTATTATAGTAGAAATATGATTTTCCATATTTAGAGATTGTATATTGTATATATAGACCTCTTCATTAATGAAAATAATTAAGGGATTATTTCTTTCAGAATCCCCCCACAATGCCTTCTCAATCTAACTCGTAGCATGAGGTTTACCTAGTGCGCTTTACATCTCCTGTGTGGTTTACGAGCTATTGCACAGGAGCTGATTTACCCGTTGCTCACCATAGAGTGCTCACCCGAAGGGCAAAGGCTATGGTAGAGGCTGCGGGTTTAAAAAAAAAAGAGGGTATTTGTATTCACTTTTTAAAAGTGACTTATAAGTTAAAAGCTAAAAGCCATAAGTTGTTTCTATCTAATTTTTAACTTTTGACTTATTTTTGGATCTTTTTAGCCTAAAAATAAGTACTTAAAAGTATTTTTTTATCTCATCAAAACACCTTAAAAAGTAGAAAAAAACTTAAAAACTAAAAATCACTTATAATAAGTCAATCCAAACACCCTTTAAATAAAAAAACCTACTCCCTCCCCGTTTTAATTTATATGATGCACTTTAATTAGACACGGAATTAAAAAAATAAAGAAATATTTTTATTTATAACTTAAAATAAATTAAAAATATTTATATGATTTTAAATTATCTCGTTAAACATGAAAAATATAATTTAAAATTAAATTATTATTAAATAAAAAATATATTACTATTTTTTTAGAATTAATTAAAAATATTTTTTTATATAAATTGGGACAGAAGGAATACAATCTTTACGGCATATTCAGTTGAATAAAAATCCTCTGCAAGTTCCAAACCCTTTTTTTCTTCTATGTCACTCCCACATATCAAATTATGAATCTTTAACAAAACCCCATTACAAATAAATAAAAAAAGCTACAATCTTTACAATATACAATAGCAATAATATACATTGTATATTTTCATAAATAAAATATAAAAAAATAGAATGTAAAAGACCTTATCTCTCTTCAGAGGTAGAAATAGGAGCGAGTTTACGTGAATGTGGAAATATTCTTATTGAAAGTGTTATATATATATATATATATATATATATATATATATATATATTGATTTTTGAACATTTTAAATGAATACGAAAAATTAATTCAAATAATTTAATGTGTTCAGAATTATCTTCAATATCATAAGTTCTAACATTTTAAATAAAATTTTGAATCCATCACCGAGTACTGAACCGTTTCTGATGAACTCTAAGCTGTATTAACCTAAATTGTACAAACCCCTTAAAAATTTAGTGCACATCCGAGAAAAGTACATAGATAGAGACAGACAAAGAAATATTCTTATATCAGTTTGAAAAGCATCAAAACAATCATTTTTTTACCAAAAAATTCATTAAAAAAGTTTAAATATATCATCTAACTATCTAAAATAATTTGCTTATATCACTCGCTAATAATTTAACTTATTTATAATATTATCATTATTAAAATAATTTATTTATGTTATTATTAACATTAATGAAAAATAATATTATAAAATCGATATTAATAAAAATGACATAGATAAACTATTTTTATAATGGTGATATATTGACGAATTATATAAATAAATATAATTTAATAGCATATTTGTGCTTTTTCCAAATTAATTTATATAGGTTAAATAAAGAATCTATATTTTTAACAAGCCCCATTACAAATCAATCAAAAAAGCTACAATCTTTACAGCATATTCAGTTGAATAAAAATCACCTGCAACTCAAATATTTTCTTTTTTTTTCCTTCTCTGTCCACATCAAATTATGAATCTTTAACAAACCCCGTTACAAATATATCAGTTGAATATACACAAAAAAAAGAAGAAGTTTGTGTTGTGTTACAACTTACAAGTGAATATGGGAAAAGTGGTGGTGGTGGGTACATCAGTTGTATGTACTGCTGCAGTATGTGCTGTGGCAGTTTTGTTAATGAACCGCCACAAGAAAAAATCAGGCAAGTGGGAAAAAGCCATAGAAATATTGAAAGAGTTTGAGGAGAAGTGTGCAACTCCAACAGGGAAACTCAGGCAAGTAGCTGATGCTATGACTGTAGAGATGCATGCTGGACTTGCTTCTGAAGGTGGAAGTAAACTTAAGATGCTTCTTAGCTATGTTCTTAAGTTGTTGGGAGATTTTGCTCTATGGTACTTTATAAAGCAGTACGGGAAGTATTTAACTATTACAAGTATTCGAAAGGATAAACAAAGATTCAATAATTCAACATGGAATATGAAAATTACAATAGTTACACAAGTAAAAACTGGAAATTCCAGTTTTATAGAAGACGGAAAAATATAAATTGGTTTTTGCTGAGTCGAGTGTAGCACTCTGTCCTTAAGACAATATTGCCTCGTATGTATCCTTTATACGTCCTAGACAATTTGTCTCCCAAGATAAAACAACAATGGAACCCTTGAGCAAAGGAAACTCAAGAGCTACCGTGAAGAATATTGAGTAACGAAATGATGCTTGGAAGTTGTAGGAAGAAAACTATTTCGGTTGTGTATTTTCGTGCCTTTGTTTTTCTCGCATCCGTTTCGTATTTTCGTGCATATATCTTAGTCCTCAACAATGGTGTAAGGGGGAGTTTATATAGGTGAGGGAGGGGCGATTACGCGCCCTCCATAATGACCAAATAATGGCCATTATGAAGGTAGTAAAGCCACCAACATAAATGGAGAAAAGACCAACGGATTTGGCCATTATAGGAGGAGTAATTCAGCCAAAATAAATGGCTGAATTGAGTGCTTAAAGCGCTTTGACTATCCGATTCGGAAACTTGAGGGACCAAAGCGTACATCTTGAAACTTCGGGGACCAAAGCGTAAATCGAAAGAATTTCGGTCCGAACTCGTACATCCGGAAACTTCGGGATCAAACCGTACACGGCAAAGTTTTCTGGCCCAAAAAGATAATATCCCGCGACCCGAGGACCCGAGGACCCGAGGACCCGAAACTCGGAACCGGACGGGACGGGCGGGCGGCGGCGGCGCGCGTGTGGTCTTTCCTCGAACCGAAGCACATCTAGGTCCTCCCTCCTTTAAACACATGGGATACCCCTTGGGGTCCCAAACCCCAAACCAATTTCGAATCTTATATACACAACAATTCTTTCTTCCTCTACCGATGAGGGAGAATTACACACAATACCACACTTCCATGCTTCAAACACCTTACTTCGTGAACCAATATCTCTTTCATTTCTCAATGAAATTTGACGATTCTTGGCCCTACGGTTATCTACGTACTTAGTAGATCATGCATGTGTGAAGAACCGGATTCTCCAACATACGTTACACTAGTGTTTAAGCCGTTAAAGTTGGTCGGTCGCAACTCCCGCCAAAGGCAAATTTCCAACAATCCCCTCTTGAAAGAGATTTTGGCGCACTCACATGGTGTCTTTTCATTTCCAGCAATATTTCAGCGGACCGATGTTGCATAAGGAGAGGTAGCCTCAGCTTTGAACCTTCCATAGTTGCATACCATCGGACTTACTTACCGCGCGGTGAACGTGATGTCTTGAACCGTCGGTGTTTAGTGTAAGCCAAGACAACGGTACCAACACAACAAATTCCCTTACTCTCTTCTTCGTAATGTTTTGTCCGTTTTGGCCATGGGCAACGTCTTGGATTCTTAAGTGCGTTCAATTTGAGGCGGCCCGTCCTCGCACTTAAATAAGTGGTCTCCTACAAGGTATCCTGCTATACCCCACTTCACAAGTGTTAGGAACCATTAAAAGTTTCCCAAAGACCTAACCTCAACTGTTGAGGATCATTACAGTTTTGAAAACTTAACCTTTACCCATACTGCTTGAGATAGCACTTAACGTCTATCGCGGGAACGGCTTTGGATTTGGTGTTTCTTTTCGAAATCACTATCCGAAGTGCTCATGCTTCCACTAAAGCGATCAATCGAACCTTTACAACTTAGTTTTCCCATTGAACCAAATTACTGGGATCTCCAGTTCGTAAGGTTGGGTTTTCACTGTATTGGTCCGTATATTTTGGGTTTTAAGCCCATTCCCCTAGACAGGCAGAACACTTGATCTCCGGGTAGTCCCTTAGTTAGTAAATAAGGAAGTGACACCCGTGATGATCAACTGCCATACGGTCTTATGTCTCCGACAGATCGTGACAGATATGTCCAGACGCCGTCATCCGTGTCCTTCCTAAAGCCGATCGGCTAGCCACAGTGTATAACTGCTGAAGGCATGGGTTTCTCCCAATAAGGGACGTCCTCTAATGAGTCGTGAAGTTACTCAACTTCTTTCATGCTTTGTATAAAGCGATAAACTCCGATACCATCATGAATCGGTCGATGCAAGTTTGCTTAGAGGATTTTTCAAGAACCACCATACACATTTACTTGTGGCTTTGGTGTTCTTCAAATCGATGTCCGGTTTGCATCACTTGTGTTCTCTCGAACCATTTGGACATCCAGAATACTATAATCCGTAGATAAGCGAATAATTCGGATATCGTCATATCCGACTTAACGCCTTCTATTGATCATGTATTAAGATCATCGGTGAACCTTAGTTCAACGATCCGTTTGTTGGACGATACCAGGTCGGTTGTAGTGTGTACAATACATTGAACTACACGTGACACGAGCATATCGCTCCTTGTCTATGGGTGCACCATGATTCCAATCAGTTCTATGATTCATATCCATTGGTGGCTTCAACGAGATGTCAACTATCGACCGATCCGTTAGATGTCTTAGAAATCCAATTCCTAAGATGTCATCTGTGATACTCATATCTTTCATATCGAGACTTTATTTCAATATGATTTTCACTCTAAGACCATTGGTTTTCCAACTGTTGGCTTTCTAACTTCGAGTCAATGTTTCGTGATCGATTCATTGTTTCTGTTTTATCCGAGACTTTCAGGACCAAAATGTTAACATTTCGGTGACCAAAATGAAAGTTTAGGAAGAAGCCCAACAGTTCAAAGCAAACCAATTCGATCCTCTTCTTCCAACTCTCCGGTTTGGAATCTTTGTTTCAACACCCATGCCATGTAAGATTACAATGGCCCTGGATGTGAAGCTACTCACGGGGAGCACTTTTTACAACCCAAAGATTCTTTTCCCGGAGGAAGATCAACCATTACACACGTATGGTTCCATATGATGGAATCTATTTCTCTCTTTAGCTTCTTTCCAAAGCAGTGCTTTTGGAGATGACAATTCTTTGTCAATTGTCCATGGTTCGTTCTCAACCATACAAGCTAGAAGGATTGGAACAAGTCTTTGTCCCCTCTTTGCTCCGTCTTGGTTCAACATCTAGAATCCCCGAGTTCTCGCAGACGGAATATTAAGTTCCGGATAGACATCAACTTTCGAGTCATGAAGATACGGAACGTCTAGTTCGGACAATCAAAGCCCTCGCGGGTTCTTGTTAACCTTGAGCAATTACTCCTTTTTCCTTTTCCAAGGAAAGTTATCTCCAAAGAATTCAAGCATTCTTTGACGCCAAGAGGCGATCAACACTATCGTTATTTGCGGATCCGGTGGATATGCAATCTACGATCTTAGGTCGAACTTGACCTGTTTCGGTAGCCCATCTTTTACCAAGCTACCCCTCATAATTTGGGCGTACGACTTCGCGCTTGGCTAACACCATTAGGGCGAGGTGAGAAATGAACATTCGTTTAATGAACGATGCTTCACATTCTCCCCCTCTATCACTACGAATTTCTCAATCCGTAGGCTTAGTTGATTTTCAACTCGCTTTGTAGCGCTTGTCCGCTTCAACAACTTCATCTTTGCTTTTCAACAAACAAAGGATTCCATACGTTGTACTATCATCAAAAGACGATCACAACGTACTTGTCTCCCCCTCTATTTTGTATAAACTTCAAATCACCCAAGTAGGTGTGACTAAGTTCTAGAGGAGTAGTGCGTCTTTCGCTATTCCCTTGACGGAATTTGGAAAGGTGATTTTGCCTCTTCGTCTACCTCACATTCACTTTGAGGGTTTATGTCGACGATAGGCAACAATCTCAACATCGTTAGCTTTTGAATGACTTGCTATTTAACGTGTCTTAATCTATGATGGCATAGATGCACGGATTACAAAAATATCATTCATTTGGCTACGGACATCTTTGTACCATTCTTAGTTATTACGGACACTGTTGGACTAATCTCAAACCAAACTTGACCAACGGCGTCCCTTAAACCAAGTTAGGAATATGTATCACCTCATCTTACGGTGATCACAATCCATGAAGTCCTATTGAGGACAACCTCTCCAACCCCTTCTACTTTAGAGGTGGCGTTGCTTCACATGAACAACCTTTTGCCGTGGTTAGGGCGTAACCGGATCATATGTGATCTCGATACTCGGGTCCACTCTAGTTGCTTTGGCGGATCGAGTGTCCAATTTCTTTTCGCCTTTATTTAGGCCTTCGGATCATTTAGGACACGGAAACTCGGCCCACCTTACTAGGTGTCCATTACTTTTCCTATGAAATGAATTCGGCACCACTCCGTCGCCGGAGGCTTTATATGACCGAGTGTCCAATATCATCATATCAAAGGAATTTTGGCCCACTCCGCCGTCGCCCGGAGGCTTTTTATGACCGAGTGTCCAATATCATCCTATGAAGGATCTTCTCGCCAAATAGTATGACGGGCTCAACGTCTTTAGCTTTTAGTCTTCTTCCGTTATGATTGGTGCCCGAGATAATTCTTGGCGCTTACTTAAGAGTGGTAAGAGTTTTCGCACGTTAGTGGATCTTTCTCCATTGTATGTGCGACATACTTTACACACTTTTAATTATTACACTTAAAAGAACGGATCTTTTTAAGTCGTTTACCAAATCCAATCTTTAAACGGGAAAGAAGATGAGATTAAACTTCGATTTGTTAAAGCGTAAGGAATATAAATTATTTTCATATTCCTCCTTACTTTAATCTATTTTTTTTTAATCGACATTATTTAATCTTTATTCTTGACAAGTAAGAAAAATACTTATCATTTAATCCTTATTCTTGACAAGTAAGAAAAATACTTATCCCAATTTCGGATTCTCGGCTCACTTCGGTCACTTCTTCATCGACCGAGTGTCCATTTCCTTCTCACCATTATTCGGATCCTTTGTCCTGGGACAGATATAGGCCTTCGCTACAAGATAGAATAACATCTTCACTCTTCTCCTCTTGTCCCAGTTGACATCCTCAGGCTCTCGTGAGCGCTTGTTCCCACCAGTCTTGGTGGCGGTGACACCATGAACACGTTCATCATCATCACTCTCTTCTACCAGAAAACCATTTTCATATCCAGATTTGGTCACACAACTTTTGACCGACATCTTTCGAACACTAATAGTAATACAATACAAATATTGTCTTAAGTTGTTGGGAGATTTTGCTCTATGGTACTTTATAAAGCAGTACGGGAAGTATTTAACTATTACAAGTATTCGAAAGGATAAACAAAGATTCAATAATTCAACATGGAATCTGAAAATTACAATAGTTACACAAGTAAAAAGCGGAAATTCCAGTTTTATAGAAGACGGAAAAATATAAATTGGTTTTTCTTTGAGTCGAGTGTAGCACTCTGTCCTTAAGACAATATTGCCCCGTATGTATCCTTTATACGTCCTGGACAATTTGTCTCCCAAGATAAAACAACAATGGAACCCTTGAGCAAAGGAAACTCAAGAGCTACCGTGAAGAATATTGAGTAACGAAATGATGCTTGGAAGTTGTAGGAAGAAAACTATTTCGGTTGTGTATTTTCGTGCAATTGTTTTTCTGCATCCGTTTCGTATTTTCGTGCATATATCTTAGTCCTCAACAATGGTGTAAGGGGAGTTTATATAGGTGAGGGAGGGGCGATTACTCGCCCTCCATAATGTGCCAAATAATGGCCATTATGAAGGTAGTAAAGCCACCAACATAAATGGAGAAAAGACCAACGGATTTGGCCATTATAGGAGGAGTAATTCAGCCAAAATAAATGGTGAATTGAGTGCTTGGCAAGCGCTTTGATTGTCAGATTCTCGGAAACTTGAGGGACCAAGCGTAAATCGAAAGAATTCGGTCCGAGCGTACATCCGGAAACACGGGATCAAACTGTACTTCTGACAAAGTTTTCTGGCCCAAAAAGATAATATCCCGCGACCCGAGGACCCGGACGGGACGGGCGGGCGGCGGCGGCGCGCGTGTGGTCTTTCCTCGAACCGAAGCACATCTAGGTCCTCCCTCCTTTAAACACATGGGATACCCCTTGGGGTCCCAAACCCCAAACCAATTTCGAATCTTATATACACAACAATTCTTTCTTCCTCTACCGATGAGGGAGAATTACACACAATACCACACTTCCATGCTTCAAACACCTTACTTCGTGAACCAATATCTCTTTCATTTCTCAATGAAATTTGACGATTCTTGGCCCTACGGTTATCTACGTACTTAGTAGATCATGCATGTGTGAAGAACCGGATTCTCCAACATACGTTACACTAGTGTTTAAGCCGTTAAAGTTGGTCGGTCGCAACTCACGCCAAAGGCAAATTTCCAACAATAACCTCCCTACTGGGTAAGTATATGTGTATGTATATGTGCATATACTGATTTTTGCTTATTTGGGTGTTCAAGAATTTGTCTATTTCCCAATAAAGATGTGATCTTGGAGGTGTTGTCTCTTCATTTTAGCTTCTGGGGTGGACTTATATTAGATATTTTGTATTTTTTCAAATGGTTCATTAGCAAACTCAAGATGCTTATTAGCTAAGTTGATAACCTCCCCACTGGGTAAGTACTTGTGTGCAGAAACTGATTTTTGCTTATTTGGGTGTTCAAGATTTTTTCTATTTTTCAATAAAGATGTGGTCTTGGAGGTGTTGTAAATGTTTGGAAATCTTACATTGTTTATTTTAGCTTCTAGGGTGGAGTTATATTAGATTGTTTGTGTCTTCACAAATGATTCATTGGTTATTGAGATTAAATTGTTAGTCTAAAGGTGGGAGCAAGCTCAAGGTGCTTATTAGCTATGTTGATAACCTGAGTATTTGTGTGTGTATATGTGCAGAAACTGATTTTAGCTTATTTGTGTGTCGGGAATTTGTCTCTTTTTCAATGAAGCTGTGATCTTGGAGGTGTTGTCTCTTGATTTTAGCTTCTGGGGTGGACTTATATTAGATATTTTGTGTTTTTTCAAATGATTCATTAGCAAACTCAAGATGCTTCTCAGCTAAGTTGATAACCTCCCCACTGGGTAAGTATATGTGTGCAGAAACTGATTTTTGCTTATTTGGGTGTTCAAGAATTTGTCTATTTTTTAATAAAGATGTGATCTTGGAGATGTTGTAAATGTTACCTTGTTGATTTTAGCTTCTGGGGTGGAGTTATATTAGATTGTTTGTGCCTTCACAAATGATTCATTGAATTGTTAGTCTAAAGGTGGCAAGATGTTCAAGATGCTTATTAGCTATGTTGATAATCTCCCCACTGAGTAAGTATATGTGTGCAGAAGTTGGATTTTTTCTTTTTTGGGTGTCAAAAAATTGTTTCTTTTTTCACTAAAGCTGTGATCCTGGAGGTGTTGTTAATGTCTGGAAATCCTACTCTGTTGTTTTTAGCTTCTGGGGTGGAGTTATATCAGATTGTGTGTCTTTGCAAATGATTCACTGAATTTGGAGATAAAACTGTTAGTCTAAAGGTGGCAGCAAGTTCAAGATGCTTATTAGCTATGTTGATAACCTCCCTACTGGGTGAGTATTTGTGTGTGTATGTGTGCATATACTGATTTATGCTTATTTGGGTGTTCAAGAATGTCTCTTTTTCAATACAATTGTGATGTTGGAGGTGTTTGTCTTTTTAATTTTTGCTTCTGGGGTGGATTTATATCAGATTGTTTGTGTCTTCACAAGTGATCCATTGATTCTTGAGGTAAAAATTTGAGTCTAAAGGTGGCAGCAAGGTCAAGATGCTTATTAGTTACTGTAATAACCTCCCCAATGGGTGAGTATTTGTGTGCATAAAGTGATTTTTGCTTCTTTGGGTATCAAAATTTTGTTTCTTTCTCAATAAAGCTGTGATCTTGGAGGTGTTTTAGATGTTTAGAAATCTTAACTCTGCTGATTTTAGCTTCTGAGCTGTATATATGTGCATAAACTGATTTTTGCTTATGTGGGTATCAAAATTTTCTTTCTTTTTTCCAATAAAGCTGTGATCTTGGAGGTGTTTTAAGTGCTTGGAAATCTTACTCTCTAGTTTTTAGCTTCTGCGGTGGAGTTATATTAGATTGTTTGTGTCTTCATAAATGATTCACTGAATTTGGAGATGAAATTGTTAGATCTAAAGGTGGCAGCAAGTTCAAGATGCTCATTTAGCTGTGTCGATAACCTCCCCACTGGGTGAGTATGTGTGTGTGTGCAGAAAGTGATTTTTGCTTATTTGGGTGTTCAAGAATTTGTCTTGTTTTCAATAAAGCTGTGATCTTGGAGGTGTTTGTCTTTTTATTTTTGCTTCTGGGGTGGAGTTATATTATATCAGATTGTTTGTGTTTTTACAAATGATTCATTAGTATTGAAACAAAGAAGACGACAGGAAGTGCGAGCTCGAGTTGAAGAACACTCGAGCTTCAATGGAGGTCGGCCATGGCAGCTAAGATAACAGAGAGAAAATGAAAGAGAGATATTTTGGGGGAAAATCAAATCAGATCTTCCATTCAACTGATACAAGTATATATACATGTGGGAATTAAAATATCTGCATTGTCCAGCTGGAAGTGAGCTGGCCCACTCATTAACAAACTAAAACTAACTCTAACAACCTATAACTAACTCTTAACTAATTGACTTCTTAAACTCGGAATAACAAATAATTAAGGACTAATCTTAACAATTAGCAAACTCAAGATGCTTATTAGCTAAGTCAATAACCTCCCACTGTGTGAGTATCTGTGTGTGTGTGTGTGTGTATGTGCAGAAACTGCTTTTTGCTTATTTGGGTGTCAAGAATTTATCTATTTTTCCGATAAAGCTGTGATCTTGGAGGCAGGGGCGGAGCTACAGTATTAGCGACGGACGGGTTCGCTATTCCTTGCTCTATATTTATATTGAAACTTATTAAATAGTATAAATTTCTAATTGCGAACGCACTAACTAAGACGAGCTATGAGTTTGGCGACAAGTTCAAAACCTATAAACATGAAATTCTTGCTTCGCCTCTGTAATGGAGGTGTTGTCTCTTGATATTAGCTTCTGGAAGGTGGACTTGTATCAGATTTTTTTGTTTTTACAAATTCATTGGCAAACTCGAGATGCTTATTAGCTAAGTTTATAATTGGGTGAGTATTTGGGTGAAACTGATTTTAGCTTGTTTGGCTGTTCAAGAGTTTTGTCTCTTTTTCAATAAAGCTGTGATCTTGGAGGTGTTGTTTCTTGATTTTAGCTTCTGGGGTGGAGTTATATCAGAGTTTTTGTGTTTCTAGGATTTGATGGAACTTTCCTAGTGTTTTTGATTAAATCATTTTATCCACAGTTCCCGTCAAATCTAACCGACAGAGTTCATTCAATATTTGACGGAGACCAAAACTGTTCAGAGAGGGACTATTTTGAACCTACTCCCAAACATAAGGGACCATTTTTGTCATTTTCTCCCAAGAGAACTATAGCAGCTTTCTTTTCTTTCTTTTTTTCTTCTCTTTTTTTGTCCTGTCTCCAGAGAACAGAATTAAGTTTTCAAAAGCTACTGCCAATATGCCTCTGTAGCGCATTAGAGGGGGTTATGTTTGTGCACGTATATCTTGTAATTTTACTTCAGTTTAATATCTGGTATTACTTCTATTCCTTCATCTTAGGGACGAACAAGGTCTGTTTTATGCATTGGATCTAGGAGGCACAAACTTCCGTGTGATGCGTGTGCAGTTGGGTGGGAAAGAAAAGCGTATATTTAAACATGAAGTTAAAGAAGTTTCAATTCCAAAGCACGTCATGGCTGGATCATCATCTGATGTAAGTCTAAGCTGTATCATCTATGCAACCTGCAACCTTTTTAATCCATTCAAGATTTTATACTTGTATCGTTAAACTTCAAACTGGTAATTGCAGGCGTTATTTGATTTCATTGCTACAGCACTTGCGAAATTTGTTGCGACGGAAGGTGAAGATTTTCATCTTCCACCTGGTAGACAAAGGGAGTTGGGATTCACCTTCTCTTTCCCGGTTAAGCAAATGTCAATTGCATCAGGAACTCTTATTAAATGGACCAAGGGCTTCTCCATAGAAGATGCGGTTAGTCATATAGAGTTTCTAATTTTCACAGCCGATTGATCATGCCAACAATGAACCTAGATTTAGTCTAGTCATTTTAATGTATGTTTTTGCATTTACGAGGGTTTAATGCATACAATTTTATACATGCAAAGTTGATTGATTATTTCATTGCTTTTCCATCAACTTGATTTAAAGTACATCATGAAATTTCCTTTTCCAACTATAAGGGTGTTTGGCTAAGCTTATAAGCTGGTTAAACTAGCTTATAAGCACTTTTAGGCTGACCTACACGTTTGGTAAACACCAAAAGTGCTTATAAATCAGGTGCTTATAAGCCAAAATCAGCCATAAGTTGGTTACCCCCAACTCATGCTTTTACAGTTTTTAAGCACATTTGGTTAGACTAAGTCTTTTACGATTATATCCCTAATATCTCTTGTAATCTCAAAATACTCCTTAACTGCTTATTATCAACATCTACACTTTTACCAAACACAGTAACCGCTTATTATCAACATCTACACTTTTATCCAAACATGTAACTACTTATTTAATGCTTTTAACCGCTTGATGTTATCAACTACTTTTAATCAGCTAATCCAAACGGGCTCTATATTGTATTTCAATGCTGAAAAACTCCTCACGGAATCTCACATAGGTTGGCAAAGATGTGGTTGGAGAATTAATAAAAGCAATGGAAAGGGTCGGCCTTGACGTGCGTGTGTCTGCTTTAGTAAGTTTTGCTCCCAATCAAATTCTATATGAATTTCTGTAACATAGAAGTAAGATGGTGATGTTCATGTATTAGGTTTTTGTATGTCTGACATTTCTGATTTTTAATCTTAAGTTAGTTGACTTGGTTGCTCAGGTAAATGATACTGTTGGAACGTTAGCAGGAGGTCGGTACAATAATCCTGATGTCATTGCTGCAGTAATATTGGGTACTGGAACCAATGCAGCATATGTTGAGCGGGCACATGCGATTCCCAAATGGCACGGTCTTTTGCCTAAATCTGGAGAGATGGTAGATGCTCGATGACATTTCAATTCTTTATATTTTCCTTGGTTTTGGGAAACTTATGGTGGTTATCAAACTAAGCATGCATAGTATATTTGTAACTATTAACGTAATTTTGTCTGGTCTTTGAAGGTTATCAACATGGAATGGGGTAATTTCCGCTCATCACATCTTCCCGTAACAGAATATGACCAAAGTCTTGATGTTGAGAGTTTAAACCCCGGGGAGCAAGTAACAAAAACAATCCCCTTCCATTTTCTATGTTGTCTATGTTACATCTGATTTTGAACTTTTGGCTAACTGCACAGATTTATGAGAAGCTTATTTCCGGGATGTATCTTGGAGATATTTTGCGTAGAGTATTGTGTAGAATGGCTGAAGAAGCTTCATTATTTGGTGATTGTTTCCCACCAAAACTAAAAACTCCATTCATATTGATGTAGGTTATTGCTTCGACCGACACATTTATTATGCAATTCTATTGTGCATTCATCAAATTTAACTTTATTGTGCTCCGTGCAAATACTTCCTTAGTGCAACTTAAGGTTTATGTAATTGCACTAATCTCTTACAATGTAAGTAATGCTTCTCGCTGGACTAGATTTACGTACGTTTATTCAGCATATATATTCTTTGAAGCGTTAAATCTTGCGAAAAAGGTTATTTACTTCCATGCATGCAGGACTCCGGACATGGCTGCTATGCATCACGACAAGTCTGCTGATCTCAAGGTGGTTGGCAACAAGCTGAAGGATATCTTAGAGGTACTAAGTTTAAACATTTGACTTAGTGAAACATTATTAATCTTTGAAGTTTTTCGATATCTTTTTTGTCCTTTATATGATAAACCATGGAGCATCAAGGGCGGAGCTATGGTTCTGTTTACCGGTTCGGCAGAACCCCGTAACTTTGGTTGAGACCCTGTACTTGTATTAAATAACATGTTTAATATGTGTAATAATTATTCAGAACGCAGTATCCTATCTTTTCTAGAATCCAGTATCCATAAATTCAAAATCTTAGCTCCGCCTCTGTGGAGCATCACTAAGCTGGCTAGGCTCAAGACGGAGAACTACATATTTCTCATCTTATTTGCTATAATATATTTCTTTCACAGGTACCTAATTCTACCTTGAAAATGAGGAGAATAATTGTGGAGCTATGTGACATTATCACCTCTCGTGGAGCTCGTCTTTCTGCAGCAGGGATTGTGGGCATCCTCAAGAAATTGGGAAGAGACACTTTAAAGGGCGGAGAGAAGCAGAGGTCCGTCGTAGCTGTTGATGGTGCATTGTTCGAGCATTACACCGAGTTCAGAAACTGCTTGGAGGGAACTACAAAAGAGTTGTTGGGAGATGCTGTGGATAGCATAGTTGTTGAGCAGGCGAATGATGGTTCAGGCGTTGGAGCTGCACTATTGGCTGCGTCTCATTCCCAATACGTCGGACTAGAGGAATCTTGATCATGGTCAGAGTGATGGAAAAAGCCCGAGATGGTTTCCATGTTTACAATCGCCCCTCACCTTGCGAAAGAGATCCCTCTTAATTCATACTTTCTTCTCCGAGACAGTTGAAATATTTCTTGCTTCCTTTCCCATCATGTCATGCAAGAGTGAGCATTGAAGAGCACATTTTTTTCACTCTTGGAGCCTCTAAGGATAATCTTTGTCCCAAGTGTAAACTTAAATCTTTTTCTCACTAGCCAGAAATAAAGCTAGGATACAAATAAAGTTCTTCTAGTTGCCACATTTTCGTGTAATCTTTACAAGATTTTTACAAGATTTATTGTTGCCAAAAAGTTAGTACTGAGATAGTTCAATCTTCCTTGTTTCTATTTTTTTGATTTTTAGGAAGCCTATCCTCCTTTCAATATTGAGCAAACAAAATTTCGTACTCGATCTCATAGATACATATAGTGTTTTAGCGGCATTTATTGTCAATTGAATAAATGTTATTTATTGTGCGTATAGTCAGATACATTTTTTCCAGTTATTTGAGGAGTAAAGAAAACACTGAAAAAGCAAATTTCTGTAGCAAAACAATGCTAAGTGACAGTATGGATCTTATACAGTGTGTATAATCCTAGTTTTCACTACCCAATACATTATCTGTGTCTTATTCTTTGTTTTTTCATACTCTTATCATGTTCTAATGCCATCAAATATATGATGTAAACCAACATCGAACATGTGTTGTAGCTGAGAAGCTTCTTAACACATGACACTTAAGTCCATTAGTTTGTGGAGCTGCTACAATCTGAGAATTAGGGAAGAAATTCTAACTAAGAACTAAGCTAGGCTAAAGAGAACCAAGAGGTATTTTAAATCAGATCAGGAATCATGTAGAATATTGTAAATCTTCCTTGATTGGAGTTCTCTTATTAATGCAATATATATAGATTGTACAATTGTAGTTCTAAAGGAATTAAGATCTCTATTTTATATTAATTACACTAAAATATTAATTACATAATATATTGTACACCCCCTCAGTCAGAGCGGGAGGAGGCCGGACGCTGAGATTGGATTTGAAATCAAGGAAAATAATTAATTAAGAATTAAATTTTTTATGGAACATACATATGAATATGCGTGGATCATACCTTTCATTCCACTTCCAGTCCCTATGTTAATAGGAGCGGGACAATTGCCGAGGAAGCCCCTTTGTGAAGATATCTGCGTACCGATATGAAGAAGGAACATGCAACACCCTAACGTGACCCATTGCAACTTTCTCTCGAACAAAGTGAATATCCATTTCAATATGCTTGGTTCGCTGATACTGAACCGGGTTGTGAGACAAGTAGACAGCAGATATGTTATCACAGTAAATCAAAGATGCCTTACGTAAGGGACAATGAAGCTCAAGAAGGAGATTTCGGAGCCAACATAGCTCGGCAACAACGTTCGCAACGCCTCTATATTCTGCTTCGGCACTCGAATGGGAGAGTGTCGCTTGCCGCTTGGCAGACCACAAAATAATATTATCCCCTAAAAATACGCAATAGTTGGACGTAGAGCAACGGGTGTCCGGACAACCTGCCCAATCTACGTCTGTGTAAGAGAGCAACCTAGTCGGTGCAGAGGGATATAAATGTAGTCCATAGTCAAGAGTGCCCTTAACGTACCGAATGATACGCTTACGAGTTATTAAGTAAGGATCTCTATGAGCATGCATGAACAAGCACACATGTTGGACAACATATGCAATATCTGGCTGAGTGAAGGTGAGATATTGAAGAGCACCAGCGACACTCCTATAAAGAGAGGGATCGCTGATCGGATCCCCGTCATCCGCACTGAGTTTGGACTTTGAATCGACATGAGTGGGCATGATCCTGCAGTTTGCCATTTTAGCCCTGTAGACAATCTCCTCTGCATACTTACGTTGACACAAGAATATGGAATGTGCGGATCTGGTCACTGATATCCCCAAAAAATAACTCAACTTACCCAAATCTGTCATAGCAAATTCGGACTTGAGCAGGGCAATGATCTCGTGTTTCAATGTATCCGAAGAAGCTGTCAGAACAATATCATCCACATATAAAAGAAGATAAGTCGTGTCAGTACCTCGATGAAAAATAAACAGAGAAGGATCACGCTTGTTGCACATGAACCCGATATGTATGATGTAGGTGGCAAACCTCTCATACCAAGCCCTAGCCTGTAAACATACCCATATGTGCTCTTTATACTATCAACATCACCACCATTGTTAGCATCAACATATCCCTGCAATCATGTCTCTGACTTCAGGAAATACAACGCTGAACTTGAGCTGCCCTTCAGATACCTGAAAATCTACTTCACAGCCTCCCAATCCCACTCCATGTGCAATGTCTCGCCTCGTACATACCATCACGTACATAAGACTGCCATTAGCAGAGGCATAAATGACCTTATCCATATGCTCCATCTCGTCCTTGGTCACATGCGACTGATCTTTGGACAAACGAAAGTGTCCAGCCAAGGGAGTACTAATTGGCTTGTCATCATCCATGTTGAACCTCTTGAGAACATTCTTCACGTATTCTTCTTGTGAGAGCTTGAGGCCCTCCTTACTTCTGATGATTCTCATCCCAAGGATTTGCTTTGCGGCTCTCAGATCCTTCATTGTAAATTCTTTTGATAACTTCTTCTTCAGCCTATCAATCTCATGTAGGTCTGCTCCTACGATCAACACTTCATCAACATAAAGAAGCAATATCATGTAGGAGTCTTCAAATATCTTAAAGTAACAACAGTGATATGCTTCACACATTAAGAATTCGGTTTTCTTCATAAAGCTGTCAAACTTCTTATACCACTGTCTTGGAGCATGTTTCCGTCCGTACATGCTCTTTTGAAGCTTGCACACCAGTTTTTCTTTCTCTTTGACCTCAAACCCCTTAGGTTGTTTCATGTAGATTTCCTCCTCTAAATCATCGTGAAGAAAAGCAGTTTTCACGTCCATCTGTTGAATATGCATATCTTTCTTTGCTACCAACCCAAGAACAGTTCTGATTGTCATCAACTTGACTACGGGAGAGAAGATCCATGTGTAGTCAATGCCTTCTTTCTGTTGAAATCCCATCACAACCAGCCTCGCTTTATAGCGCTTACTTCCATCGTGTTCTTCCTTTATCCTGTAGACCTATTTGTTCTGCAATGCCTTATTATCCTCTAGTAACTTAGTTAACTCTCATGTATGATTTGACAACAGTGAGTCCATCTCATCTTTCATTGCCAGCTGCCACTTGATCGATTCATCAACTTGCGTCGCTTCTTCGTAACATTCCGGCTCCCCTCTGTCAGTGAGCAAACTGTAGTTGAGGGACGGAGAGAACCTATAAACCAACTTACTGATCCTGGATGATCTACGTAATTCTGTGATCGACATCCGCTGATTTGTTTCAGAATCAACATTTTCATCAACGTCGCCATCACTGGCTTGTCGGCCTTCTTCTAGTGCTGCTTGTTCCTCTGCCGCAGTAGTACCTTGTTGTAGCTCGGGTGCTGCGAAGTCTCTCAAATCAACTGTTTCTGATTCCTTTCTTAGATTATGAGTTCTCCCACAACTTGTCCTTATACAACACTTGTTTATTAAAGACGACGTCCCTGCTTCGAATGATCTTCCGATTTTGGTCATCCCAGAATTGATAACCAAACTCGGTGTCACCATAGCCAATAAGATAACACTTCTTAGATTTTAGATCAAATTTACTTATAGCAGTAGCATCAATATGAACATAGGATAAGCAACCAAATACTTTCAGAAAAGAAAGATTTACCTTTTTCCACTCTAAGCCTCTTTTGGAATTCTGAAACCCAAAGGAACAGACGGTCCTCTGTTAATAAAGAAGGCTACGATATTGATTGCATCTGTCTACGCTCGTTCAATGTTCGATTCATCCTTTTCGCTATTCCATTTTGTTGGGGCGTTCCAGGAATAGTTTTCACCATCTTGATCCCATTATCAACACAATATTATTTGAAGTTACCGTCAATGTATTCTCCACCGTTGTCGGACCTCAGGCTCCTCAACTTGAGGTTTGTCTCATTCTCGACCATGGCTTTCCACTTTTTGAAGATAGTGAATACGTTAGATTTATTTTTCATAAAATAAATTCATAGCTTCCTGGTTGAATCATCAATGAAGGTCACGTAGTAATGTGATCCTCCGAGTGAGGGGACAGTAGCAGGTCCCCACACGTCAGTGTGCACTAATTCAAGCTTCTCAACTTTCAATTCTCTACCTGCATTTGTAAAACTTACTCGCCTCTGTTTTTCGAGAATGCAGCTCTTACACATATGATGATCCACCGACTTCAGCTCCGGAATCATGCTGTTAGTCACCAAAAGCTTCATCCCTTTCTCGCTCATACGCCCCAGCCTGCAATGCCACAACTCTGTCTTCTTGGTGTTGTCAACAACATCAACTGTATCACGACAACTCATCGTCATATAAAGAGTACCAGTTTTCTTACCTCGACCAACCACCATAGCACCCTTCGTCACCTTCCAGGACCCATTACCAAAGTTAAGATCATGTCCCTCATCATCAAGCTGACTCACTGAGATCAGATTACGCATCATGTCCCTCATCATCAAGCTGACTCACTGAGATTAGATTACGCATCAGCTTCGGCACATGTCTGACCTTTGTGATCTTCCACACGTGCCCATTTGACATCTTCAAATTAATGTCTCCAATACCAACAACGTCTAAAGGCTTACCATCTACCAAATAGACTTTCCCGAGATTCCCATCAACGTAATTCATCATTATATCACGATGTGGGGTGGTGTGGAAAGAAGCTCCTGAGTCAAGCACCCAAGAGTTGATCGGGCTGTCAACATGGCTTAGCAATTTGATACCCATATAGTTGTTGCAACTCTGGAGGATGTCACATTTCAATTAATGGTAGAAAAATCTTTTACCATTTCACCACACTTTTGTGGTCAGACCAAAAATAGTTGCCTGAAGAATATTTGGCCAATGGTGCAAGCTGTACTACATAACCAAAGCCGTTTGGTCCGTATCAATTGATGGAATATGCGTTTAAGTGCTTCCTCTACTGTCTTCTTTTTTTTGTTTTTTGTTGAACTTGTTATTGCAAATTTGATTAACTACAAATACTGTATAAAATTTCATCTGGCACAGCTGTACTTGTCAGCTAGCATACTGATTTACTATAAAATGGATCATAATAATATATATTGATCCTTTGTAGTAGTAAGTTTATTAAATTATGCCATAGTTTCTTATTTTTTGATACATATTATTATCTATTGTTGTATTTGTTTTATATCTTGTTACTTTACTGTCTTTTTCTTACAATATAGTATTGAATATTTTTCATTTGAGCCGAGATCTATCGAAAATAGTCTATCTACCTCACAAAATGAGGAATAAAATATGTGTACATCATACCTTCTCAAAATTCAACTTGTGAATTACATTGAATATGATATTATTGTTGTTGTAATACTATATGGAATAAACAAGTTCAATACGCTGGATAAGAAGTATAATATACGAATCGATCATGAGAAGATGGATCATATTGTTGTCGGCCAAATAGTTTAGTAGTAGTCATAGTCATGTTGGTGTTTGGCTCTGGTCATCTTGTTTGTATATTTCTAATTTCCTATATAACTCAAATCAATCTTGATAGGCTACGTGGCAAAGTCTGATAGGGATATTTATCATGTGAGAAAGCGTTTTTTTTTATAACAATATATGATTCCTAAATGACTTAAGTAACATGAACATGTTTACGCAACTTTTTTAGTCTTAAGAATATATAAAAAGAAAACTAAAAGATCCTTTTAAAGATAAAATACTTATAATCATAGAAATTTATAAAATGACTAAACTTTGTGCACACTTTGCTCCTTCAAAGTGCCCTACAAATCTTTAGCACTGGCACAAAGCAGTGGGGCAGCCTGGCTCAGGGAGAAGTATCATTCGCAGGAATAGCAATATGTAGTTGACCACTTAGCTACTTGCGCATGTGCCCAAATGGCCCTTTTTTTTTTTTTTGCAAATGCTTGTCGCTAATTAAAGATTTTGAGTTTGAGCTTTGAAAAAAAATAAAATAGGAACATTCTACTCTTAATGGATCATATACGACACGGATTGAGATTCGACGGCGGAGCTACCTTTGTGCAAAAGGTGTCAATTGCTACCCCTTGTCTGAAAAATTAATTGTATAAATAGACAAATTTTGTATGTATATACACTATATATAGACAGCAACCCTGGTTCATTTATTGTTGTAGGAGTGCTCTTTCTTTCGATTATTCAATTATTTATTGGCCTTACCTCACTAATCTTAAATAAAAGTTGAGGAAGAGAACCTTAGACTCCACATCACTCTAAATCTAAAAAAGTTGTATGTGTGCTTTAAATATATACACGCCTCTAAATCTTGAATCCATATCTATATGATTAAATATAGAAATGACTAGAAATCTTTTTTGGTGCTTGCATAGACTCTTGCTTCCATTTAAAAAAAGCATGTAACAATAACAATAACATATCCAGTAAAATCTCACAAGTGAATCTGGGGAGGGTAGAGTGTACGCAGACCTTACCCCTACAAGGTAGGAAGACTGTTTTCGAGAGACCATCAGTTCAAGAGAAAGGACACTACACGATCAGACAACCGATGACAAAAGTAAAGTAAAGCAAATAGTAAAACAATAGATGACAAAGTAAAGTAACGATGTCAAAACACTATAAATAAAACACTATATGACTTATAATTTGCTTATTTTCTATCTTCGTCCTTCACTTGTAATTTGCTCATATATGATACTCCTTCTGTCCCAATTTATATAATGTAGTTTGACTTGGTACGGAATTTAAGAGAATAAACGAAGGCTCTTGAATCTTGTGGTCTAAAACATGTCAAAGATATTTGTGTGGTTATATAATCTCGTTAAACCTAAACGGTAAATTTTAAAGTTAAGTTGTTGCCATATAAGGAAATGTGTCATTTTTTTTGGAGTGACTAAAAAGAAAAGTGTGTCATGTAAATTAGGACAGAGGGAGTACACTTGAAAAATAAAAACAATTTGATTATATCCTCGCATAATTTGTGAGTAATATGAAGGAACTTGATTGAGTTTTGTCCCCTAGCCGGCCCACTTGTTGCAATGAAGTCTTGGATCCATTGTTATACAACCCAAGTAAAATGTCATAAAATCAGCCCATATCTAAACGTGCAAAATGTGCCGTAATCTGCTTATATAATGATTATATACTTGTTATGTATTCATATAAACATCGACGATGACTGCTGCAAATAATTACTGCTAGACGTGTGAAAAGTTTTTAGCTGGTTGGCTAAAAATGTTAAGATCTAGCTGTAGGGTTTTGTTAGGTACAAAGCATATCAGTAAGACACAACGGAAGTTTAAAGGTTTTGAACTCAATATGTTTAGTACGATTATGCGAATTCAGTAAACTTAACCTTTATGTGGTAAGATAAAACCCTTTCATTCACGACACACCCGATCAAGCTTAAGATTTGTCAAGTGTCTATCCAAATGGCTTAATCATTGTATCTCATCTATATTAGTTGACGACTAGACCATATTCTAAATATGTCTATTGCGTTGGCCAACGACTTAGTCAACCTAATATCACTGAGAATCTGAGTGTTCTCTCGAATATACATTCGAGGAATGAATCCTAATCTTGGCTCAACTACCACCTTCAATCCACATCGTAATGTACCCAATACAAGTCGTATCTCAACCTATAAGGCATTTGAGCTTAGGACGAGATCAAAGTACATTACTTTGTAGACAAGGCGCGTATTGACCCCAAGTCTAAGGACTTCTATCTCCCACACGCTGATCATACTTTAGACAAGTATAACAAACAGTATATCAGAAAGGTATACCAATACTTTCAAAGTATCCATGTGTCCATCACGAGTAGCCATTACTTGTAGCAGGTGAGACATACTACATCCTCTAAGGATGTGATGCAGACCACATGTCGACTTATCACATATCATCGATATCCCATTCTCGATGATCATTAGTCGAGACTATTTTAAGAGTTACACTCTATCATGAATATCTCACTCTATTAATGACAACATAAGCTCAAGTGATGCATATTAATGAATAATTACAAATAATTAAATAATAATTCAATAATTACAAATGCCAAATTATTAATCTCTATTAATAATAATATGAATGTGTATAAAGTACATTTGTCCTAATACAGATTGTCTCTAGGACATAAATATACTTTCAATCTCCCACTTGGCCTAGAGCCAATCTCCAACACATCTAATGCCCATATTTTCAAATGACCATTATGCTTGACTAAGCTTAATGGTTTAGTGAATAGGTTAGCTAGATTATCGTGTGTGTGAACATAGTCTAATCTAATATCTTCAGTTTCCACCATCTCCATGAGTATGTGGTACTTCCTTGGTACGTGCTTGTTTCTGTTGGTTGATCTTGGTTCCTTAGCTTGCGCAATCGCACCAGTATTGTCACAATAACCCGTATTGGACAAGTGGCACTTGGAACAACCCCTAGTTCCTTCAGGAACTCAGATATCGCGACAACTTCTTTACCAGCTTCCGATCCAAAGCAATGTACTCAGCTTCGTTGTTGAATCAGCAGTTGTAGCTTGTTTGTAACTTTTCAGCTTACTGCTCCACCATTGAAAATGAAGGTGTAACCTGATTGAGATTTATAGTCATCAACATCTGTCTGGAAGCTAGCATCAGTGTACCCAGTACATACTAGCTTCTCCTGTCCACCATATACTAAGAAATATTCTTTAGTTCGTCTAAGATACTTAAGAATACTCTTGACTGCTTTCTGGTGTTCTTCCCCAGGATTCTGCTGGAACTTGCAAGTCATACTAAGTACAAAGACCACATCTGGCCTAGTACAGGTCATGGCATACATGATCGATCCTATAGCCGAAGCATATGGAATCCTTTTCATGCGTTCAAGTTCCATAGCATTAGAAGAACTATCCTTCTTAGTTAACTTGATGCCTTGTCCCATAGATAGACCGCATTTGTTGGAATTTTTCATAGAAAAATGTCTAAGCACTTTGTCTATGTAGACTGACTGTGACAGCCCCAACAATCTATTAGGTCTATCTCTATAGATCCTAATCCCTAGAATGTAGCAGGCTTCACCTAAATCATTCATCATGAAGGCACTGGACAACCACTCTTTGACTGACTGCAGGAGAGTCTTATTGTCTCCAATTATCAATATGTAATCTACATAGATGATAATGAAGGTAATACTCTCATCCTTGCGTTTACTATAAACACATGGATCCTCTTTGCTTCTGACGAAATCAAATGACTTGATAGCCTTGTCAAAGCAAATGTTCCAACTCCTAGAGGTTTGCTTAAGCCCATAAATGGACTTTTGTAGCTTGCATATGGCATTTGGTTTGGACTCAATTGAAAAACCCTCAGGTTGTTTCATATACACTTCCTCAACTAGATTATCATTGAGGAATGCAGTTTTGACATCCATCTGCCAAATGTCATAATCATAATATGCAGCTATTACAAGCAAAATCCGAATGGACTTAATCTTAGCAACATGTGAAAAGGTTTCATCATTATCGACCCTAGGCCGTTGATTATAACCTTTAGCCACCAGTCTTGCTTTATAAGTCTGTACCTTTCCATATGCATCAATCTTCTTCTTGAAGACCCATTTGCATCATATGGGTCTAACCCCTGTTGGAAAATCAACCAAGTTCCAAACTTGATTTATGTACATCGAGTCCATCTCATATTTCATAGCTTCTTGCCATCTCTGCGAATCAATATCTAACATAGCTTCGCTATAGGTTGTAGGTTCATCGTCATCAGGAATATCTATCTCATTGTGTGTTTCAACAAGGAGATTAAGTCTTTCAGGCGGACGATGAGTCCTGGTGGTCCTACGGAGTTGAGTATTCTGCGTTTCAGTGTTTGTTGCATTCTGATTGTGAGAAGGTCTTTGTGTGTTGGATAATCCATCACCTTGAGAGCTTTCAGGAATGTCATTTTCATGTATTTTCTGAATGGAATGATGTACAACCATTGTATCATCTTCCATTGGTTGTGTATGAGAGTCTTACATTTCTGCAGTATCTCTCACAACACTCCCACTGGCTGAAGGGCGTACTCTAAGTACCCAATCTTCACCAGATACTCCCACTGAATCCTTGTTTAGGTCATTCGACAATGGTTCATTTTCTGTGTTATCTTGTGATTCTTGATTTTTTTCAAGTTCTATCTCTGTACAACTATGTTCCTTGTAGACATATTATTCTTCAAGGAAAGTTGCGTTCCTGTAAACAATGACCTTATGTTCTCCAGGTACATAGAAGTAGTATCCCTTAGTTTCCTTTGGATACCACAAAATAACATTTCTCATTTTTAGATTCCAACTTGTCAGTGAGCATCTTCCTAACATATGCAGGGCACCCTCAGGGTCTCATATGTTTAAGAGTTGGCTTCTTGCCACACCATATCTCATAGGGTGTCTTTTCTACTGACTTAGAAGGAACTCTGTTCAGAATATATATATATAGAGGTTTGTATAGCATATCCCCAAATGTATGTCGGTAGAGCTGAGGAGCTCATCATAGATCGAACCATATCCAATAAGGTTCGATTTCTCCTTTCGGCAACACCATTCATCTGTGGCGTTCCTGGAGGTGTCCATTCTGATTAGACTCCATGCAACTTTAAGTAATCTAGAAAATCCTTGCTCAAGTACTCACCTCCTCGATCCGATCGAAGGGTCTTGATACTTGTTGCAAGTTGTTTCTCTACTTCCCAATTATACTCCTTGAACTTCTCAAAAGCCTCGAATTTGTGTCTCATAAGATACGCATACCCATACCTTGTGAAGTCGTCAGTAAAAGTGATGAAGTATGGGAAGCCTCCTTTAGCTTGAGTTGAGAATGGCCCACATACATCAGTATGGACCAACTCAAGAATCTCCTTGGCTCGCACACCTTTCCCAGAAAGTGTTTTATTGGTCATCTTTCCTCTCAAGCACGATTCACAGTTACCATAAGACTCAAAGTCAAATGGTTCGAGGTAGTCTAACTTCCTCAGTCTTGCTATCATTGATTCGTTGATATGACAAAGTCTGCAGTGCCATAGGTAGGTAGAGTTTCTATTACTTGTCTTGGCTC
Organism: Anisodus tanguticus; assembly: GCA_034509755.1. Classification (NCBI taxonomy): domain Eukaryota; kingdom Viridiplantae; phylum Streptophyta; class Magnoliopsida; order Solanales; family Solanaceae; genus Anisodus; species Anisodus tanguticus. The sequence continues at coordinate 3,183,162 of CM067558.1, forward strand.
GTTTGTTTTGTACATTAAATATCTCTCGACTACAGTTCAATGTATATAATCCATCCACAAGAGGAGCAGTTCCATATATAATATTAGTAAAAGACAGTACGGGACTAACATTATAAATATACGAGGAAAAGCCCTCCATGTCCAACAATGGGATAGAAATAATATTCCTCGTTAACGAGGGAACATAAAAACAATCATTCAACACTAAACAATAGCCGGAAGGTAAATTTAATCTATAAGTCCCTACGAGCTCAGCATCCACTCGTGCTCCATTTCAAACGCGTAGGTCTACCTCTCTCGATCCAACCTTCATGCTATCAGTTAGCCCCTGCACATTTGTACAAATGTGTGAGCCACAAACGGTATCCAATACCTAGGAATGAGAGTTATTTATAGACATTTATTTCAATGACGTACATACCTTGTCCACCAAAGACAGGAGCACCTGGTGCTTTTCATCCTCTTAGTGTCGTGCAATCCTTTTTCCAATGCCCCTTCCTATGGCAGTTGAGGTATTCATCCTTAGACGCGTTCACCTTCTTGTTCACACCTCCCTTAGGCTTCATAGCTGAGGGCGCAGCGATTGTCTTGCCCTTCTTCTTCTTCTGCTATTCCTTGCCTTTCGGCTTGGGTCGGCTAAAAGAGTTCATCATGAGCACAACTTTGCCTTTGGAAGTGGAGGACTTAAAGGTCTTTAGCATGTTGTGCAGCTCCGACAAAGTCGCCTTCGTTCCATTCATGTTGAAATTCACTATGAAGTTCTCAAAGGTACGAGGGAGAGAGTTCAGGATGAGTGTGGTAGCGACATTCTTTTCAAGCTTCAAACCAATTGAAGCAAGCCTCTCTATCAACCCTATCATCTTCAACACATGTTGCGAGACTGGGCCCCCTTCATTGATCTTACACTTGAAGAGTTCTATTAGCAACTCATATTCCATTGTCTGGTACTGAGAGTCATAAAGACTCTTCAAGTGTTCGAGCATCTCATTGGGCCCCATGTTCTCATGCTGTCTCTGAAGTTCCATAGACATGGAAGACAACATTACGCATTGCACCGAAGTGGCATCATCTAGATGTTTCTGGTAAGCATCTTTATCAAAAGAGGCATATTCTTCAGAATTTGTCGCATGGACTGTTGGAAACACCGTGTCCAACACGTATTCTATTTTCTCTTGTCTGAGTACTATTCGCAAATTCCTTAGCCAGTCAAGGTAGTTCGGTCCAGTAAGTTTATTCATCTCAATCAGCATTTCAACGACAAGCTCAACATCTTTTATAATCTGAAGAATTAGATAGACCGAAAATCAAACTCAAAAATCTATTTTCTATTATACACATTCATTTAGGCTAATCAACAAGGCCTTTTGTTTAATTAGCTCCCATTATTTTAACATGCTTTTACGACCCCATGGTAGAATACGAACCTATTTTAATTGAGGTCATAATGGGCCAAGATCCAAGCCTATGCTATCTCCGCGTTTGCTTTGGCTGATAGCTTCAACAACATATCATGGTAGGTTCTAAACCAATTGTAAAACTTACTCGCAACTCTTGGTTGATCAAATTATTACATTTAATCTTGCGTCCTTAGATTAGTCCGACACTTTGGCGCCAATATTTGTCTAAGCAAGTCAACCCCATTACACGACTGCGTTTATGTATCTAAGCAAACTTGGCATTTGAGCAAACACTTTGGTGTAAATACCCACAAAATTTTATCATTTACCTTTACATTAAAACACATCTATGAAAGAGTCTGGGTCCTCGTAGACTTAGAGCAAATGCTTTGGCATAAATACTCGTATCGCCGAAAATGATTTTGCACTCTAAAAATTATAATGGACGACGCATTTTAATGTAGACGTGTATTTAAAGTTTTGGGGAACATTTTAATTCAGGGTTCTAACCAAGATCAATTCTTTTGTGCCATATCCAATATGACATCTTACCATCAGCAAAACTAATAACACATATAGTTTGGGAACCGTCAACCCAATATGCATGATAGAAGATGGTTTAATCAAACACTGGGCGCCGCCTGCCCAGACAGTTATAGCGGACACTATTCTAGAAATGTAAATGACAAACATTTTGACATTTAGCACATAAATATTATACTTATCAAATAATATACTGTAAAATAGTAATCTTGGGTTAAACATTCTGAACTCTAATTTTTTTTGGTTTTGGACAGGTGGGGACACGATGCTAAGCATTAGGGCCGCGACGCCACTGAGGCAGAAGCCTTTCAGCTTCTGAAAAAATGCATTAGCGCCGCGACGCTCCACCATAGAGCCGCGGCGCTGCAGAGGCGGAAACATTTCTGCTTCTACAAATGCATTAGCATCGCGACGCTCCACCATGGAGCCGCAACGCCTGTTGTCCAGTGAGTTCATGTTTTGAAATGAAGCATTAGCGTTGCGGTGCTCCACCATGGAGACACGACGCCTCCCTGAAACCCTAGCCAGTGCCGCGACGCCCGACCATAGGGCCGCGGCGCCGACGTCCTGACAAACGTTTCTGTGTTGATTTTTAAAAAATCATTCAACCCCTAAATCCAATTTAGGATCAATTCATAGGTCCTTTATCATCACCCACCATTATCAATAACGCCCATATCGACAATCATCCATTCTTACTCGTTCTTAGCCGTGCACCGTGCAATGAGCCGGACAACGCACTTTGGCTTAGTTTGAGTTAGAGCGGAATGACTTCCTCGAGTTAGCGTATGAGATAATTTAGGGTGATATCAAAAGCTTAACATTTGTTCAAGACATGTAGGATTTCAAGAAACCTCGTTTTAATCCAATTTTATGTTTAACCCATATTATTATTCTATTCAATTGTTATATAACCATTGAACAAGCCTGAGCTCTGATACCACTGTAGAGTTTTGTTGGGTACAAAGCACATAAGTAAGACACATCGAAAGTTGAAAGGTTTTGTTTCTTACTTACCCCATTAATATTTTTGGTATGGTTATACAAAATTTAAACTTGTAACATAAAGCATATACTTACAAGTTAGAATTATCTGGAATCTTTATCTACTGTAAGGTGCACACGCGGTTGCCCTTCCGATTGCAAGCTCCAAGCTTCAATGTATTTTCTCCTTCGGAAAGCTAGGAAATCCGGCAGAGGTTCGAGGGAGTATTTAATTCTAAGTCTCTAAGGCTTAGAGTGATATTCTGAAAATTAGTATGTTGATAATGAAAGGGAATGCCTCTATTTATAGTTGAAAATTAGGTCAAAGCCGGATTATGGTTTGACCTTGGGCCTGACCCAAAAATCGATACAGAGGCGCCGCGACCCTAGGGTATGGGCGCCGTGGCGCTCGACGTGCACCTGCACTGTCTCGATTTATTTTCCGTGCATTCGTAATTAAATCCAAAATCCAATTTTTATTTAATTAAAATAATCATTATTCATTTAAATATCTCGATTCCAAATCGAACATTTAATTTCTCTCTCAATACATCCTTAGATCGAAATGGACAACTGACATAGTGTGATGCTACATGCCTTCTCATATTGACATTAATCAAATTAAGGTCTACACGGAACTCCTAGACGACGCCGGAAGACGAACTCAATATGTGAAGTACGATTACGCGAATCCAGTAAACTTAACCTTTATGTGGTAAGATAAAATCCTTTCATTCACGACACACCCGATCAAGCTTAGGATTTGTCAAGTGTCTATCCAAATGGCTTAATCATTGTATCTCATCTATATTAGTTGACGATTAAACCATATTCTTAATATGTCTATTGCGTTGGCCAACGACTTAGTCAACCTAATATCACTGAGAATCCGAGTGTTCTCTCGAATATACATTCGAGGAATGAATCCTAATCTTGGCTCAACTACCACCTTCAATCCACATCGTAATTACCCAATACAAGTCGTATCTCAACCTATAAGGCATTTGAGCTTAGGACTGGATCAAAATGCATTACTTTGTAGACAAGGCGCGTATTGACCTCAAGTCTAAGGACTTCTATCTCCCATACGCTGATCATACTTTAGACAAGTATAACAAACAGTATATCAGAAAGGTATACCAATACTTCCAAAGTATCCATGTGTCCATCACGAGTAGCCATTACTCGTAGCAGGTGAGACATATTACATCCTCTAAGGATGTGATGCAGACCACATATCGACTTATCACATATCATCGATATCCCATTCTCGATGATCATTAGTCGAGGCTATTTTAAGAGTTACGATCTATCATGAATATCTCACTTTATTAATGACAACATAAGCTCAAGTGATGCATATTAATGAATAATTACAAACAATCAAATAATAATTCAATAATTACAAATGCTAAAATATTAATCTCTATTAATAATAATATGAATGTGTATAAAGTACATTTGTCCTAATACAGATTGTCTCTAGGACATAAATATACTTTCACTAGCCTCCTTCAGAGGTACCTATCTGTTACAAAGTGTTTCGAACTAAATAAGCTGTTTGGTGGGCCTTTATAAATATTTAGATGGTTATAATTTTCCATTATATATCACTTTTTCAGGCTCTAAAGTTTTCAGTGTATATATTTTTCTTAGATAATAAATAATTAGTGCTTCTTAGCTTAGGCTTGAATTTGGTTTTATGTTGTCTTTTGGTATATATGCACGATTATTTAATTATATACATTGTAAAGAATGGATCTTGGGCCTAATTCAATCTCAAAAGCTAGCTTATGGGTGAGGATTGTCCAAGTCCATATAAGTAGTCCATATTCCAATTCCATTTTCGTTGTGAGACTCTTAACACTCCCCCGCACTGACGAACAAAGAATATGGATATTGGGCCTAACTCAATCTCAAAAGCTAGCTTATGAGGTGAGAATTGTCCAAGTCCATTTTTTACCAGAGTGGATGACTATTTTAGATGGACTTGGATTTTTTTAATGGGGCTAAAGTCAGATGTAGTCACATTACTTAAAAAATTATTTACTGAGGTACATACTCAATTTGATGTGAAAATTAAAAGGGTAAGGTCAGATGATGGGACATATTTTTTTAATCAAAGATGCAGGGAACTGTTTCAGTTGTGTGGTATAGTGCATGAAAGTTCTTGTCCACATACACCACAACAAAATGTGTTGTGGAAAGGAAGCACAGACATATTCTTGAAACAGCAAGAGCAATTAAGATTCAGGCTAATTTACCAGATAGGTTATGTGGCTTCTGTGTGAAAGGTGTTGTGTATGTAATGAATAGAATCCCTAGTTCTGTCATAGGTAACAAGTCTTCCTATGAACTACTATATAATACAGTGCCATCCCTTTATCATATGAGAGTAATAGGATGTTTATGCTTTGCCACCACTCTGATGAAGACTGACAAGCTTGGCCCTATAGCTGTGAAATCTATTCTTCTTGGATATGGTTCTGCTCAAAAGGGTTACAAGTTGTATGACATGGAGAATAGAATAATTTTCATGAGTAGGGATGTAGTATTCCAAGAGACCACTTTTCCTTTCAGAAATAATCTAGATAAAGAATATGGACTTATGAAGTCCCATGAGCATTTCAACTTTGATGATCTAATCCATCCATAGAACATAGAAGTTATATGCAGTAGTCCAGAGGTGCAGAATTTATATGCAGGGCCAGACTATGCCAATATTCCCATTGCAGTCCATGGTCCAAGGCATCAGCCTGAAGAGCAACCTGCTGCACAGCTGATTGGATCAACCTCATCCTCTGATATTGATGTTAGAAGGTCTGTCAAACCCAGCAAGCCCCCTATATGGCATAGAGATTATGTCACTAAGAGTGGCTCTAACAAATGTCTATACTCAATATCTGATGGACTAAGTTACACAGGACTTTCATCTATCTATCAAAACTTTATAGCACAAGTTTCAACTGACATTAAACCACATACATATTCAGAGGCTTCAGTAGATCACAGATGGATTGAAACAATGCAAGCTGAGATTCAGGCACTGGAGGACAACAAAACATGGGAGTTGGTTCAACTTCCAAAAGGTGAAAAGACTATTGGATGCATATGGGTATACAAGATAAAATACAAAGCTACAAGTGAAGTGGAGAGATTCAAAGCTAGATTGGTGGCCAAAGGATACAACCAAAATGAAGGTCTTGACTATCAAGAAACATTCTCACCAGTTGTCAAAATGACTACTGTGAGATCCGTTATATCTATTACAGCAGCTAAACAGTGGAAAATCCATCAGATGGATGTATACAATGCATTCTTACAATGAGACCTATATGAGGAAGTGTATATGACCTTACATAATGGCTTCAGGACTGCTGGAGGTAATAAACAGGTCTGAAGGTTGGTGAAATCTTTATATGGGTTGAAAAAGGCAATGGAATATCAAACTCACTTCAGCATTGGTCTTATTTGGTTTTGTCCAGAGTCATAGAGATTATTCTTTGTTTACTAGCACTAAGGAGATAAACTAGTTGTGATACTTGTGTATGTAGATGACCTGCTTATCATTGGGAATGATCCCACTCTTATTCAAACTGCCAAGGACACTCTTCAGTCCACATTTAAAATTAAAGATCTAGGAGAGCTCAGATATTTCCTTAGGATAGAATTTGCAAGGAGTTCCCAGGGTATTCTTATGCATCAAAAGAAGTATGTCTTGGAACTTATATCTGACATGGGATTAGCAGGTGGTAAGAGTGCTCATTCACCTATGGACATGAACCTGAGGCTCACCACTGTGGCATATGATCAACATGCAGCCTCCCAGTCCACTTCAGACACTACCTCTTCTCCACAGATATCTGACTTACCACTAGCAGATCTTAGTCTTTACAGGAGACTGATTGGGAGATTACTATATCTCTCAAATACAAGGCCTGACATAGCCTATGTTGTACAATGCTTGAGTTAGTTTATGCAAGCCCCTAAAAGATCATATCTGGAAGCTGGAATGAGGTTGGTCAGGTATATTAAGCAAGCACCAGGATCATGCATTCTTTTGTCCAGTTCTAGCAGTTTTCAGCTCCAGGTATTTTGTGATGCAGACTGGGGCTCCTGTGTCAATAACAGAAGATCAATCACTGGGCACCTAGTAATGTTTGGCCATTCTCTTATATCTTGGAAGTCCAAGAAGCAAGTAAATGTCTCGAGGAGTTCATCAGAGGCTGAATATAGGGCCATGGCAGCCTTAGTTGCAGAAGTGGTTTGGCTCACTGGTTTGTACAAAGAACTTGGTATACAGGTTCAGTTACCAGTCACTGTTTTCACTGATAGTAAGTCTGCAATTCAGATTGCAGCTAATCCCGTCTTCCATGAGAGGACTAAACACATCGACATAGATTGTCATTTTATAAGGGAATGGATTCAGGCACGTCTCATCCATGTTGCTTACTTTCCATCTGCTGAGCAGCCGGCAGACATACTCACCAAGGCACTTGGCAGTGTTCATCATGCTTATTTGATGTCCAAGCTAGGAATGAAGAATATCTTCATCTCTCATAGCTTGAGGGGGGGGTGTAGAAATATTAGAGAAGTGCACAAGAGTACCATGAGGAGGAGTACATATTATTATTGTTATGGTTGAGTTTGTTATGTTGGTTGAGTTAGTTAGAAGAGTTAGTTAGTTGGTTAAGTTGATTAGTAGATATTTGTGATGAGTTGTATGTGTGTGTATATAGTGAGGATGAGAAGCATTGTAAGAGTGTGTAAATATATACAGAAAATATACAATACAGAAGCTCAATTTTGAGCACCAAAACTGTCTACTCTCTCTCTATCTTCTTTGCTCCTTCGATGGAGATTTGATCTTCAATTACTGGTAATCCTGAGAGTGAGCGCATGGAGTTCAACAATAACCATATATGAATAACTGAACTCTGCATAATTAATTCTTGCATAAAATAATACATACATTTTCTCATAATTAATCTGTATATTATTAATACTTGAATAACTCTAATTAGTTATTAAACGACTCCTTAGTATCGAGATCTTCATTCATAAAATGTGTTTTATAACATTCATGCACCATGAATCATGCTTTAATTTGATACGTGTGCAAGCTGATAACGTAGTGACATTATTAATTTCTCGAATAAAAAGTTTGTGATAGAAATTTTTACTGTAATTAATTAAGACCTGGAAATTGGTTTTAAATTATTGAAGATTCCTTTTAGTACTTGACTAAATTAGGACCAAATCTTGAAAAATCTAGAGAGAAATAAAAATGAATAAAATGGTAGGGGTCCAAATTACTATTTAGATTTTTCTGGACCTACGTGTTTCACATGAATAGAATATTGCATTTAATTTGATACATCATAATTTCGTGTGAAATGGACACTATAAACACCTCAGCACGTGCTAATTCACACGCGCCTAATCTCGAAGAGATCCCTTTACAAATATAACCACATACGATACCACAATCCTCCATGTTACGCAAAAAGTGAAAATACATTTTCTTGCACTTTATAAATATTCTATTTAATTTAATCCAACTTTAAGAATTATTCGACTTGATAAGTGTTGTTTGGTTGTTAGTTAGGAAGTGAACTATTCATGTCGCAAAATCAACATAATTAGTGAGTATCATATTTGGTAGAATTCAACACATCAAGTACATATTTGGTTATCAGTTACAATCCAGCATAACTAAAATAAATAAATAAGTTATGAGTCAATTTGTACATTATATGCAGTACAAAAGATAGAATAACTAATATATAACACAATAACATATAAATAACTAAATTTTACTTTACTAATTCCTTCATTACTAATATATATACAACTTTAACTAATCAAATAGTCTATAATATTAAAAGCAACAATGCACGTCACAAGTCACAACTCACAACAAGTTTAAAGTTTCAAATCCATAGTGTACTTGGGATGAAAATGACTAAGCTCACACGTGCCACTTGATGAGTAGTTCGCTATGAAACCTTAACCACACGAGAACAAGTTGCTAGCCGTGATACAATTTAAGGTGGATTTAGTCTTATACCAATGAGTTTATCTGAATATAGTATATTCTGAGACATTATATATATGTGGAAATTAATTAAAATATTAGTAAAAATTAGATTATGAACTCGTATTTCAAAAGTATAATAAATTTAATGCTACGAATATTAAATGGCGAGTCCATTGTGAATCCGCCTTTAATGGAAGCGGAAGTAAACAGACTTTCTTGGAACTTGCATATGTACAATATACCATTGATAGAGTATTATGAAAAATTTCATATAGCCTCCTTCATACAACGAAGAGTGTTGATCTATTTATTTCAATTTATAGGACATTTTTCCCTTTATGAAACAACAAAACTTCTTTGACCTCGAAGGTCCGTCACAACTTTGTATTGCTCAAATCCATTGAGTAGGCGTTTAGTCGTATATTTAAAATATATTTCAATTTTATGAAGTTGTGTTTACTTATACTTTATATCATACTAGTATGCGCAGTATGGTTTTATAGTTTCCCGTCCTTTGATTTTTGCTGCCGTATGTTCTTTCGTGTACTTTGTTTATCTTATTTACCTGCGTTAGTTACTGTTTTTTTTTCTTTCAAGAATGCTTATTATGGTCGTTCGCTTTTGTTACGCTCATTTTCATACTGCTTTAAATTTCTTATCTGATTCTGGCCGTTTCTCTTGCTTTTGCTTGTGCTTATGCTTTTTTCTTGAGCCGATGGTCTTTCGAAAACAACATCTCTACTTACCAAGGTAAAGATAAGGTATGCGTACACTCTACCCTCCCCAGACCCGACGTTGTGGGATTTCACTGGGTATGTTGTTATTATTGTGTTTAGTTATATCTTTTGCAAATAATATTTGAAATAATTTTCATGTCTGAATGCACTTAAATATAACTTTAAATGTAAAAAAGTGAGTTGAAAAATAAGTTACAAGTTGTTTCTCAAATTTGAAATACAACTTCAAGTCGAATTTAGAATTTTAATGGCCAAGCACTAATTTTTAAATAAAAAATAAATAAATAAACAATTTTTATGACCAAACAAGTCCTAAATCATTCAAATTTTAAAATTTAATAAAATATCTTATCTGTCATACTAAGGTCACGATAATATATTTTCCTTATCACTAATACATATATGAGTTGATTTAACATATTTAGCACTGATTTAAAATAAGAGTATAATAAGCTCCCGCTATATGAAAAGACGTTACCTCACATTCAATAACAGCAAAATCCATTTCCCCCCTTCGAAATATAAAATTACGCGGTCTCTCACAAATCTCCTTTTCCCCTCCTTTCTTTCATTCATTCATTTCTCTCTCTTCATTCATAGTGTTTCTCTCTCTTCTTCCCATCCATGCTGATTGATCTGAGAGAACACGGAATAACTTGCACTTTCGATTCAAAATTTCTCTCTCAGATCTAGGGCATTGTTTTACTCTAGCATAGCACATTTGAGATATACATACATATATCTCGTAATATAATTTGAAAAAAAAACTAGCGTAGAACGTTGTATATTGTGTGTAAAAATGCTGCCGTTTGATTCGTTCGATGCGTATTTGTTCAATGCTAGCAGAGCATTGTGTAGTCCTCTTGCGGTTTTCATTCAGATCCAGGTATATATTGTTTTACGCTGCTCGTTTTAACGGTTTAGATTAACTGTTTTTATTGTTCGAAAATTGTGAAATATATTGCTTATTTACTGTTTGTTAGATTGGCTGTTTGTATTCTTAGAAAATTGAGATATATATTGCTTAATTGACTGTTTTTTCGTATAAATTGATTTGTGCTGCTCGTTTTTACGTTTTAGATTAACTGTTTTTTTTTGTTTGGAAAATTGAGAATATAATGCTTAAATTGCTTATTGTTCTGTGCTGCTCGTTTTTTATATTTTAGATTAGCTGTTTTTTTTGGTTCGAAAACTGAGAAATAAATTGGCTTATTTACTGTTTTACGGATTTAGCACGGTTTAGATCTAATAATTAGACTTAAATTTGTCTCTCCGTCGCTTAAATTGTTTGCCAATATGTTGGTGAGAAAGGTTAAAATTACTCTATCTGTTCACATTTACTTGTAATGTTTCGCTTCTCGAGAGTATTTTTCATATTTTAGAAGAATTGCAACTTATAGTATTTTTCCTATAGTTTTCGAACATCTAAATTTTAATTTTGAAATATTGAATTAATCTAATTCAATTTAGCTCCGAAGATTAGTCAATTTGACTCTCGAGAAGCGAAACGTGACAAGTAAAAGTGAACGGAGGAAGTATAAAAATTCGAATTTTTCAATTCATATCTTGTTGCATTCACAGTAATTAACTGCTTAGGAAGTTTTTTTCTCCCTTTCTTTCTGTTAATTTAACTTAATATGTTTTTGTACCTACATTCTTATCAGTATTATTAGCACTATTCTCGTAGTTTCGTGTTCTTCGATTTCTGTTACGACCTGTGTTTCTTGTACTTCGGTTACTGCATTATTTCATTGTTGTTACTGTTCCTTCTTTTTTTTTAATGTTATGTACTGCTTTCCATATCACATTAATTCGCTATTGTTACTGCTTTCATTTCCGTATTGTCTTTTTCATACTACTTTGAAATGCTTTACTTGAGCCGAGGGTCTATCGGAAAGAACCTCTTTACCTTATCAAGGTAGGGTAAGGTCTGCGTACACTCTACCCTCCCCAGACCCCACCTGTTGGATTATACTAGGTATGTTGTTATTGGTTAGAATTCTTATCTGCACGTCGAAAGTATGAGGAGCATGATCTTGTTACTTCACCTTTCATTACAAGTTCTTCGGTAACCAATTGTTGGAGAGGCTTAATTTGGCAAGAACTTTGGCTTGTGTGTGCGTATGGTTTTGTCATTTAAGTAGAAAAGAATTTTTTCAAAGAAATTAATAAGCTCTCGTCACATTTCAATGACTCCACAGCTGTAATAGAAGGCTTCTTATGCCCTTGCTATGAATGACTGCAACAAGTTGCTCTTCAAAAGTTTATTTTGTACAACTTAGCCTTAGCGATAAAATGGAGCAAGAATTTGATAAAAATAGCTCATTTGTGTTTGTAGTTAACCTTTCATATTGGGTTCAATAGGATAGGACTGATACATGGATAAACCAAGAAACTAAAAGCTTCATACAAATATAGCCAAATCAAGATGAGATGGGACGGCTCTTCAAAGGCCGCAACAGGACTACTATAGGAAAGCCTGCCCCCGCTAGCTAACATAGAAAGAGACTCCTGGATCCATAAGGGTTAGGCCCACTTTTTATAGGTCATTGGAATCTTTTTGCTCAACATAGAAAGAGACTCCTGGATAGCAGTAGTCTCTATGTTGAGCAAAAAGATTCCAATGACCTATAAAAAGTGGGCCTAACCCTTATGGATACCCATGATAACATACCGCATGTGACAATTGTTATAGTGTGAAATTTAACAAAGGGAAAATGGAAATAATTATGTTACAGATTGCTCAGTGAAATGATTTAAATTAAGTTGTGTTATGCTGGCTTATACTATAAAGTGCATGAAATCTATCTATTTAAGGTTACTTATAAAAAAAGCTATCTATTTTAAGGTTGTCTTCTATATCTCTTTGTTTGGATGAGAATGAAAAGGTTTGATATGCCTGAAGACAAATGAAACATCTGTGTAAATTTGCAGTTGTCTGTTAATGGGTTCTCTGCTAATCAAACGTTTGGGCTGTGTTTAACATGAATAAATCTCTGTTCATCTGTTAAACTGCTCCGCTTTCTACCAGTGTGTGTGCTTTAATTATTTTATCTGTAACTGACAAATTACAACAACAACAACATACCCAGTGAAATCCCACTTTCCTGTCTTGTTTCTTTATCTATTCTTCTGTTGTTTTATTGGCATTTTTATTGGACTTTGCATCTTGCAGGGATGTTTTATCTGCTTAATACTGGCTCTTGGATGGGCTTTAGCTGCATATGTAAGGTATGAGATCTTATGATCTATCTTAGTTGTTTATGGTGATTGGTGGACACTTTTCTTGCTGATTATTTGTAATCGACTTGGGTGATGAATGGATTCTAAGATTATTGATTTTCATGCAGCTTTTGGTTTCTTTTTGCAGGGGCAGGGAAATTCGACGCATGAAGAGTAGTATGAAAAGTGGAAATAGCTTTGCATTCCTTACATTGGACATTAATGAACTTGAGCATTCAAATCAGGTCAATTTGCCCCGAGTCTCAATTGTAATGCCTTTAAAAGGGTTTGGAGAGCACAATCTACACAATTGGAGAAGTCAGGTAAACGATAAGAAACCTTTTGGCTCAGAGTTGTCTTTGCAATTTCAATTAAGCTGAGGTACTTGACTTCTGTTTACGCTACGGTTTCTTTATAGCATTATTTAGCTTGAAAATAATCTCAAGTTTGCTGCCTATTCTCTTCCTCATTGCTTCTGAGAAGCCTGCATTTTAGCATAATGGACTCGGTCACATGTTAATTGTTGTGTCTTTTAGTCTACTTTGTAAAGTTTTCTAACTTTTGGTGTACATCTTGTATCCGCGTGTTTGCCCTTTTATAATGAAAACAATCACACTTCATCAAAACGAAGAAAAGTGTTGTCTTTAAGTCTCATTTGGTATCTAATTCATATTCATGTTGGTTTTGGATGTATGATGAAGACCTTGGATTATATGCTCCATTTTTCTCACTTAGTCCAGATAATTTATAGTCTGCTGGGTCTGCTTATGTTCCCTTTTGTGAATGGTACAGATCACGTCTCTTTATGGTGGTCCTTTGGAGTTCCTTTTTGTGGTTGAAAATACCGCTGATCCTGCTTATCATGCTGTGAAGCGATTATTAGCGGATTTTAAGGTGTGTTGGTGCTTCTTTCGCGTTCGAAGAGTTGGTATCTGTTTATATTTTCTTAATGTTTGCCTTTTGATTTGCATAGCCTATTCAGCACTAATTTGGTGTTTACTATCATCTTGATTTGCATAGCCTAATATTCTTTGAGAAAGATTTTGCATAGCAGTAATATTCAATACAATATTTTACGAGAACTGATTGTTGCCTTTGAAACTGGAATATAGGTTTTGTGTTGGCGTCCTTGTTATATTTTTCTTTCTTGTACTTTGTCTTTCTTGGAAAATTCTGTTCAACAGTCACATGTTAATTGGAAATGGTCAACGTAGAGCACGAGAACAATTTGAACTATGCAAAAACAGTTTAAGACTTGTGATAAAAGGCATACAAAAGAGCAACGGAGCGAAATATCCAAAAAATAGAGGAAAGAAAGAAAGAAATGGAGCATGGTAGAAGAATTAGAGGAGGTACTCTATGCACATTACCGCTGGTTTCTTTGAATCAATATTTAGTTGATGGATGGATCCAGTGATATGTATTTTTTTCCTAAGATGATAAGCGACTACATTATGAATGTCATTATTTTAAAGAACCTCCCAGGTATTCTCTCCTTTCCTCTCTCTCAGTCTCTTGGGAAATGAACCGGATTTTCCTATCACTCATCAGATCCTCTCCGGAAGAATCAAACTCTTCCATTCTCTGATCATTGATCTTGTGCCAAATCAAAAGATGGTCATCGTTATTTGAAGATGGAAGTATTTACCTCAATCATGTCCTTATGACATTTTTCCGTGTCATGTAGTTAGAATTTTTACCTGTCTGTGTGTCTAATGTCAAGCTCATGTTGCATGTATGTGTTGCATTCTTAAATTCTTCACTTGTTTCATATTCTGCCCGCAGGATGCTGTTGATGCTAAGGTTATTGTAGCTGGTCTGTCAACAACTTGTAGTCAGAAGATTCACAATCAATTGGTATGTATCATTATTTTATTATTTACCCTTGGAAATCTTGAAAAGCTCTTTTTTGGGTCCATTTTTCTTCATATTGATGAGGCAAACCAAGCTTTACCTCTTATGGAATGGAGGTCACATGCATCTTTATTACCATTCTTTGCTTTTCTGAGATGGACAATTTGTATTTTTAGAGTTCAGTGTTGTGCTTTTCTTATTGATACATGAGTTATAAGAGATGATACTTTAAACTTATCATTAAGAGAACTCCCATTCGAATAAAATGAGCTCTTAAATTTCATATATTTTGTACTCTTTGAGTATAGAAGTTGTGAAAAATTGGAAGCATTTAATGGTAGGCTGAACAAACTTATGAGAGGGAAGGCCATAAAGCAGGTAAATGATTTTTTGTTTTCTGTTTCAACTGCTTCTAGACTTCTATAGGTAAAGAAAGAAGTCATCTAGCTACATGAAAATCCTTCTCTCTCTCTCTCTTGCTCGTCTTTCCAATGTCCAAATTATGGTTCTTCAGTTTTTTTTATTGAGGGGCTATTTACACCATTATTCCTTAAAAGAGCCAGATTGCAGCCAGTTCTTGTTTGAGCTTTTATAACCCCATTTGATGTGACTGATGGACGTAAAGAATTTGAAGGACGAGTCTAGCACCAGGGAGGCGTTTGTGAATTAAGATTTAATGTTTGGGTGGTCGCTTTAAATAGATTGTTTTATAAACTAGTACTTCTTTGGTCTTCCTTACCTAAAACAACGGCGTCTTTTTGCAGGTTGGGGTGGATCAAATGCATAAAGACACCAAGTATGTCTTATTCCTTGACGATGATGTTAGGTTACACCCTGGGTCAATTGGAGCCCTTACTACGGAAATGGAGAAGAATCCAGATGTAATTTCTATACTGAAGCAACTTTATGCTCTGGCACAGTATGCCAGCTTGCTAATCAATTCTTCATTTCATCTATTGTGGTTGAGAGATGTAATATTTTGTCTTTGTACTTGCCAGATCTTTATTCAAACAGGATATCCTCTTGATTTACCATCTGGAACTTTGGGAAGTTACTGCATTTATGAATATCACATGGTATGGCGGCATTTATGCCCTTATCTCTATACTCAGTTTCTATATATTGTTTGTCAAGTTTGTTTTCTATATATTGTCTGTCAAGTTTGTTTTTTGGTTTTTTCTCGTCTCAGCTATTTGTTTTTAGTTTTAGATCCTGGTTGACCCCAACTTGCTTGGGATTGAGGCGTTGTTGTTGTCTTGCTGGTTGATGTTTTATTTTCCATAATATTTTTTATCTCAAGTAAAAGCTATGGTAGAGACTTTATTGTTGACATACAAATCTTTCCATGATTGCTAAAAGTATTGTAGTTTGCACTCTTTGTTATATTAATGTAAATTGAAGTCGTATAAGTGAGCTACGCACTGCATCTATATTTCTTTTTATCTGCGCAAAGAATTGGTTTTCATGAGGCTCTTTTTTTTATATCTTGTATGGGAATGGACTCCAGCTCTTAAACGCTGTTTCAGCTCTTAAACGCTGTTTCCTGGCCAACTTGAATCTTCTCCTCTAACTCTGATGGTTTAAGAGCTTCCTGTAAGATTTGGGGTTATGAGTCTATGTTGCCTTTGCATGTCTTTAGTGCAAAATTTGCTTTACAAAGGTCCCTTTTTAAGTTAATTTGTAGCTTTGCTGACTTTCTTTACTTTGTTGGTTCATTGCCATTTATATACAGCCATGTTCGATGGGATTTGCTACTGGTGGGAAAACATTCTTCCTCTGGGGAGGATGCATGATGGTTAGTTTTTACACTGAATTTATACGAGTACAACCATTTTCCCTACTTGACAAACATGTTACTTATATAGCATCTGGTTACAAGTTATTTTGTACCTTTTTAATTCCAGATGCATGCAAACGATTTTAGAACCGACCGCCATGGTGTAGTGTCAGGGCTTCGAGATGGGGGCTACTCAGATGACATGACTCTAGCAGCTATAGCTGGTAAAGTTTACCTCCAGTTGTTCAACCCTAAATAAATATTACTACTACTGCACAAGAGTGGGAATGCAACTGGTGCAATCCCCCTAGCTGCTGTTGGGAAAGCGGAAGTCCAAGGAAATTAGAATTTTGAGTTTGTCTTATTCTGCAACTATCGACATTTCAAGAATTTTCCTGACTATGCATCTCTTCACCTGCAAATATTTACAATGATCTAGTCTTCTCTGAACTTTTGTTGTTTTCCCTTTTACATAGTGATATTCTTGTCACTGGAAGATATTTCTCAGGACCTATGTAATTTAAATAGTTATGTGCAGTTTTTGTTGCAGTAATTGTTTTGGTATATTTACTTTTGTTGATTATATAACCCTCTTGGAGATGTTAAATATCGACCCTCTTAATGACCACTGGCACTGCGGTGCTTTGGTACTTCTCATTTTTAGCTTTAGGTGCTTTAGGGATTAGTTGTGAGACACGATTCTTTGCAATATCTCTCTTTTTGGAGGAAGCTATCATTTCTTAACCCTTTTTGTCTTTTGCTACTTTTTTCTAGGGGCACACAAGAGGCTCATTACATCACCACCAGTTGCAGTCTTTCCACATCCTCTTGCAACTGATCTTACCTTCCCTAGGTTTCTGAAAAATAGATTAAAATCTTTTATGGAATATTGATGTTCATTGTGATAACTGCTTGCTGTTGGCTCACCTTATATTTTCTTGTGGTTTAGATATTGGAATTATTTGAGGAAGCAAACATTTGTACTGGAATCATATACAACAAAGGTTAACTGGATCATGAATCGGGCTTTATTTACAACCCACTGCTATCTGTCTTGGGGTTTTGTAGCTCCATACGTCATGGCAGGGATCCATATGGCAGCAGCACTGAGATATTATTTTAAAGAATACTCTCTTGAGGTGACAGTGTTGACCTGTAGTGGTGGTGAGCACACTTCTCTTGTGTAAGTAGAAGTAGAGTGCATTGTGGTAGCCATTCCAGTCACATATTTTTCCTTTTCCCCAGAACTGTTTCTTGCTGGAAACCTTGCCATGTCCTCATTATTTTAGTGTAATGCTGATATGATTCCGAATCTCGGTATTCGACTGTGTATTTACCAGCATGCTATACCCCAGTAATTGGAATTACTAGATCTTTTTTGGGTGGTTGGTGCTTCATGAAATGATAAGTAGCTCGTAGTTCTTGAAAATTTTATCCAATTATTAGTTTAATGTATTCATTTTCTCTTTCTAAAAAGTATAGGTAAAACTAATATTTTATATTTGGGAACTGGTCAGGTGTTTTCCAGCTCTTGCTTATTTGGTTGCATATTTCACGCTCTTTTTAAGTTGCACATATTTTTTGTACTTTGTCAGGGTTGTTACTCGCTGGATGCCTTGCCATATGCACAGTGATTGAACTCCTTTCCATGTGGAACTTGACAAGAATTGAAGTTCACTTGTGCAATACGTTGTCTCCTGAGGCACCTCAACTATCACTTGCTTCTTATAACTGGTGTCTTGTAAGTTCATTCAGACTTCGCCTATGAAGCAAAAAAGTTCATTTCCTTTTCTTCCACTTTCCATTGAAGGTTTGCTGTTTTTCACGGACTACAAGATTTTTGCTTAACTTAGTCTTGCTAACAAATATAACATCATAAAATGGATACATTTGCACTTGAATCAGACAACCATAAGTGGTTAAAATGTATTGCTTAAGAAGCTTATTTGTTTGTTATACAATGAAAACAAAGGATTCATATAGTCAAGCCCGACTAGTTCGCAATTGAGGAATAATCATGGACCAATGTGGTTTAAAATGATCTAGATTTCAGTATGAAAATCCTGTATGGTCCTGTTTGCTGTAGCTTTTGATCACAATACCATAATCACTAATGTATTATTGTATGATGTCTTGTTGAGCAGGTATTCATTGCAATGCTAGTTGACAATTTCTTATACCCACTTTCTGCAATGCGTTCTCATCTTTCTCAGTCCATCAATTGGTCTGGCATCCGATATCATTTGAGGGATGGGAAGATATGCAAGGTATGCCTTCCTAAGGCCCTTCTGCTTTCAGAGCAGCATTATATACATCTGCCTGTTCTAGGATAGAGAGTTCACTTTATCCCTCAGGCTAATTGCTTGAAAGAAAAGCTAGATGTAGCAGAGAAATGTTTTCTACCGTCGCAAGGAACACCTTTTTTTTTGGATCTGGAAAAAGGAACTTCCACTAGCTCTCAATTTTATATTTCCTGTTGAATTATATAATGGTTCACATTAGGTATACAAGGGTATCTATAGGAGTTTACAAAGGTCTTGAGTTGGGCTACTCCAAACTTAAATGTTTTGGTTTAGATGCTCAAATTACTTCACGCGGTTTCATATTCAGCCTTTAATAAGTCCATTCTTGTTCTCATATGTATCAAAAATTCGAGTGTGAACCCCAAGATCAAGTTACAAGTGGAGAAGAGTGTTGAGACGGTTGAGTCATATAATGTCTCACTGTCTCACATTATAATGTCCTCATTAGGTATGTAAGGGTATCTAAAGAGGTTTATAAAGATCTTGGGTTGGACTACTTCACCTACTACCTTAAAGTTTTGGGTTAGATACTCATCTTTCCACAGTTTTTTTTTTAAATTTATGTTACCTGCCTTTATAGAACACAGCTTTTAAAACAACCATTCCGAGCTCCTGTTGTCCTTCGTTTATTATCTGTTTATGCCAAATACTCTAGTGGAGAAAGCTCAAAGAGGTATCCACTTATTGGTACTACAGTGGAACTTATTACAATAAGTACGTTGAATATGTTCAAAGTAATACCCAAAAGCAGGGTGATATCAACAAGCGTATCTTACTGGATAAAAATTCATATTCCGTAAGCTTCTAACTAGATACGGAAGTAATCTTTGTTTCTATTTCAGTTCGTATGTCTGTTTAAACATGTGGTGAGTGTCTGAGTTGGTCTATTTGGGTTAAACATATTGAATAACAACGAGTGAGGCTTTCATCGATCCCTTTTTTGCAGATTGACAGACACAAGCATTTGGTTCCCAAAATTACAGATTTGGCAGGAAAAGATTTGCTTGGAAAACAAGGATCAACACCTAAGGTTGCTATTATTAGTTCTTTGTCCAGAACTCTAGCTCAGTGGCGACAACCGAAGAAATATGACATTTAGATAAGATCCAATCAGTGGTAAATTATGCGATTCTTTTGATCCTTTGGTGGTAGTGACCAAGGATTTTGATGACCAAATTTTTTTTGGCTTATTTTATCCCTTCTGATCTAAGGGCACATCATTGAGATATAGGTTGTAAGTGTGAGGCTTATTGTTTCTGGCTATTAAATTCATCACTTCATTCTTCTCACTCAGGTCTACCATGCTTTGGGCTGGTTTTTGTAATTGTAATGTTATTTGTAATTTGATGTCCATTTCAGAGTTAGCTTAAGGTGTATTTGGGTGGCTGACCAAAAGATAACAAGTGTAAGGTTATGTTGTTTCTTGGTATTAAATTCATCAGTTCATTCTTCTCATTCAGGTGCATGTTGGACTTGATTTTTGTAGTTAAAATATTATTTGTCATTGAGGGTCCATGACGAAACACGTTTGCTTTTGTGTTATTTCAAATTGTTCCACACCCACAATGAGTGCGTTAGCATTTCAAAATTTGGAAATCCAGAATTTGAATTTGTGGCGGCACACCTAAAGTGCATATCCACCATGGTTGGGCTAAATTTTGTTTTTTTTTTTAAAAAAAAACCAGTGTTATATCAAATTGATTATTTGTGATTTTTAGTCTGAATGGAAAAATATAAGTTCGGTTTGGTACTCCGCCCTCCCCCCACCCCACCCCCCACCCCCATTTTGGTGCCACTGTTTTAGGTATGCCTTAAGTTTATAATTTTTTTTCATATGGCTGAAGTTTGGCCATTTGTGCTTGAATTTCAATCATATAAAACTTCATTTGTCTGAAGTGATTACAAAGTGCGGACAAAAATAAATAGGTTAAATAGCGGTGTTCAAATAGGGTACACTGAATTTTTTACTATTTTGGTGCGGTGTTTAGTGTTTACTAAGTGGTGTTTTCATGGAAAAAATAAGTTTGGTTTGGCCAATGTGCACATCAATTCTCTCTTCCCTAGCTCTTCATAACAAATCACAGTCATCACTCAAAATATTTTTATCAAGAAAACGTTTAACGGCAAATACTACACCAACGGACACCTCCAATTTTTGGCGACCCTTGTTAGACTCATGATGAACAATTTCGCGTAATTTGCCTATCATATCATGGATGATAATTATTCTCAAACTCCTCACCCAAAATCTCCACATTTTCTCGCATGGCATGGTAGAACATGTCATATGACATGTATTCAAAAGGCTGAAATTCGAGAATAAGTGAATTGTCAAGAGTACGGCGATGATATTGCAACTGTGGAGGGTCATGGGGTGGTCTATACCAATATAGTCCATGAGTATGAAGGTGAAATTCAATGGATAAAATGGGTAAAGAAGAAGGAGAAATATGAATATCTTTATTTGATGCTTAATTCTTCTTTTGGTGGTTTTATTTGCCCAATTATGACAAAAGCATCGAAGAAGGGATGGTGGTATTTTAAAACAATATCCATATTCTTTTTCTTTTTGTTTCTTACTCGGAAAACATTATCCATATTCTTTTTTTTTGGTAAACACTTGGGGTGAGAGCATTGATGGTGGCGGCTAATAATTATAATGGATGGTGGTGATAGATAATGATGGCAGCAATAGGTAGAGGGATTGTTTGTTATGATTCAAGAACTCTTATTAAGAATGAAAAGATACTTACCACCGAATCACAGTAAAAAGCGATGTATCCATATTTAAAACGTAGGAAGTGGTCTCAAACTGGTCTTATGTATTTATAAGAGTTGAGAAGCAAATCCTAGACCAACTCAACTTAGGAACCTGAATTTGATAAGGAAAGGGTTAGTTAATGACTTAATTCTAACCTAAGAAAGACCCGAAATAAAATTATTAAAATAAAAAAAGAATTAAAAGCGAATACCTTTTCCTTTGGAAGATGGATTATTATAAATAAGTTGAAATAAAGTGGATATTGTTCTCCATCTATTTCTTGTTTCTATTGTAGAATTGTATTAATCTCCCTTGTGGAGTGTTTCTCATTAATACAAATATATATAGTGTGTATAATGTGAAATTCTAATATAATAGGGACCCTATTTCTACCATAATTATACATCACTAATAATTACATGAGATAATATTCACTAACACACACCCTCAATCGAAGCGGGAGGAGGCCGGACGCTAAGACTATATCTGAAGTCGAAGAATATCTGTCTAGGAAGACCTTTCGTGAAGATATCTGCATACCGATATGAGGAAGGCACATGCAACACCTTAACATGACCTAGAGCAACATTCTCACGAACAAAGTATATATTCATCTCAATGTGTTTGGTTCGCTGCACTCGAACGGGATAATATGGCTTGCCTCTTGGCAGACCAAGAAATGAGATTATCCTAAGAACACACAGTAGCCGGAGGTGGAATGTCGCGTGTCCGGACATCCAGCCCAATCAGCATCCGTATATGATAACAACATGGTCGGTGTTGAGGGATATAAATGCAAATCATAATCAAGTGTGCCCTTAACGTATCGAATGATACGTTTAAGAGAAGTGAAATGAGGCTCCCTGTGGGCATGCATGAATAAACACACCTGCTGAACAACATAAGTAATATCAGGCCTGGTAAAAGTAAGATACCGAAGTGCACCTGCAAGACTCCTGTAGAGGGTAGGATCGGACACCGGATCACCGTCAACAACACTGAGCTTTGATTTAGAATCAATCGGAGTGGACATGATCTTGCAGTTCGCCATTTTAGCCATGTACACTATATCCTCTGCATACTTACGCTAACACAAAAATATAGTCTCTGCAGATCTAGTCACTGATATCCCCAAAAAGTAACTCAACTTTTTCAAGTCAGTCATAACAAATTCAGATTTAAGCAATGCAATGATCTCATTTTCAACAAATCAGAAGAGGCAGTAAGCACAATATCATCCACATATAACAACAAATAAGCAATGTTACTACCTCGATGAAAAATAAATAGAGCATTATCATATTTGCTGCATACAAACCCAATCCGTAAAATGTACTGTGCAAAGCGATCATACTACGCTCGAGGGGCATGTTTCAAACCATAAAGTGACGTACGAAGACGACATACAAATTGAGGGGCTGCTGGATGGACAAAACCAGACAGCTGGTGCATGTAAACAAATTCTTTCAAATCCCCGTGCAGAAACGCATTTTTCACATCAAGCTGATGAATCGACCAATGCTTATCCATAGCAATACTCAAAACTATGCGAATAGTAGCCGGTTTAACAACCGGACTGAATGTTTCACCACAATCAATGCCCATATGATGATTAGTGCCATTAGCCACAAGACTCGCCTTATACCTCTCTAGCTCACCATTGTCTTTGTATTTATGATGAAAAATCCACATGCATCATATCACATTCACCCCATCCGGTCTAGGAACCAAATCTCAAGTGTATTGTTTAGTTAAAGCATTAAATTTCTCACGCATGGCCGCATTCCAATTAGTGTCTTGTTTGACTAATTTTGGGTTTTGGGGAATTGGGAATATGGTTTGTGTAGATAGGTTAAAGTAGACTTTGGGTTTGAAAATCCCGTGTTGGGCACGAATTTTCATGTGGTGAGTGTGGGCAGAGGTAGGGTGGATTGTTGGTTCCGAGTTGCGGGATGTAGGTACTGGGTCGGGTTGATTGCTGGTTTGGGTGACAGGTTTTGGGTGTCGATTGGGAATGGTGTCGGGGTGACGGTGGTTTGATAGCGGCGACAGATGGTGAGTATCGGTGGATATCGGGGAAGGTTTCCAGGATGTAGTTGGTGCCGGAGATGGTGGCAGGTCACTGTGTCGACGGTGTGAGGGGTTGGTGTCGGTGTTAGTTCCAGGTTTTGATCAGGGCAGTGGAGGGTGGGTGATGGTAGTTCGGTCGGATGGACGTAGGGAATGATAGGGTGGCCGGTTGACGGAGATTGAGGTGGGTTCACTGTAGCAGTGGTGGTAGGTGGCAGATGTGGGTTCACTATAGCAGTGGTAGGTGGTAGAGGTGGGTTCACTGTAGCTGTGGTGGTGGCACGAGCAAGCTCCGTGAGTATGACGAGAAAGGTTCGTACTCCTCGAGAAATGTGTAATCGGTAGTCCAAAATTTTTAGAGATTGGCAAATGGGAAGATTGCCTCGTTAAATGTGACATGACGGGACACGACGATCTAACGGGAAGACATGTCATAACACAAATACCCCCTATGATTGGGTGGGAATCCTAAGAAGACACATACGAGGTGCTAATTTATGAGGAGCAGTGGAGGCAAGATTTGGGTAGCACAGGCAACCGAAAATTCTAAGGTGGTCATAGGATGGGATCCGACGGTAGAGAATTTCGATGGGGGTTTTGTTGTGAAGAGTATCGGTAGGTAAAATATTAAGGATGCATTCTACCATTTTGATTGCATAGACTCAGATGACGAGGGGGAGACATGAAAAAGAATAGTACGAACCATGTTGATGATAGTACAGATGATTCGTTCGGCTTTTCTGTTTTGGGGTGAGGTATGGGGATACGAGAAACGGAAGATCATGCCATTTTTTATGCAAAATTTATGAAACGTAGAATTGTTAAACTCATGGCCGTTGTCATATTGGAATGATTTAATGGATTTTCAAATTATGTTTTGATATAGTTATGAAACTCAAGAAATTTGGTAAAAACTTCAAACTTGAATTTTAGAGGATAAATCCATATAAAGTGAGAAAAGTCATCTAATAACACAAGATATAATTTATGACATAGGGAACTAATAACATGAGATGTCCATAAATCTGCATGAACAATATCAAACGGAGAAAATGTAACACTTAAAAAAAACTGAAAAGGGAGGCGAACGTGTTTTCCTAAAGGGCAAGAAAAATATTGTTGGGCACCTTTCCCATTATTACAACGAATGAAATTATTGTTTCTAAGAAAATTAAAAACAGGAGCTCCTGGGTGTCCAAGTCTATTGTGCCAGGTTGACGGAGAGACTGTTGCTAAAGCAGTGGGAGGAGTGACATGGGCATTTAGAGATGTGGGGTTGTTGACACTAGCAACGGACGTGGATAGGAAAGGATATAGGTCTCCCTCACTATTGCATCTCGTAAGGAGTTTTCCGGTACGAAGGTCCGTTACAGAAAATCCAAATGGGTCAAAATTAATTGAAACAGAGTTATCGGTGGCAAATTTCCTAACAGAGATTAGGTTTTTAATAATGTTAAGAGCAAATAAGACGTTATTCAGGGAGAAATGAGGATGCGGTGGTGGGGTTAGTGTATGGCCAAACCCTTGAATTGGAATACGATGATCATTTTTTACCATAATGGATTGTGGAGTATTTAAATTTTGCAGTTGAGAAAGATTACCAGAATTGTGGGTAAGGTGAGACATGACACACATATCCATATACCACGCATTATCAGGCTGTCGATGAGTCAATGTGTCGAAAGTCTGGCCCAAAATGGATTGGGAATGGCCTGGAACGGACCGTTGGGCTCCAGGAAATTAGGCCTGATTAATGTGGCATGTCTGCTGTGCTGGAGCTGGCTGTGTAGCTGCCAGAAATTGGGTCGCAATTTGGCTTCCAGTAACGGGGCTGCAAGATGACCAGAAATTAGGCCACGATTGCTGAAGAAGTATTTCTGGTGGCTGGGCGTGTGCTAGGCTCGTGTTGTGGGTCGCAGCTGGATGCTGGGCTCGTGTTGGCCCGCTGTTGCAACATTTGTTTTTGTTGGGCCACAGGTGTTGGGCTGTCGCTCGAGACCCAATCCCTCTTTTTGTTCCTGCTGCCAGAATAACCACTGTGGTTATTTTCTTCCATAAGTGTTGCCGGAAAGCAGGGGAGAAGGAAGAAACAAAAGACTTTGGGGTTTCAAGGCAGTAGCCGAGGTGTCTGTCAGCCCAGGGGTGGCGGTATACGTGTAGTATACGATCTGTTGGCTTAGGGATGGGGTTGTATACGTGCGATATACGGGTTGTATAAGTGTAGAATTGGAGGGCTGGACAGTTGTATATCAGAGGTATACCGGTGGTATATGGGTTGTTTGGTGCCGAAAAAAGGAGAAGAATGGTAGCCGAATTGCCGTTAAAAGGAAGGGAAAGACGGCTGAATTTTAGGGTTTAGGACGAGAAGGATTATTGGCTTCTGATACCATGTAGAATTGTATTAATCTCCTTTGAGTAGTATTTCTCATTAATACAAATATATATATAATGTGTACAATGTGAAATTCTAATATTATAGGGATCTTATTCCTACCATAATTATACATCACTAATAATTACATGAGATATAGTGAATATTTAAATAATATTCACTAACATATATTTTGTTGTGTTTCTTTTATTACAATCATGCCTCAGTTACTTTTCCTTTGAGCCGATGGTGTACCAAAAACAACCTCTCTATCTCACAAAGATAGGGGTAAGGTCTGCGTACATTGAGCTTGTTGTTCTCCGTCTATTTCTTGTTTGTGCAAAGAAGTGGAACAAGCGCAAAAGAAGCTGGCGTCTCTCGCTATATTAAGTTATGACTATTTTTCAATTACTTCGCAATCGCGGATTATATTCTACTTAACAGCCAGAAAAGTGGATAAATGGATCATTCCTTGCTTGGTTTGACAAGAATATGACCTATTTGAAGCTAAATTTTCCCACTAACTGGTTAGGTTATAAGTTGCTTGTTTAATTCTATGGCAAAAGTCATTATCTGAAGTAATAACTACTCTGTAAACTTGAAGGGGACTAAGGAACATAAGGCATGGAAAATTGATATGATCGTGATTTGTCGGGTTAACAGAGTCCAACTATTAAGACAATACAACAACCAACAATGAAACTTTGAGAAATAAGGTAATGGAGGGAACTGAGAACAACAAATGGAATAGGCTCGACAGTGCTCGACGATTACATAGTTAAGAGGCTACTTTTACTTCAATGACCGTGTTGTCCAGGTCAGCTTCCGAACCTGAGGTAACTCCACCCGGTATCTGCTACCTCCTACCAGCACAAGTACCGGGTAACTTTGCCCGAGCAGGCTTATTAGGAAGATGTGAAGAAATCACCTAGTTTTTTGGCCTCCGCTGGGATTGTTTAAACCTCATGGTTCTCCTACACTTCATTGACCACTATGCAACATTTTGCACATTTGCAGTTAAGAGGCTACTTTCAGGGACAGACCTAGCCTATCAAGTATAGGTTCACGTGAACCCAATAGCTTTTGTACAAACCCAGTATTTGTATTATAAATTCCACAAAATATTTAAATGTGAATTCAGTTATTATTGTTTATTAACTTAAGATTGTTGTAGGAACCCATAAACCTCATATTTTGGATCCGCCTCTGGCTACTTTAAGTCTCCTATATCTGGAAAAATGAAATTAGAGGACAACAAAAAACAAGACTTTGATTTTGGTCATGCATTAGTTCACATAAACTCATAAAACAAGATAATTTGGATTCAGTATAAGAAGAAGAGATATTGTAATAAGCTAAGATGGTAAACTTTCCCAAAGAATAAGAATATTAAGGACATCTAGGAAAATCACCTGGTGTCAAGCCATAACTCATTAGGGATTATCGAAGGGACACTAAAGCAAAAAAGACAAATATGGACATTTTTATTCGTAACAATTTATCTCCTCAGACAATGTCTTACTGTAACTAAATTCGTGAAAGAAATATATTTTGACAATAACTTACCCATAGAAACCTTCAGTTGAATCATCACCAGCATGTGCTAGGATGGCATCACCTCCTGGGTGTTCTTCGACATACGAGGTAACATCAAACACCTAAAAAGAGAAAAAGCGGAGAAGAGAAGACATTAGGAAAAGAATGTGACGTAGAATGGTTAATATTCTACGAGTGTAAGTAATGCTTTATGTGGTGAAGAAGAGAATCAAAAAGACCTTATCTTTGATAATAATCCAGCAATCGGTTCTCTTGTTATGCAGTGCAACTTCGGCTTTGCTATATGATTTGACTGCCTTCAGTTCAAAAAGAACATATCCCAAAAGAAGGAAAGAAATAAAGAAAGAAAGAAACAAAGAGAGAGAGAAGCAATCAGCACAATCACAGAACACAGGGGGGAAAAGATTATTAGATCCGTCATAACTGACGCTTTGTCAGTCATCTAGCAAATAATTCAGCAGTGAGAAGCAACAACAAATAGTTGCAAGATTTGTCAATTGCTTCAAACACCAACATGCAATTAATTGTTCTCAAAGGATTTTTACTTCCACCCCTCCGACATATTTTATCATAACGTAAATACGTATCAGATATATATATATAAATACGTATCAGATATATATATATATATGGCAAGCCTGATTATCCCCCCTCCCCCAAGCCCCCTTCCCACACACAAACAAGGTTTATGAGCAAGGAAAGCACAATTGTTTCATCCAGCTACGCAAATAAACAGTAATAATTTGACATGTCAAACTATTAAGAAAAATATTCCACTTCTTTGTCTTTTTGTTTTTGATAAGGTAAAATTTATTCCATTTCTTTGCCTTCTTTTTATATGGTCTTGGACAATCATTACCCTTAAGCTAGCTTTTGGATTTGAATTAGACCAAGGTTTATTTCTTAACATGGTATCAGAACCAGCTACATCCCTAATATTGGGCTACCCACATTATCTTACTCTACACTCTAGGTGTCCGGCCCTACACGGCCGGGGTATTAGAATGGGATCTTTATAAAATCAACTGGTCGGATTCAATGTTTACTTTTCCTAGGTGGTATGCATAAATTATACACATATTATACATGAATTATACTTCTATTATAAATCCGTCAGCTATTTTTAATTAGGCGGTTGGATGGGCGGCTATTTAGGTTAATTCATCTATTAGAATCCTACACAATCTATGGGGTTTAGTCTCCTTATATGGTCTTAGCCAATCATCCTCACGGCCTGAGCTCGTTTTTAGGGTTAGAGTTAGGTTAAAGAATGTTTTTTAACACAAACTTAAATGCTAAGTACAACTTTTATATTGACAACCCATAGTTACTAAGTTAACATCATTGCCTAAAATTTAACAACAGAAGTAGTTTATCATAGACCAAACTATACGACCAAAAAGGTTTTTTATGAGTGTAAATGAAAGTAGTACCTTGTTCTGAGCATTTGAGGTAACCTTTTTGGGCTGATCTGTTGTAGAACACAAAATGACAATAATCAAACATCAAATTCAAAACATAAAAACATTACTCTCTCCGGATAAAAAAGAATGTCCACCTAGCCTTTATTTTTTGGTTCAAAATAGTGTCCACTTAACAAATCAACAAAAAAATTAACCTTACTTTTTCAAATTTAACCTTATTAAGTGTTAGATAAACAAATCTCAATACTTATTTAATTAGGGGTCATTTTAGTCAAATTAGCTAAAAGATATGCAAATGTCTCAGTGTACACTCTTTTTTATCCGGAGGGAGTACATTACAAACTTGAAAGAGTTGTTACAATTGAATAAAGCTCACCAGATTTACTGAGCAGTCGAGGTATCACAATGAGCATAGCTAACAAGAAACCCAATAATATTGTCACCAAAGTTGCATCCATATCTCAACTTTAGCTCTATAGTTGAACAAATGCAGCAAAGCAATTAGAAAATTGTAAACTTAACCCCAAAAGCTAGTTTGTAGCGTGAGTATTATCCAGAGTCCATGTTCATTTCCGATGTGAGACTCTTGACACTTTCCGTATGCCCAGACCTCGTTAACTGGAGCATGAACAATATAATTTGGGAAACAACATCAACATAGAATTGGAATGGTCTGGCTCCGTGTAAGCATGAATCAGCTAGCTTGTAGTATATGTTCCATTCTATTTTTTATGTGTGACTCTTAACATAAATTAGAGATTGGAATATGTAAAGTTACCGGCGAGGAATATGGATGAAGAGATTCTTGATTTCCCGGCGATTTTTTTTTAAGTTAGATTCGCCTGAGACTTAACTGTTGTTGACACTTGACAGTGTGTTTATCGACTCTATCGCCCGGTATTGGATCATGGGCCGGGCCGGTGAACTTACATCTGGGTTATTTGTACTTTTTTCCCTATTTTGTGTAGTAATTTATTTTTTTACGAAATATAAATTTATATTTTCGCATCATAATATTTTTTTTAACTCGCTAAGCATAAATTCAATTTTAAAGAGCAACAATTAAAGATCAACCCATTTGAAGAGAAAACCGTGCAATTAAATGCTTAAATCTTAACAATTGCAGTCAGTAACCAATTTTTGCATTACTACTTAACCTATATTCAATTTTTAAAATTATTTAACTTTAGCCGATTCCGCAAACTCCAGACAAAGTATGTGTTGGAAATTTGCCTTTGGCGGGAGTTGCGACCGATCAACTTTAACGGCTTAAACACTAGTGTTACGTATGTTGGAGAATCCGGTTCTTCACACATGCATGATCTACTAAGTAGGTAGATAACCGTAGGGCCAAGAATCGTCAAATTTCATTGAGAAATGAAAGAGATATTGGTTCACGAAGTAAGGTGTTTGAAGCATGGAAAGTGTGGTATTGTGTTCAATTCTCCCTCATCGGTAGAGGAAGAAAGAATTGTTGTGTATATAAGACTCGAAATTGGTTTGGGGTTTGGGACCCCAAGGGGTATCCCATGTGTTTAAAGGAGGGAGGACCTAGATGTGCTTCGGTTTGAGGAAAGACCACACGCGCGCCGCCGCCGCCCGTCCGGTCCGGTTCCGGGCTGTCGGTATTATATTTTTGGGCCAGAGAACTTTGCCAGAAGTACAGTTTGATCCCAGAAGTTTTCAGATGTACAGTTCGGACCAGAATTCTTTCAGATGTACAGTTTGGTCCCGCATTATTTGGCTGTTATGGAGGCAGTTTTCAGCCCCTCCCTCACCTATATAAACACCCCCTTACACCATTGTTGAGCACTACATATAACAGTATATACAACACACGAAAATACACAACCAAAACAGTTTTCTTCCTACAACTTCCAAGCATCATTTCGTTACTCAATATTCTTCACGGTAGCATTTGAGTTTCCTTTGCTCAAGTGTTCCATTGCTGTTTTATCTTGGGAGACAAATTGTCCATGACGTATAAAGGATACATACGGGGCAATATTGTCTTAAGGACAGAGTGCCACACTCGACTCAGCAAAAACAGTTTCCATTTTTCCGTCTTCAACAAAATTGTAATTTCAGTTTTGTGGTTCTATTGTAATTTTCAGATTTCTAGCTGAAGTATTGAATCTTTGTTTATCCTTTCGAATACTTGTAATAGTTATATACTTCCCGTACTGCTTTATAAAGTACCATAGAGCAAAAATAACCAACAGTATGTTCCTTCTCCGCTTCTTCTGCAAAAACTTTGCTCAACGTTGATTAACAGAAATTTGATCGAAATCTCACTCACGGGCCTAAACGACGAGCAAACACTTTTTTTGACATCGAGTGATTTGTGACCAACATATGTAATGCTCTTTTTGTTTCTACTGTTTCAGTTATTATAATTTGAGCTGAAGAGGAATAAATTTAGTTGAGCTATAATAAATAAAATGAATGAGATACCATGTGAAAATAGTCTGGATGACCCTTTTTGATCGCTTGTTTATATTTAGTCACCTTTTGAAATGTAATTCAGAAATAATCATTTATCAAGGAAAAAATAATATTTGAATAGTTAGTGTTGGTGGGAGTATATGAGAGAACAAATTTTGGAGAGAAAAGAAAGTTACCCTTTTTAGAGACTAAATTTTTGTGGTTAGTCTGAAATTAAACATTTTTTGGTTTATTTTAATTTCAGAAATGAGTGATATTAAGTACATATGGCTAAAAGATGTGTATGCTAGAAAAGGTGCCTTTAAACGGATGTGTGTGTGTTATGAACATACACCTAACGTATTATAAATACTTGATGCTGTTTCAAAACAGTAGACGGAATACAAAGAATGATTTCTTATCCTCTCTAAATACTCAATAAAAAAACTTATGTTCTTATGGGAAATCAAGTTAATTACTGAAATTTGAATTTCATAGGCTTTGTAAAATCCTGGAGCAATACTACCACCATCCCTGCAGCAACGAAATGAGAGACTTAAATTCATTAAGAACAGAAATTACTCTATCAAAACTGGATTATTTCTTTTCTACTTCTGAAACCTATTTTTCTAGCACAAAATATCCCTAACTACAATATAAAACAACTAGAATTTGAAGTTTTGACAAGTGAAATATGTTGGAGTTAGAAAAATTTATAAAATTACAAATGCAGTTCAAACTCCGATGTTTCTTCTTGGAGTCTGAAATGACACAGTTTTATCGAGTTTGAACCTACAAGAACTTAACGTGTAAATTCATAAGTAACAACAACAACAACAACATACCCAGTGAAGTCTCACAACGTGGGGTTTGGAGATGATATAGTGTACGCAGAACTTACCTCTACCTTGGTAAGTAGAGAAGCTGTTTTCGAAAGACGCTCAGCTCGCGTAAATTCATAAGTAAATTTTTTAAAATAATACAATATCATGAATAAAATAAATACAGAAGTAAATAAATGCAGAACAATATGGCCTTTTGGCTCTTAAAACATCATAGCTGCTACACTCCTCCTACATCCATAGACCAAGAAGAAGAATCTCAGTTTACAAATTTCCATTATCCAATCAAATCAACTTAGGTCCCTTTCAATCAAATAAAATAAAAAAGAGAAAAAAACAATCTGAAGATTGAGAATATATTTTTTTCACCGGGATATAGTAGGATCGATACACAAGGCATCATATATATTGTGTATATCACGATATACTTTCATATAGAATCAATTAAAGTACCAAACTTTCTATATTAACCATCTCCTTTACATCTTTATGTATTCCCTTTTGTTCCATCATCCTTCTTTTGGATAAAAAGGTCCAAATTTACTTCTCCACGAAAATCTTAATTTTATCATCTTTTGTACTTTAGGGTCATTTATAGTTTTATACCCTTGTTAGCAAATCATCTCGTTTGCCCGTGACTTTAACAAAATTTCAGGGCGTGCCAGGCTACTTCTGGAATTGTTCTAAATTTATTTATTCACTTTTATCTATGACATAAAATTATCCTATGTTATACTTCATTGAAGCCCCATAAGGGTCAAGGATAAGTACGTGACGATTTGCTAATGGTTAGGGCGTAAATGTAAATGACCCTAAAATATAACTAAAGGTAAAATTAATATGAGCTTAAGTTATATACATCACTCGTATAAGTAATTTCTTACATGATCAATTCATTCAAAGAATATCTACAGGTAAGCTTCCTTAAAATGTGAGATTTATAATTTTGAAAATAAGACAAGTTACCTATTACAACATGTAAACCTGACATAATGGTATTAATGGTATACAAATTATCCATACCGACGGTGTTTATAATTTAAACTCACTTAAAATATTAAGAAGAATACTTTTCACCCTTTCCCTTCCTTTTTATAGTTCAAAGTTCTTCCAAGCTACAAAGAAAGAAACAACACCAAAAAAAAATGAGCTTCTTTAAGCCCAAGAGATCCAAAAGTTTCCCCATGGCCAAAACCCCATCACAAATTGAAACTCCAGAAATCAAGAACATCAAACATGAAGTTCTTTTGAACATTCCAGGATGCAAAGTTCATCTAATGGATGAAGGGGAAACTTTAGAACTTTCCAATGGTTTCTTCACAATTTTTTCTAGATCAGAAGAAGATGTTTGTGTGGCTAATATCATAAAAGTTGGTGATGAACTTCAATGGCCACTTACAAAAGATGATCCAGTAGTAAAACTTGATTCTTTACATTATTTATTCACTTTGCCTATTGAAAATGGTCATCATTTGAGTTATGGTGTGACAGTTTCAGAAAAGGGTAGTGGAAATCTTGGATTATTAGATGCATTTCTTAAAGAAAATGATTTGTTCACTTGTTCATCCACTACAACAAATAGCTTCTGAAAGGGCGAGCAAAGTCGCCCTCTTTGGGTGGAAAATCGCCCTCTTAGATCAAAGGGGGCGATTGTAAGTCGCCCTTCACTTCGCCGCATTATGTCTGTTGTCTTAGATCAAGGAGGGCAATTTTTATGTCGCCGCCTTTGATAAGGACCAAATAGGGTGACTTCACCCGCCTTAGTTGATGTGGTTCAAATAGGGCAACTGCGATCACCTTTTTTGAGATGGACCAAATAGGGCGACCTAACTCGCCTTATTTGATATGGTTCAAATAGGGCAACTAAACTCGCCTTTTTTCTTGGATAACTCTACCAGGGCAATTGGAATTGCCTTGGTAGATATTGCATCAAATCACATGCCAACTTTGATGTATCAACTAGGGAAACTTGATCCCCCTTACTTTATCATAAAATTGTCCTTCTTGTTCCAATACAATGCAATATATCGTCAATTTTTCGTATCTTTTGGATCACCAACAAAAATATTTACAAAAAAAGATAATATTGATATTAAAACATTGATGTCATTGATAATTTAATTTTTTTACAAAATTATCACAATTTGTTCTATTTACGAAGACCTCAAAATATGTGGCTTTATCATAAAAAAGGACAACCACTGAAACTCCAAAAAAAGTTCTAAAAGGGTACATTTTGGAAAAGCTTCCAATTACAATGACTTCCAAGATCAAAGCACCTCAAAAAGTCCTGCACTTTGTTTCCTACAACAATCAAATATGAAAAGAGAATATCTAAGTACCACATTTTAAAATTAAACTCAATACAAAACTAGAGTAATACCTATTAAAGCTATGACATGATAAAGTCAGGTACATTTCTACCGACCTGCATTAAGAAATGATGAAGTCATGTACTTTTCTAAGCTATATTGCTAAGCTACATAAAAAAAATACATGATCTTTGTGTTTTAGCCCAATCAGGTGTTCCTCCATATGAAGCAAACTGAATATAAAAGCAAGTAAATATATTGCAATATGAATATAAAAGGGACAAACACAAAAATGATAGTCTTCTTACCAGTTTATTTTGCAAGTCATCCATAAAGGCATCCATCTTCTTTTGGCATTCAACATTAATTTCTGCACTAAGGTGATCTTCCCTTTGCTTCATCTCCACTTCCCTTTGTTTCTCCCTTTCTCTTGCTTCATTAGCTTCAGTTTCTAACCTTTCTAAAGTTTGTAAAAGCTCGGCTTCACGGTTTTGAAGTTGTTGCACATCAACTTCTATAGATGCCACTTTCTTCTTTCCTTTAGGAATCACCAGAGCCCCTTTTCCAAATCCTCTTGCATAGCCAGGACGATAGCCAAGTACATCTGTGAAGGCTTCTTGAATTGAAAACTTATCACCAGAGCTCTTGGAACTTATGAAGCTTAACTTCAGCCTCATCATCTAGTTTCCCATCTACGTGCCTTTCCAGAAATATTGTTAGTTAATTCATCAAAGTAATACTTCTAAGTTATAGAAAACCTAATGTTGTTGTAGATATTGTGAAGGAAACTGAAGGTAAAACAAGTGGCAGAACTGAATCTTAAGAGGCAGAGAAGAACGCAACAGATAAATGAGCAACGTGAGCATTTAATCATTGAATAGAAAGAAGCAGGCATGTTCCTGGTTAAGGCGGATGAGACAAGATGAGGTTGAGATGCCCTAGAAAATTTCTTATTTCAACTACAATATATTAAGGGTGGCCAGTGGGCCGGGCTCGGATCTGGCGGGCCGGGTCTGGCGGGGCGGGGTCGGGGCGGGACGAGCCAGGGGGTCGGGTCTAGCGGGGCCTAGCGGGGTCGGGTCTGGTGGGACCTGCTCCAGTCCCGTCCCGATCCCGATCCCGTCGGTATCGGGGCGGGGCGGGGTCGGGTCGGGCTCGGGGCGGGGTACGGTCGGGTTTTCCTTTTCTTTTCTTTTTTTTAAAATAACATATGTATAAAAAAAATTCAATAAACAAAACAAGATAGTGTAATAAAAACATCCCAAGGCTGTTTTTGTACCTCTTATATTATTTAATAGACATGATTTTTTTGTAATACAAATACAATTGTCTAAAATTTAAATTGCAACTTTGTGGTGTTGTCCAAAAGTTGCAAATTACATAATAAAATTGCAATTAAAAAAATTACATTTTCAAAAAAACCTGTTCTAATTGCTTGATGATTTCATGTGGTTCTTCGGTTGGAATTGGTATTTGTTGGTCAAATTGATCCACGTCGCTTCCACTACCTTCGGTTAAGATTTCGTTGTAGTTTTCATCATCTTCTTTGTTGATCTCCGGTTGACCGCACCTTCTCCGCTCCGCTCGTATCCAATCTCTCGAATAATACCGCAATTTCCAAGTCGTCTCGCCAATGAGTGTCTGTGGTCTCCTATTTGATATCTGCTGCAGAAAAAGCGCTTTCGGACGCGGTTGATGACGCTTGAATGTTCAAAACATCTCGAGCCATCAATGAAAGTGTCGGAAAGGTCTTCTCATTCCCCTCCGATTTCGACAAGTCTTCTTGTCCATCTTCATTGATAACTTCTTGATACGGTATTTAACCCTGCATAACAAAAATATCCAACTCGCTAATTTGGTTAGTAGTAGAGGTACGGCCGCACATTCTATTTACGAGGCTTTCAATACTAGCGCAGAAGCAACATGTCTTTTGTGAGGTTGTGTTGAAGATGAAGAAGATGGTATGGAAGCCGAGGTAAGTTACTAGCATTTTCTTGTTGATAAAATCTATATATATTTTTGCATTGGTGTTCTACGCTAGACACCGCTTCTTCTTTAGTTTGTTCAATAGGTGGTGGGTGATTTAGATTTTTGGGACTTGAAGGTGGTAGTACTTCTATACAATCGTAAATAGTTTCAATAAGTGATTTAGTACCGTCTATTTTAATAGTAGGATTTAATACAGAACCAATAATATAAATAGAGGGAATAGGAATAAAATATTTTGACAAATATTTTTTTAATAGTGCCTTATAAATTTGGTTTTTCCATATATTCACTAAGTAATAAAAATATTAGAGTTATATAAAATAACATAGTTGAAATAGTAGGATAATATATACCGGAAAATTCTTTTGTTGCTTGAAAAAATTTCTCTAAAAATACAATAAGTTCGGAAATTTTTACTCAATCACTATCTAAAATCATATCAGCTGGCTTTTTATTATGAGAGTTAAAAAATAAAGTTATAGGTAATTTATAGTCATAAGCAACAAGTAGTTGCTCGTATAAAGAATTCCACCTAGTGGATACTTCTTGTGGAATTCTTCTATAAGGTAGTCCACAATCGTGACAAGTTTTTTTATATTCTTTTCTACGTTGTACTTTATTACTTTTAAAAATAAAGTTTATAGCAAATTGTTTACTAAGAATGTCTTCAAAAAGTAATAGACCATCCTTTACAATTAAGTTATATATATGGCACGCACATTTTATATGAAAATGGTCTGAAAAAGATGGAGTTAAACTATTTTTTAACATTGTAATTGCGTAATTGTTATTAAAAGCGTTATCTAATGTAATAGTCATAATTTTATCGGAATTACCGTAATAATCGCACAATTGATAAATATTTTCTGCAATAAAAGTACCAGTGTGCCTATCATCTATATATCTATACGCTAAAATACGTTTTTGCATAGACCATTTATAATCTATCCAATGACAAGCTACAGTTAAATAATCATGGCCATTAGTACTACGACCTATATCAGGCGTGATAGATACTTTGCCATTAAAATGATATAATGAAAAACGTAAATATTGTTGATATTCATGCGCGAATTTAAATACATCTCTCTTAACAGTTGATCTAGGAAAACCGTTAAAAGCGAGGATTATATATATCTCTAATGTAATGAATAAAACCGGGAGATGAAGGAAATGAAAAAGGCAAACCCTCCACAGCAACTAATTTTGATATTGCTTTCATATCTCTATGTTTATTGTATTTAGAGCCTACAATTCCCCCGTCATAGGGTTAATTTGACCCGTACTTGATCCGGGACGATATCGATATGTGAACCTTGTCCCGATGGAGCGGGCGTTTGCGCACCGGTTTTGAAGCCTGGTATTGGGCATACCTATTTGGATGAGCACTTACTACGTGTCTAATTATACCCCCGTCCCACCGTGACCTTTTCCAGTTTTAAATTCTAAAACATTTTTACAAATTTTACATATGGCTACTTGATTCTCTATGTCCCTATCAAAAAATGTCCATGCATCTCGATTTTAATGGTCGTTTTCTTTGGACCTCGTCTCATACTAGGGGGAATAGGAGGTATTTCGGTTGAAGGTGCACTAGTGGGTGTGTTGTCATCAACATTAGTGGGTATATCATCTAGATCATCGTCTAAATTAAAGTCTTCTTGAGTTCCAGAAAATAGCTCCTGGTCTAAAACTAATGGTATTGTAGGAAAATGTTGAGTATCAACAAAATCATCTTGTGTAGGAATAAGATGACTAGAAGAAGTACCCTTGCCCTGGTTGCCCCTACTAGAAGAAACACTCTTACCCTTACCCTTAAACATACCTTTTAATCCTTCCATTTTAATTATGATAATAAATAATTAAAGACAATAAAATTAAGTGCGCTAAATAAAAATATAAAATAAACAGACAATAATAATTTAATGAAGGAACGAATGTACCAAACGCCTACGTAACGTCGACGTGTAATCGAGAGGTTGAAAATTGAAACTTTGCTCGATGGAAGATCCTCAAGCTAGTTGCCAACTTCACTCCCAATTCCCAAATGAATTAATAAAATTGAATATTTAGCAAACAATGTAGACTTGTAGAGAGATATATTGAGAAATTAGAGAGATTGTAGGAAGATTTGTGAGAAAGATGAAGAGAAAATGAGTTATTTATAGTTGAAAAATTGGGTTAAAGTGTAAATATAATAACTTATGGGTTAAAAATAAATATTAAGGGGTAGGGGGGGCCTAAAATGGCCGTTGGCCAACGGCGATAATCTAAAATGGTCGTTGGTACAACGGTCATTTTTGCAAAGGGGGGAAAAGGGCGGGGTCGGGGTCGGGACGGGCTCGGGGCGGGGTCGGGTCAGGCGGGCCTGGGGCGGGCTCGGGTCTGGCGGGACGAGACATCGTCCCGTCCCGAGTTCGAGTCCCGCCCCCGTTATTTTATTTTTTTTTTAAGCGGGGTCGTGGCGGGACCGGGGCGGGCTCGGGACGGGGTCGGGTCGGGGTCGGGCCGTCCCGGCCCACTGGCCAGCCCTACAATGTAGTACCTCTTTAGCTTATTCCACGCTGTTATATACAAAGGTTCAGCTGTACTTGTTCCATCCCCCGTGTTACTTTCCATTTCAACACCAAGTTGGGTATCAAGTTCCCTTTGTGCTTCAATCTTCATTTCACGTTCCTGCATATATACATAATATATATATGCTAGTAAATGAGAACAATAATCAGATTTTTGTGCCAATTAGTGACGCATGAAGTAAGTTAATAGCAATTGCATGAGTAGTAAGTGTTTTCCCCTTAAAACGCTTGTTCTTTAACCTTTCCCTCCAATGCCTAAATAAGCTCATGCATTGGACCTCTAATGCTCGATCAATATGATCACCAAGGGGCAAGTCATAATTCTCCTATCCAATATTACAATATCAATAGGTTATAATCCCATTTACATACATGTTGCATAAGCATAAACATATTCAGATTCCAACAGTACACCAGGTGTTGCTTCTGAAAATTGCAAGATAAGTGCTAAATTGACAAAATAAAAGAGAAAATGCAAGAAAAATCATGCATTAGATGCTATATGGATCTTACTTCAAGTGCATTGCAAGTTTATGAATGGTGCCAACTGTACCCACTGAGAAATTTAAACTACTCTTTTTTGGGGATATTAGCTTCTACAGTAGATAATAACTGCAACAATAGTAAGTACCTTTATAGTTGCATAAAGACGATCTAATACATCATCAGGCATGTAGTGCCTGTTGGGAGATTTTGCTTTATGGTACTTTATATACACAACAATTCTTTCTTCCTCTACCGATGAGGGAGAATTACACACAATACCACACTTTCCATGCTTCAAACACCTTACTTCGTGAACCAATATCTCTTTCATTTCTCAATGAAATTTGACGATTCTTGGCCCTACGGTTATCTACGTACTTAGTAGATCATGCATGTGTGAAGAACCGGATTCTCCAACATACGTTACACTAGTGTTTAAGCCGTTAAAGTTGGTCGGTCGCAACTCCCGCCAAAGGCAAATTTCCAACAGTGCCAAGACATGACATCAAGGCGACAAACCATCTTCACCCGGTCAGAACATTCTGCCACAAATTGATTGGATCTATCCCCAACAACATCACCTAGTTCTTTCGGAATACTAATTTTCAACTTCCGTGGTTGATGTATTCACGATTTTTTGTACCTCTTAGCTCTACTAGGACAGCGAAATGGACCTATCACAAATTGGAAACAACTGTTATTGTGTTGCTAGAAGGATTAAAAAAATTGAGCTCATAAAACTCTTTCTCTACATAAGATTACAATATTACGTTTCTTGGCCTCATTTGCATCTGATGTTGGATATTCAATCTATCACAATTTTCTAGTGCTTGTGTTTATGAGTCCATGTTCTGAAATTCTGAAGTACACAACAAAGAATTATCTAAGTAAAAAAAATGCAATTAGTTATAGGATGAGACCATATACCTAAAAATAAAAACAATGTACAAACCCTAACAATTATAAAACCCAGAAAATTTGAGAATTTTTTTATAATTACTATAATTCTACCCATACTTTACTCAGTTTATTTTAGAGATTGATATTGAATTTCAAGCATATACTAAGACTTATGTCCAATTGAGGTTGTTGAGAATATGAAGATGAAAATAAGTAGAAACAGAGGTTACCTTTACTGGCATTGGTCTTTGTCTGCAAGTCGTCAATTGATGGAATAAAGTTAGAGGACTCCGGGTAGCATAAGGGATGAGAGTGATACAGAGCGGCTGATGGTTCCAGACATGCGTGGGATGAGAGCAAGAAGAAGGGCTGACAGGAAAGAGAAATAAAATGGGTCTTTTGTTTTGGGAAATAATTGGAAATATTTCAGAAGTTCCATGGTTTTTTGTGGGACTCAAGGAGGGCGAGTGAAAAGATGTTATCCTATTTGAGTTTTCAATCACGGAGAATATTATATTCGCCCTAGTTGGTGAAATTAAAAAAGACGACTTTATGTTGTCATTTCTGGTCCCAACTACAACGACATTATATAATCTCCCTTTTTGACATTAGTTAGTCGCCCTTTTTGAAGCTATTTGTTGTAGTGATCATCAATTAGAAAAAAAGATATTGATTGGAAAGAATTTGCTCCTAGAATTGAAGATTATAATAATGTTTTGGGTAAGGCAATTGCTGGAGGTACAGGTCAAATTGGTAAAGGGATCTTCAAATGTAGCAATGCTTATACTAATCAGGTTTGCTCTTTTATTTACCCTCTTATTATAATGTGAAAATGTGGTAAAAGGAATTGAATTGAATTTCATGCATTCTCTTTTGTTTGTTTAAATGTGGATGTGGTCGAGGGAATTCAGATGTTGTCTCTTTATATGAGTTTGAATAATTATCTGTAGACATTCTACACAATTTCAAGCATATGACACAAATACAGAGCAAAATTGCAGCGGAAACAAAATCAACTTATTGTTTCAAAAGGAGAAGTATTGTGCTTAGGGACCTTTTGAACCAAATATGCCATAGTGAAATTAACTTAAATAACCCGTAGAAGTATAATTTATATATGTATATAATTTCTGTATAACCTATGTATATTGCTATCATTTTAGCCAGGCGGCCCAATGTGTGAAGGTTGCTGAAATAGGCAATAGATTTCTAGAGAAGTTATGGACAATTTATAACACGGTTAATTATTAGTTTATTACTAAAAATTCTATAGAGTAGTGGGAATGATCCAAAAACTTTTACGGACCAGTTTTAGCTAATTCTATCGTTATCATCTCATGAGTTAACTATAGGAGTTAAATTAGTCTTAAGCTCTATTTTCTTGTTAGAGTCCGACTTTAATTAGTCTTAAGCTCTATATTCTTGTTAAATTAGTCTTAAGCTCTATCGTTATACGTTGTCCACTTTAGATATCTTTTTGAAAAGTATTTTGGCATGTGAAAGCCATCCGGTTCGAATTAGGGTTGTCCAGTGGGTCGGGTCCCGACCCGACCCGACCCGACCCGACCAAATATCCGCCCCGATCCCCCATAAAAAAATTGTCGGTGTCGGGGATCGAAGTCGGGACGGGGCCTAGGATCGTCCCGTCCGTCCCAATCCTAACCTGACCCGCCCCAACCCGACCTCGTCTCGACCCGCCAGCACCCCTCCCCCTTTGCAAAAATAGTCGTTGCAACAACGACCAAATTTTGATTTTGGTCATTGTGCAACGGCTATAACGATCATTTTTGGCCCCCCACCCCATAAACCCCCTACCCCCTTAATATTTATTTTTAACCCCTAAGTTAATATATTTACACTTTAACCCTATTTCTCAACTATAAATACCTCATTTACCTCTTTATTTTTCTCACAAATCTTCCTACATTCTCTCTAAACTCTCAATTTATCTCTCTACAATTCTACATTGCCTACTTTTTTTTGTTTGCTCATTTATATCAAACTTAAAAAATTGGGATGAAGTTGGCAACTAGTTTGAGGATCATCCATCCATCGAACAAATTTTCAATTTTCAACCTCGATTACATGTCGACCTTACGTCGACGTTTGGTACCTTCGTTTCTTCTTTAAATTATTATTGTTACTTAATTTTAATTATCACACTTAATTTCGTTTAGTTTAA
The DNA here is from genome assembly GCA_034509755.1 of Anisodus tanguticus. NCBI lineage: Eukaryota > Viridiplantae > Streptophyta > Magnoliopsida > Solanales > Solanaceae > Anisodus > Anisodus tanguticus. The sequence goes on from CM067558.1 coordinate 3,225,913, forward strand.
TTATTTATTTGCATTATTATAATGGAACGTTTTGGACGTATGATTAAGGATAAGGGTAAGGGTAAGGGTAAGGGTAAGGGTGCTTCTTCTAGTAGGGGTAACAAGGGTGAGGGTACTTCTTCTAGTAATCATATTCCTAGTCCCGATGATTCCGATGATTTCATTGATTTCACTCATATAGATGAAACTGCTTTTTTTTAATGATATACCATTAGATGATGAGGTAGATGAACTAGACTTTAATTTAGACGATAATCTAGATGACACGCCCACTAGTGCAACTCAACCTCAGGCTCAGATTGAGTCTCAGCCTCAAACTGAAACTGGAATGCCTCCTATTCCCCCTAGTATGAGTCGAGGCCCACACAACGAAAATTAAAATCAGATGCATGAGATTTTTTTGATAGAGACCAAGAGAAAGAGAATCAACTAGCTAGATGTAAAATTTGTAAAAATGTTTATAAATTTAAAATCGGAAAAGATCAAGCTGAGACGGAAGGTTTATTGAGAATGTACAAAGCGAGCACACAACTAGGTGGAATCAATACCAGGCTAAAATATCGGGTGTGTCAATGCCATCTGAGTCGGGAAAGGGTTCACATAGTGTTCCCGACCAAGTACAGGGTCAAATTAACCCGACGACAGGGGGGATTTTTGGTCCTAAATATGATAAAAATAAAGATAGGGAAAATATGGCAAAATTAGTTGCGGTGGAGGGTTTGCCTTTTTCATTTCCTTCTTCTCCTGGTTTTATTCATTACATTCGAGAAACATATAATTCTGCTTTTAATGGTTTTCCTAGATTAACTGTTAGAAGGTGCGGTCAACCGGACATCAACGGAGAAGAAGACTACAACTACAACGAAATCTTGTTCGAGGGAACAAGAAGTGGCGTCGAACAATTTGACCAACAAATTCCAATTCCAACCGAAGATCCTCAAGACATTGTGAGGAAATTAGAAAAGGTATGGTTAACTATGTAATTTTTTTAATTGCAATTTTACTATGTGATTTACAACTTTTGAACAACACCACAAAGTTGTAAATTTGAAAATGTATTACAAAAAAAAATCATATTTCTATTAAATAATATAAGAGGCACAAAAACAACATTGGGATATTTTTATTACACTATCTTGTTCAATTATTGAAGTGTTTATATATTATTTTTAAAAATTAAGTGGCAAAAAAAAAACTCCAAATCCCGACCCGACCCCCTAAATCCCGGTCCCTCTTCCGGAGGAATGTGGGACGGGACGGGACCTCTTCCCGTACCGTCTATCCCGGCCTACTAATCCCGTCGGAGCCCGCGTCCTAACCCTCCGGGTTCCGTCCCACCCCGCCCCGTTGGACACCCCTAGTCCGAACCAGACTTCTAGTAAAATCAAAGACAAATACGAAAACATTTGGTAAGAACAATGATATAAATCATTCCAAAGTATAGCGGAAGATAAATTTGTTTAGCCATAGATTTTGGTTCCAAAATATGAACTAATATTTCAAGATTATTTCACGAACGTTTTTTTATCAAATTGATCCATTATTTCAATTTCAAACTTGAAATATAGAATTTGAAAGGATTTTAAAGTTTTTCAAGTTTTCACTCACAAACTTCAACTTTGTTTTCATATTCAAATACAACTTCGACTTCTAGATACCCTTTTCCGACTTCAACTTCAAATACTCACTCCGTCTCAATTTATGTGGCAACATTTGACTTGCACAGAATTTAAGAAAGAAAAGGAAGACTTTTGAAAATTGTGATCCAAAATAAGTGTTAGATATTTATGTGATTATAAATCATCTCATAAAATTAAATTATATCTAAATATTAAAATGTAATATTCTTTTTTAAACCGATTAAAAAGAAATGGTTCCACATTCTTTTGTTATAGAGGGAGTACTATTCTTTTGTCAAATCTAAACCGAATCCTATCTAAACGTCAACTAATATATTTCATACAGTAAAAGAATAAAGTTGGATACCATTCTTATAAAAGTTAAAAGAAAAGGTGTTTTTATCTTGGGTCAAAAAGTCAAAAAAACTTGAACTAAAATATGTCATTAAATATGTTTGCAGTGTGAGGAAGCTGTCAAAGATGACGGAAAAAATGAGCAAATCTATGCTTATGGGGCCTACGTCTATGGGTGAATGAAAAAAATAATTTCTTAATTATTTTTATTAATAAAAAAATATATATATAATTTATAATTTTCATAATAGAAAAATTTTATACATCTTCTACTCTCAAAATTCTATTCTATTTGTACAAGAATCCTATAATTATGATAAATATACAATTCTAATTATGGTACAATTTGTACCAATTATGTACACTACAAATATACAAAACCGTGTACAATGTGACAAACCCGAGACTAAATATACATAGGATATACACGTGCATATCGTGTATATCTTATGTATATGTAGTATATTTAACACACCCCCGCAATCATAGCGGGCGGTCTTCGTACGCTGAGACTGTCCCTAAAATCTTCAAAAAGGACCACCGATGGAAGACCATTTGTAAAGATGTCTGCAATTTGATACTTGGAAGGACATGGCAGACTCGTACTTGTCCACGAGCTACCTTTTCGTGAACAAAGTGAATGTCCATCTCGATATGTTTGGTGCGCTGGTGCTGAACCGGATTACCAGAAAGGTAGATGACACTAACATTATCACAATAAACAAATAGGACAATGAAGCTCTAAAATCAGATTACGTAATAAATATGATTCAGAGATCACATTGGCTACCTCTCGATACTCGGCCTTTGCGCTAAAACGTGATAAAGTTGATTGACGCTTTGCAGACCATGAGACCAAGTTATTACCAAGAAACCTACAATAGCCAGACGTAGACCGTCTGGTGCCTGGACAGCCACCACAATAGCATTTGTATACGAGACAAGTGTAGACGTCGACGAATGATATAAATCTAAGGTAAGTCAAGTGTCCCCTGGATGTACCGAATAATGCGTTTGAGTGCATTCATATGCTCAACCCTGGGATCATGCATAAATAAACACACATATTGTACGACATACATAATATCTGGTCTCATAAACGTAAGATACTGAAGGGCCCTTGCAAGACTGCGATAGCGGGTTGGATCCTCATAAGATGAGCCAGCCGCAACACCCAACTTGGGTTTAGTATCAACCGGATTGGAAGTGGACTTACATGATGACATCCCAGTCCTCTCAATGATCTCAGCTGCATACTTCCTCTGGGATAAGAACAACCCACCTGCATGACGAGTGACAACAATCCCCAAAAAGTAACTCAAGGGCCCTAAGTCTTTCATAGCAAACTCATAACTGAGAATTGTCATGATAGACCGGCGTAATGCATCAGAAGAGGCAGTCAAGATAATATCATCCAGATATAATAGTATATAAGCCAAGGAAGAACCAGGACGATATATGAACAATGAATTGTCAGACCTGCTGTTAGAGAACCCGATAGTCGATACATAGTCTGCAAACCTCTTATACCAAGTTTGTAGGGACTTCTTAAGCCCATACAAGGACTTCTTCAATAAACAGACATGATGAGGATATCTGGGATCCCTAAACCCCAAGGGCTGATGCATATAGACTGTCTCCTTGAGATCACCATGTAAGAAATCATTCTTCACATCTAGCTGATGAATGGCCATGTTTTCGAAAGAGCCAAGCTGAGCACAGTGCAAATGATAGCCGACTTGACCACCGGACTAAACGTTTCACCACAATTCACACCCACCTGCTGAGTCTTACCATCACTTACAAGACGAGCCTTATGCCTCGCAAAAGAACCGTCAGAATTGTCCTTATGAGCAAAAATTCACATAGACCGAATAATATTAACACCAGATGGACGGGGCACCAACTCCCACATCTTATTATCAATAAGAGCATTATATTCGTCGGTCTAGCAATTTTTCAATTCGGGTCATTTAACGCAGACACATGGTTATGGGGTAAAGGAGATTTAAGCACATTAGAATTTAAATTAAAATGTCTTTTTGATTTAAAAATCTCTCGTTGACTACGAGTGAGTGGTCTATAACTCGGGGGAGAATTGAGTGAATTTTGGAAATTAGCGGGACCAGGGACAGACTGCTGGCCCAACAGGGTAAACAGGCATCGAGATATATATACAATTTACAATTTCCATAATAGGAAAATTCTATTCCTATTCTACTTCCAAAATCATATTCTACTTGTACAAGAATCCTATAATTATGGTAAATATACAATTCTAATTATGATACAATTTATACCAATTCGGTACACTACAAATATACAAAACCGTGTACAATGTGACAAACCCGAGACTAAATATACATAGGATATACACGTGCATATCTTATGTATATGTATTATATTTAACAGTGAGGTCCCAAGCTGGCAAGAAATTCTTGACCATGGTCCCCGAAGAAGTTCTCTTAGCTTCACTTGATGCTGTCAGTAAGTATCCACCAATTTTAGTATGCGTTCGGACATAGATTTAGGGTGTGTTTGGTAGGGAGAAAATATTTTTCATGTTTGGTTGGCCAAAATCTTTGAAAAATATTTTCTCTAGGAAAATAAGCTCCTCGAAAATGAGAAAAATGAAGTAGGAAAAACAAGTTACATAAGTGTTGTTCAAGTTCATTGTCTCTCCACCCAACTCAACCCCTCCAACCGCCACCCTTTGATCATCCCACCCCAAATTAGTAGGCGTTTAACATAGTATTGATTGAAATTTGGATTTGTTTTTTTTACTAAAGTTAAAGTTGTATTTAGACATGCATTTCACTTCAGAAAAGATTGAAGTTATGTGATTGGAAACAAAAATTTCTCTATATAACTCATTAAAATCTGTCTATGTCCAGACAGTTCCTTATTCTCTCTTTGTCTTCCTTCTTTCCTGTTTTTTCATTTCATGAATGTTTATTAGTTTCTTGTTGAAATTGCAGACAAGATATTAGATGCTGCTGAGAAACAAACATTATCTGCAACTTCTGGGGCTGTGACTAGGAGGATGGTCACTAACAGGTGCAATTTTTTTGGAGAAAAAAAGTACTAATGAGCAAGAAAACGGATGCACTAATTTTTTAAGTTTTTCACTAGTCTATTTTACCAGGCAAGCTCATCACCACAAATGGGGGCATTAATGTGGTGGAATTTTTGGCTGTCTCATAAGGTAGGGCTTGGTGGGCTTAGCTTCTGGCCTGCCTTGTCCAAGCCCAGATTTGGGTCACGTAGCCCAAGCTAAGGCATAGACTTCTTGACCTCTAAAGACTGCGTGAGGCTGGTTTCATAGAGCAACGACCGGCTCCCGGTGTTCTCCAAGGCCAACAAATGCCTCATAGGCTCCTCCAATTAAACCACCACTTTTTTCTTATTTGGGCTTTGCCTCAGCCTATCATCGACATGTAAATATATCAGAAGGAAATTATTTAATTATTTCAACATTCTCGCTGTTCCGAGAGTGATCGGAGTGTAAGATGTGCACATACCTTACTCCTAGCTTTGTGGGGGTGGAGATGTTGTTTCTTATAGACCCCGACTCAACATTCTCGCTGCTAGTTTTGATTAAACCCCATATTTAAAATGAATTTGGATGAACTTATTATACTAGTGTAACTAATATACTAAGCAATGATAAAAAATCTGTTTTAATTGAGTGAACATGGCACAGTGGGATCAACGTTTATTATCATGTTTAAATATGGTTTATTTTCACTAATGAGAGAACATGGATTTCCCTTAAGATCACCATATGTTTAATCACAAACGAAAGATATTTGAATTGTTCTTGCATGAATTGACACTGAAGATTATGATTATTTATGGCTGCTAATTATTTTATATTTTAAATTTTTGAATGAGAAATAGTTATGGAGAGAATGTTGGAAATTTGCCTTTGGCGGGAGTTGCGACCGACCAACTTTAACGGCTTAAACACTAGTGTAACGTATGTTGGAGAATCCGGTTCTTCACACATGCATGATCTACTAAGTACGTAGATAACCGTAGGGCCAAGAATCGTCAAATTTCATTGAGAAATGAAAGAGATATTGGTTCACGAAGTAAGGTGATCCCCTCTTGAAAGAGATTTTGGCGCACTCACATGGTGTCTTTTCATTTCCAGCAATATTTCAGCGGACCGATGTTGCATAAGGAGAGGTAGCCTCAGCTTTGAACCTTCCATAGTTGAATACCATCGGACTTACTTACTTGCGCGGTGAACGTGATGTCTTGAACCGTCAGTGTTTAGTGTAAGCCAAGACAACGGTACCAACACAACAAATTCCCTTACTCTCTTCTTCGTAATGTTTTGTCCGTTTTGGCCATGGACAACGTCTTGGATTCTTAAGTGCGTTCAATTTGAGGCGGCCCGTCCTCGCACTTAAATAGGTGGTCTCCTACAAGGTATCTGCTATACCCCACTTCACAAGTGTTAGGAACCATTAAAAGTTTCCCAAAGACCTAACCTCAATCGTTGAGGATCATTACGGAGTTTTGAAAACTTAACCTTTACCCATCTGCAGATAGCACTTAACGTCTATCGCGGGAACGACTTTGGATTTGGTGTTTCTTTTCGAAATCACTATCCGAAGTGCTCATGCTTCGACCGAAGCGATCAACCGAACCTTTACAACTTAGTTTTCCCATTGAACCAAATTACCGGGATCTCCGGTTCGTAAGGTTGGGTTTCCATTTGTATTGGTTCGTATATTTTGGGTTTTAAGCCCATTCCCCTAGACAGAGAACACTTGATCTCCGGGTAGTCCCTTAGTTAGTAAATAAGGAAGTGACACCCGTGATGATCAGCGCCATACGGTCTTATGTCTCCGACGGATCGTGACAGATATGTCCGACGCCGTCATCCGTGTCCTTCCTAAAGCCGACCGGCTAGCCACGTGTAGAAGCTGCTGAAGGCACGGGTTTCTCCCAATAAGGGACGTCCTCTAATGAGTCGTGAAGTTACTCAACTTCTTTCATGCTTTGTATAAAGCGATAAACTCCGATACCATCATGAATCGGTCGATGCAAGTTTGCTTAGAGGATTTTCCAAGACCCACCATACACATTTACTTGTGACTTTGGTGTTCTTTCGCATCGATGTCCGATTTGCATCACCTTGTGTTCTCTCGTAACCGCTGGACATCCGAATACTATAATCCGTAGATAAGCGAATAATTCGGATATCGTCATATCCGACTTAACGCCTTCTATTGATCATGTATTAAGATCATCGATTAACCTTAGTTTAAGCGATCTGTTTGTTGGACGATACCGGGTCGGTTGTAGTGTGTACAATACATTGAACTACACGTGACCGAGCATATCGCTCCTTGTCTATGGGTGCACCATGATTCCAATCGTTCTATGATTCATATCTATTGGTGGCTTCAACGAGACCGTCAACTATCGACCGATCCGTTAGATGTCTTAGAAATCCAATTCCTAAGATGTCATATGTGATACTCATATCTTTCATATCGAGACTTTGTTTCAATATGATTTTCACTCTAAGACCGTTGGTTTTCCAACTGTTGGCTTTCTAACTTCGAGTCAATGTTTCGTGATCGATTCATTGTTTCGTTTTATCCGAGACTTTCGGGACCAAAATGTTAACATTTCGGGGACCAAAATGAAAGTTCGGAAGAAGCCCAACAGTTCAAAGAACCAATTTCGATCCTCTTCTTCCAACTCTCCAGTTTGGAAGGTCGTTTCAACACCCATGCCATGTAAGATTACAATGGCCCTGGATGTGAAGCTACTCACAGGGGAGCATTTTTTACAACCCAAAGGTTCTTTTTCCGGAGGAAGATTAACTATTACACGAGTATGGTTCTTTATATGGAATCTATTTCTCTCTTTAGCTTCTTTCCAATGCAGCGCTTTTGGAGATGACAATTATTTGTTAATTATTCATGGTTCATTATTAACCATATAAGCTAGAAGGACTGGAATAAGTTTTTTTTCCCTTCTTTGCTCCGTCTCGGTTCAACATCTAGAATCCCTAAGTTCTGAAGATCTGGAATATTAAGTTCCGGATAGCTAGCAACTTTCGAGTCCTGTAGATACGGAACGTCTAGTTCCGGACAGATAGGCCCTCGCGGGTTCTTGTTAACCTTGAGCAATTACTCCTTTTTCCTATTTCAAGGAAAGTTATCTTCAATGAATTCGGCATTCTTTGACGCCAAGAGGCGATCAACACTACTGTTATTTGCAGATCCAGTGGATATGCAATCTACAGTCTTAGGTACAACTTGACATGTTTCAGTATTCCAACTTTTACCAAGCCACCCCACATAATTTGGGCGTACGACTTTGCGCTTGGCTAACACCGTTGGACTGAAGTGAGAAATGAGCAGTCGTTTAATGAACGATGCTTCACATTCTCCCCCTCTATCACTACGAATTTCTCAATCCGTAGGCTTAGTTGATATTCAACTTCTGCTTTGTAGCGCTTATCCGCTTCAACAACTTCATCTTTGCTTTTCAACAAACAAAGGATTCTATACGTTGTACCATCATCAATGAAGATCACAACGTACTTGTCTCCCCCCTCTATTTTGTATAAACTTCAAATCACCCAATTAGGTGTGACTAAGTTCTAGAGGAGCGGTGCTTCTTTCGCTATTCCCTTGACGGAATTTGGAAAGGTGATTTTGCCTCTTCATCTACCTCACATTTATTTAGAGGGTTTATGTCGACGAAGGCAACAATCTCAACATCGTTAGCTTTTGAATGACTTGCTATTTAACGTGTCTTAATCTATGATGGCATAGATGCACGGATTACAAATATATCATTCATTTGGCTACGGACATACCGCACCATTCTTAGTTATTACGGACACTGTTGGACTAGTCTCAAACAAAGCTTGACCAACGGCGTCCCTTAAACCAAGTTAGGGACATGTATCACATCATCTTAGAGTGATCTCATTCCCTGAAGTCCTATTGAGGACAACCTCTCCAACCCCTTCTACTTTAGAGGTGGTGTTGCTTCACATGAACAACCTCTTACCCGTGGTTAGGGCGTAACCGGATCATATGTGATCCAGATATTCGGCCCACTCCCGTTGCTTTGGCCGACCGAGTGTCCAATTTCTTTTCTTGCCTTTTCTTTAGGCCTTCAGATCATTTAAGACCTGGAAACTGTGGCCCACCTTACTAGGTGTCCATTATTTTTCCTATGAAATGAATTTTTGGCCCTACTCCAGTCGCCCAGAGGCTTTATATGACTAAGTGTCCAATATCATCATATCAAAGGAATTTTGGCCCACTCCAGTCACCCGGAGGCTTTGTATGACTGAGTGTCCAATATCATCCTATCAAAGGAATTTTGGCCCACTCTAGTCGCCCGGAGGCTTTGTATGACTGAGTGTCCAATATCATCCTATGAAGGATCTTCTGTCAAATAGTATGACAGGCTCAACGTCTTTAGCTTTTAGTCTTCTTCCGTTATGATTGGTGCCCAGATAATTCTTGGCGCTTACTTAAGAGTGGTAAAAGTTTTCGCACAGTTAGTGGATCTTTCTCCATAGTATGTGCGACCATACTTTACACACTTTAGTAATTACACTTAAAAGAACGGATCTTCTTAAGTCGTTTACAAAATCCAATCTTTAAACGGAAAAGAAGATGAGATTAAGCTTCTGATTTGTTAAAGCATAAGGAATATAAATTATTTTCATATTCCTCCTTACTTTAATCCATTTTTAATCAGACATAATTTAATCTTTATTCTTGACAAGTAAGAAAAACTACTTATCATTTAATCCTTATTCTTGACAAGTGAGAAAAATACTTATCCCAATTTCGGATTACGGCTCACTTCGGTCACTTTCATCGACCGAGTGTCCATTTCCTTCTCACCATTATTCGGATCCTTTGTCTGGGACAGATATAGGCCTTCTGCTACAAGATAGAATAACATCTTCACTCTTCTCCTCTTGTCCCAGTTGACATCCTCAGGCTCTCGTGAGCGCTTGTTCCCACCAGTCTTGGTAGCGGTGACACCATGAACACGTTCATCATCATCACTCTCTTCTACCAAAAAACCATTGCCATATCCAGATTTGGTCACACAACTTTTGACCGACATCTTTCGAACACTAATAGTAATACAATACAAATATTGTCTTAAGTTGTTGGGAGATTTGCTCTATGGTACTTTATAAAGCAGTACGGGAAGTATTTAACTATTACAAGTATTCGAAAAGATAAACAAAGATTTCAATAATTCAACATGGAATCGAAATTACAATCGTTACATAAGTAAAAAGCGAAAATTCCAGTTTTGTAGAAGACGGAAAAATGTAAATTGTTTTTCTTTGAGTCGAGTGTAGCACTCTGTCCTTAAGACAATATTGCCCCGTATGTATCCTTTATACGTCCTGGACAATTTGTCTCCCAAGATAAAACAAAGCAATGGAACCCTTGAGCAAAGGAAACTCAAGAGCTACCGTGAAGAATATTGAGTAACGAAATGATGCCTTGGAAGGTGTAGGAAGAAACCGTTTTGCTTGTGTATGCTTCGAATTTTCGTGTATCATATATGTGTGTTCTTGGTGCTCAACAATGGTGTAAGGGGGTGTTTATATAGGTGATGGAGGGGGCTGAAAATCGCCTCCATAATAGCCAAATAATGGCCATTATGGAGGTAGTAAAGTCACCAACATAAATGGTGAAAGACCAACGGATTTGGCCATTATAGGAGGAGTAATTCAGCCAAAATAAATGGTGAATTGAGAGCTTGGACGTTTCGATTTGACCGTCGAAATTCCAACTTTCGAAAACTTCGGGGACCAAAGCGTATATCTTGAAACTTCGGGGACCAAACCGCACATCCGAAAGAATTTCGGTCCAAAGCGTATATCCGAAACTTCGGGATCAAACCGTACTTCGGCAAAGTTTTACGGCCCAAAAAGATAATATCGAAGACCCACGGCCCACGACCCGTGACCCGTGACCGTGAACCCGAGAACCGGAACGCGGGCCGGAAGCCGAAGCCGGGCCGACCGGACCGGACCGGACGGGACGGGCGGGCGTGTGGTCTTTCCTCGAACCGAAGCACATCTAGGTCCTCCCTCCTTTAAACACATGGGATACCCCTTGGGGTCCCAAACCCCAAACCAATTTCGAATCTTATATACACAACAATTCTTTCTTCCTCTACCGATGAGGGAGAATTACACACAATACCACACTTTCCATGCTTCAAACACCTTACTTCGTGAACCAATATCTCTTTCATTTCTCAATGAAATTTGACGATTCTTGGCCCTACGGTTATCTACGTACTTAGTAGATCATACATGTGTGAAGAACCGGATTCTCCAACATACGCTACACTAGTGTTTAAGCCGTTAAAGTTGGTCGGTCGCAACTCCCGCCAAAGGCAAATTTCCAACAGAGAATGCAGGGGAGCCAACAGAAGATGCACTAGCAAAGTAGGGCACTGTGCAGGAACTGCTTGGAATGTACTCAAAATAAGGAAGGCCCTTAATCAATCCCTCGGGCATAGTTGATGGCAAAAGAGGGAAATTTAAAATCCAGTTGGACGCCTGTAGCGTGGGAGGTTCCCTTTCTTTCAAAGTGGCATTGCGAATCAAAGGTTTTTTCGCAGTAAAGCCATTCCGAAAGGGGCTACAACCTTGACGCCTTAACCTCAAAAAAGACATCAACAATAAGGCAGGTCTTCCATGAATGGTTCGAACCCCGGTGGGAACAATTTGCTATCTTTTGGGGGTAGTACCTTGTAGATAATATCAATTACTCTGTTATCAAATCCTGGTCATTTAGGCACATCCCGCGATTTACTGGTAGTAGTGCTGAGGGACCGGGATTACTATCTTCGTGAATAGTCTGGCGTAAGCCGAGAAGCTGAATATAAAAAAAAAAGAAAAAGAGGAAGGCCCTTAATCCTGCTGCTTCTGTCTCCTCTGGTGCACTCAATGCTGCCAAAATAGAAAATAGTTAAAAATTAAGGTAAGAAAGAAAGGAAGTAATTGTAAGACATGAAAGATTGAAAATGACTTTGTTTCTCAAGTTGCTTGAAGAATACATTCACAATTTAAATCATTACATTGTTGGGCTAAGCAAGATGCTATTAATGTGGTGCAATATTGTTTGCTTTGAACGAAACATGTAAGGTTTTTTCCTTAAAAGGTTCACGCCATTAAGAAAAGGTTTTCGTTTTGATCGTATAATGTGATGAGGGAATAAGAATAGGGATGGGTTTTGGGTGGATCGGGCCTGGGTCGGGTTTTAATTTTATTTGGGATGATTTAATTTGACAACATGGACCTCTAATTGGAGGCCACGTGTCAAAGTTGATTTTTTTGAAAATCAGCTATTTGAGTTGTTAAAGGCAAGTGGCATGCATGAACCATTTTGGTCACGTCAATGACATAAACAAGTCTAACTATTAACGAGTGACATAAATGAAATTTTTGCACAATTATACAGCGGTAAGAAAATTTAAATATCCCTTTTGTGCAAATCATCCCCAATGTATTTATTTTGTGCAAATCATCTCCAAAGTATCCATTTTGTGCAAATCATCCAACTAGAACAAGAAATTACACGTTTTTTCCCTTCAAATGAGCTGGTCTTTAATTTTTGCCTCTCAAATGAAACTTATGTCTGAGACATAAATTTTTTATGGGATCCGCAACAACTTATGTCATCCCTGTAAATAACTTTTTCCCCGAAGACATAATTTCCATTTGAGGGATAAATATTAAAGACCAGTACAAATAGTCACAAAAGTGCAAATGACCCCAACTAGAATAGTTTGGACACACAAGTGGCCCAAATGCAAAGCAACTCGAATAGAAGCCCAACTTTACTCCCCACAAAATCCGTTAATACTCTTGCAAATTTGCGTAGCCTCTTGCAGAAACTTACTACCGTTTCCGGATCCGTGCATAGCGATCTCCAAATTTGCGATCTCTGTGTTTCAATGGAGAATTTAGCGAACTTGAACATATACAAAGCTTCTCGAACCATAAAACGAAGAGAAAATACACTCTACAACGCCCTTCGATCAATCCACGAGGATTCAATATTCGTTGGCGAGATTTCTCAGTTATGGCCGGAGCTTCCGCTACTTGCAAATCTCCGTTGTGGCCTTTGGTACTCACAAAAATTCCACTCTACCTGTTATTTCAAGTCAACTGATGGACATACTAATAATTGGTCTTTTAATACCTCTCGCCTTAACCTCCATGTCGCCCTTCTTGCTGGTAACTTCTCTATTAATTAGCTTTAAATAACATATATGTATAACAAATAATACTCCATCCGTTAACTTTTACTTGTCAGGTTTCGCTTCTCGAGAGTCAATTTGACTAATAATCTAAATTGAATTAGATTGATTCAATATTTATATGTTAAAAAACTATGCGAAATATACATAGAAAAAATACATCTTAAAATGTTGGTCAAAATTGAGTTAGTTTGACTCTCGAGAAGAAGGGGGAAATGTGACAAGTAAAAGTGAACAGAGGAGTAATAGTGATTTGTTTGTTTGATATTTTTGGGAATTAAGGTATATATGTGTAAATATGTGTATTACTGTTAATGACTTCTAATTAATTGAAGAATTTCGGCCACTTTGTAAATTGGAGACATAACTCACTCTTTTCCATTTTGTTCCATTTTATATGACGGCGTTTTATTGGACGCCGAAAGTTAACTGTTTAAGATGTTGAGTAGTACTCCTTTTTTTTTCTTCATATTATAAATATTGCAGTATTTAACTAGACATGGAGTAATGATAAATAAAAAGAAAAGTTTTTTTCACACATGAGCTGAGATTGTATAATGTTCCAAAAGTAAGTATAGCATCTCGTTGTCTTAAAATGCCATTTTGCTTCCTGTAAGAGCATGTTATTGAGGGTAAATATGGGATTATTAAGATTAAAGAGTTTTCGAATGTAGAATGTGTTAATCATTACGGAACAGACCAAAAGGAAAGAGTACAATATAATTTTTTTAAAAGAGTGTATCATTTTTCTTGTGGCGGAACATAGGGAGTATTTCGTATTAGTGACACTGAGAAAATATTAGTGGTTGAAAATTAGTCGATTCACATCGAAGTTTGATGAATTTGAATCTTGAAAAAAGATTTCTGGAAATAAAATGGTGTCTCAAGCATTTTGAAGACATCCCAAATATGAAAGTGTAGCATTAACCGGAATGGGAGTATTTCTATGCGGATCATTATCCAATTATGAGAAATTAATTTTGATATTTTTATAAGGATGGATTGACATTTATTATAGTAAGAGATTTTAATGATTAGTAAAATAACTAGAATGTAACAAAGTAAATGAGTTGATTCTAAAGGTGAGAATTTTACATATCTAGTTGATTCTAAAGGTGAGAATTTTACACAGTGTCTCAAGCATTTTGAAGACATCCCAAATATGAAAGTGTAGTATTAACCGGAATGGGAGTATTTCTATGCGGATCATTATCCAATTATGAGAAATTAATTTTGATATTTTTATAAGGATGGATTGACATTTATTATAGTAAGAGATTTTAATGATTAGTAAAATAACTAGAATGTAACAAAGTAAATGAGTTGATTCTAAAGGTGAGAATTTTACATATCTAGTAGATTCTAACTTGTAAACGGATAAAAAATGCCAACACTTTTTTCACATTGAGATGCCAAGTACCTGTTTGCAGGAACATCCTAGTTTGGCTATTACGTTGTTACGACTTAGTTTCCTTCAAAACTCGGGGATACACCCTTCTACCCTTCTCCATTTAAACACCAGGCTTAGTTTGCATGGTGAAGGGCTCGATTTGAACATGTGAGCTAAGTCACAAGTCCCTTAACCTTTTCCACTTGAACTAAGCCGTGGGGGATACTATGACTTAGTTTCCTTGGAGATGCTTGCACCAGGTGCTTAATCATTGAAATGAAAAAAACCCGTTGAGCCAATTCCTTGCTTGAAACATCTTTTGACCTTGCTTGATTAGCTACATCATGTACCGCTAGAGTCACAATCCATATTTCGTGAAGATCCAACAACAATTGGAAAGTCTACAGATCAGCTATTCGGCTAAACTCAATTGCCGAATTATTGAACTGAGGGTGGATTTTAGTATATGGGTGAGAACATCAAAGTTGTCATCTGTTATACAGTCTCAAATAAAAAAGTTATCATCTGTTATAGTTAAGAAGTTGAGGGTTAAGAATTTAAGATTAATTTTACATGTTTCTGATCAAGAAAGAAGTATAACTAATGTTACTGATAAAAATATATAAATATTTAACCAAAATAAGCATTGTTTCATTTATATCTTCTATTTTAATGTAACTTGCTGTAATTTCAATAAAAAACTGAATAAAATAATCTGGACTTGACTAGTAACACATTGAGCATATTGCATAAATTTAAACCTGGAGCCACTGAAACATGATCCAAAAAACGCCCATATAACCAAAAGGGAGATTTTCCTCTTTCTTTCATTATGTTCCACATCACTATCTTATATATTTGTAATTGACAGCTAAAGTAGCATTATGTTAATGGTTGGAGCTAATTGCTAATTGATGGTTAGGACAGAAGGGAGGGTGTATGATTGTTGATTCAACAAGGAAAGGGAAGAGGTTTCCAGATAGTATGTCAAAGACAATACCTATTTGGACCTGTGTATTGAATCGTGCTATTTGGAATTACAGAACGAGATTTGGTTTGGCTGGTAGCGCAGAAAAGAATGTAAGTAACAACTTACTATTTTCGTGTATGATTATTTCTCTAGGAATGTAGATAGTTTAATATATTCTTTTGTACTGAAAGAAAGTTAGTTATCTTTTGTGGATTGCAAGTTGCAGAAAATCTTCTTTTTGTTTTTATTTCTTTCTCCTGATTGTAAAGTTATATTGGTGGTGTCCATCACAGTAAATGATGTCATGATAATCGTGCATTTTGTGTGTCATATGTATTTATAATCTGGATAGATGTGTCCATTGCCTAGTAAACCAACTTCACATAGAATGGGATGGAAGATGTATTAGTTATTGGTGATGTAATGTTGGCATGCTCAAAGGTGAGGTAACATTGTTTATGGACACAAATGATTATAAACTTAGACTGCTTCACTTTATCAATTGACACAATGGGTATGTAGAGACATGTATTAACTAGTCTGCAAGGCAGATGGAGAATTTACTTTGGACAAGAAGAAAATAATAGTTAGTAACTAGGATTTTTCTTTTACTTGTAAGAAAAATATGCTTCCTTTTTAGTTTGTCTATAAAAGAATGACACCTTTCCATATTTAGAAATAATTTAACTTTAAACTTCCCATTTTACCCTTAATGAGATTATTTATAGCCATACAAATGTCTGTGGCTTGTTTTTTCAGATAAGGGTCTATGGTTTATTTTAGAGCACAAGTTACAAAAGTCTTTTTTCTATCTTAAATTCCATGCTCAGTCAACACTACCATATAAATTGGAACGGAGAGACTAGTTAGTTACAAGGACTTGTCATTACTTAAGAACATACTCTGGTTCTCATGAGTCATTGTTCCTCTCATGAACCTTGTGTTTTTGGGAGGTTAGAGATGGAAGGAGACAGGCAGGGAGAAACTGTTATGCTGTGGGAAGTTATCTTAAGTTATCCCCGAAAATGTTATGTAAATTGAAGGAAGAGGAGCACAGAAATATCTGTTTGCTTCCTCCGTCAACAACTGTTGCTGTTCTCTCAAAGCACAAGACTTAGGATTAGAGGCCATGTACTAACTGAAAGGGGAATAATATATGATGAAAGAAACATCTCGTTTTTGTGAAAAGAAATCCAAGGCTTGTGACCTGTGAGGCTTTTTGCTTGTCTATCTTGTCAATGACTGCATTGGGCCTGGATTTTATGCATGATGTGCAATGTAGACCTTCTATTTAGGATAAGTTGTAATTATGCCCCTGCATATGCACATTCGTACACACACATAAATGCCTTATGTGTTCATCTGCGTGTTTATATCTTCTGTGAATTTGTTTGAACAGGAGTCAAATGATTCTACTGAATGTGATAGTAGTATTAATGAAGACTCATATAGCTGGGATTGTTCCTTGCATCTTCCTTTGTGGGTCTCAAATACTGAAAGAGCACTTATTGAAGAGCGTTTAGACGGATGGACCAAGGATCTGGAGGCCAGTGGAGCTGATATTGCTTCCATTGTTTTGTCCCTGAAAAAACCGTTACGCCCACTATGGATTTCACAAAAAACTGTGATCTGGTTAAATGAAGTACCTGATTGTGATTCTTGGGACTTCACTCCGATAATACTTGTTTCTACGTCCTCCCCAAGTAGCAATTTTCAGCAAAGAACAACCTCTGAATTTAGTTGGAGGTACATAGCTGGAGCTGGAGATGATGAGGAAAGTTGGGCAAGGGGCCTTTCACCAAATCTTTTCTGGAAACATGCTTATGATCTCATAAGCTCTGGTCCTGATATGTGTAATAAGAAGGTAGCTGATATTGTTGAAAAGGACAGGGTATACCGTGCACAAAGGGGAAAAAATGCTCCTCAAATATCTATTAAGCCTTCAAAATCTTCTGCAAGTAGTGGCCATTTTCCTGCTCAAGAACAACTAGACCTGGAGCCTCTATGCATGAACATAGAAGAGAAGCTTTTTGATAATAATTCCATATCTTGGCTGGGGGAAACGAATCTAGCAGTTGGCACAACTCAGCTTGGTACGCTTCATCTGTTCTGTTGTTGTGGAATGCTGAATTTACATTACTTCTGCATGGTTATTGACGTATGTAGCACAATAGCTTGCAGTTTATTGAATTTGTGACTGGCCGGCGCCTTTACTATAATTCAGCATGTGGTCTGAATTTCTGATTTGTCATGTTATGACCTGAAACTCTTTTGGTGGCTATGCACCTTTATAGTTTGTTGACACAGGTAAAATTCCAACCAATACTTGGTAGAATTTGAAATTGAAAGTGGAGGTTGGTTAACCACTTAGTAGTCCAACGCATGGGTTATGCTTTGCAACTTATATCCTTCTTACATGTGATGTGATTAACCATTTCTCAGTACTATGCAGCTCTGTTTGAAATTTGAGCACATTTATTGTGAATTCATACCTGAATTCTGAGTTCTAAGCACCATGACGACTGTGTTTCTTTTTCCCTTTCGACTGTGTAGATCTTTTTCCCTTTAGGGAGTGTAAATTCATATACGTTATGCTGCAGAATTGCCACATTTGCTGGATATTCATTCATGAGTAAATTATGCCACTTTGCAGAGCATATTTCTCCTTTTTGTTTTTCCCTCAAAGGCCTATCTCAAACAGATTGCATCAGTAGGTTACACGTCCATTGCATATTCATGTAAAATGATTAAATAGACCCTGTCCCGTCTTTCTCTTTATTTCATTGATTTGCTAATCATTTATCGGTGCCGTTGGTTTATGTTTGTCATGAACCTCTTGCTATGGTCACCCTGATTGAAGATTTACCATGCAGCTAAGGATGCATCTGGTATTGATTGTGTATTGAGTTGTGATCTGGAGTCCAATTCTCTTTGCTCCAAGGAGTCTGAAGCCCATCTAAACCTGTCTATTGTGGTGTGTATGACTTCCTCAAGTGACTTAGCTGCTTAAATTGTTTTACCCAATTGTCGGCATCAACTTATCTTCGTTTTTTTTTGTGGGGGGGTTGTGAACAATACAGAGTTCGAAGTTTGACCGGTCTTCGTTGTTAAGAAGTCTCCCTTCAGCGGTGAATTTTGCAAAGAACAACTTGAGAAAAGGGAAGAGACTCCTAGTTTGCTGCAGTAGTGGTAAGTATGGATTTACTGTGTTGCCGAGTTTGTTTTCCACGTGCCGTTTGACTTGTACTAACTGAAGGTGAAAACTGAATATAACTTGCTCATACATCACATTTCTTGGGTGGGATTGCATGGGGTAGGGAGAGGTTTTTAAGACGAGACGAGTGGCAAGTCTAGCATTAGCTGTTTTTGAAGATGATGAGGCACGAGAGAGAAAAATTGGGGTGGGGTAGGTCTAGATTTACTTCTGTCTCCATTTTCACCATGTTTGCCAAATTCATTGACCAAGGACGTTACAGTAACAAAGTTAGTTGATTATGCTTTTAATGAGACCTGTTTTGTTATGCATATTTTCTGGCAACTTGTCTTTTCTTGATGTCTTTTTGATATGCCAACTGATCTTACCTCTTGCTATAATTTTTGTTTACTGTAGTCACTAAAGACAACTTTTGCTGACAGTTATTTGTTTGTGTTTTCAGGGGAGGACATTAGCATTTGTGTTTGTTTAGCAATCTTGATGTCATTATTTGATGACAGAGGTACACGTGGGTATCTTATTTCAATCTGCAATTGTTATTTTTACTATTGTAACTAAAACAAAATTTAGAAGGGGAGCCTTGGAGTAACTGGTAAAGTTGCTGCAATGTGACCAGGAGGTCATGGGTTCAAGCTGTGTAAACAGTCTCTTGCAGAAATGTGAGGTAAGAGTACAATAGACCTTGTGGTCCGGCCCTTCCCCGGACTGCGCGCATAACGGGAGCTTAGTTCTCCGGGCTGCCTTTTTTTTTTTTAACTAAAACAAAATTTAGCAACTGTTTACCTTTAAGCACAGAACTTAATGTACCAAATTGTTTATTGCTCTCTGATACACAACTATAAAATGGTCCCTATTTTTTTCACCTTATCAAAAAAGATAAGGTCCCTATTTTTTTTTCTGGTTTTTGACTTTTTTTCTCAATAACCTGGAAAGTGTTGCTCTTGTCGAGTTCTCAAGCACATATTCTAATTTTCGAGTACTTTCCTTAGGTCACTTTGATGAAGGGAGATATTTTAGTGAGACACAAGTCACTAAGTTGGAGTTAAGACGACGATTGGTATTTATCTGCCAATTTGCTGTGAATGCTCGTCCATCAAGAGGGAATGTTAAGCAGGTCTTTAATTATCTCTGTGGAGGAAATGTCAAGCCAACTTCTTGACGGAACTTCAATATCAACTCCTCAAAACATGAACATCAAACTCAGGCAGAGTAGCGGAGGTCGATATGCCTTGAATCCAGATGAAGAGTATAAAGTTTTATAAATTAAATGAGCCCCAGATGCTCAGCTGTAGTGTATCTCTTTCTATAGTGAACTTCTAAGGTATATTTGATTTTACATTCTGAATTAAAGTTCATGTAAAATTAAATTCCTTGAAGAATGATTAATTGTCTTCTTGCATTTTGTTATAGTATTGTGCAATAGTTCTGTTTTCTACTTCAACTGCTATTTGATAACTCAAAAACAATGTTAACACAATGTGTATGAGTTCAAAATTTTCATTACAGATATATACACAAGATGGAAAATGATCTGTAGGAGGAAGATCTTGTGGAGTAGCAATATGAAATTCCAATTCCTCAAGCTGATCTAAGTAGCGAAAATAGAGTATGTCCTTGCTACGACGAAAGTCTTTTCCAATGCCACATATTTGCAACTTCTTTAAACTGGGTAGTAGTCTAAACACAGACCAAGTACAGAACAACGGATTCCACCCAGATAGACTTTGCAAATTTTTCAGAACCAAATTTCTCTCTGTAGGCTCATGATAGCGCAAGTAATTCCAGTCCAAGCAGAGGTGACTCAATTGCGGCATTGTCAAAATACTTGATGGTAATATGAAAGGATATTGCGAGACCTCGTGATGTGAAACCTTAAGTATGAAAGTTTGCAGATAATGTAGGCTAGATATTGATAGAGGAATGTCTAAAATAATGGCAGCCCGGTGTACTAAGCTCCCACTATGCGCAGGGTCTGGGGAAGGGCCGGACCACAAAGATCTATTGTACGCAGCCTTACCCTGCATTTCTGCAAGTTGCTGTTTCCATAGAGGAATAACTAGTGATGAAGAAATCTCTTCTCCTAGATAGCTCTGTGCGCGGGGGGAAAGAGTCAAAGCTAGATAACTCAAGTGAATTAAATCAAGTATCCAACTAGGAAAAGTAAAACACCTCAATAAAGCAAGATCTAGTACTCTTACTAGCTTGAAACGTACCAACTCTGGCTCGAACCCTCGGTATCTACAAAAAATGAAAATAGAGCGGGCCTCACTATTACAACACATAGCTAACTCTTTCCCGTTTTGAATACTGATCCGACCTTGACTCTTAAGAGGAAATATGCATGGACTGTGGACATGGAGTAGTTTGATCATTTCCCCCTCCATTATCATTCAAAAAATTAATGTTTCGAGCTTCTTTCAAGCAGAATTCACGGGTCACATCATGAATTCCACAACTCTTGATCTTCCCATCAAAACTCAAATGGTGTACGGAAACTAAACTTCTATCTATAAGATCTTTTAGACATTTCTCCGCCACTTCTTTAATGCTTTTCGTCTCATCTACCTTCAAAAATCCTTCTACAACCCATAATTCCATAAGTTTATCGACAAAAATTGATTCGAAAACACGCTTTTAAGTGATGTGGCAAGTGATGGTAACTCAAAGCTAGAACTCTCAAGCAATGAGCATCAAGATCTGTGCTTACCATTGAACTTACATTTTCGGCAACACCTTTCCACTCATTCAATGTTTTTCCAATTTTGGAAAGAAGTCCAGCAATCACAACAATTGCTAGAGGCAATCCTTTGCATTTTAATGCAATTTGTTTCCCAAGTTGTTCAAATTCAGGAGGAAAAAAGCCTTTTGCAAAGACCTTTTCACACAATAAACTCCAACATTCATCAAAATTCTTGAGGCGCATTCTATAAGGAGGCTTACATGAGCTAGCATATTCAGCCACCTCCATATCCCGAGTAGTCAAGAGTATCCGGCTTCCACAATTAGAGTCTGGGAGACATAATTTTATATCATCCCAAGCTCCTTTAGTCCATATGTCATCAATGACTACCAAGTACCTCCGGCCTTTCAGAAGCTTTTGCAGTCGGTCTGCTAGTTGCCCATCATCTTGCTGCTCATGAAATTCATCGGTCTTCCCACTTAAACAAGAAAGAGGGCATAAGAGTACAACTCTCGCACAGTAACCTTGTGAAACAGTAACTTTTGCATGCATGTCAAAGTGAGACATAATGAATGGATCACTATAAATTTTGTTAGCCAGAGTTGTCTTTCCGATACCTCCCATCCCAACAATTGACACAACTTCTAGTTCGCTCGCTCCTCTAGCAAGTTGATCCTGCATCATCTCGAATTCATTTTCATGACCAACCATCACATTCACATCAGGCTGACAGAGTCAAATTTTGTGGTCTCTGATCTTCCGTGTCCGGCCTCATTGCCATCCACTTGTTTATCGCGGAATCAATGTGCCCCAATGCTTGTTTCAACACGAAACGAAGTTCCCAAATATCTATTTTTCGCGTGATTTCGTTTTCTGCTAAGAAAACTTTTCTTGATTCTGAGTCAACTAAATCTTCTGTGCTACATGCTAGCTCTATGATTTCAGCTTCCAAGCTTGTGAATGCCTCTAAATGGCCTGCTATTTTACAAGGTTTGTCTAGAATAGCTCTCAAAAATTCAAACTTCTCATAAAAAGGTAGCAAATTATAGCTAATAAGTTGCGTTGATTGATCTATGGTACTCATAAGAGAAGTAATAGCAGCATAAGCCATCTCTCTCTTTTTCTTTGTTTCTCACTATCTTATCTGTGTGTGATGTTGCTAGTCACTATTATTATTATACATAGAGAGCCACAATATTCTTAATAAATTAATGGACTACTTGCCTAAAGTACTCCTAATTTCTCAAATAAAATAAAGCATAAAAATTGCAGAGTTTCTGGATCTTGGAATTCGCAAGTAGAGCTATAGTCTCACATCGGTAATGGAATGGAAACATGATCGATGTTGGATCCTCAAATTATGTCATCCACTCTCTAGTTAACAGGATCTGGGCGCGCGGGGAGTGTTAAGAGTCTCACATCGGTAATGAAATGGGAACATGAACTCCTTATATGGGCTTGGACAATCCTCACCCTACAAACTAGCTTTTGGGGTTGAGTTAGGCCCAAGATCCATGCTTTAAATTATCATAAAAGCCAAATTGAAAATTGTCGATTTTATTTATTTTATGTGTCTTAATTTGATTCGACACAATTTTAAAAAGAAAGACTTTTAAATCTTACTATCTTAAATTAAATATATGTGCATAATATTATCACAATGCCTTATAAATCATGTGAACATAACATGTTTTAATTAAGGAATAGCTAAGTATAGAAAGTGATATTCATTTTAAAACAGACTAAAAAGAAAAGTAAGACACATAAATTAAAATAGAGGGAGTTGTTTGAAAAGTTAAGTAAGGCCATAATTTAGTTTGGCTACAAAAGGTGTACTTCTATCACACATATTTAGTAATGTAATAAAGGGTGAGAAAGTGACCCGAATCATAGTAACAATCACTCTTCCCTCTATTTCAGTTTATGTGACTGTATTTTTCTTAGTCCGTTCCAAAAAGGCAAATAACTTTTAAATGTTGAAAATAATTTACTCCTTAATTTTCTCGATTTATTCTTCAGAAGAAGCTTTTATAGCCATACAAATATTATGACTTGTTTATAATTATAAGTTAGGGATAAGGCATTATTACTCCCATAAACTATACTCGAAATTGCTACGACACACCTTACCTTTGCCCGAGTTTCCGCCGATCCAGATGTGCCAAAGATTGAGGACTATGAGGGTACGGTGCTATCCTTGTACTTTGTTTGTTGCACATGGCCTAATGTACACTTGCCCCCTTTTTCTCACTCTTTTGGGGGTTTGTCAATTTGAATCTATTTTCTTTATGCTACCGAAAGACGGAAAGGGGAACCGACTCGTTCCTTCCTTGCGGAGGACGAATCAAGGCCTGAAGTTGGTTCGCCGAGCAAGAGGAGAGAAGGATCAACAAGGATTTCATACCCTATGCTAGTTCTTTTTCTCTCTCCCCCAGATATGCCTTTAATAAGTCCTCCACCTATTCTCGTGTGACGACATCTATGATGGGGGTCCTATTACCTCCCTAAACTTTATTTTTCGTAATTGTTTGCACCTTTATTGCTGATGTGGAGCACTTCGTGAGAATACCTCCTTCAAACACGTGAGAACTTAAAAAGGGCTCTAACCTATACGAATGGCCACGTGTCAGTTCCAAAGCTGATTTTCAAGAGCTCTCCATCCACATTTTATCACCCATTTTCAAGAGCTCAAAATCTAAGTTTTGGTGTCAAAATTCAACAAAAACTCAGCTAAATCCTCACCAATCAAGCTTAAATTTCAATTACAACTTCACAACAACATCATCACCATACCCCAATAATCAATTTGGCCAACAACTAAGAATTTCGACAAATCTATTTTTTTTATTCTTCAAGCTTTTTCAAGGTTCAACAATGGTGGATTCGAAATTCTTTTTTCATTCTCGAATCTCATCAATAACTAAGGTTATAGAATGAATTTAGCACTTGAATCTCAACTTTAAAACTTTAATAACCTTCGAATATGCTCAACACCTCTAATAATTTTTCAAGTCCATACATAAATAATTGTCCTTTTCATTTTTCTAAATATAAAATAATATTTTCATTACATTTCGGAATTAAAAAGTAAAAAAGAAAAAGGAAGAAAATGAAATAATTTTTAAAAAAAATTAAAAAAATATGAAATTACACGTGGCAGCGTATATATTTCACCGCATGCCAAATGTTTGGTTTTCTATGCCATGTAACACTTAGGATGACATTTATTACACTTTAAAATTTTTTAAAGAAATAATAGAACCCCACAAAAATAAAGTGTGTAATAGCAATTTTAGATATAGGATAGTAGTGCCTTGTTCGTGCCGGTTACTAGAATCTTTATTTTTTTCTTAAACTTCGTGTTTATTCTTAAGTATACAATTCCATTGGAATCCTGAACTGTTCTATTTTGTATTCAATTTTTTGAAGGATAAATTCTTTCACATGGGTAGGAACATTATCTCCTCTATTTTAAATATACTAGCTGCGCTGGCTCAATTAAGAATTGTCCTTTTGTAGATGCTGCATTAGAAATTTTATTTTGGACGACTCATTACCAACAAAAAATGTGTGAACGCATCTTCTACTTTTGAAAAGTGGTTTAGTGGGCCACACTACTACAAGAAAGTATAAAATTAATCATAAAGTTTTATCAGTAATAAATATATTATTATTAAAAATATAAAAGACAATAAAAATTTAATATATTATTGCTAAAATATATAAATAAAACAAATTTGATATGTTGTTGCAAAACCTTTCGCATCGGAGGTTATTGCAATGACACACAACAACTTCTGTTGTCGCGAAAAATATTTTTAACAACAACATCCAACGTATGACAACAAAAAATATTCTTGATAAATACTTTTTTTCTTGTAGTGTCATTTGCAGAAATTTGAGTTAATTTAAATAAACAAAGAAGAACAAATTAGTTTGTAGTGGAATGCAAGGTTAACTTATACGATTAAATAGACAAAAAAATAAAAGAAAAGTTAGAATAATAATCCAAAGAAAAGTAAAACTATCACAAGATTTTTGTCAAACTAAAATAAAAGCAATTAAATAGTAAAAATCTTGATCAAACTAAAAGTACTTATAAATTAAAAAGATAACTTTTAATTGAATTTGACTTATATTAGCTGAGCTGGCTTTAAGATTTGTCCTTTTGTGGATATTGCACGAGAATTTTATCTTGGACGACTCACAACATATGAAATGGAATACGGGAACTCTCCGTCTAAGTGGTTAATCCGACGGGTCAATTCTCAATGCGTTCCTCGGGATTGGACTCTTTCTGACAGCCTTTTTGCCAGCGTAGATGAATTTAACGACCCTTCTATCTAGATCGGTGATTCCGTTCGGCCGAGCCAGTTATCGAACATAAACTCCTCAATAGTTCCACCCCTCCCTTCTAAGGGGAGACAAGGGAACATAATGGCCCACCATCACAGGGAATCTCAAAGTCCCGAGCTTTTGATTGGGAAAGACCATGGAGGTTGCTAGTGCTGTTGGGGAAGCCTCTCACCGAGAAGCGGACTTTTCTATTAACGAGAGATCCCATTGACCGCGAATCCCTTGTTCAATCCAACATCCCTCTTCCTTTGGCTTCTTCCATCGTGAGACAAGGGCTATTCCCCACTCCATGGCATGGCATTACACCTTTCGCTCATCCATTCCGCCCGTCCAGAAGTGGTTTTGTTGGTTGGTTAATTGGTCACATTTTATTCATGAAATGACTTGGATTTGTATTAATCTGGATATGACAAAATCATTCTATTAGACCGAATAAACAAAAGTTGTGTGAACGCATATTCTACTTTACTTTTGAGAAGTGGTTTAGTGGGGGCCATTTTCTGAAATCTGAGTTAATATATGTAAACAAAGAAGAATAATGAGCTTGTAGTTAGGGTGAACGTATATTAGTTCGGTTCGGTTTTGTATCAAAAAATATGAACTAAATAATTTATTTTTTTTAAAACCGAATCAAACTTTTTTCTTTAAAAAACCGATATATCGGTTTATATCACCGAATGTATCGGTTTTTTCAATTCAAATATAAAATTCAAAAAAAAAAATTAAAGTCCAAAAACATAAAGACTGCATCACATGTAATTTTAAAACAAGTAAAAAACTCCAAATTAAAGTTAATATCCCCACAAAATAAAAGTCCAACACTAAAATAAAATAAACGGGTCGGGTCGGGACGGTCGGGGATTTTTTTAAAATTGAATTTCCAACATTGAAATTGACATTCACACCTACATTACCATGAAATTTCGACGTTGAAATCTATTGCATATCGTGAGATTTTTACTAAAGAAAAGGAAAAATTAGGAACCGATTCGGGGGGAAAACACAAATTGATTGGGAAAACGGACATTTTCCTAACTTGGTGGCGCCAAACCGCCTAACGAAAAAAAATACACAAAATCAATTTTTTTTTGGGTAAAACAGACATCCGAGCGCAGAGTTATGACCATTTAAAGTTGCACCAATTTACAACTACTTTCTCTCCCTACATTTTATGTCAATGTTTCCGTGATATGTTAATTAAGTTCATGCCACATTCGACTTCCATAAAAGCTTCATAGATTGACTTCAATGGCTATGATTCAAGAGATAACAGTAGCCTAAAATAAAAAAATAAGATTAATTACATATTTGCCTCCAGTTTTCGGTTCGGTTTATCCCCAATACGAAAGAAACGAACCGAATCATTTAACAGCGGGTAGGTTCGTTTTTTTTTTAAAACCGAATAAAAACTGAATCGAACCGTTGGTTCAATTTTTTCGGTTCAACGGGTTTTATGCCCACCCCTACTTGTAGTGGAATGCAAGGTTAGGTTATATGATGAAATTAAAAATAAAATAAAAGTTAGAATGATAGTCCTAAGAAAAGTGAAAATCATAAAAATCATGAACAAACTGAAAGTATTTATAAAAAGATGACTTTTGATTGAATTTGTCTTAGAAGCATTTTTTAAATATATCAGGCGCGTAGCTAAGCTAAAAAGCACTTCCAAGTTACTTTGATATCTTTATAAGCTTACCATGCTTCTTTCTCTCGCATGTGCCAGATGTAATGGGGAATTTCTGAATTTTGGTATTTGGGAGTATTCTATTAATGTGTACTATTTGTTTTAGGATTAGTTTCATTTTGTTATTTTGTTTATATCTTTATTTTATTGCTTGTTTCACTTATTGTACAGTTTTCTTTACTCAAATTGAAGATTACCTAGTCTTGGGTTGAGGGTCTCTCGAAAACAGTCGCTCTACCTATCAAGATAGAGGTAAGATCTGCGTACACTCTATCCTTTCCAGACCTCACGTTGTGGGGCCTCACTGAATACGTTGTTGTTGTTGTTACCTAGGCAGCTTGGTAATAAAAGCTTGTGTAACAGTTGCCGAAGGTAGATGTAAGGTCTGTGTTCAAACACAGGCTAACAAAGAATTAACAACAATTTATCAAAATAGGTACAATGATGATGGTACCAAGTTTTGCCAGTGCGGCAAAACTTGTGTAACAGTTGAACACAAGCAAGTTTGCTGACCGGACAAGACTTGTTAACAAAAACATAGAAAATAAAGATTGTTCAAAGTTTGCTCCACCGGGGGTAACTTGTGACTTGTGAACAAGGCAAGATTTGTCAATCCGACAAGATTTGTGAATGATTTAACAAGATAGGTAGAATGAATATTATACCAAACTTGTAACCCGCTCATATAGCTTGTGAAAGCATAATTTCCCATTCTTTCGGTGTGTAGCCCCGATGCTATTTTGTACAAGTTCCTTAAACAGTGGCACAAAATGATATTATTTGTGTAAATCTCCCGAGAATGCATAAGAATTTGATTGATACCGGGTGGTTATTATCTATGTTGCTCGAACTCTTCAAAAATGTTTTCGCACCGGTGTCGTATCCTTCAAGAATACACTAAGCACTGACGCTTTTTTGGAGAGACCTAGCAACAAAGGCTATATTACACTATAACACAATACCAAATTCTCCTCGCCAAACACCCCTCCCAGGCAAAACCATATAAAAAACAACAAAACAATTGGAAAAAAAGCAACATAGATACTGTTCCACAAACTTGCATAAGCAACATGAAAATAGATTACAGAGTCACATGACAAAAAGTATTTCAGATCAGTGACTCAAGTTTTTAACACTACAACTACGGATTCAAAGAAAAGCAGATTGAAATAGACTATTCCACAGACTTCCTAATGTTCCCATTTAGTTCCACACATACATTTCTCTACTACATCCACTCACATCCATTAACTTGACAGACTGATTTTCTCAAAGCATTGGTTGACCCAAGATGCGACTTCCTACTCGCTGTCACTATCCATTTACCCATACTCAGGTTGGTCCTCTATCTCAGCAGGTGGACCTTGCTTCCTCGTCTGAAAAGACCAAAATGAGAACGAGAGATAGAGATGGAGAGAATACAACAATGACGGTAAAGATGCAAAGAATGAGAAACTTTCAAACAATCTTTGTTCTCACCCCGAATTCTGTTCTCTGCCGTTTTATCGGCTAACGAAATTGGAAGACAAATTGATTCCTTAACTTAAGCGATTTGGGCTGGAAACAGAACACTAATTTTCAGCAAAGGGTTTCTCAACTACTCCAGAAAGCGTTAGGACGGCGGTATGAGTAAACTAAGAGGTAAGAAACATGAATGCAACTGAGTACAGTAAAGTAAAGGATAAAGATAGATAAAAATTGAGTCGTTTGATTGGTTGTGTTTGTATATACAAAGAATGATCCTATTTATAGTACAAAAAAAGAAAAAAAACTGTACAACGTGATCCCCCATGTCAGCCATCAAGTAACCCACTAAGTTCAATGGCTGACTATGGGGGAGGTGGTGCCGATTTTCTCGCCATCTACTCCTCTTGCTCGGATAATGGCCCTTTCTTTTAGGTGTTGTTGGTCGTTACTGCTTCTAGGGGTCCGGAAACCCTTTTGACTTGGTCATTGAGGCGTATGTATCTGAGTGGGTCCCAATCGTACCTCTAACTAACAATTCGGCTAAGATGCCTTAGTAGCCGATGAAGTTCTTGTAGTCGAGGGCTAGGAGTAAATTCGGCTCTGGAACAGTTCGGTTGTCACTGAATTCGGTTAAACACTTAAATTACTTTTGAGTGTTAACAATTGCTCCCTACATTAACTCGAGTGTGACTATTGAATTGATGTATTCGAAAGTAGCCGTCGTTTCAGTCTGACTGCCGCGCATGTCACTTAAATCGTCTCGTCTCCAATGTATACAATGATGATCACTTCTTGAAATGTGTTTCCCCTTTAACCGAGGCATCTCCATTACCACGAATTGGCTCTGCTGATTTTAGGTCGTGCTTTTGAAAATAATAAATTAATCTCAGCCGTGCCTCTGAAGGTTATTTAAGGAAGGGTATCCCCCCATAGGTTTCTCACCTAATCTTTTGCCCTTTTCTTAGTCGGAAACCATGGCTTCGTCTTTTTTATCTCGAAGATCAGGAAAAATCATTCTAGCAGATAGTGACCTAACCCGTGCCTTGGCCTTAGTTGATGAACAACTGGTTCTGACTCCGTACGGTGGATCGGAACAAGGTGATTCTCTCTTATTTCAGTACCTCAGCCCGATAAACCTTGACTTTCCTTCTACTTGTGACTAGTTCATCGATGGCCGTTGTTCGGCTAACCTTCGTACTTGGCCGACTAAGGTCGCTCATTATTCGGGTTGGTTGAACTGAGTGAAGTTGGTCACAGAAGTCGAATGGAGGCGTATGGGTCCTTTTGATGCTGCCGCACTGTCGAAATTTAATTTCCGTTGTAACGCCGGGCTCGGGTATGTGCGGCGCCTATATTTTTTTGCTTGGTTTACTTGGATGTGGGAATCCATATCCCACCCTTTAACCTCAGCATTGCTCTCAGCATTCTTGAGCAACTTTAGAATAAATCCCGATTGGCCATTATATTTGACCACTTGGGATGGCGTTTCTTCACTTGAGCAGTGCGACCAACCCTACGACACATGCATGTGAAAGAAATGGATTTCTCCGTATTTTATGATCGGGCAGTCGATCTGTAGCTGTCATTTAGCCATACATTTCCCGTCGGAGGGAATTAGCTTATTTTGTGCGACCAGACAGCCGGTCTGTGGCTGTCGTTTATTCATGCATGCCCCAAATCGAAGGATAGTACTTTTTTAGATACTTGTCATTTACATTCCTGTCCATTTCTTCGCCATGCATGTTTATTAGTCAATATGCATTATCGGCGATCCATTGGTTTACTACGAAAGGTCCTTCCCAATTTGGTGACCATTTGCCGAATTTACCATCTTTCATCCCAATTGGCAAAACGGTTTTCCAAACTAAGTCTCCTTCGGAAAACCTCTTAGGATTAACATGTTTGTTGTATGTTTTAGCCATTTTACGTTTACCGGCTTCGATTTTCTCTAGGGCCATCAGTCGATCTTCATCTAGCTGGTCTAACTTCATTAGCATGGCCTGCTGATACTCCTCTAAACTTAGAGAGTTATTCTTGGCCACCCGTAAGGATTTGACATTAATTTCCAATGGCAACACTGCATCTTCGCCATAGGTTAGCCGATAAGGTGTCGTCCCGGTAGCTGTAGATTTAGAATTCCTGATCGCCCAAACGACTTCATCTAGAGTGAGATGCCACATTCCTGGTTTATCCTCCACGTTCTTACTAATTGTGTCCACAATAAGTTTGTTGGCTGCCTCGGCTTACCCATTCGCATGTGCATAATAATGCAAAGATGTGATCATCTTGATACCGAACTTCTCAGCAAAGGCTGCCACCTTAGAACCAGTGAACATCGTCCCTTGATCGGTGGTAATCGTCTTAGGAATACCATATCTGTATATGATCTGGTGTTGGATAAACTGAATGAAATCTGTCTGATGGACCCTCTTCGTCGACTGAGCCTCCACCCATTTAGTGAATTAATCGGTAGCCACAATAATGAAATTGTGGCCTTTAGTCGATTTTAGGTGAATCTTGCGGATGAGGTCCATAGCCCATCCTCTGAAGGGCCAATGTTTTATTACTGGGTGCAGCAACTCTGCTGGTACCCGTTGGATTGGTCCATGTTTCTGACATTCTCCGCATCCTTTTGCATACTAGAAGCAGTCAGCTATGATAGTAGGCCAATAATAGCCGTGGTGGTATATCAACCACTTCATCGCTGGCCCCGCTCTGTGTGATCCATATACTCCTTCATGGACCTCTCCCATGACCCTCAAGGCCTCTGCTTTGGCAATGCACTTGAGTAGTACTCCATTAATGCTTCTTTTATAGAGGTCATCGTCAATGAGCACATATTTCAAGGCTCTTCTTTTAACCTTGAGGTCCTTGCAACTGGAGGGATCTTGTAGGTAGTCAATTAGTAACTGCCTCTATGAGTCAATTTGATCAACGACTAACACTTCGGCTGGTAATTCATCGTGCTCTAGGGTGAGTAGAGACTTCCTAAAACCTGAAGTTTCTTGTGCAAAGTCGTTAGCCTCAACATTCATGCCTCTGGGAACATAACTTAATGCGGATGATGCGAACCCACTAAGCAACCTGCTAGCCGTCCTGTTACTGGCCAATAAATTTGGGTCTTTGCAGTCATATTGTTGACACCCAATTTTGTCCCATTTTTTCCGATTTATTCGCAATTTTAAATATTTTTTGACACCTCAAAATATTTTAATATATATACATATGGGCATATATATACACATATATTATTATTCTCAATATTATTATTATTATTATTATCATTATTATTATTCGTATTTTCTACAACCATTTGCCTTTCTAAATCATGATCATAATTTTACCCTAATATTTTATGCTATTCTATTTTTCGCAAAACGACATCGCATTTTTCATTTTGAGAATTTTAAACATTTTACAAATATTATGTTTTATTATTATCACATCGTTATATCTTATTTTAAATAATTTACATCTCTTCAAAGCATTTCTAATAATAAACCCTTTTATATTTTAACCAACTCCCCATTTTATTCCACTCACCCAAAACAATATCAACCAAAGGAGGCCCAATATGCAACCCCCTTAACAAGCCTAAATCATCCCGAAACACCTCAACCCGTAGGCCCAACAACTGACAGCCCAAATCGGCCAAGACCCGAGCCCAAATTCCCCAATTAAATCCCCATTACCCAAAATTATCTCAACCAAATAACCCCTAACGCTAACCAGAGCCGAACGATGCCTCTCCAAAACCAGACGACCTAAAAACCGACAGCCCTCCACCATCGCCTCCCTTTACCCGCTGGTTAAACACCATTCACCATACCACTGCCACGATGTCCCCTCGACCGTCGAGCCCGCACATCGCACAGTCCCCTTTTTTCATTTTTTTGCAAAACCCCAGAGCTTTGAATAGCTCGTCCGAGTCAGATCGACCTACAAATCATGCATGCTACAGTGGACCTCTAGAACACCTTCAAGAACTCGGTAGGTAAGAGCGTAAACCCGTACCCCTTTATTATCGTCTCGGTTCTCGAAATGAAAAGGGACCGTCACATTTTTTAATCTTTGTTTTGAAGTCAAAATTCAAACCTCAGCCATTAGGGTCTCGATTGGGTCTATAAATAGAACCCTTTGTGGGTTGTTGAAGCGGGGGGGGGGGGATTTTCAGACATAAAAAGGGACCTTTTTTTTCATTCTCACAAGTCATTTGGAACATGTTTCGATTCCAAAAAAATCTTTTTCTTTTACTCTCAGTTCTGGCTCGACACAACCACAAAACTCTCATGCTCATTTTCTGTTCAATCGCATAAACACACTTCTCCGAGCGTACTCGACGATTCGAGGCGACGCCTCGGTTCGCCGCCCGGAGAAGGTCAGTAAAACATAAATTCCTCTCAATTTATTTTCTGTATTTTTATGTGTTTTGGTGCTAATTTTGTACTGATTATTCGTAGGGATGTGTTTTAATGCCTAAGTGTATTAAGTTGTTAGCCTTGTTTAATTACCTATTAAGATTTAGAAATGCTTTGTTCATATTATTAAACTTATGCAGATTATGATATGAGGCATATGTTGTTAGTACTTATTTTGAAGAGTTACGATTAATTAGATGTTTTATGTGTGATAAAAATAGTGTTTACACCTGTTTAGTTCATGATTAGTATTACATTTAATACAATGTGTTAAAAATGCTATTCAGCACCTATTTCGTGAAGTTATGATGTAAATTAGTTATGTTTTAGCATGATTAATATGATAAGGTCCTTGTTCTACTTTAAAGGTCATGATCTGTGGTGATTAAGGTCTGTATATGTGGTTATGCTTTGGTTTTTTTACATGTCTGAAATTCAATGTTAAGTAGGAATAAAGTTTGGTCTCTTTGTGGATTTAGATGTATGTCAACTTGTTTGCATATTTTCTTTGTGATCAAATGAGTAGTGTTTAGATAGGTCGACTTTAAATTCTTACTTTTCTGTTTATAAACATGTTTGCCTGAGTTCAGGGTAGTAAAATGTGATAAAAAGCTTTGTGTGTGTATGTGTTGATCTCTGGACATTATATGATCCAGTTGGACCCAAAATCTCTAAATAGGTTTATACTGTTGAGTCCTTCACTTGGTTCTTAGGTCATAATCCCCCTATCAAGATGCTTAAATTATGTCTGTGCTAATGCTTTCCACTTGTTTGGGCTAAACTGTGTCATGTTGGTTTGCTATCTGTCTGTATTTTGTGATTAACTCATATATGCTGGTCATATGATAAGGATCTAGAAATATGTATTGTCTCTATTGCATTGATTTTGTTGGAATGTTAAAGGATAGAGAATGGTATTAGCTTTGAACCCTGTTAGTATGTTGTAAGTTTGTATGCATAAGCTTGAGATAAGTAATAAAATGGAATATGCAGGCCTTGCTATTTACTATGACTGAACTGTTGTAATAAGTATCTCAGTTACTAGGCTGCTTCTTTATCCTTAAAATGCTATGTTTGATTTGCTACCTAGGTGTCCTGTTGTCTGTATTTTTCCTTATATGCCAGAATGCTAGAGTAACATCCCTAATGGTTTGAAAGATCTTCTGAGTCACTGGGACATATTTGCCTTAACTAACTGGTCATATATGTTCAGTTAGCATAAACAGTCTGTTGTCTAGAGGAGTTAGGCTATTTGACTGATTCTGTGTTTCTCATGTCCAATGTGACTTGTTAATTAGCCACGAAGTACCCATTAATTTCAGTGTCATTAAATCCAATAATGCAGTAGATACAAGAGTTTATATACTTAGTTTAGCCTTTGATTGGCCCTGGATACTTGAGATGTGGTTTTAAATGGATATTTATGCATTTTAAAACTTTTCTATCTCCTATGAATTGACCACATATCTGCTTTTGTTGCCTGAATATCAAAGCATCCCCATATTAGCACGAAACACCCTTCATGTCCACACCGATCATATATCCACTGAATTGGCTGCATTTACTTGGTTTGAAATGCACAAACATTTTCCTTTCTTCTGGAATGTGATACCCATCAATTGTTTGTTGTTTTTTTCCTCTATTTCCTTATGTTTTCTATGAGTTATTTAAAATGATATACCTTTAAAGTATATAAGATATAGAGAACTAGACATCTATCTGGCATATATCAAATGTATATCCTTGTGTATATCACTCTTTGCTTGATCAGTAAATGTATAGTGGGCCTGGCCCATTTTGCTTTCTTGTTTGCCTACATTGCATTGCTGTAACAGTTGGGCTTGGGCCCAGAGACTTTTCGCTTGCTTCCCTTTCTGCCTTCACGATGTAAATCGGGCAGGCCCAACAACATATCATGCTTCACGAATTATTTATTTACATTTTTATATATATTTCCACGTTCCATCTACTAATCCTTTTCCTTTCTTTTATTTACATGAAACACATCGGGAGCAACGAAGAGTCTCGTTATAAGACTCATCATGGCTAGTGTCAAACGAAGACCTGCATCCACATTCCTTGCATTCTCCAATCTTGGGATTTCAAAACAAATAGGGCTAGATGACATCGTCATCAGCCTTAGTTCCCTTTTATTATTACTCTTTAATTCCGTTATTTCTATTTTTTGGGGTTGTAATAATTATTTAATGTTTGTGTGATTGTTAGGATATTTAGAATAATTAGGCTACGAATGGATAATTAATAGGATAGTTTAAAACCCGTCGCTAGTCTATTTATTTGTAGGCTCGGTTAGTGCAAAATTAGAAATCCTCCGCTAGTTCATTTATTTTTAGGCTCGTCATGCTTATTCAAAATTTTCAAAACAACTTTGGTCATCTTTTATTCGCTTTATTAATTATACAAAAGTTTATCTTTTTTTTTGTAATTTGCAACTCAAAATGATTTCCAAAAAATTACATATTTGGCATTATAAATAATTTGCTTTTCTCCTTATTATTGTCACAAATGCATACTTTTTCAAACTTTATATATATACATTTTTAATACCATACAAATGCATACTTGTACAAAATGCATCCCTTTCCTTAATTATTTGCAAACATCTTTTTAACTTTATACTTTAAACATGCATTTTTCTTAGTATAATATTAACCTGAGTTTGACCGGATAACCGCAAGTTAGCGGATCTTAAAGGATGCCTAATCCCTTCCTTTTAGGATAATAAAGAACCCTTACCTAGAATCTCATTAGTTTCGTAGACCATAAAATTGGAGTTATTTTGCAACATTTAGGTGTCCTAATTCACCGTAAAATAATTAGGTGGCGACTCCTTAATTCAATCCAGGAATCACCAATATGTTGTACTCTGCTTTGACCTTGGTTAAAATAGGGCGCGACACATATTCCCCGGCCAGTTATTTGATCACCAACTGAGAGTCTCCTCGGATCTCGATGCACCTCGCCTTCATAGAAACTAGGAGTTTGAGTCTCATGATGAGAGCATCGTATTTGGCTTGGTTGTTTGTCAATTCAGGATCTAGCCGATAGGAGAACCTCCACGTTTTATCTCTCGAATTTGTTATCATGACTCCGGCTCTAACTCCTTTCTGGATTCTAGACCCGTCAAAGGTTAGTACCCACGACACGACGTCTATACATGCAGTAGGAGGGGCGCATGGATCCTCCATGTCTACACAAGGGTGTTCTGCCAAGAAATCGGCTACTACTTGGCCTTTGACGGCCCTGAGTGGCCTATACTCGAGAGAAAACACGGTAAGCTTGATGGCCCATTTCATTAATCGACCTTGCAAGACAGGTCTATTTAGAAAGTAATAGACAATATCAACTTTGCACAAAATGTATATGACGTGAGGCATTAGATAATATTTGAGTTTTGTGCAAGCATTGAACAAAGACAAACAAAGCTTTTCTAAAGGAGTATATCTAGTTTCAGCATCGTTGAGCATTCGACTAAGATAATAAACTGCTCTTTCAGTTCCATCACCGGCCTCCTGTGCTAGCAAACAACCGATAGATAATTCTGCAGCCAAAATATACAATTACAACGGCTTCCCTAGCACGGGAGGCACCAGTACGGGGGAAGTAGCTAAGGCCCTTTTAATTTGATCAAAGGCCTCTTGCTGTTCCGGACCTCATACTAGCTCTTCTGACTCTTTAAGTCTGAGCAAAGGTAAGAAAGCCTTCATCTTGCCAGCCGAGTTAGATATGAATCTCCTTAAGAAATTGATCTTTCCCAATAAGCTTTGTAACTCCTTTTTTGTCTTGGGTAGTGTGGATCCCATTACTGCCTTGCCTTTGTTACGATCTATCTCGATGCCTTTATTGTGTACCAAAATTCACGGAAGTTGCTAGCCGATACTCCGAACATGCATTTGGTTGGATTCATTTTGAGATTATGAATCCTCATTCTTTTTAATGCTTGTTCAAGATCGGCTAAATAATCCTTGAAGTCCTTAGACTTCACGGATACATCATCAATGTAAACCTCCATAGTCTTGTCTATCAAGTCATGGAAGATGGTGTTTATTGCCCTTTGATAAGTGGCACCAGCGTTCTTCAGACCAAACGACATAACTACCCACTCGTAAATGGCCAACGCTCCTGGACATCTGAAGGTGGTTTTGTGAATGTCGTCCTCGACTACCGATATCTGATTATAGCCAGAGTATCCATCCATGAAGGTCAATACACCATTAGCGACTGCTGAGTCAACTAGCATGTCGGCTATTGACATGACGTACTCATCTTTATGAGTGGCTAGATTTAGGTTATTGTAATCAATACATACTCAAACTTTACCATTCTTCTTCTTAACTGGTACGACGTTTGCCAACCATTCCACATACTTAACCGTTCTGATAAACCCAGCTTTCAGCAGTCGTTCGATCTCGGGTTTGATTTGAGGCATCAGATGAGGGTGATACCTTCTGGGTGACTGTTTTTGGGGTTTGAAACCCTCCTTGATTGGCAATCTATGTTCTACCAAAGTACGTGCCAGCCCAGGCATATCATGATAATCCCATGCGAATCAGTCTTTATACTGCAGTAGAAGGGCCGTTATGCCTGGTTTGTCTTTCTCTTTCCGCAAACCACTAATATGTGTTAGCCGAGGGATTTCTTCAGTTCCCAAGTTGATATCTTCCAAAGGATCTTGAGACTCAAAACTAGGAATATCCCTTCTTATGGGCGATTCAAGTTCCATTGGCAACTCAACTTCATCGATTGCAAGTGTTGGTTCATTGTCATGGTTCCCCATCTGCGATGCCTCAACTATCATTGCCTCAGAACTTAGGGCGGTCAGCCGATGCTACATGTCACGTATGATTTAGGTTTCCTCAATTATTGAAATCCTCCAAGGTAAGCCGTGGTTCGACTAATTGTTTTATTTCAAACCCTCGCAAGGTCAAATTACAGGATTCCCAAGATCCTTCTTCATACTACTCCGTGATGGCTATGGGAGCCACATATGGTGAATAGAGGACAACATCTACTTTCTGAACCCCTGGTCGGAACGGGTTATCATCCGCTGGGATGATCTCTATCTTGTCTCCTTCATAAAAGATGAGTTTTTGATGCATGGTAGAAGGAAGGCATCGGTTGGTGTGAATCTAGTCCCTGCCCAGCAAAATGATATAGGACGGCTTGCCATCTATTACAAAGAAGGCTGACCTGACCGTCTTAGGACTTACAATAATTTCTGCTACTAGAATCCCCAATGCTTCAGAGGCTTCTCCCATAAAGCTAGCCATTTCATGTTAGTTGGGATGAGATCCTCCTTTATTTTGTTAAGATCCTTTAAGGTAAGTAGCGACATCACATTCAGCACAACCCCATTGTCGACAAACACCCGACTAATAATTCTGCCCTTAATGTAAGCCTTGACGTAAAGGGGTTTGAGGTGTTTAACCATATCTTCTGTAGGTGCACCAAATACGGTGCTCAAAGTGTCCCTAGCCGGGGCATCGGCTATTATTGTGCATTCTGCGTCTTCTCGCAAACATCACCTTCTAGGCTATCCTGCGCGGAGCGGCTGGCCCAGAACTCACATGGGATTAGGCTCACCATTTCAATGTCTGCCCACATCTCATCAACCAGTTCATGGCTAAATAAATCGAAGATGGAGTCCCTTCCTTCATCCAATTCGGCTGACCAAAAACTCATATATTCTATTTCTTGGAGATAAATGGGGATCGGTTGAGGATCTTCTAACTAAATCCTCTGCACGATCTGTGGGATTGCCTCGGTTAGAGGTCCATCCGGGGCCACGTTCTCTTGTCGGGGTTCCTCCGTCGGGTTGTCGGTAGGCTATTCATCCAGCTCTGGTTGACCCGACGTCTCTTCTTCAAGCGACATTGCCCCTGAAGCAACTGAGTTGAATGCCCGCTCGATAGCATCGGCTACGGCAGACTCATGAATCTCATGATTTTTGGCTGCCTTGGTGTTGGAAATTTGATGCAATATCTGTTGCATCTTACACAAGGCCTTGACACGTTGCATCCTTCTTTTCTGAGTCCTGGATGCGACTCTTGGTGGTGCCTCTTTCTTTTCGGTAGCCTGATTGATAGAACACTTCCTCTCTTCTGTGTTGGCGGCTGGTTTAATCATTCTCTGGGGTCTCGTCTGGTCTTCATTTCTCATCGTGATACGTAAGGATGAAGCACCCTCGTTTACGTTAAACTCGACCACCATCTGTTTGGTTTTAGGGAGTGGTTCTTCAACTATTCGAGGCATGCTCGTCTGTCGGTTGGTTGGCATCCGTACTTGCCCCCTAGGCTGAGGATTACACAATAGAGTTAAACTCTGGTTCAGTGTGTAATCTTCTGAATATTCTGCAATCTAAAGTATTTCAGGTAAACATTCAATTTTTAAAATTTGTTAGATCCTACCGGGATG
This sequence comes from Anisodus tanguticus, assembly GCA_034509755.1. Taxonomy (NCBI): domain Eukaryota; kingdom Viridiplantae; phylum Streptophyta; class Magnoliopsida; order Solanales; family Solanaceae; genus Anisodus; species Anisodus tanguticus. The sequence continues at coordinate 3,265,795 of CM067558.1, forward strand.
ATTTGAAAGTAATGGGTTACTTATGCCTAGAATATTAGATGTATCTCCAAACATTTTGGAGATAAATACCAATTAGAAAGTCTGAGATGAGCCATCCGATAAGGGAGAACTCTTTCTGAAAAGAATTTGACCAAAAAGCCTGATTCGAATCATTATGCTAAAACCCATCTGCCTCTCTTCTCTCTCATTCTCTCTGGCGATCATGGCGATTTAGAGGTGTCATGGCGGCAGCCTCTTCTCCTCAGTCCTATGCTGGGGAGAAAGAACGCTTCAGGATTCCAATGTACTACGTCCAAGATCAGAACGCGTTTGTCGGCGGACCACTGTCGTCCCATTCTTGAGTGACCTGGAGCGCAGCCATCTTATCCACTGAACTATGTGAATGAGTCGAATGACTTATCCCTCGGTCTATTAGTGAACCATCTCTCCAGGGATTGTGAAAGATGTTCTACTAGAAATATTCTTGTTATTGTTTCGACTCATATTCCCCAAAAAGTGGCATGACGCCGATACTGACCCTTTTGAACCTCATGATTTGTTCCTGAAGTTCTCATTCAATGTCCCTTGAGTATTCAGGGCGGCCATGAAAACTGCTCCTAGCTGGCTACCTGTCATCACGAATGTCATGTAGGCTGCCTAACCGGTTGAACACAGAGGTCCTTGTGGCCTTCTCCCATTCGGTAGGTTTCTTTGGGACCCACACCCTTTTCATCGGCTATCTCCCTTTGGTGTCCCTTGACACATCGGGCTTAGCAAAAAATACCATAGATATTGGTACCGCGGGAAAGGGGTCGGTATCAATGGAATTTCAGCCATACCCTTGTCGGCTAGCTTGAACCTCCCCTCTTTGATGCCCTTTTGGATCACATTTCTGAAGACCACACAATTAGAAGTAGAGTGACTATATGAATTATGCCACTTGCAGTACTTTTTATCTTTGAGTTCCTCAGCAGGCGGGATCCTATGACCATCAAGCAGTCGAATTTGCTTATCTTTGAGCAGATGATCAAAGAACTGATCTGCCTTCATGATGTCAAATGAGTAACTGACCCTGTCATCGGATGAACTCGTCTCCTTGCCTTTTACGGCTTTCAAGGCTGGGCAAGAGTAAACCTTACCCCTAACAATCTCAGCCACTATTTCGTCTGCCGCATAGTCGGCTGACTCTGAGTCGGACTCATCCGCTTCAATGATAGATATCAAGTGGGAGCCTCAATTTTGGCCGGCTCTTCTCCGCTCATTCTCCTGGACGTACTACTCTATTTGGCTAGCCTTTTCGGCTAACTGGCTCAGGTCAGAGAATAATTATCCCGCCACCTTCTCCTTTAACTGAGGGTGCATGTTGTTGATTATCATGTGGGCACACTTAGACTCGGGGAAGTGTACGGTGTATTTCACAACCTTCTTTCTAAATCTCTCGATAAAATTAGCAGCCGATTCATCGACCTGCTGCTTGACATTCGTTAGATCAGTCACAGTAACCTGAGGTTGGGACCAATAGAACCTATCATGGAAGCAACCCTCCATGTCAGCCCAGCTCTGTACGGAATCAGTAGACAAAGAGGAGTACCATGAGAAGGTTGTTCCCGTTAGAGAGAGAGGGAATAACGGCAACTTGTGATACTCATTCTGGACAGCCTCGCCGCATTGGGCAGTAAATCTACTGATGTGATTGATAGTGGATTTGCCGTCGTCGCCAAAGAAGA